>CM066032.1:692575921-693775921 GCA_033557465.1 Ichthyophis bannanicus | reverse complement strand
AGAGGAGATTCCAGAGGGAGGAAGGCAGCTTCTGGAGGTGCAGGAGGTGCCACCAGACCTGAGGACATGGCAGAGGCATTGCGGCTAGGGATGGAGGCCAGAGGAGGCACATCCAGAGCTGCAGAGGAGGCAGGCTGCATCATGGAGGCATCGGTATCGAGGAGAGCCACCTGGTCAGCCGGAGCTAGGATCGCCGGGCTTCTTACCTCCTGGATGAGATCTTGGAGGGCATGCCGCCTGGATTATATATATAAACGTTGCCTGGGAAACAAGTGATGAAATATATATATAAAAAAAACCCTGTGGAACTCATTTGGTTGATGTTCACCAACCAGGCTGACAGCCATGTTGAGGTTAATTTATGTAATTTATATTTTTTTGTATGTTTATGTATTAATTTAGTTAATTGAGAAATTTTATGATATATATATATTTTTTTATTTCTATATGCCATGAACAAAACCCATCTATTTCTTTCTGAATATAGTACCAAAAAACTTATCCACTCTCTCATTACCTTCCACCTGTTCCTCACAGATCTTCAAAAAAATATTTCTTCACAACATTCTGTTCAAAATTCAGCTGAATTAATCATTCATCATTGTAACTACACATTGGCTCTTCTTCCAATTACTTGATTAACTCTGTATCTGCTTCTGCATACAGTTCAAGACGCTGTTACAAATGCATTCCTTCTGCAGCTCCTCAGTGTCTTTTCTCTCTTATTTCTCCTTGCACTCATCCACCAAAAGAAGTTCACAAGAAGTCATTCTTAATTTGCCCTTCTCCACTTTCAGCGTCCAACTTCGCACTTTACACCTTGCTATCTTATATGTTTGGAATAGATTGAGTTGCTGTTTAATGCGCCATCTCCAGGAACAAGCAGGAATATAGTCTTCACATATGGGTATCGTCGGTACCGACGGAGCCAGCACGGGAACACTTTTGGGAGCATCCCTCAGCACATGCGCGCTGCCTTCCCGTCTTTCCAACTGTCCCACTTCAGTTGTTCGTTTTCTGCGGAGCCGACGGGACCCATACCCTGTCACCGCAGAAAATTCCGTCTTTAAAATTGTTTTCTTGTGGTCCCGTTTGCCTCCGCACGACGCTTACTGATACCGCCTTTTCTTTTCTCAAAACTATTATACTTTGAACTGTTTCTCTTCAGAAACTTTTCTTTTTCGGTGCTAGGCGCCATTTTGGGCATTAGGCCTCATATTCCTGAAACATGGAAAAACCAACTAGTGGTTTTAAAAAATGTACTAAGTGTGGCGGTACCATTTCCGTCACTGACATCCATGATTGGTGTCTTAAATGTTTAGGGTCTGAACATTCTCCATCTGAATGTCTCTCCTGTATGGGGATGACTAAGAGAGGAAGACAGAACCAGGTTGCAAAGCTCTGTATTCTCTTTTCTTCGGATGCCAGATCCATTGCATCGACATCTTCAAGAGCCGCCTCTTCCTCCCATGGATCTCAGGTAACTAAACAAAAAAGCCGGTCCTGAAAGGGTAGCTCTCCTGCTCAGCATCGAGAGGCCATTGGCATTGCCCTTGAGGGAACCACACTGGCAAAACAGCCCCAGCAGGAGGCTTCGGCTTCCAAAGCATCAGTGGGGCTCCAGGATGTTCTTGAGGCCTCGACCTCGCAAGAACTACTGGTGCCATGCTCAGGGGTCCCGGCCGTTTTCACCGGTACCGATACCCAGGCATCGGCAGCGTTGATAGACCAGAGGTTCCTCGCTATCGAACGCAGCATTGCAGCTCTTCTCACAGCTGCGGTACCGTTGACACCTATGGTTCAATTGGCACTGGTACCGACATCGATACCGATGCTGGTACCTACACCGGTAGAGACACCGGTACCAACGGTACCGTCCCCGGTGGGAATTCTTCCCACTCCATCTTTGGCTGACATAGACAGATCGGTACCGGATCAACTCGGTACCGACTTCGATCAATACCGGGACCGTGCTTTGCATGAGCATCATGGTCAGGAATACTTCGAATCCTCCGATTCCAAAGATTCTGACAATTCTGATGGTACCAGAGGGTTTCTCCCAGAAGATCCCTCTTCTCCCCAACGCAGAATGTCACCTCCAGAGGACATGTCTTTTCAGGATTTTATTCGTGATGTGGCCAAGGGCTTTTCAATCACAGTAGCTCCTAAACAGGAACCCAGAGCAAAGGAATTGGAAATTCTCCAATATCCTAAAGCTCCAAAGGAGGCAGCCACTCTGCCCATCCATGAAATTCTGCATAACTTGATGCTCAGAATGTGGGAGATACCTCTGACTATATCTCTTCATTCTAGGAGGCTTGATAATATGTATTGAGTTCCGCCATGTCCTGGATTTCAAAAGACTCAGCTGCCACACCATTCAATGGTGGTGGAGTCAGCCATGCGTAGGATGAAAAGTGCAAAGAGGCGTGCATCCAATCCCCCAGGTCTTGAATGCAGGACTCTGGACGCTTTTGGGTGCCAAACATTTCAGGCTTCCATGCTTTCAGCTAGGATCAGTTCATATATACTATATATGGGAATGTTCCTCAAAGAAGTTACAGGAGACTTATTTATTTATTTATCTATTTCTTCTATACCGCCCCTTCCAGAGATCAGGGGCGGTTTACATGGAACAATTGCATACATTTGCATAACATTACATAGAACAAGAACTTCTTAACTTTTTACATATAACAGAACAGCAAATTGTCAGAACTATTTACAGGGTGTATACTTTTGTATACTGCTGAATTTACAGGGGAATGTCAGCGAGCTGACATTGCTATTTATAGAGATTATTTACAAGGATATATGATTCGCTATTCAGGTGTGTGTGTGTGAGTGTGCGTGTGTATAAGTGTGCGTGTGTTTGTGTGTGTGTGTGTGTGTGTATAAGTGTGCGTGTGTTTAAGTGTATAAGTGTGCGTGTGTTTGTGTGTGTGTGTGAGTGGGTTTGTGTGTGTGATGGAATTTGGAGCTTATGAGCCCACTTCTCCCAGATGACAAGAGACAAGACTTTCTTGCTGTAGTTAAGCGTGCTCAAGATGTCTCCAAGTTTGTGAATCATGCAGCCTTTGACTGCTTTGAATGCATCAGCAGAACCTCTGCTATTGCCATTGGGGCACGACGGATTGCCTGGCTTCAGGCATCAGACTTGGGTACAGGACAAGTTAGGCAACATTCCTTGCACACGAGAGAATCTTTTGGCAAGAACTGGCAGGAAAAGGCTAACGAGTTAGATGCTGACAGTACCACTCTAGATAGAATGTCAAAATGTACAGCCACTCCAGCCAAAAAGAAGCCTTATAAAAAACCCTCTTTCAGCAAAAAGAGGAAATTTTATCCTTCCTATACCCAGCAGAGTCAAACCCGGGGTCAGGTTGCCCAAAAGGGACAAACTAGACAGCAAAAGAAGCCAAAAGGCCCGAGAGCCAAACCTGCTCCGCAGGTTCAGCCCCCTCAAGGGCTTTGACTCCTTCCTAGAGAGCTTAGCCTTCCTGCCTCTGAGGGGTCCCCAACCCCCCCAATATTCCAGGCAGGTTATGCCACTTTGCCAACAGATGGCATCAAATAACAGCAGAAGATTGGACTCTGTCCATTGTAGGAAAGGGGTACAAGCTCCATTTTCACAGCATGCCCCCTCCTACAATTCTAAGGCAATTCAATTCTCAATCCTCCACAGACAATCTGCTAGATCACGAGGTCTCAACACTTCTTGCCCAAGGGGTAATAGAAGAGGTACCCATTCTTCAACGGGGTGCAAGTTTTTATTCCCCCTATTTTCTTATTCCAAAGAAAACAGGAGGACACAGACCCATTCTAGACCTCAGAGAATTGAACAAATACCTGTTCCGAGAGAAGTTCAAAATGATTTCTCTTAGAACTCTTCTGCCATACCTTCAAGGCCAGGATTGGCTTTGCTCTCTAGACTTAAAGGATGCATACTCTCACATTCTGATCCATCCAGATCACAGGAAATTCTTACGATTCCTTTTCAAGGGAAAATATTTCCAGTACAGGGTTCTTCCCTTTGTTCTAGCTTCAGCACCAAGGGTATTCACGAAATGCATGGCAGTAGTAGCTGCATTTCTACGAACCCTGGGGATATTCGTCTTCCCTTACTTAGACGACTGGCTCATTTGAGCCCCTACAGTTGCAGAGGCCAGCACTGCACTGTCTCGCACATTGCGAATCCTCCAATACTTGGGGTTGGTAATAAACCTCCCAAAATCCCAACTTGTAACTTCCCAATGCCTGGAATTCATAGGGGCCTGTCGAGATACCAGACAGGCAAAAGCTTTCCATCCACAGGCCCAGTGTCTTCGCATAATGCAACTAGCTTCTCAAGCAGCAGAGAAAATCCTCCCTAACTGCTCGAGAGGTACTACAGTTGCTGGGACATATGGCATCCACGGTTCATGTAGTCCCATATGCTCGCCTCCACATGCGAGCAGCTCAGTGGACCCTATCCACACAGTGGACACAGGCCACAGGACATTTATCAGACAAAATAGTAAACTCTCAAAGACTAATTTTGTCCCTCCAATGGTGGAAATCGCTAGACAATCTGACAGTGGGGTCTCCTTTCCATCAACCCCTTTTTCAGGCCACCCTAACAACAGAGTCTGCTTTTCTCTGATCAGAGAAGAGCAGTGCTTTTTACAGTGCTCTGCTAGAGAAGTGGATATTGCCTCCTGTGACACCTTGCTGTGAGTTCTAGCTGTTTATTAATTATTTATTGTTTGTCTTAGTGGTGTGCTAGTTCAGCCTTCTCAGTTATAACTTACCTTGCCTCTCTCAACTAACTGGGCTTTGTGTGGTACCCACCTCCCCCCTGCTGAGGGTTCAGGACAGGGTACCTTGTAACTGCCCTCTTTAATAGGACTTATCTCCCTCCCTCCCTCCCCGGCACCCACCCACCCCTGGGGTAATTGTAGTTTTATAGGTACTTGCACATCTTAGAGGAAAGGGGCTGCTCTCAGGTGCAGCTCGTTATCCAAATCAGTCATACACAGAGGGACCTGAGATTAATTACTTAAGCTTCAGGTACACAAGGTGTATTAGGGGTATTAGATACACTTTTATTGGTATAAGCATCTACACCAATCCTTATTATATACAGAATTTAAAAGACCTAAACACAAGCTTTAAACTAAGATGCAGACACAAGTCCAGCAACGAGATGGGGGTTCTCCGGTCTTTTGCATTGAGTGTCACATGTATGATTTTCTCCCAGTTGGTGAGAGGTCTTACGTATGCACTAAGTGCAAAGAACTCTTTGCTCTCAGGGAACGAGTCCGTTCTCTAGAGGCTAGAGTAGCAGACCTGGAAGACATAAGAAAGACAGAGAAGTACATGGACGAGACCTACAGGGATATAGTCCTGAAGTCCCACCTCCAGTCTGGCAGCATCCCTGTTGCCATGGAGGAGAGAGGTCACATGACAGGAGAGCATCACCCTGGTGTGGCAGGATGTGATCCTGTAACTAGGACCTGTCCTCCAAGTGATGTAAAACCCTCTCGCACCGAGGACGTTTCTCCAGGGCCATGTCCCCATGAGGGGAGGGTCAGGACAGCTGTTATAGTTGGTGATTCAATAATTAGGAATGTAGATAGCTGGGTGGCTGGTGGACGTGAGGATCGCCTGGTAACATGCCTGCCTGGTGCGAAGGTAGCGGACCTCACGCACCACCTAGATAGGATCATAGATAGTGCTGGGGAGGAGTCTGCTGTCTTGGTACATGTTGGTACCAATGACATAGGAAAATGTGGTAGGGAAGTTCTGGAGGCTAAATTTAAGCTTTTAGGTAGGAAGTTGAAATCCAGAACTTCCAGGATAGCGTTCTCCGAAATGCTTCCTGTTCCACGTGCAGGACCCAAAAGACAGGCAGAGCTCCGGAGTCTCAATGCGTGGATGAGACAATGGTGCAAGGATGAGGGTTTTGGATTTGTTAGGAACTGGGGAACATTCTGGGGAAAGGGGGGGCTCTTCCGAAGGGATGGGCTTCACCTTAATCAGGATGGGACCAGACTGCTGGCATTAACCTTTAAAAAAGAGATAGAGAAGCTTTTAAACTAGAAAATAGGGGAAAGCCGACAGTCACCCAGGAGTGCATGGTTCGGACGAAGGTATCCTTGAAGGATACTACCAAAAGCAGTGAGGTTCCAAAAGGGAGTATAGTAGCCCAAATGCCCTTGAGTAAGGAGCAGACAGAGCATAAAGATTCCAAATTACCCCTGCCTACCAATAGCCAGATTAATATGAATAAAATACAGTCTCTAAAATGCTTGTATGCCAATGCTAGAAGTCTAAACAATAAGATGGGAGAGTTAGAATATATAGCACTAAATGAGAGGTTAGATATGATTGCACTCTCAGAGACATGGTGGAAGGAGGATAACCAGTGGGACACTGTGATACCTGGATACAAACTATATCGTAATGATAGAGCTGATCAAATTGGTGGAGGGGTTGCGCTCTATGTTAGAGAGGGCATTGAGTCAGAAAGGATTAAAGTTTTGCAGGGAACAAAATTTGCTGTAGAATCTCTATGGATTGAAATTCCATTTATGAAGGGGAAGGTGATGGCAGTGGGAGTATACTATCGACCGCCTGGCCAGAATGAACAAATGGATGATGAAATGCTCAAAGAAGTCAAGGAAGCTAACAAAAGTCACAACAGAGTAGTAATAATGGGTGATTTCAATTACCCCGGTATCGACTGGGTCAGTGTCACAGCAGGACAAGCTAAAGAGATAAAGTTTCTAGATGGAATAAATGACTGCTTCTTGGAGCAGCTGGTTCATGAACCGACCAGAGGTGAAGCCATACTGTACCTAGTCCTTAGTGGAACGCCAGATCTGGTGCAAGAAATAAGGGTGTTGGGACCACTTGGCAATAGTGATCATAGTATGATCATGTTTGATTTAATTAGTGGAGGACAGATAGTAAAGGCATCCACAGTACTACCTTTTAACTTTCAAAAGGGAGACTATGATAGAATGAGGAATATAGTTCGGAAAAAACTAAAAGGAGCGGTTCCAAAGGTTAAAGACTTACAGCAAGCTTGGGTGTTATTTAAAAATACTATCCTCGAAGCCCAGACCAGCTGTATTCCACGAATTAAGAAAAGTGGAAGAAAGTCCAAAAAACTGCCAGCATGGTTTAAAGGTGAGGTCAGAGAGGCTGTTGCTGCCAAAAAAGCAACCTTCAGGAAATGGAAAAAAGAGCCAAATGATTGAAAACTGGAAACAGCACAAGCACTGGCAAGTTAAATGCAAAGCATTGATAAGGCAGGCAAAGCGGGAATTTGAGAAGAAACTTGCTACGGAAGCAAAAACACGAAATAAAGACTTTTTCAAGTACATTCGTAGCAAAAGGCCTGTGAGAGAGTCAATTGGACCATTAGATGATAGAGGGGTAAAAGGGGCAGTAAAAGGAAACAAGGCTATAGCAGAGAGACTGAATGAATTCTTTGCTTCGGTCTTTACTGAGGAAGATGTAGGGATGTTACCCAAGACTGAAGTGGTATTTAAAGGTGATACTGCAGAGGAATTGAGAGAAATATCGCTACACACCGGGAAGATATATTACAACTATTTGATAAACTGAATAGTAGCAAATCACCTGGACCGGATGGTATACATCCCAGAGTGTTGAAAGAACTGAAATATGAGATTGCAGACCTGCTATTGGTAATCTGTGAACTTTCATTAAAATCATCTGTAATACCTGAAGATTGGAGGGTCGCCAACGTAACACCAATTTTTAAAAAGGGTTCCAGGGGTGACCCAGGAAATTACAGACCGGTGAGCCTGACGTCAGTACCAGGGAAAATGGTAGAAACCATCATAAAGAACAAAATTACACAGCATGTAGATAGTCATGGCCTAATGGGAGACAGCCAACATGGCTTTAGACAAGGAAGATCTTGTCTTACTAATCTGATATGTTGTTTTGAAGGTGTGCATAAACAGGTAGACAAAGGTGAGTCGGTTGATATAGTGTATCTGGACTTTCAGAAAGCTTTTGACAAAGTCCCCCATCAGAGACTTTTGGCGAAGCTAAAAAGTCATGGGATAGGAGGCAGTGTACTATTGTGGATCGGGAACTGGTTAAAAGATAGAAAGCAGAGGGTAGGGCTAAATGGCCAATATTCCCAATGGAAAAAGGTGAATAGTGGAGTACCCCAGGGATCTGTACTGGGTCCGCTGCTTTTTGACATATTCATAAATGACCTGGAAAAGGGAATAACTAGTGAGGTTATCAAATTTGCAGATGACACAAAACTGTTTAAGGTTGTTAAAACCCAAGAGGATTGTGGAAAACTACAGGAGGATCTGGATAAATTGGAAGACTGGGCATCCAAATGGCAGATGAAATTTAATGTGGACAAGTGCAAAGTTATGCACCTAGGAAAGAACAACCCACACTATAGTTACACGATGCAAGGCTCCACATTAGAAACCACCACCCAGGAAAAAGATTTAGGAGTCATTGTGGATAACATGTTAAAACCCTCCGCCCAGTGTGCAGCGGCGGCCAAGAAAGCAAATAAAATGCTAGGTATCATAAGGAAAGGGATGGAGAACAAAACAAAGGATATTATAATGCCTCTGTATCGCTCCATGGTACGACCGCACCTTGAGTATTGTGTGCAATTCTGGTCACCGTATCTTAAAAAGGATATAGCGTTATTAGAAAAAGTACAGAGAAGAGCCACCAAATTGGTGAAGGGGATGGAAGGCTACTCCTATGAAGAGAGGCTAAGAAGGTTAGGGCTCTTTAGCCTGGAGAAGAGACGACTGAGGGGAGATATGATAGAGGTCTATAAATTAATGAATGGAGTGGAACGGATAAACGTGGATCAATTGTTTACGCTATCAGAGTATAGAAAGACTAGGGGACATGTAATGAAGCTACAGGGTAAACTATTTAAGACAAATAAGAGAAAATATTTTTCACTCAACGTGTAATCAAACTCTGGAATCTGTTACCGGAGGATGTAGTAAGGCTGTTAGTATAGCTGGGTTTAAAAAAGGTTTGGACAAGTTCCTGGAGGAAAGGTCCATAAACCACTATTAAAAAGGGACCCAGGATATCAATGCTTGACCCAGTACAAGCATTGTGGAACCTGTGTCTTTTGGGGATATTGCCAGGTACGTATAACCTAGATTGGCCACTGTTGGAAACAGGATACTGGGCTTGGTGGACCTCGGTCTGACCCAGTATGGCATGTCTTATGTTTTTATGTTCTTAGATCCATCACAGGTGGGTTGGGGAGCACACCTGAATCATCTCTGTACTCAGGGCACCTGGACTCCACAGGAGCTGGTCTACACATAAACCTCCTGAAATTAAGAGCAATCTATTTAGCTCTTCGAGTATTCCACGCCCAGCTCAGCTACAAGACAGTCCTAGTCCAGACAGACAATCAAGTAGCCATGTTCTGTGTGAACAAGCAGGGCGGGACAGGCTCTCTGTCGTTATGCAAAGAAGCTTTACGACTGTGGGCCCTCGCCAGAGAGTATCAAATTCACCTTCTAATGGTATATCTTCCAGGTATTCAAAACCTTTGGACAGACAAACTCAGTCGAGTACTGCTGCCTCACGAGTGGTCTCTCCACCTAGACCAGGTGGCAAAGATATTTCATCTCTGGGCCACTCCAGACATAGACCTCTTTGCAAGTCCACTGAATGCCAAACTTCCCCGGTTCTGTTCCAGGATTCCGGCTCGATGCCTTCCTCCTTCACTGGGATCAGGAGTTCCTTTATGCCTTCCCACCCATTTCCCTCATCCCCAAAACACTCTTCAAGCTTCAGAGAGACAGGGGTCGCATGATTCTCATAGCGCCACAATGGCCACGCCAAGCATTGTATCCCCTGCTTCTACATCTCTCTCAAGCTGCACCTCTGGAGTTAGGGCATGCTCCAGATCTCCTTTCCCAAGAGGACGGGACGCTATGGCACCCGAGTCCCCAGTCCCTGCATCTCATGGCCTGGTTGCTGAAGGCTTAGACCTCCAGGATTTCAACCTGTCCCAACAGGTAAAGGATATCCTTCAGGCTTCTAGAAAACTTTCCACAAGAAGATCTTATGCATTCAAGTGGAAACGTTTTACTATATGGTGCTCCAAGAAGGGATTAAACCCCCTTGTCATACCTTTAGAATCAATACTAGAGTCTCTCCTTCATTTATCGAATTCTGGTCTAAAGACCAAGTCGGTAAGAGTCCATCTTAGTGCAATTGCAGCTTCTTATAAGCCTCTGAATGGACAACCAATTTCCTCTCATCCACTCGTATCCAGATTTATGAGAGGTCTTCTGTTAACCAAACCTCCCATTAAGCCACCACCGGTGGCATGGGATCTAAATCTAGTTCTCGGGCAGCTCATGAAGCTGCCTTTTGAGCCTTTAGCCACTACAGCCCTTACGTTTTTGACCTGGAAGGTCATCTTCCTATTTGCAATCACCTCTGCACGTCGCATTAGTGAAATGCAAGCTTTAGTGGCTGATTCTCCTTATACTAGGTTTCATCATGATAAGGTTGTTCTTAGAACTCATCCACACTTTATGCCAAAGGTGGTTTTGCCTTTTCATTTGAATCAATCAATTTATCTTCCTGTATTTTTTCCGAGGCCTCACGCCTCTAATGCAGAAAGAAACCTGTCACTACAGAAAAGTTTTCCTTATTCCCTTCTTTTTTGTGGTCGCGTCTGCCTTCCTCGACGCTATACCGGTACCGCTGGTGGTTCTTTCTTTCTTTTAAAAAAAAAAATATTATTTTTTTCCAAACTTTTCTTTTCTAGGTGCATGCGTCATTTTGGGCCTTAGGCCCAAAATTTCCTCCACTATGAGAAAAACCCGCTTCGGGTTTCAAAAAGTGCACCAAGTGTGGCGATACCATCTCCGTCATTGACACCCATGAGTGGTGTCTCAAATGTTTAGGTCCTGACCACTCCATCTGCGCCTGTATGGCTTGTGCCATGATGTCCAAGAGGGGTCGACAAAACCGAGCTGCTAAGCTCAGCACCGTTTTTCCCTCCGATGCAGCTTCTGTGGCATCGACATCTTCCAGGGCTTCGTCTTCCTCCCATGGATCTCAGGTAACTAAACATAAATCTAGCCGGTCCTCAAAGGGTAGATCTCCTAAGCATCAAGATGCCTCTGGCGTTGCCCTTGAGGGTTCTGTACCGGCAAAATTGCCTCGGCGGGAGGCTTCGGCTTCCAAAGCATTATCCGGGCTCCAGGATGTTCTCGACCTCGGCAGAACTACTGCTGCCATGCTCTGGGGTACCGGCTGTTTTCTCCAGTACCGATACCCAGGCATCGGCAGCGTCGATAGACCAGAGGTTCCTGGCTATTGAACGCAGTCTGGCGGCTCTCCTTGCGGCATCGACGCCCTCGGAACCGCGTCAGACAGTTCAACCGGTACTGGCACCGACTCCGGTACTGGTACCATCGACATCGACATGGGTGTCTGCTTTGCCGGCGCCCAGTCATGCGATGCCTTCCAGTACCGATACACCGGTATCGATTCCCCCCGGTACCAACTTCGGTCGGTACGGGTATCGGGCTCTTCAGGAGCATCTGGACAGAAGGTACTTTGAATCCTCGGGGGAGTCTGAGGATTCTGATAATTCTGTCGGTACCGGAATACTTCTCCCGGAGGAGCCTTCCTCTCCTAAACATAGGATGTCTCCTCCAGAAGATATCTCCTTTCAGGATTTTATCAGGGAGGTGGCTCGAGGTCTTTCCATTACTGTGGCTCCCGAAACAGAGCCCAGGGCAAAGGAGTTGGAGATTCTACAATATCCCAAGGCTCCTAAAGAGGCAGCAACTTTGCCTATCCATGAGATCTTACATGATCTCATGTTAAGAATGTGGGAAACACCTCTTACCACCTCTCCTCACTCTCATAGACTCGATACCATGTATCGAGTCCCTCCTTGTCCTGGTTTCCAGAAGACTCAGCTTCCTCACCACTCTATTGTAGTGGAATCAGCTATGAGAAGGATCAGGAGTGCAAAGAGGCATGCCTCTAATCCTCCAGGACGTGAGTGTAGAACTTTGGATGCCTTTGGACGTCGTACTTTCCAGGCTTCCAGGCTTTCTGCCAGGATCGGTTCCTATATCTTATATATGGGAATGTTCCTTAAGGAAGTCACAGGAGATTTAGAGGTTTTGAGCCCTCTTCTTCCTGAGGATAAAAGGCAGGATTTTCTCACACTGGTTAAACATGCCCAAGATGTTTCTAAGTTTGTCAGCCGTGCAACCTTTGACTGTTTTGAGTGCATAAGCAGAGCCTCTGCAGTTGCCATAGGTGCACGTAGAATTGCCTGGCTGCAGGCATCTGATTTGGAGCTCTGGGTGCAGGACAAACTGGGCAATATCCCTTGTATAGGTGAGAATCTATTCGGCAAAGATTGGCAAGAAAAGGCCAATGAGTTGGATGCTGACAACTCCACTTTGGATAGGTTATCCAAAGCCACAGCTGATCCTGCAAGTAAGAAATCTTTCAAGAAACCATTCTTCTCAAAAAAGAAGAGGTTTTATCCCTCTTATTCCCAGCAGGGATGTTCTGCAGGTCTGCCTGCCCGAAAGAGTCAGCAACCTCCTAAGCAAAGGAAAACAAAGACTGCTAAGCCTCAACCGTTTCAGCAGTCTCAGCCTCCACAAGGCCTTTGACTTCCATCTAGAGAACATAGCCTTCCTGGCTCTCAATGGTCCAGAGCTTTCCACCATTCCAGGAAGGTTGTGTCACTTTGCCCCCAGATGGGGGCAGATAACAGCAGAATATTGGACTCTATCCATTATAAAAGAGTGGTTCAAGCTTCACTTTCTTTGCATGCCCCCTCCCACAATGGTAAACAGTTCAATTCTCAGACCTCTCTCATCAACCTGTTAGATCAAAAGGTCACTATGCTTCTTGCCCAAGGGGCAATAGAAGAGGTACCCATTCCTCAACAGGGTACAGGGTTTGAACAAATTCCTGTTCAAAGAGAAATTCAAGATGATTTCTCTGGGAACTCTGCTGCCATTCCTTCAGAGTCAGGATTGGCTTTGTTCTCTAGATCTCAAGGATGCATACACTCATGTTCTCATCCATCCAACTCACAGAAGGTTCCTTCGGTTCCTTTTTCAAGGAAAGCGCTACCAATACAGGGTGCTTCCTTTTGGCCTGGCCTCAGCACCGAGGGTGTTTATGAAATGCATGGCTGTGGTAGCAGCATTTCTTCGCACTCTAGGAATATTCGTCTTCCCCTACTTAGACGACTGGCTCATTCAAGCCCTATCAGAGTCAGAGGCCAGACTTTCTCTAGCTTGCACAATGCGTATCCTTCAGTATTTGGGTCTGGTCATAAACATCCCAAAATCCAGTCTAACTCCCACTCAGTCTCTAGAGTTCATAGGCCCTTGCTTTTCTGGTATCCAGTAAAGCTCCTATCTTCCCCAGACCCGTTGCCTTCGCATGGTGCAGTTAGCTTCTCAGGCAGTGTCAAAGCCTCATCTCACTGCTCAAGAAATGTTACAACTACTAGGCCACATGGCATCTACTGTGCATTTGGTTCCTTATGCTCGCCTTCATATGAGAGCAGCCCAGTGGACTTTATCCACTCAATGGACACAGGCATCAGGGTGCCTGTCAGACAAAATAGCAAACACAAATCGCCTTATTTTGTCCCTCCAATGGTGGCAGTCCACTCAAAACCTGTTGGTGGGGTCCCCATTTCGACAGCCTTTACCCCAAGCAACTCTCACAACAGATGCTTCACCAATGGGTTGGGGAGCTCATCTACAAGATCTCTCCACCCAAGGCACTTGGACTCCACAGGAGACTCATCTACATATCAATCTCTTAGAGCTCAGAGCAATCTTCCTTGCTCTTTGAGTGTTACACACTCTGCTCAGCTACAAGACAGTCCTCATTCATATGGACAATCAAGTAGCCATGTTCTATGTGAACAAGCAGGAGGGAACAGGCTCTCTGTCGCTTTGCAACGAAGCTTTGCGACTATGGGCCTTCGCCAGAGAGCATCAGATTCATCTCCTGGTATTGTATCTTCCAGGCATACAAAACTCTTGGGCAGACAGACTCAGTCGAGTTCTGCTTCCACACAAATGGTCTCTGCATGCAGACCAGGTGGCCAATATTTTTCAAATTTGGGGAACCCCAGACATAGACCTCTTTGCAAGTCCGTTGAATGCCAAACTTCCCCGGTTCTGTTCCAGAATTCTGGCTCAGGGCTCTCAGGCCAGGGATGCTTTCCTCCTTCACTGGGGTCAAGACTTTCTTTATGCCTTCCCACCCATTCCCCTAATTCCCAAAACCCTGTTCAAGCTTCAGAGAGACAGAGGCCGTATGATTCTCATAGCTCCACATTGGCCTCGGCAAGTGTGGTACCCTCTGCTTCTACATCTCTCTCAAGCTCCCTCTCTGGAGTTAGAGTCTGCTCCAGATCTCCTGTCTCAGGAGAACGGAATGTTATGGCATCCCAATCCCAACTCTCTGCATCTCAGGGCTTGGTTGCTGAAGGCCTAGATCTCCATGATCTTAACCTCCCTCAGCAAGTAAGGGATATCCTTTATGCTTCCAGGAAGCCTTCCACAAGATGCTCTTATGCTTTCAAGTGGAAAAGATTTACCATATGGTGTTCACAGAAGGGTCTTAACCCCCTTGCGATACCTCTGGAATCATTACTGGAGTATCTCCTTCATTTATCCAATGCAGGACTTAAGACTAACTCAGTAAGAGTCCATTTGAGTGCCATTGCAGCTTCTTTCAAGCCTCTAAATGGATAACCTATTTCCTCCCATCCTCTTATAGCAAGATTTATGAGAGGCCTTCTAACTAAGCCTCCCATTAGGCCACCACCGGTGGCATGGGACTTAAACCTGGTTCTTGGTCAGCTCATGAAGCCACCTTTCAAACCTTTAGCTACTACCTCATTGAAATTCCTTTATTGGAAGGTTATCTTTCTCATTGCAAATCACATCAGCACGTCGCATCAGTGAGTTGCAGGCACTAGTGGCTGATCCTCCTTATACAAGGTTCCATCATGACAAGGTAGTCCTTAGGACTCATCCACACTTTATGCCTAAGGTGGTCTCGCCTTTTCATCTAAACCAAGCGGTCTACCTGCCTGTGTTTTTTCCAAGGCCTCATGCATCAAATGCAGAAAGAAATCTTCATACTTTGGACTGTAAAAGAGCTTTAGCCTTTTACTTCACATTCCTGCTGCAGTATCATCTAGAAGTAAGGAGATCCTGGATTCTCTACAGGGAGAACTATTCAGGCAATTGGTAACAGACCCCACACGTGAAGGGGCCATAGTGGACTTGGTGCTTACCAATGGTGAAAGTGTTTCAGATGTTGTAGTGGGAGATCATTTTGCATCCAGTGATCATCAGATGGTGTGGTTCAGTATTAGGACTAGGGCTGTTAGAATCCATTCAAGGCGAGGGTCGTAGACTTTAGGAAGACTAACTTTGCGAAGATGGGCCAATACCTCAGGGAGTCGTTAGTTGGATGGGAACAGCTGAGGGATGTAGAAAAATAGTGGGAAAAACTGAAAGGGGATATTTTAAGGGCAACCAACCTTTTTGTTAAAATGGTAAATAAAGGTAAAAGGAAAAGGAGACCGCTATGGTTTTCGAAAGAAGTAGCTGAAAAAGTGAAGAAAAAGAGGGAGGCCTTCATGAAATACAAGAGATCACAGAGAGAGGAAGACAGGCATCTGTATTTGGAAAAACTTAGAGAAGCTAGCAAAGTAGTCAAGAAGGCAAAGATTCAAAAGGGGGAGGAAATAGCCAATGCAATAAAATGGGGGGGGCTAAGACATTTTTCAGATATATTAGTGAGAAGAGGAAGGGAAGGGCAAGAGTGGTATTATCAGACTCAAGGGTGCAGGGGAGGAATATGTAGAAGCTGATAAAGATAAAGCGGAATTGCTTAACAAATATTTTTGTTCTGTTTTCACAGATGAAGAACAGGGAGCAGGACCTCAGAAAACACCCACAAATAGGAACAGAAGCAAAGGACATCTTGAACAATTTTCAAAAGACTGTGTTCATGAGAAACTATCTCAACTTAAAGTAGACAAAGCGATGGGACCGGATGGGATACACCCGAGAATACTGAGGGAACTTGGGGACGTTCTAGCAGCTCCACTGACTGACCTCTTCAATGCCTTGTTGGAGTCGGGAGTGGTGCCAAAGGACTGGAGAGAGGCTCATGTGGTGCCTTTACACAAAAGCGGAAGTAAGGATGTGGTTGAAAACTACAGGCCGGTTTAACTTCGGTGGTGAGTAAATTATTGGAAACGCTGCTGAAAGAGAAAATAGTGAGGTTTCTGGAGTCCAGCGGATTACAGGATCCGAGGCAGCATGGATTCACCAGAGGCAGGTATTGTCAGACAAATCTGATTGATTTCTTTGACTGGATGACCAGAGAGTTGGACCGAGGGAGAGCCCTAGATGTGGTGTATTTAGATTTCAGTAAAGCCTTTGACACTGTTCCTCACAGGTGACTTATAAACAAACTGAGCACCCTAGGGATGGACCCTAAAATTACTGCTTGGGTTAGAAATTTGTTGGGTGAGAGGCGACAGAGTATAAGTAAATGGAGCTCACTCTGAGGAGAAGGATGTTATCAGTGGTGTGCCCCAGGGATCTGTCCTTGATCCGATTCTCTTTAACATCTTTGTTAGTGATATAGCGGAAGGGCTTTCAGGTAAGGTTTGCCTCTTTGTGGATGATACCAAAATCTGCAATAGAGTAGACACCCAGGAAGGGGTAGATAACAGAGGAGGGATCTAGCTAAGCTTGAAGAATGGTCTAGAATTTGGCAGCTGGGATTTAATGTTAAAAATGTAAGGTCATGCATTTGGGCTGCAGCAATCCAAGGGAGCAATATAGTATAGGGGGTGAAGTACTTTTGTCCACTAAAGAAGAGCGGGACCTAGGCGTGGTTGTGTCTGATGATCTTAAAGTAGCTAAAGAGGTAGAAAAGGCGACGGCAAAAGCTAGAAGGATGCTTGGGTGCATACGGAGAGGAATGGCTAGCAGAAAAAAGGAGGTGATAATGCCTCTGTATAAGTCTTTGGTGCGACCTCATTTGGAGTATAGTGTGCAATTCTGGAGACTGCACCTTCAAAAGGATGTGAACAGGATGGAGTCGGTGCAGAGGGTGGCTACTAAAATGATTAGTGGTCTTCATTATAAAGCATATGAGGACAGACTTAAGGATCTTAATATGTACACCTTAGAGGAAAGGCGGGATAGAGGTGATATGATTGAGATGTTTAAATACCTCCGTGGCATAAATGTTCAGGGAGAGAGCCTCTTTCAATTGAAAGCAAGTTCTGCTACAAGGGGACATGGGATGAGGGTGAAGGGAGATAGATTCAGGAGTGATATACGGAAATATTTCTTTATGGAAAGAGTAGTGGATCCGTGGAATAGTCTCCCAGTGGAGGTAGTAGAGATGAGGACAGTAACTGAATTCAAAAAAGCATGGGACAAACACAGAGGATCTCTAAAGGTAAAAAGGGGTCTGTTGTAGTTGTTATGGAAGGACAGACTAGATAGGCCATGTAGTCTTTTTCTGTCATCATATTTCTATGTTTCTATGTTACTTACAAAGAACACAGCAACATAAAAAGTCCTCTCAACTCTTTGTTGCTTTTGATCCTTCTCATTTGGGACTTCCAGTCTCCAAGAGAACACTGTCCAACTGGATTGCTCAGTGCATTTCCTTTGCCTATCAGAGTAAGAATCTTCCTCTAGAGGGCCATGTCACAGCTCACAGTGTGAGAGCCATGGCAGCTTCAATGGCTCATCTGCACTCTGTGTCTATCGACGACATCGGTCGAGCAGCCACTTGGGCCTCGGTTCATTCCTTCACAGCCCATTACTGCTTGGACAAGGACTCCCGCCGGAATGCCTTGTTTGGTCAGGCTGTTCTCCAACACCTGTTCCATACCTAATCAACTCCTACCCACCATCCCTGGTTGGATGCCAGAGATCCATGGGGGGAAGTGGAGCCCTTCCACAGGGACACACAACTTCTGTGGTCTCTCCCTGGCATCTAAAGCTAAGGAGTCCCCATATGTGAAGACTACATTTCTGCTTGTTCCTGGAGATAGCATAGTTACTCACCTGTAACAGGTGATCTCCCGGAACAGCAGGAATTTAGTCTTCACAACCCACCCACCTCCCCTAGGAGTTGTATCTCTCTATCTGTCTCTTTCTCTTTCCCTCTCTCTCTCTTTGTCTCAGCTTTAAACTCAACTGGAGAGAGGCAGTAGGGAAAGGTGGGAAGGCAGAACGCAGGCGCTGTGGGATGCTCCCAAAAGCTTTCTAATTGGACGCTGGGGAGCGTTCCCATGCAGGCTTCGTCGGTACCGACGATACCCATATGTGAAGACTAAATTCCTGCTGTTCCCGGAGATCACCTGTTACAGATGAGTAACTGTGCTTTACCTACAGAGAACACAACAACATAGAAAGTCCTCGCAACTTTTTATAGCTTTTGGCTCTAGTCATTTGGGACTTCCAGTTTCCAAAAGAACTTTATCTAAATGGATTGCCCAATGCATATCCTTTGCTTATGAGAGTAAGGGTCTTCCTCTTCAAGGCCATGTCATAGCTCATAACGTGAGAGCCATGGCAGCTTCCATGGCTAATCTCTACTCCGTGTCTATTGATGACATTTGTTGAGCAACCACCTGGGCTTCGGTACACACCTTCACAACCCACTACTGCCTGGATAAAGCCTCCCGTCGGGATGTCTTCTTTGGGCAAGCTGTTCTTCAAAATCTCTTTCAGACCTAATTCAGCTCCTACCCACCAATCCTGGTGGAATGCCAGAGATCCATGGGAGGAAGGATGCCTACCTTTCTAGGGTGGCACCTTCCTGGGGCTATCTCCCTGGCATCTTCAGCTATGGAGTCCTCATATGTGAAGACTACATTCCTGCTTGTTCCTGGAGATAGCGTAGTTACTCACCTGTAACAGATGATCTCCGGGAACAGAGTGGAGGAGTAGCCTAGTGGTTGGGGCAAGGTACTTCAGGCCGGAAGGTCGGGGGTTCAAATCCCACTAGAGGACAGCAACCTTGGGCCGGAAGGACTGGGGTTTCTAGTCCCACAGGTGCTCCTTGTGGTCTTGGGCAAGCCACCTAACCCTCCATAGCCCATGTTCCCTGTAAAATAGTTATCTCCAAGTTATAATGCCCTGTTCAATGTAATTTCAGTTTGTTCAATGTAAACCGCACTGATGCAGAATAGCGCAGTATATAAGAGAATGTAAATAAATAAATAACAGCAGGAATTTAGTCTTCACAACCCACCCACCTCCCCTAGTAGTTGTCTCTTTGTCTCTTTCCTCTCTCCCTCTGTCCTTTTACTCAGCTACAAACTTAACTGAAGAGGGACAGTTGGAAAGGCGGGAAGGCAGCGCGCATGTGCTGAGGGATGCTCCCAAAAGCGTTCCTATTGGACGCTGGGGAGCGTTCCCGTGCATGCTCTGTCGGTACGACGATACCTGTATGTGAAGACTAAATTCCTGCTGTTCCCGGAGAGATCACCTGTTACAGGTGAGTAACTACGCTTTCTCTAACTTTATTCAAATCCAGTCTAAAATTCCACTTTTTGAGGCTGCAATTAATTCTTAAACTCCCTCATCACGATGTTATTGGTTTAACCATTTACTTCATAAATTAAATTCCAAAAGTCATTCTGTGCTGTATGTTCTCTTGACTATATTGTAAGCATTAAAAAGAAGGGACTGTCTCAATTTTTCATGCAGTGCTAGGTGCATCTACCAGCTGTATGGAAATGATAACCAGGAGTAGTAGTTATCCAAATCACTTTGGGTTGGACTTGAAAAATAAAAAGCTTATTTCTATCATGTAGCATTCCAGGCGTTGCAAGTTCCAGTTTAAAAGATTTATACAATTATTTACTGCATATTTTCTAAATCTTTACTGCTGCTCTGATCAGCAGCAAGATTTTGTTGAAAAGCAGATTAAGCTGGACAGAAGGATGTTAAGGTGTAATAATACAATGTGCTAGAAATGTGGGAAATTCCCCCTAAAACAAGCATGCAATATTGGTTCATAAAATATGCAGTTAGTTTTAAAGTTGTTAGTAGTAAAATAACTGAATCATATTTAGGAGGAACTACTATTCATTGGTATCTTTTTCTTGTAAATTAATTTATTTGCCTGGAAGAGCACAGTAAAAATTGACTACTCATCGACCTGAAAGCAAATAGAAGTCTAATTGATTTGACGTCAATGTAAGTTGTTTTTATGTTTCAGGAGTTCATGCGTATGATTGGTAATGATAAACAAGGACAGATGATTGTGTTCCATTTGATAGAACTTCTGAAGAATAATGGAAGACTGCCTAAACCAGATGGCTGTCCCGACGAGGTACCAAATACAAATTCAAATATTTGCTTTGTCTTTGTTAAGTCATGATAGAGCAGGAAATATATTTTGAAAACTGCATTTTGAAATGTACATTTCTTCAACTCTATTCAATAACATGTGGATGTAAGATAAAGCTATGTCTGGGACAGTTAGACTGTTAGGTAGGTCTGTAGGCACTCTAATAGTTATTGCATTTGATGTGATCTTCAGAGACAAATTAAGGTACAGGGCAGGGCAAAAAAAGAGAAAATTAAATGTTGGCATTGCCGATACCATCTGCTTCATCCTGGTGCTTCTGAAGCTTCTTTGAATACTTGACCATAATAGATCAGAAACCGATTCTGCTTAGAGAGGAAAGCAAATTGTCATTGCTCAGCACCATAGCTAATAGAGCAGTGGATATGCTATGAGAAAATTAAAGGAGGTAGAGAGAAAGAAAGGGGAGATAGATCAGTGCAATATAGAGTTGTCAACTATCCAACCTATACTAGCGCTTTGGTGGAAAATTCTGATCATAAAGAGTTGCAAGCAGGTATGATCTTAAGAACATCCACAGTAAATGTGCATTTGATTATAGTGGAGATAGTCTATGCATATTCATTATGGGTAGCCTGAAAATCAGACCAGTTTGCAGCTACATAAGAACGTAAGTTATGCTATACTGGGTCAGATCAAGGGTCCACCAATCCCAGTATCCTGTTTCCAACAGTGGCCATTCTAGGTCTCAAGTACCTGCCGGATTCCCAAAAGTATATGCATTCCATGCTGCCTGTCCCAAGGGTAAGTAGTGGATTTCCCCAGTCCTCTTTAGTAATGATTTATAGACTTTTTCTCCAGGAGCCGGTTTACGTTTACCCATTCCACTCCATTCATTATTTTATAAAGCTCTATCGTATCTCTCCTCAACCGTCTTTTTTCCAAGTTGAAGAACACTAACGTTTTAAGTCTTACCTCATAAAAATATCCTTCCATCCCCTTTACCTTTTTGGTCACTCTTCTCTGTACCTTTTCCAATTCCTTATCGTCCCTCCAGTCTAGTCCCGGAAACTCTGGGGTTGTGATCCTCTTCCAGCAGCTTGGAGACTGATCCACGTCATTCTTTGATGACACTGGTATAAGGACACAGGCACCTCCTCCTCACTCCAGTTTAAATCAGTCTCCAAGCAGCTGGAGGATGTGAGCCGGAGTTCCCTGCTCACTTGAGGAACAATTAAGGACATTAGGAGTGCGTTAGGTTAAATTTGGGGTTTAAATTACCTTCAGATTTTTATTATTTTAATTTCATTCATTTGTGGTATTGGACAGTTACTTTGGGGGGAGGTTTTTAAATTTTAGAGTGCTATGCCTTTAAGTTTTACGGCTAAGGGCCTCTCTTCCTATCTCTGTGGCAAAAGGCGGGCGGAGAAGGAAAGTGTAGACTCTGGGGACAAACAGCAGCACAGGTCTTCTAGATTTGAAAGGAGCCCTCCCCCGGCGCTGTGCAGAAGGGATTGCCTGTTTGCGCTTAGGGGGACCGGGCAGAAGGGAGCCGCGGTGCCTTCCTCCCTTACTGATTCTCTGCGTTGGGAGATAACAGTCACGCGTGCGAGAATCAGTCACCAGACCTGCAGCCTTTCACATTCCTTTTGGAGCGCAAAGGCCTGGATCAAGCAGGTAAGCCGCGGAGTGGGTTTCGTGGTCAGTTGTTGCTTCAGGATCCGGGGGAATAAGCAGGCCCACGCCACGTGTATTTC
This sequence comes from Ichthyophis bannanicus, assembly GCA_033557465.1. Taxonomy (NCBI): domain Eukaryota; kingdom Metazoa; phylum Chordata; class Amphibia; order Gymnophiona; family Ichthyophiidae; genus Ichthyophis; species Ichthyophis bannanicus. The sequence continues at coordinate 693,753,749 of CM066032.1, read as the reverse complement.
GGCGGGAAACGCCAGTAGCGGCAGCGGGGGAAACGAACGGGTGTAGTTCGGTATCACAGCTTCATTTCGGGTTTTTTCTGGTGAGGTTCAGATCGGGAAGGCTCCTGCTACATTTTGTGTTACTTTAAAAAAATTAAAAAAAAACTGCTCGGGTTAAGCGGGCTGGTTCAGGGGGCCTATTGCTGTGGGGCCCGTTGAAAGGTGTTGTAGTAAGGAAAGGCCTCAGGAACATCAGTTCTAGGTGACAAAGGAGCCAAAATGCCTGCAAAGATGTTATGTTTACTCTGTGGAGTAAAAAGATCAGCAGTTTCGGAGACCGGTATCCTGGATACGGTAGAAGAGCAGGAGGTGGCTTTAGAGGGGTCTCTATCTGCGGTGGTGGACCTGGAGGAACCAGTGCCGGGTCCTACCATGGTGCCGGATGCGCCGGTGGCTCAGGCTCCTTTCCCGGTGGATATGTCTTCGATTTTTTCACCAGATTTTGTGGCTCTGATTCAAAGGGCGTTCAGCGGGTCTCAAAGAGAAGTTTTCTGCTCGGCTGTTGGGCCCATGGGCGTGAGCTTGAATCAGAAGAAGCCAGGGACTCCGCTGTCGCTTGCTGCTTCAGCGGGGCTGCCGAAGAGAGCAAGTCTGGAGATAGAGAAACGGGGCCAATCGGAGTTTTCGGAGGATTTGCACACAGAAGACGGGGAGCAGGACCCGGAGTTCAGTGAGGAGTTGGAAGGAGGAGAAATTGCTGAACAGGAGGATCAGGCCAGAGTGGTGCGGTTTTTTCAGAGAGAAGAGTTGCCCGCACTCCTTTCTGAGACGCTTAAGGCGCTTAATGTACCGGCGTCGGGACCAGTGGATGAGGCGGTGTTAGAGGATCTGCTCTTACAAGCATTTAGGAAAACACAAAAAGTGTTTCCTATCCATAGGGTGATAAAGGAAATGATTCAAGGTGATTGGGACATGCCTGAGGCAACACTCAAAGGCTCTAGAGTAATGTCCCGCCTGTATCCACTCTTTGAGCAAGATAAGGAGCTGTTTAAGTCGCCGAGAGTGGATGCGGCTGTATCTGCGGTGACTAAGAAGACGACCATTCCGGTGGAAGGGAGTGCTGCGCTCAAGGATACTCAAGACAGAAAGTTAGATGCTTTGAGGTTAATGCTCTTTCCATTCAAGCATCTATTTGTGGGGCTTGGGTGGCAAGAGCCTGTCTGCGCTGGGCTCAACAAGTCCAGGGAGAGCGAAGCGCAGACTCGGTGAGCGAGGCAGCTCTTTTGGAGTCTGGAGCGGCTTATCTCACGGATGTCCATTATGACCTCATTAGGGGGCTATCGAACAGTATGGCGTTGGTGGTAGCAGCAAGGAGATACCTTTGGCTGTGCAATTGTGCAGCGGATGCGTCTTCTAAGGCCAGGTTAAGTAAGCTTCACTTTAAGGGAAAGCTACTGTTTGGAGAAGATTTGGACAAGATTGTTAAGGATCTCGGAGAATCCAAGGGCGGCAGGCTTCCGGAGGATAAGCAAAAGCCGGGGAGATTTCAGTCATTGGCTAGACTGCCGCAAAGAGATTTTTGCCGTTTTCGTCCATCCAGGTTTCCTCAGAGTCAGAGGGGACATTTCCCCTATAGAAACCAGGGGTTTCGAGGGTTCTGAGGGGCGAGTTTCAGAAACCAGTAACCAGCTCATTCGTACAGTCCCCTTGCAAGGCACATCGCAAACACCAGGCTGTCCGTCAGACGTTAAACAGATTGCTAGAGCTCAAGGCGATTGTACCAGTGCCGCGAGACCAATGCGGTTTAGGTCGATACTCCATTTATTTTGTGGTTCTGAAGAAGGAAGGAACTTATCGACCAATTTTGGACTTAAAAAGGGTGAACCGGTGTCTCCGGATTTCTCATTTTCATATGGAGACGCTGAGGTCGGTCATCATGGCAGTCAGAGAGGGAGAGTTCCTGACTTCCCTCGATTTAGCCGAGGCGTATTTACACATTCCCATTCGTCCGGAACATCAGCAGTTTCTCAGGTTCACAGTGCCGATGGGCCATTTTCAGTTTCGAGCGCTACCGTTTGGACTGGCAACGGCACCACAGACTTTTACCAAGGTCATGGTGGTCTTGGCGGCGGAATTGAGGAAGGAAGGTGTTCTGGTTCATCCATATCGCGACGACTGGTTGATTCAGGCAAAATCGAGGATGGAGAGTGAGGAGGCTACTGCCAAGGTAGTCAGCTGCCTTCAGAGGTTAGGTTGGGTGGTCAATATGGCCAAGAGCAGTCTAGTTACCCTCACAGAAGCTCAAGTACCTGGGGGCACGTTTCGATACAGCGGCAGGCAAGGTTTTTCTGCCGCCGCATCGTGCCGTGGCCTTAAGAAACTTGGTTTGAGGGTTTCTCGACAGGGCGCGTCCAACAGCGTGGCATTATGTACAGCTCCTGGAAACAATGGCGGCGATGATTGAGTTAGTGCCCTGGGCGAGGGCGCATATGTGGCCGTTGCAGAGAGTGTTACTCAGGAGGTGGTCTCACCAAAACGATCCGCTGTCCCAATGGCTGGTCTGTCCGGAGGAGACTCGGGAAGCATTGCGGTGGTGGTTGCTTCCGGAGTCCTTAGCAAGGGGGATGCCCTTGGAAACGCCGAACTGGGTACCACTGACTACAGATGCCAGTCTCCTAGATTGGGGAGCGCATTTTCAGGGCATGTTTGCGCAGGGTCAGTGGACGGAACAAGAAAGGACTTGGTTGATCAACAGGTTGGAACTGCGAGCGGTCGTGTGGGTGCTGAGGAGGTTTCAGCCGTAATCTAAGAGGAACAGCGATCAGAGTGTTTTCGGACAATGCGACCGCGGTGGCCTACATAAACAGGCAAGGGGGCACCGGCAGTGCTCCCTTGGAGGCCGAGGCAGATCAGTTGTTTCAATGTAGCAGGAGTGGACAATGTAGCGGCCGATTTCTTGAGTCGTGTAAAGGTAGACCCTGGAGAGTGGACTCTTCATCCGAAGGTGTATGACATGGTGGTACAGCGCTGGGGGACGCCGGTGATGGATCTCATGGACACTTTCAAGTCCGCAAAGGTAGGTCGGTTCTTCAGCAGAAGGAGAGAGAGAATGTCGGAGGGGCTGGATGCTCTCATCCAAGATTGACCGGTAGATCAGCTGCTGTACGTGTTTCCGCCCTGGGTGTTAATAGCACTCGTAGTGCGTCGCATCGAGCGCCACAGAGGGTTAGTCATACTAATTGCGCCAGATTGGCCAAGGAGGCCGTGGTATGCAGATCTCCGGAGGCTGGTAATGGAGCAGCCTTGGCGACTACCAGTTAGAGAGGACCTATTGATGCAAGGCCCATTGTATATGCCTCAGGTAGCTCGGTTCTTGCTTACGGCATGGCTCTTGAAAGGGTGCGGTTAAGAGCTAAGGGCTACTCGGAGGCGGTGATCGCAACCTTGTTTGGGGGCTCGTTGAAAGTCTACTTCCTTAGCATATGTTCGCGTGTGGCGTGTTTTTGAGGCTTGGTGTGCTGACAGAAGTTGTGAGGCATTAAGAGCGTCCGTGCCGCAGATATTAGCGTTCTTGCAGGATGGTTTTCAAAAAGGGTTAGCGGCCTCTTCCCTAAAGGTACAGGTGGCAGCGATTTCTTGTTATAGGGGGAAGATCAAGGGACAAACTCTGGGCTCTCATCCGGATATTAAGAGATTTTTGAGGGCCATAGGTCTCTTACGGCCTCCATCCAGACAGCTGGTTCCTGCTAGGGATCTGCAATTGGTATTGGAAGGATTAGGAAGGTGGCCGTTTGAGCCTTTGGCTAAGGCAACGTTGAAGGATCTTAAGCTAAAGGTGGTGTTCTTAGTTGCAATTGCATTGGCGAGGAGAGTTTCTGAGTTGCAGGCACTGTCGTGTAGGGAACCGTTCCTGACTTTTTATGAGTCAAAGGTTGTCTTGCGACTGGTGCCGTCCTTTATGCCGAAGGTGCTGTCTCCTTTTCATGTGAATCAAGTAGTGTCTCTACCGGTGTTCCGTGCGGATTCAGGGGAGGCGTCTTTGCCACAGTTGCATCGTTTGGATGTTCGGAGGGCCTTGAAAAGTACCTCAAAAGGACGGCAGACTTCAGAAAGTCTGATAGGCTGTTCGTGTTGTTCGCTGGTCCTCGCAAAGGGGAAGCAGCTTCAAAAGCATTGATTGCCAGATGGATAAAGGGGGCAATAGCGTCGGCGTACCTGTTGAGGGGTAAGCTCGTACCTGAAGGATTAAGGGCGCAAGCTGTGTCTTGGGCTGAGTACAAGTTCCTGCAGTGGAAATTTGTAAGGCAGCGATGTGGTCGTCATTAAATTTGTTTGTCAAGCATTATCGTCTAGATATTCAGACGAGTAGGGATACCTGTTTTGGAACAGCGGTGCTTCAGGCTGGTCTAGCAGGTCCCGCCCATTGAATTCTTTTACTGCTCTGTTACATCCCCAGAGTTTCTGGGACTAGACTGGAGGGGCGATAAGGATGTTTAAATTAGACTTACCTGCTAATTGTAGTTCCTGGAGGAACTCCAGTCTAGTCCGGATCCCGTCCCGGTCCTTTGGGGGCATGGGAGCCTGAAGCAAGAGACTTCGCAGGTAAGAGAAAGTAGTAAACTGTGCAGCTTCGGGTTCATATGTAGGGTTTGAGTATGGGAAATATGTTGTAAGGTCAGGTTTCTTCTTAGAGGGGAAGCGAGGATCTTCGCAGTTGATCTTAAGTTTCACATTTATTTTAAGGCATCGCAGTGGTGTTCGGTTCTGTGGTTTTTAAATTTAGTTTACAGTTGGTTTATAAGTGTCTTTTTTACTTAATTGTTGCTCTGGTGAGTCTGCTTTGTCAATAGCTTACTGGAGTGAGGAGGAGGTGCCTGTGTCCTTATACCAGTGTCATCAAAGAATGACGTGGATCAGTCTCCAAGCTGCTGGAAGAGGATCACAACCCCAGAGTTTCCGGGACTAGACTGGAGTTCCTCCAGGAGCTACAATTAGCAGGTAAGTCTAATTTAAACTTCTATATCCTTTTTAAGAGATGGTGACCAGAATTGCGTGCGATATTCAAGGTGCAGTCACACCATGGAACGGTGCAGAGGCATTATAATTTTCTTGGTTTTATTCTCCATTCCTTTCCTTATGATTCCTAGCATTCTATTTGCTTTCTTTTCTGCCGTTGCACAATGGGCAGAGAGTTTCAACGCAAACAGGGCCTGCACGGAGCATTTTCCCAGCTTTCAAAGTCAGCCTTTGGGACATGCTACCGCACATGCATCACTGCCATCTTTTTTCCGCGGAGCCCAATGGACATCCATCCTATTTTCCCAGAAAAAATCTCACAAAACTTCCTTAAAAAGTGGGGGTTTTTTTCAGTTGCAGTCAGGTTCCTCTTCCCACCTCGAGCCAGTGCCGGTTCCAGCGCTGTTCTCGGTTCCTTCCCTCATTTTTGATCAAGGCTTGCCTCAACCAGTGTTCGTGCCTGTTTTCGCCCGGGGGTCGTCAACCCTGGCTGGGTGTCTCCCACCATGTCCCCCCAGTGGGTTCAAAAAATGTGACCGTTGCAGTCAAAAAATGTTACAAACACGCACGACTACTGCCTATACTACCTGGGCCCAGACCATGATAGTACTTCCTGCGACCTGTTCCAATAGCAATGAGAGTTGCAAAACGTAAGAGAACGGCCAGAGCTTTTAAGCCTGAATGGCTTGAAGAAATTGTTGAAACAGAGACACCGAAATCTCGGGATAAAAAATGCGTTCAACTGCGTGAAATATTCACTTACGAAGAGGATGACGGAGTAGTGTGTTTATACTGCCGAGATGCAAAAACCATCGGAGAGTTTTCGAATGGCAAATTTTGGGATGATGTGTGGAAACTGGACTTTTTGAAACGACATCTGTCTAGTAAGACTCATACTGAAAGTGTTAAGAAACTTAGAGCTAAAAATCCAAATTTAAGAGGAGGAGTATTTAACTTGTTGCTTGAGAGCACCGCTGAAAAAGCGAAAAGGCAAATTAGTAATGAACGGAAGCGTTCTACACCAGAAGAAATTAAAATTCTAATTGATAGTGTTTTGCTGGCTGTTCGGATGAATATTTCCATGCTCTCTGTTCAAGATATTAATGAACACATGTCCAAGTACATAACCATACCTGAAAGCTGGAGAAGCAAAAACTATTCGTTTGAATTTCTTGAAATTATAAACATGAATGTCCAAGATAAGCTCATAGCAGATGTTGCATCAGCAGCGTATCATACATTAACTATTGATGAAAGCACAGACATTTCTGTCAACAGATACTTAATACTGTGCTTCAACTATCGGCCAGTAAATTCATGTCTGTATAAAACTTCATTTGGTGGGATGCTACAGTTGGAAGCATGCGATGCTGCATCAATAGTCAGTGCACTCCAGGAATTCTATGGGAAATACAAGCTTGACCTTAACAAAATGGTCATGTTTACTTCGGATGGTGCCTCTGTCATAGAAACATAGAAACATGATGACAGAAAAAGACCACAAGGCCCATCTAGTCTGTCCTTCCATAACAACTACAACAGTCCACTTTTTACCTTTAGAGATCCTCTGTGTTGGTCCCATGCTTTTTTGAATTCAGTTACTGTCCTCATCTCTACCACCTCCACTGGGAGACTATTCCACGGATCCACTACTCTTTCCGTAAAGAAATATTTCCGCATATCACTCCTGAATCTATCTCCCTTCACCCTCATCCCATGTACCCTCGTCGCAGAACTTGCTTTCAATTGAAAGAGGCTCTCTCCCTGAACATTTATGCCACGGAGGTATTTAAACATCTCAATCATATCACCTCTATCCCGCCTTTCCTCTAAGGTGTACATATTAAGATCCTTAAGTCTGTCCTCATATGCTTTATAATGAAGACCACTAATCATCTTAGTAGCAACCCTCTGCACCGACTCCATCCTGTTCACATCCTTTTGAAGGTGCGGTCTCCAGAATTGCACACCATACTCCAAATGAGGTCGCACCAAAGACTTATACAGAGGCATTATCACCTCCTTTTTTCTGCTAGCCATTCCTCTCCGTATGCACCCAAGCATCCTTCTAGCTTTTGCCGTCGCCTTTTCTACCTGTTTAGCTACTTTAAGATCATCGGACACAACTACGCCTAGGTCCCGCTCTTCTTTAGTGGACAAAAGTACTTCACCTCCTATACTGTATTGCTCCCTTGGATTGCTGCAGCCCAAATGCATGACCTTACATTTTTTAACATTAAATCCCAGCTGCCAAATTCTAGACCATTCTTCAAGCTTAGCTAGATCCCTCCTCATGTTATCTACCCCTTCCTGGGTGTCTACTCTATTGCAGATTTTGGTATCATCCGCAAAGAGGCAAACCTTACCCGACAGCCCTTCCGCTATATCACTAACAAAGATGTTAAAAAGAATTGGACCAAGGACAGATCCCTGGGGCACACCACTGGTAACATCCTTCTCCTCAGAGTGAGCTCCATTTACTTGTACTCTTTGTCGCCTCCCACCCAACCAATTTCTAACCCAAGCAGTAACTTTAGGGTCCATCCCTAGGGTGCTCAGTTTGTTTATAAGTCGCTTGTGAGGAACAGTGTCAAAGGCTTTACTGAAATCTAAATACACCACATCTAGAGCTCTCCCTCGGTCCAACTCCCTGGTCACCCAGTCAAAGAAATCAATCAGATTTGTCTGACAAGACCTGCCTCTGGTGAATCCATGCTGCCTCGGAACCTGTAATCCGCTGGACTCCAGAAACCTCACTATTTTCTCTTTCAACAGCGTTTCCATTAGTTTACTCACCACTGAAGTTAAACTAACCGGCCTGTAGTTTTCAGCCACATCCTTACTTCCGCTTTTGTCAGGCAGAATAAATGGTGTTGCTGCGCAGCTAAAACAAAACGTTTCGCATTTAGTGCAGCAGCATTGTGTTGCCCATCGTGAAGATTTGGGGATCTCTGAATCATGGAAGGAAGTAAAGTTGATGAAAGAAGTTGAAACTTTCATGAGAACTGTTTACACAACCTTTTGTCGATCTTCTACTAAAAGGTCACAATTTAAAGAATTAGCAGATGCTTCTGAATGCGAGTCAATTGCTTTTAGACCTCTGAATAAAGTGCAGTGGTTATCTAGACATTTTGCTCTTCAAGCAATTATTCAAAATTATGATCCATTATTAAAATACTTTGAAGAAGAGAAGAATAATGATCCCATTGCAAAGTACTGTTATAAAAAGCTAAACAGCCATCAATTCCATATAACACTGCAAATTTTAAATGATGTTTTATCTGAACTAGCTTCATTAACAATGGCATTTCAAAAACGTGGGCTAACACCACTGGAAGCATAACATCTTGCACAGGGTAAGCTGAACAAAATCCGAATGCAATACTTGGGTGACACAGTAAAATGGAGTGATAATGTTAAAAATCTTCTCGACAAGATACCTGGAGACGTTTCAGTGGATACTGGTTCCACACTTATTTTCATTAATATGCTGTGTCTGCATTTAGGGGAAAGATTTCCTGAAAATGAAATTGAGGAATGGTCTGCTTTTGACTTGACAGCAATAGCACAGTGTGATTATGAATTTGGAATTGAAAACGTACGATCACTCTGCTTAAAGTACAAACAATTTCTTATGGAGGAACATATTGTTGTTCAGCAGTACAATGACTTCAAGTTTTTAGTCGCAGAAAAAATCAAAAGCAAACTGATAAACAGTTTTCCGGATATGGTGACTTTGGCATTTCAGAATGCTCACTTTGCAGATTTAGCGAAATTGATGGATATTGGTGGAACATTTTTGGCTTCTAGTGCAGATTGTGAGCGTGGTTTCAGCTTGATGAACAGTTTTAAAACCAAAATAAGGAATCGCTTACATTTAGAATATTTGGAAATGCTGATGCGTGTTAAGAGTCATCTTCAAGATGGCGGATCAGTAGACCTTGATAAAATTTATTCAGACTGGGTACATTTGAAAGATCGAAGAGAAAAGTTTTGAGAATGAACTCTTCTTCCATACATAAATTATTTACATGGAATAACAATGGCTTTCAATAAAAATTAACTGAAATAATACCACATTTGTGATTGTAATTGCTAGAAATTTTCCGCTTCATTTAGTAATCGTCTATTTTCATTTAATTTGATTAAAATCAATGTGGTGTACATACTGTATTCTAATGTGTAGTCAAATTTTAAAGTATAGAACTCCAAGTGTCCGTTATGTGGCGCACCAAAAATTTAACCTTCCTTCAAATATGTGCACACAGCCTACAGAAAATTAGAAGGAACATTGCTGTAGGGTCCCGGCTCCTCAGGGCCGGCCTCAAGATGCAAGACCGCAAGGCCTCAGAATCCTCGACACCCTCTGAATCCGAGTGGGAGACTGACGTCTAGGCCTCCCCGGAAGCCTGTCGGCACAGAGACGTCCCCTTGGAAGCCATCTCTCCTGGCACCAGTCTCCCCCTAAGGACGTTGTCTTCCACGACTTGGTTTGGGTCATGGCCCGGGCCTTGTCTGTTCCGACAGAGTTGGAGGAGGACCCATGCACCAAAGAACTAGAAATCCTCCAGTATGAGTCCCCACCTAAGAAGACTCTTACAGTGCCAGTGCAGCCGATCCTTGAATGGCTGCTCCTCAAGATGTGGGAGACCCCAGCCTCGGTGCCAGTGGTCAGCTGATGCCTCGACGCTATCTACCGCGTCAAGAAGGGCCCCATGTTCCACAAGCCCCAACTCCCACATAATTCAATGGTTGTAGAGTAAACCATGCAGAGGTTGAGCCAGAAGAACTGCTCCTCTGTCCTTCCCCCCCCCCCAGGCAGAGAAGCTGGGGCCCTCTACACCCTCTGGCAAAAATGCTACCAGGGCTTCATGCTCGGATGCCGGATTGAGGCCTATGAACTGTATATAGGCATGTACCTCAGTGCCCTGATCCATGAGCTCTCTGGCTTCTTGGCTGGGCTCGCCGGGGAGCCTCTCCAGCGGTTCCAATCCCTAACAGCTGGTATCAGAGACTGCTCTAAGTTCCTTTCCCGAGCCACCTATGATGGTTTCAAGTCAGCAGCCCGAGTAACAGTGGCAAGCATCGGAGCCCGGCACCAGGCCTGGCTACAGACTTTGAACCTCAAGCAATGTTTCCAAGAAACTTTGCTCGATGTCCCATATACAGGGGAAAACTTGTTCAGCAAACCCATTGCCAAGATAGAGGCCAAGGTAGTGACTAGGGCAGAGGCTCTCCAAGAAGACCTCAGCCCCCCCCCCCCTAAAGAAACCATTGGGGAAAAGACCCCTTTTCCCAAGGAAAAAAGGGTCCTTCCACCAAAGTCACTACTGTGAGAGCCAGAAGGGAAACAGTTAACACAAAGAATATCTGAAATATGTCCAAATTGCTGGCATGGTACTGAATGTACGTTGTGGGATGCTGTGGGTAGTAGGTGATATCATGTGAGGAAAAACACACTTGTTTATAGAGCACAGGAGAGAGAAGACGACATTTAGTATGGTTATGTCAGTTTGACATGGGGCCTACTGAGGCCTAGTGTGGAAACTGTCAGAATGCCAGAGCACTAATAAGAGAGAGATTTTCTATATTTCTTAAAAATGGGATGGAAAAATGGACAAGGTGGGAAAAAGGTCAAAAATAACAAGGAATAAATCTGAAAAAGGCCTGAGCACATGTTTTTATACAAGGCCATAAAGGGTCACAGGTCAGAGTGCAGATATGACAGGGCAAAGGAATGAAAGAAAGAAATGAAAGAGAAAATCCAGATGCCTGGAATCGAAAACAAAGGGACTATTTGGAAAAAACTATATAACAGGACAGAACTTTTAAAATATTGGGAATTTGCAACACATTTTCGGAGGAGGGTGGATTGCAAGTTCCTACCGTATGCTTGCTAATGAGGGAATAGTATGTGTCTGATGTCTATGTGAAAGTCTATCTTTGAGTGTAGCTAGGAATCTCACACTGTCATATATCTCTCTTTCACTGTGCTAGGATCTGTCTATGGACAGGAAACCTCTTTAATTACTTTATTAGCTGTAAGTGGAGGGTGAAGGAATTTTCCAAGTGTACTTTGTATTTAGTTAGTTCTGGCTGTGCTACCTATATGCTTGTTTCTGTGATGTATAAGGAATAAAGGATTTTATTTGTAAGAAGAATGTGAGAATTTTGTGCCAGGTACGCGTATAATCTGCATGAGGTGTGATTTATTTGGAAGAGGTGGTAAGCTCTCCCTGTATGTGTATGTAAGGTTTTCGTTTGTTTTCTCCTCTTGCATGGAAGAGGAGGGGTGGCAATCTGCCTGGCCAATGGATTGGGGCCCCCCCCCCCTGGTTCCGTACACTACCAGCCCTTCTCGAGCCATCAACAGCAGAGCCCTCAGCCTAAAGGCCAGATCCACAGACCCAGGAAGCCAGAAGCCCAGATGCCCCAGGCCATGACTCCCTCCCGACCCAGGGAGGAGCTTTTGACTCCCGGGGTAGTTCCTTTTTCCCCCCTAGGAGACCCTCCCCAACCCACAGAAGGCTGCCTGGCACTCTTTGCCCATAGGTGGGCCAGAGTCACCTTGGACCAGTGGATCCTGCAGGTGGTCAAGGAGGGATACCTCCTCCGCCTGCAGCAGGGTACCCCTAAGGTACTTTCCAGGAGAGCCAATGCGACCTCTCCTTCACCAGACCTTGCTCCTCTGAGCTCGCAAACCTACTTGGGGACGGTGCAGTGGAGCCTATTCCCAAGCACCTGTGGGGAAAGGGATTCTACTCCAGGTATTTCCTCGTCTCCAAGAGAACTTGGGGGCCTCAGGCCCATACTAGACCTGCGAAACTTGAACAAGTTTCTGGTGAATGAGAAGTTCAAAATGCTCTCCCTTGGAACATTGCTGCCTTACCTCCACCAGGGAGATTGGTTGTGCTCCTTGGATCTAAAAGATGCCTATACCCACATCCTGATCACCCCTCCCACAGGCAGTACCTCAGGTTCGTGGTGGGAGGAGGGAACTACCCGTACAGGGTTCTATCCTTTGGCCTGGCCTCCTCACCAAGGGTCTTTACTAAGTGCCTGGTGGTGGTAGTCGTCCACTTGCGCCTACAGGGGGCCTACGATGTCCTCTACCTAGACGACTGGCTTATCAGAGGCAGCACAGCCTCAGAAGTCAGGCAAAAGCCACAGAGCACAAAATCCTCCTGCTGCAGCACTTGGGGTTCGTCATCAACTACCCCAAATCCCACCTCGCCGCAACTCAAAGTCTGGAGTTCATAGGAGCTCAGATGGGTATGTTATAGGTCAAGGCTGTCCTCCCAAGGGAAAGGGCAGACCTCCTCAGGCAATTGGCAAAAGAGGTGCAACATGACTGCTCAGTGCTGGCTTGCCTCCTGCTTCACCTGCTGGGCCACATGGCCTCAATATTCCACGTCATACCCTTAGGCTGCCGTCACATGCGAACAGCTCAGTGGTGTCTCCACTCGCAGTGGACTCAAGCCATGGGCAAACTCCGGGACAGGGTCTCAGTTAGCTGCCAGCTGGCGGAGTCCCTCACCTGGTGGCAAACTTGCGCCATCTCCAGGCGGGAATGCCATTCCAGGCACCCGCACCGCAGAGGACTCTGACAACAGATGCCTCCCTCCTGGGCTGGGGGACACAAGGCAGCTGGGCCCAGGAAGAGTCGCTCTTACAAATCAATCTCCTGGAACTCAGGGCAATTTTCCTGGCCCTGTGAGTGTTCTGCCACCACCTGCGGCACTGCCTGGTGCTGATCCAAATGGACAATCAGGTGGCAATGTTCTACAGCAACAAGCAGGGGGGCACAGGTTCATACTCCCTCTGCCAGAAGGTGGTGTCCCTTCTCTCCTTTGCAGTGCACAACGGCATGCTTCTGCAAGCAGTATACCTGCCAGGCCAGAACAACTGCTTAGCGGACAGGCTGAGCAGGGTCCTTTGCCCACACAAGTGGCGCTTGAACCCCAGGGTAACGAAGGAACTCTTCCACCCGCGATGGACCTGTTCGCCTCCCCGCACAACATGCAGCTACCTCGCTTCTGCTCGTGACATTCACACCAGGGTAGAGTGGCGGGAGATGCCTTCCTGATTTTCTGGTTGGAGGGCCTACTCTATGCGTTCCCATCAACCACCCCCCCCCCCCCTGATTACCAAGACCCTCTTCAAGGTCCAGAGTGAGGGGCGTCTACCCAGATGGCCGAGTAGCCCTGGTTTCCCCTGTTGCTTGCCCTGTCAGTAGCACTCCCCGTCCCATTGGGCCGGGCCCCGTATCTCCTGTCCCAGGAGGAGGGCTCCCTTCTGCAGTCCATCCTGGGGTCCCTAGCACTAACAGTATAGCTGCTGAAAGGGTAGCGTTGGCCCCTTTCAGCCTCCCAGGATTAGTCGAGGAGATCCTGCTGGCCTCCCGGAAGATTCTCTGTCTGGTGTGCAGAGGAGGAGGAGAATCCCTTCTCCTGTCACGTGCAACTGGTTCTCCAGTACCTGCTGCATCTGTCGCACATCAGGCTGACATCCAACTCTGTGAGGGTGCACCTGAGCGCAATAACTGTGCACCACCACCCTATCGAAGGGAAACGCTCTCAAGTCAACCCCTGGTCTCCAGGTTCCTCCGGGACCTTCTACTTTCAGAGCTCTCCTCTACCCTCTGGCAGTGGTGGAACCTCAACGTGGTGCTCTCCCATCTCACTAAGCTGCCCTTCAATCCCCTAGCTATTTGCTACCTAAGATATTTGTCTTGGAAAGTGGCCTTCCTGGTGACCCTCATATCAGCACGTAGGATCAGCGAAATCCAGGCCTTGGAGACAGAGCCACCATATACCAGGTTCTATATGAACAGGGTGGTGTTCTGCACACTCCCCAAATTTCTCTCGAAGGTGGTATCCACCTTCCACCTCAACCAAGGGGTGGTCTTCCCTACCTTCTTTCCCCGGCCCTATGCTGGCAGGGAGGAGCTAATATTCTCCGGGAACAAGCAGGAAGCCAGTCCTCACATATGGGTGACGTCAGCACTGATGGAGATCTCGCGGAAGCATCCCCCCAGCTTTCAATGAAAGCCTTTGGGAAATGCCACCATGCATGCATGGTCCCCTTCCCACCCAAGGATGCCATCTTGCTCAGTCTCCTTTTTTCCGCAGAGCCCTTCAGATGTTTGTCTGGCTTGTCCCTGGAAAAAGTTGATTTTCTTTCAGAGTTTCATACTTGCCATTCAGTATTGCACTGGTACTCTTCCCGCCACCGACCTCGGTGTCGAGTTCAATCTATTTTTGTAGTTTTCGTTCTTTTCTTTTCCTAGCGTCTAAGCGCTTTTTTTCTCCCACTGGCATCCTGGAGAGTCTTCGACCTCGCAGAGGTACTTTTTTCCCCCATGGCTACCAGTAGCTTTAAGAAGTGTGATCAATGCTCTAAAATTGTCTTCGACAGACACACACGACTGCTGTCTCCGCTGCCTGGGGCCAGACCACGACCCAGCAGCCTTCGGTCTCTGCAAAAGGATGTCCAATAAGGCCCTCAAGAGACTCCAGCAGCAGCACAATACGTTTTTCCCCGAGTACCAAGTGCCTCCGAAGGCCAGGGACTCTTCTGAGTCCCCGACGTCTTGGGCGGAGCCTCCCGAACTGCAGCCTTGTCATGGGTCCTCAGAAAAGGGGGTCTCTCAAGAGAGAAGATGAAACCCTCAAAGGCGGCATCCTTGGACAGTTCCGACAGGCCAGGTGTGCCCCGGCCCCTGTCCCGCAGTCCAAGACATTCGTCCGAGGCATCGGAGAGGGAGCGGCTTTCGAAAGTCCCCCAAAAGGATCCAACTGCAGACCGGCCTTGGTCCACAGACACCATCCTTGTTGAGGATTCCCCTTCGGGGGAGCCGGTGTCGGTCCCAAGACCCTTGATGCCCGCGCTAAAGGCTGCGGAGCCTTCTGCTCTGGAGTTCAGAATGGCAGCCCTGGAGTGCAGTTTGTCTGCCTTCATTGGTCAGCAGCAGGGGATGTTGTCTGGCACGACTGGTTCATCCACCCAGACCACCGAGCCCTTGACATCCAAGACGTCCTTTGTTTCTCGGCCAAGGTCGCGATCTGAGTCCTGCTCAATGGGACCGCAGTCATCCCCAGCAAGTATGCCGGGCGCAGGGCATTGGGGGCCCCAGGACTCGCGGAGAAGCCCTCCTACGAGTCCTCGACAGACTATTCTGAGTGGGAGATGGAGGATGAGGAGTTCCCCCAATACCCATCGCCATTGCGAGATTCCATCTGACTCTCCCGTCTCGGAGCCCCGATGGTGCCCCCGCCAGAGGATATGGGCTTCCTTGATTTCGTCAAGAATATGTCAAAGGCCCTGACATTACCGACAGAGTCTGAGGAGGACCTTCAGGCGGATGAATTGGAAGTCCTCCAGTACAAGGCTCATCCACGGGAATCGCTCACGGTGCCCATCCCTCCCCCCCCCCCCCCCAATCCTGGAACGGCTGATGCTCCGAATGTGGGAGCCTGGTCTTCCAAAAGTCACAGCTGCCACATAACTCCATGGTGGTGGAGTTGGCCATGCTTCGGCTGAAAAGCCAGAAGACGAACTCCTCGATGCCCCCCGGCAGGGAGGCCCGCACCTTGGACGCCCTCGGCAGAAAGTGCTATCACGGCTTGATGCTCATCGGCTGCATCCAGGTCTGCCAGCTGTACATGGGCCATGAACCTGAGAGACCTGGCCAAAGCTGGGGAAATGCTCCATGCGGGCTCCATTGGCACCAACGTCACCCATATGTAAGGACTGATTTCTGCTGTTCCCGGAGAACACCTGCAACTGAGTAACTGCGCTTTATCCACGATGACACCTAAATCCTCTTCCTGGGTGGTGGTCCTAATGTAGAACCTTGCATCGTGTAACCGTAGTTTGGGTTGTTTTTGTCCTAAAAGCATAACTTTGCCCTTGTCCACATTAAATTTCATCTGCTATTTGGACGTCCAGTCTTCCAATTTGTCAAGGTCTTCTTACAATTTTTCACAATCCTCTGGTGTTTTAACAGCTTTGAATAATTTCGTCTCATCTGCAAATTTGATCCCCTCACTGAGAAGGTTGGCCATTTAGCCTTCTCTCTGTTTTCTTTTAAATGGTTCCCAAACCACAATAGAACATTGCCTCCTATCCCTTAACTTTTTAATTTGTTTAAGAGTCTTCTCCTGAGGGACCTTATCAAAGACTTTCTCCATGAACCAGCAGGGGGAGCACTCTAGGTGCTGTCCGCCAACCGCGCCTGTGCCCAGCTCTCTCTGAGCATGTGCTTCCCACCTTGCCTTCCCGCTCATCTCTTCAGTCTATTTTTACCACTCATGGTGCAGCCGGTTCTCCCCTTCCTTCGTCGAGTGTGCAGATGTCAGCGATTCATTTTCTTTGTTTTTCTCAGGTTGCATTTTTTTGTACTCTTGAGGCACTACTTTTGACATAAATAAATAAATAAATAAATAATAAAATAAATTAAAAATAAAGCCCCAAAGTGAGAAGCATCACTTTTTCTCCAGGACCAAGCAAGAAGTTAGTCCTCACATATGGGCAATGTTCCCTCTAATATTCTGTAGGCTGTGCGCGCATAAAATATCAGCTGTGCAGCTTTTGAAGGAAGGTTAAATTTTTGTGCGCCACATAACGACACTCGGAGTTATATACTTTAAAATTTGAATACACGTCAGAATACAGTATGTACACCACACTGATTTTAATCAAATTAAATGAAAATAGACGATTACTAATGAAGCAGAAAATGTCTAGTAATTACAATCACAACTTTTAAATTTTAAGACATCTGTGTTGTCTTCTTTCAGAATCAGAACCGTAATTTTTGTGCGCTCTGTTGTAAAGTATGTGCGCTCGCTCGGCAAGGTGTGTGCGCGCGCACACCTTAGAGGGAACAGTGCATATGGGTGACGTTGGCGCCGACGGAGCCCCCATGCGGAGCATTTCCCCAGCTTTCAAAGAAAGCCTTTGGGAATGCAGCGCGCATGCACGGTCCCCTTCCCGGCTAAGGGTGCCATCTTGCTCAGTCTTCTTTTTTCCGCGGAGCCCAACGGAAGTGTGTCATGGTCACCCGTGAAAAAGTTGATTTTTCGGTGTGGATCCGTGTAATTACTCGGTTCGATGCTGGTTCCCTTTCCCGCCTGGGCTCGGTACACCGGTATCAAGCCCGGACTTCATTTTTCGGTTTTTGTCCTTAGAGACTAGCATTCGCGCCATTTTTTCATTTTTCCCCGGCAGCCTAGTCTTTTGACCTTGCAGGGGCTCTTTTTCCCCCGATGGCTGCCAGCGGGTTTAAGAAGTGTGATCGGTGTAAGAAACTGATGTCTCTCACCGACATACACGACTGTTGCCTCCGGTGCCTCAGGCCCGACCATGACCCGCTGGTCTGTGTCCCGTGTGGCAAAATGTCCTCCAAGGCCTTGAGGAGCCGGCAGTATCAACGCGAAAGGATCTTCTCTGATTTTGCATCCGGCCGAGCCCGGACTTTATCAGAGGCCTCGAGATCTCGAGGCTCCGACCCCGAGCATCGTCGGGGCTCCTCTGAGAGGGGGTCTCCTTCGTGGGAGCACCGCAGGAAGAAGAAACCCACAAGGGCGGCATCGGTGGACGCTCTTGGCTCCTCGAGGGCCAGGTCGCATAACCCCGACCGCCGTCCCGGGTCTTCGGAGTCGGAGAAGCTTGCTAAACAACCTCGTGTAGAGACGGAGGCCCCGGGTCACGTGAGTACTGTAGTCCTCGTGGACTCTCCTCCGGGGGAGCCGACGTCATCGGGGCCTGAGTCGGAGGCTGCTGGGTCTCCTGAGCTCAGACTCAGGTTGACAGCCTTGGAGAGTAGTTTGGCTGCCTTCATGGAACAGCAGTGAGTACTGATCACCAGTCTCACTGGTGCATCTGCCCCAACCACCGAGACCTCGACGTCCAAGTCGACCCCGGAGGCCGAGCCGATCCTCGAGTCCATGAGATCTCAAGTCGATCCTTGGCCGAGGTCACCCTCGATCTCCCGTGCGGGACCTAGGTCGTCGACGCCGGTACCCTCAGCGTCGGGGCGGATGGCATCAGTGCCCACCCGACTGGAGCCGCTTGACGACTCCTCGGAGGGGTCGGGATGGGAAACAGAGGACGAGGAGTCCCCGGACACTTTTCGGACCCGGTGTGTCCCTTCGGACTCACTGGAGTCTGAACCTCGGAGTAGGTCCCCCCCCCCCGGAGGATACCCGGTTCTCGGACTTCGTGAGGGACATGGCCAAGGCCTTGGCCTTCCCCGCAGACCCCGAGGAGAAGCCTCAAGCTGAGGAGCTCGAGGCACTGCAGTACGACTCTCCCCCCAAGGAGGCCTTTACTGTACAGGTTCCTCCGATGCTGGAACGGTTGCTCTTCCACATGTGGGAGGCGCCGGCCTCGACGCCGGTTCTTAGCAAGCGGGTCCATTCCATTTTTTGAGTCCGCAAGAGCCCTGGGTTCCAGAAGGCACAGCTGCCGCACCACTCCATGGTTGTGGAATCGGCCATGCATCGTCTGAAGAGTCAGAAGATGCACTCCTCGTTGCCTCCAGACAGGGAAGCCCGGAACCTGGATGCCCTCGGTAGAAGGTGCTTCCAGGGCTCTGTTTGCTTGCCATGTCTAGACTTACCACTTAAAATACAAAAAATCACTCTGATATTAACCAATTTGTAGCTAAGAAATCTATGTTATGCTAGTACCAAAAAGCCAATAATAAATCTTTTTCTAAGGGCTGGTCTCAGACTGATGACTAGCTTGTCCTCAATACGGAGGGAGCAAAGTCTGATAGCATCAACGACCACCCTGTATTATTTCAAAAATGTAGAAAGTGCTTCCTAGTAGTGCTTATTCAAAATTCAAATGAAATCCCAACATTTAGTGTTGCCATAAAATTGATGGATAAAAAATCAGCTTATCTTTTATAGAGGAATTAAACGTGGTCTGGAAAAGTGGTTCTCCAACGCCGATCCTGAGTACTGCTATCGCGTTTCACACTGCGTTTCTTCAGGGGTGAAAAAACCAAAACTGTAGACCATCCTCAAATGTAGTTAAAAGCCATCTATGAACAAAAACCAACATTTGAAAAAATGCACATAAGTCAAAAATTGTCTAGACTTACCAGCTGTACATGGGCATGTACCTACGAGACCTGGCAAAGGAGATTGGCGGGTTCTCTGCTGGTCTCTCCGAGGAACCTTTGCAGAGGTTCACAACCTTGTCATCTGTGATCCGGGAGTGCTCGAAGTTTAGATCTCGAGCAGCCTATAATGGCTTCGAGGCTTCGGCCCGGGTAGCCGCGGCCGGCATCAGTGCATGCCGTCAGGCCTGGCTACAGTCATCGGACCTCGAGCCATGGGTGCAGGACAAGTTGGTCGATGTCCCTTGCTGAGGTGAAAACCTCTTTGGCAAGCCCATGGCTGAAAAGGCTGCAGAACTCGAGTCCGAGACTCTCACTAGGACAAGGCTGTCCAGGAAGACCTCTGCCCCTTCTCAAAAGAAGAAGGGCTCGGGGGAAAAAGTCATTTTACCCAAGGAAGTCCTCTGCCTACAAATCTTACCCTCAATACCAGGCCTCCACAGCTCCCCAACAGGGTCAGCAGGCCAAGGGCAGGGACATGGGCCCCGTAGGCAGAAAACCCCCAAGCCACCAGCTCCGGCTCCTGCACAGCAGAGAGCGGGGTTTTGACTCCAGTGGCATAGCCTCTCCTCCTCAGCTGGCCCCTCTCAGCACAGGAGGCCAGCTGACCCTGTACGCCCACAGGTGGTCAGCCATAACAGGGGATACCTGGGTGCTCAGCATAGTCCAAAAGGGCTATTTGCTTTACTTCAACCAGTTACCCCCTCCTACTTTCTAGGGGAGCCTCCAAGACTCCCTCTGCACAGGAACTTACTCCTTCAGGAGTTGACAAGTCTTCTAAAGGAGCAGGCAGTGGAACCGGTGCCCCACCACCTGAGAGGGCAAGGCTTCTGTTCCAGGTACTTTCTGGTACCAAAAAGGACAGGAGGCCTCAGGCTCATCCTCGACTTGCGAAATCTCAACAAGTTCCTGGTGAGGGAAAAAAAGTTCAAGATGCTTACCCTTGGAATACTGCTGCCCTACCTCCAGCAGGGAGAGATTGGCTATGCTCCTTAGACCTAAAGGATGCTTATACTCACATCCTCATTCATCGAGACCACAGACAATATCTCAGATTTGTAGTGGGAGGAAATCATTTTCAGTACAGAGTATTTCCATTTGGCCTAATCTCCGCACCCAGGGTTTTCACCAAATGCCTGGCGGTGGTAGCAGCCTATCTCAGAGTCCAGGGCATGTTTGTCTTTCCATACCTGGACGACTGGCTCATCAGGGGTCAGTCTCCACAGGAAACCAGACAGGCCACCCTCCGCACTGTCTGCCTTCTACAGCATCTGGGGTTTGTCATAAACTTCGCAAAGTCCACTTTGCACCCCTCACAGAACAGAGTTCATAGGAGCAAGACTGGATACCCTTCAGGCAAAGGCTTATCTGCCTGTAGACAGGACCCACAGACTGATGGACTTGGCCAGACAGTTCCACAGCAATTCTCTGGTTTCCGCCAGGCAATTCCTGAGACTATTAGTCCACATGGCATCCACGGTCCATGTAACTCCAAATGCCCGTCTGCACATGAGGCCTGCTCAGTGGGGCCTCAGAACTCAGTGTCTGCAAGCCACAGGACACTTGAGAGACAAAGTAAGGGTGTACAAACTGCTGGTGGCCTCCCTGCAATGGTGGCTGCATCTCCCGAATATAGTGCGCGGAGTGCCTTTTCAGCCACCTCC
Source organism: Ichthyophis bannanicus (assembly GCA_033557465.1). Classification (NCBI taxonomy): domain Eukaryota; kingdom Metazoa; phylum Chordata; class Amphibia; order Gymnophiona; family Ichthyophiidae; genus Ichthyophis; species Ichthyophis bannanicus. The sequence continues at coordinate 693,732,959 of CM066032.1, read as the reverse complement.
ACAAACACAAGTGCTGAGAACAGATGCTTCTCTTCAGGGTTGGGGTGCACATTGCCAGGGGGCATGCACCCAAGGTCTCTGGTCCCGTTGGGAGGCGCACAGCAGATCAACCTCTTGGAGCTGAGAGCTATCCGCTTGGCTCTCCAAACTTTCTCTCATGCCCTCTCTCACCAGTCTGTTCTGGTTCAGACAGACAATCATGTCGCCATGTTCTATGTGAACAAACAAGAAGGCACAGGATCCCGACTTCTGTGTCACGAAGCTCAAGCCCTGTGCTCATGGGCAGTCCAACAGGGCATGCTTCTCAAGGCGGTTTATCTTCCCGGCCAAGAGAATTACCTGGCAGACAGGTTGAGCAGGATTCTGCAGCCACACGAATGACAGTTGAATCCTTTGGTGGTCCAGCGGATCTTCCTAAGATGGGGTCTTCCAACCATCGATCTCTTTGCCAGTCCACTCAACCGTCAACTACCCAGGTTCTGCTCCAGACAACCGCATCCTCTGAGAATAGCAGCAGATGCGTTTCTAATCTCTTGGTCTACGGGCCTACTGTATGCGTTTCCTCCCACACCTCTAGTGGCCCGGACCCTTTTCAAGGTGCTTCGGGACAAGGTCTCAGTGATCCTGGTAGCCCCCAGATGGCCGAGGCAACCGTGGTTTCCACTCCTTCTGCAGTTGGCTGTGGACACTCCACTCCCTCTGGGGGTGCAACCCGATCTCCTATCTCAGGATCAGGGATCTCTCTTGCACCCCAACCTCCAATCCCTCAATTTGATGGCCTGGATGCTGAAAGGCTAGTTCTAGCTCCCTTACTGCTACCTAGGGAGGTGGAGGAGGTGGTCTTGGCCTCTAGGAGGCACTCCACTAGAAACTCTTATGCCCTCAAGTGGCGTAGGTTCTCCACCTGGTGTGCTCGGCACAAGGAGGATCCTTTTTCGTGCCTGGTGCCAGTGGTGCTGCAATATTTGCTTCACCTGTCCGACCTGGGCCTTAAATCCAACTCTGTTCGGGTCCACCTCAGTGCTCTGTCAGCGCACCACTCACCGGTGGAGGGTCACTCTCTGTCAGGCCACCCTTTAGTGGCCCGCTTCCTCAGAGGCCTCCTTTTGCTCAAGCCTCCGATTCGTCCACCTGCACCTGAGTGAGATTTGAATGTGGTCTTGCGTCAACTTACTTGTCCACTATTTGAGCCTATGGCTATTTGTCCTTTACGCTTTCTTTCCTGGAAGGTGTTGTTTTTGGTAGCTCTTACCTCAGCCAGGCGAGTCAGTGAGCTACAAACTCTGGTCTCAGAGGCACCATACACAAGGTTCTATAGGAACAGGGTGGTCTTACGGACTCACCCAAAGTTCCTTCCAAAGGTTGTCTCCTCCTTCCATCTCAATCAGGAGGTGGTTCTTTCTACTTTCTTTCCCAGGCCGCATGCCAGCCGGGCTGAAATGGTCTTGCATACCCTGGACTGTAGGAGGGCGTTGTCCTTCTACCTTGACCGTATGCAGGGACACCGAAGGGCTGTTCAGCTCTTCGTATCTTTTGACCCTAATAAGCTGGGGTTACCTGTCTCCAAGCGTACCTTGTCCATCTGGGTGGCAGACTGTATTGCCTGGGCGTACAGGGCAGCCGGCCTCTCCTTGCAGGGTTGAGTCACGGCCCACCGTGTCAGGGCGAAAGCCGCGTCAGTAGCTCATCTCCGCTCTGTTCCGCTGGCAGACATCTGCTGGGCCACTACTTGGTCTTCAAGCCAGACTTTTGTGGCTCACTACTGCCTCGAGAGGGAGTCCTGCAGAGACAGTGCTTTCGGACAGGCGGTACTCCGTAATCTCTTTGAGGTATAGGCAACTCCTACCTTCCGGCCCTGGTGTTGGGCTACCGTACGGGGGCGTTCTCAGAGAAGATTCTTTCACGCATGCTGGGGCTCTAGAGGGAGTTCATTGTTCAGCTTTGGGTCCCAGGTAGCCTGAAGCTGGGGAGTCCCATATGTGAGGACTGACTTCCTGCTTGGTCCTGGAGAAAGAGTAGTTACTCACCTGTAACAGGTGTTCTCGAGGAGCAGCAGGAATCAGTCCTCACAACCCTCCCTCCTCCCCTGGGAGTTGCAGTCATATAATTCATTTTGGGGGTTTTTGCTGTCTTTTAGCTATGCCATCAGACTGAGCAAGATGGCACCCTTGGGCGAGAAGGGGACCGCGCATGCGCACTGCATTCCCAAAGGCTTTCTTTGAAAGCTGGGGAAATGCTCCGCATGGGGGCTCCGTCGGCGCCAACGTCACCCATATGCGAGGACTGATTCCTGCTGCTCCTGGAGAACACCTGTTAAGGTGAGTAACTACTCTTCAGAGCCGGCTCTGCCATTCCAGATTCCCCCGCGTTGTTTTGCTTTTCTTAATGCTGCAGTGCTGCAAACCTTGTATCTCCCCCTGCAGCCTCCACCACCTTTAGTTTATTTTAAAAACATAAGTAAGCAATACAGTGAAGCAGAAGGTCCTTCAGTACAGAAGCATTCCTGTGATGGCAAAAAAAAGAGGAGGAGAAACAAGACAAACGCATCATTCATACCCTCTCCAGAGGTGAAAGGTGATTTTACTACTCTCAGCATGACCTCTAATCCTACTGTCCCCACTCCCATTGAGACCAGTCATGGCACAGTCAGGATTCCTCAGGGCTGCTGTGTGCTCGGAGGCAGAACCCCCTACCGGCACCAGCATCAAAAAAGGCGACCCAGAGGCCTGACTCCATCTCCTCCTCACCCGGCCTCTCGGACTCCATCTCCGAGACCGGAGGCTCTGTTAAGTCATAAGCAAGTCTAAGTCTAAACATTCCCGCAAGACCGACCCCGCTCCTACCCATAGCACTGCAGAGTCGTATCCTCACAAGTTCAGGTCCGAAGGAGATGCATTTCAGGCATCCTCCCATACCTTTCCATACCTTTAAGAGAATGAGAGATCATCGGGATCCATCCCTATACCCTGCAGTCCCTACGCCAGGCGACACTTCCTTCGCTATGGACCCCCTCCTGCAGTTGCTGCTTGAGTTTGTCCAGGACTCTGTGACCTTCCTTTCAGCTGCTTCACCTGTTGAACAACCACTATCTCCAGAGGCTCCCTCCTACCAACCTCCCCCAACCTCCTCAAGGGGTCACCCGTCCCTTCTGGATTGCCGTGAATTTCTACTCTTGGCTGACTATGCCTGTTCAACAGAATGTGCTTCCTACTCCCATCAATGTGATGCAGTGCCCTCCCTCTCAGGAAATATCGAGGCGACACCATCTCCAGCTATAGCCTCCAGAGGATCTCTCCTACCTGAAATTTCTCCAAAAATTATCTAAGGCACTGGCCCTGAGTGACTCCCAGACCCCTAGTAATAAAAACTTCTTTCAGTCCATTTTGAGAGCTTGTACACCAAAGGAAGTTTTGGCCATGCCAGACCCACAGATCCTGCAGGATCTCCTTGTGTCAGCCTGGAGCACTCCAACATCAGGGCATGCCATGGCTTGTTGCCTCTACCTTGAAGTACTTCCCGCCATGAGTTTCCAACATCAACAACTCCCTCATCAGTCCATCATCTCTGAGACGGTTCTAAAGAAGGCTAAGTCCTCCAAAACGCCAGTCCAAACTCTGCCAGAGAAAGATCAACGTACTTTGGATTCATTGGGACGAAAAACGTTTTAGAGCGGTATACTCACCATGAAAATTTTGGCACACCAACTTCAGATGCTTCATTACCTTCACAAGCTGATCTGACAACGACTGGATTCTGCTCCCATCCCAGGACCAGAGGATCAGGACAATCTGGAAGAGTGCTTCTATCATATCATGACCAGCAATATGGCTTCAGGCAACATCATGGAGTTGAAACCCTGTTACTAGTTCTACTTAACAACCTCCTAAAGGGCCTTGAAAACAAAAAGAAAATGTACATTCTTGTATTCATTGACATCTCAGCTGCCTTTGATACAGTTAATCATGGGACCCTCATAAATAGGATAAAATCAATAGGAATAACAGGAACCCCACTAAAATGGTTCTCATCCTACATCTCAAATCGAACACAACAGGTTCAATTCAACGGAGAAAAAGCATAATCTTTCTCACAAACACAGGGAATCCCCCAAGGCTCTGCTCTCTCAGCACTTCTGTTTAACATATATATGCAGCCACTACGCAAAATTTTCTCACGGCACGAAATTAATTACCACATCTATGCCGATGATATCATGCTATACACACAACTAGACACTAAAAACCCAGACTACAACCCACTGGAGACATGTATCGGAGAGATGCAAGACTGGTTACAACAAAGTAGTATGTCAATCACAAAAAAACCGAAGTAATGTATATCTCCAAAGAACCGAATTTTGACCCTCTCACATCAATAACACTATGTAACAACACTTACCAAACAAAAAAAGAAATAAAGTATCTAGGAGTCACATTTGACTGTGACCTAAAGATGGAAAAACACCTCCGAAAGACCAACAGAGCAGTTTTCCACAAGCTTGGAGTGCTCCAACCCATTCGGAATATTATTGATCCCCAAGACTTCAGAACAGTGGCCCAAGCACTCATCATGCCACATTTTGACTACTGCAACGCCATCCTACAAGGTTTACCTAAAAAAACCCTAAACATATTACAAATGGCACAAAATGTAGCTGCCAGGGTCATAATGAAGAAAAATCTAAGTGACCACATCACACCAGTACTAATTCAATTACACTGGCTACCCATAACAGCTCGCACAAAATACAAAATACTAACAACCACCTTCAAACTCATCCACAACTTAGCACCTTCCTTCCTCAACAACCTAGTAAGATTGCAACCTCCTACCCGAAACAGAAGAACCCACAATTCCAACATCCTTCACACTCCAACAGATATAAGATCTGCCAAAGCTAACACCAGCCACAGGGCTTTCTCATATGCGGCGCCAACACTGTGGAACCAACTCCCACCAGAACTACGAGCTAGCAATGACCTTCTAGACTTCAGAAAGAAACTCAAAACGCACATTTTCCAATCACATTTCAACCTGAACTAAACCCACAGATGGAGCAGCCCCTGACCACTGTGTCCAAGAAGATTATCCTGTATATATGTATTTATGTATATATGTAAATGAACTCCCCCATAGCTAAGAAGTGTTAACTCTGTATGATGTGCTTTTCTGACAATCTGTATGTAAACAAAATTTGTACCTGCCTTGATTCGGCAGTTTCACAATAGTAATCCTACCCGCTTCTGATCGCTGGAAGGAGCGGGCTACAAATGCTTGCTAAATAAATAAATAAATAAATAAATCATTCGCTCCACCTACAATACCTTTGATTCAGCTGCCCAAACCACAACTGCATCTATTTTTGCTCGATACATAGCTTGGCTCTGTGTTTCTGGTCTCAGGGAGGATATTCATGACTGTTTGGCAGACGCCGCCTGTCAAGCAGATAGCCTCTTTGGCGCCAAGGTCCAGGAAGTTCTCGGAAGTGAAAGAACATTCCTGCATGGTGTGCAAACTTTCAGCTCAACTCCCAGAACAATCCCAGCAATCCCGCTGTCCTCCATACCCTCAATACCAGAGAGCACACCAGTACTTCCAGCAGTATTACCCTTGACAACGCTTTCAGCCTTATTCTCAGCCTCCACCTCAGCGTCAGGCTGCCCCATCTTATCCTCCATACCCCAGACAAAGAGACAGGAAGCAACCTCAGACCAGAGGGACTGGGGTCTCTAGTCCCATGGCTACTCCTTGTGGCCTTGGGCAAGCCACTTAACCCTCCATTGCCTCAGGTACGCTTAGATTGTGAGCCCTTTGGGGACGAGGGAATAAAAAAGTGCCTGTTAGTGTATATATATGTAAACCGCTCTGATACACATAGTAAAGGGCGGTATATCAAGCGCCTAAACCATAAACCTTAACACAACCCACCAAGGCGATCCCCAGTTTTTGACTACCTGTCAAAGGACGAGTCCAACGCTTCCAGGAGGCCTGGCGTTCCATCACCACAGAACACTGGGTTTTCAGCGTCATTTCATTTGGCTGCAAGCTCAATTTCATAGCTATCCCTCCTCAGGGATTACCTCTGCCAAGCAAAACCCCGCCCTTCACCTATCCATTCTGTAAGAAGAAATCTCAACCTTATTCCACATCTATGCCGTCATGCCTGTACTGGAATCGGAACACAACCAGGGATTTTACTCCAGGTTCTTCTGATACCCAAAAGGTCAAGAAGCTTACACCCCATCCTCGATCTCCGGAACCTCAACCTCTATATCAAAAAAGAAAAGTTCAAGATGGTGTCCCTAACCACCATTCTTCCTCTCTTGTGACAGGCTGACTGGCTCGCCTCTCTAGATCTCAAAGATGTCTACACCCATATTTCCATTTACCCTCATCACTGGAAATTCCTGAGGTTCATTTCAAAACGGAACACTACCAGTACAGAGTTCTACCCTTTGGGCTCTCTTCACGAACTTCCTCTGTGTTTACCCTCTATGAGGACAACCGGCTTATTTCAGGTCTGACCAAGGCCTCGACTCAAGTATCAGTCCAGACGACAACCATGCTGCTTCAGCAACTCTGCTTCATCATTAACTTCCAAAAGTACGAGTACGAACCTCATCAGATTCAGCCCGGTCCTCCCTCATTGACGCCACTGATTACTCGGACTGGGAGGACGAGGAGTCCCTGGACACCTGTCACCACCACAACATACCCTCTGACCCATCCCCCTGAGACTCGACGCCGATCTCCTCCCAAGGACATGGTGTTCCTCGACTTCATACAAGACATGTCGAAGGCATTGGCATTTGCCACTGAGTCGGAAAAGGACCCTTGCACGGAACAGCTCAAGATCCTCCAGTATGAGACCCTGCTGAGGGAAGCACTGACAGTGCACGTCCCATCCATCCTGGAATGGCTGCTTTTCCGCATGTGGAAAACACTAGTGTCGGTGCCCATCTTGAGCCGACAGCTCGACTCGATGTATCGAGTCCGCCGGAGCCTGGGCTTCCAGAAAGCACAGCTGCCGCATAATTCCATGGTGGTAGAGTCAGCTATCTGTCCTTAAGAGCCAGAAGATGCACTCCTCGGTACTCCCGGGTAAAAAGGCCCTCACCCTGGACGCCCTCGGTAGGAAGTGTTACCAGGGCTCAATGTGCATCAGCTGGATCCAGGCATACCAGCAGTATATGGTTAAGTACCTGAGGGACCTGGTGAAGGAGCTTGCCGGGTTCTTGACTGGTCTCTTCAAGGAGTCCCTACAGAAGTTCCGGAGCTTGGCCAAAGCCGTCCATGAGTGCTCCAAGTTTGACTCAAGCAGCCTATGACAGCTTCGAGTCGGTGGCTAGAGTAGCCGTGGAGGGCATTGGTGCCCGATGCCAGACTTGGCTACAGTCTTCTGACCTAGAGCAATGAGTTCAGGACAGATTGGTCGATGTCCCCTGCCAGGGAGAGAATTTTTAGAAATACATGACCGATAAGGCTGCTGAGTTGTAGACCTGAGTTCATGACTAGGATTAGGCTCTCCAAGAAGACTGACACCCTCCCCTGATGGAAGGACTCAAGTAAAAAGCCCCTTTACTTGAAGGGAGCTGCTTACAGAAACTACCTGCAGTATCGGATCTTCCCAATTCCCCAACAGGGTCAGCATGCCAAGGGACACGGGCATGGCCCTCGTAAGCAGAGGGCTCCCAAGCCCCAGGCAAAGGCCCAGCCTGGCGGAAGTTTTTGATGCCTTGGGCATAGCTTCTCCATCCCCAGTAGGTCAGTAGTCTACAGGGGGACGTTTGATTCACTTTGCCCATCGGTGGACAGCCATTACCACCGACACTTGGGCACTCCAAGTGGTCAAGGAGGGTTACCTCTACCTGGCAGAAACACCTCCCCCTTTCATCCCAGGAGAGCCCCCCAGGACTCCCCTTCACCGGGATCTACTACTGCAGGATCTCGTAGGTCTCCTCGAGGACAGGCAGTGAAACCTGGTGCCCCACCACCTCTGCAGCAGGGGTTCTACTCCAAAAAGAACAGGGGGCCTAAGGCCCACCCTAGTCCTCTGGGAACTGAACAGGTTCCTGGTGAGGGAGAAGTTCAGGATGCTCTCCCTTGGAACATTGCTGCCTTTCCTCCAGCAGGGAGACTGGCTATTCTCCTTGGATATGAAAGATGCTTATATCCACATCCTCATTCATCCCAGCCATAGACAGTATCTCAGATTTATGGTAGGGGGGGTGGCCAATATTAGTACAGGGTACTACCCTTCAGCCTGGCCTCCACCCCCAGAGTATTCACCAAATGTCTGGCAATAGTCGCTGCCTACCTCTGCTTCCAAGGGGTCTTTGTCTTTCCCTACCTGGATGACTGGCTCATAAAGGGAAACACGGCTGATGAGGTGCAGCAGACCACAGCCCACACCATCTATGTCCTACAACATCTGGGGTTCGTGATAAACTGCCCCAAGTCTCACCTCCTCCCAACACAGTGTCTGGAGTTCATCAGGGCAAGGCTGGATGTGGATCAGGACAGAGACTTCCTCCCCCTGGACAATGCTGACCATCTCAGGGCACTGGCCTCAGACATTCAGCACCGACCCTCAGTGTCCGCTTGCCTCCTGCTGTGTCTACTCGGCCACATGCCCTCCACAGTCCATGCTACCCCAGACGCCTGTCTTCATTTGAGGGTGGCCCAGTGCTGCCTCCGCGCCCAGTGGATACAGGCAACGGGCTGACTGTGAGAAGCACTGTGTTAGTGACGTGCTATCTGGTGGAGTCCCTGAACTGGTGGCAGAATACACAGCACCTTTGAGCGGGGATGTCCTTTCAGACACCCCCCCCCCCCCCAGAGGGTCTTCACTACAGATGCCTCCTTGCTGGGCTGGGGAGCACATTGCGAGGAACTCTGCACACAGGGCAGTTGGTCCAAGGCGGAAAGCCAGCAGCAGATCAACCTCCTGGACCTCAGGGCCATACACTTAGCTCTCTGGGCTTTCCGCCACCATCTGTAGCACCAGTCAGTGCTGGTCCAAATAGACAATCAAGTAGCAATTTTCTCTGTAAAGAAACAGGGGGCACAGGGTCCCACACCCTCTGCCACAAAGCGGTGGCTCTCTGCTCCTATTCGATCTGACAAGGGATGCTCCTGGCGGACAGACTGAGCAGGGTTCTCCAGCCACACGAGTGGCGGCTGGACCCCAGAGAGGCAAAGCGTCACTTCTCCAGAACCAAGCAGGAAGTCAGTCCTCACATATAGAAAGTCAGTCCTCACATATGGGTGTCATCGGCGCCGATGAAGCCCCAGCGGAGCATTTCCCCAGCTTTCTATGAAAGCCTTTGGGAATGCAGGCACGCATGCGCGGTTCCCTTCCCACCTAAAGGTGCCATCTTACCTCAGTCTCTTTTTTTTTTCTGAGAAGCCCACCGGACGTGTGTCCTGTCCTCCCATTAAAAGTAGATTTTCTTCGGCGATTATCGCTATTTTTTCTCCCGGTTCGACACCGGTTCCCCTCCCGCCGGGTTCGGTACACCGGTATCGAGCCCAATTCTTCTTTTTCGGTTTTTGCCCTTCGTGGCTGGCGTTCGCGCCCTTTTTTCCCTTTTCCCTGGAAGGCCGGTCCTTTGACCTCGCGGGGACTCTTTTTTTTTCCCCGATGGCTTCCATTGGTTTTAAAAAGTGTGATAGGTGTAAGAAATTAATGTCTCTCACCGACACACACGACTGCTGCCTTCGGTGCTTCGGTCCTGACCACGATCCTAAGCCGTGCGGGCCATGTGGGAAGATGTCTTCCAAGGCACTCCGAAGTCGCCAGCAGCAAAAGGAAAGGCTTTTCTCGGATTCAGCCTCCGGCCGGGCCCAGACCTCATCTGAGGCCTCGACATCTCGGGATTCCGATCCCGAGCACCGTCGAAGCTCCTCGGACAGGGGGTCCCCCGACCGGGAACGCAAGAGGAAGAAGTGGGTCACGAGGGCGTCGTTGGAGGAGGTCCCTGGCTCCTCGAGGGCCAGGTCTAAGACCCCAGACCATCGCCTCGGGCCCATGGAACATGAGAAGCCTGCCAAAGTTCCTAGCGTGGAGCCGGAGTCTGCTGGACACGTAAACCCCGTAGTCCTCGGACTCTCCTCCCAGGGAGCCGACAGTGCCGGGCCCGAGTCGGTGGCTGCTGCGTCTCCCGAGCTGAGTCTCAGGATGGCAGCCTTGGAGAGCAGACTGTCTGCCTTCATGGAGCAGCAGCGGGCACTGATGGCCAGCCTGTCTGGTGCATCTGCCCTGACCACCGGGACGTCGACTTTGAAGTCGACCCCGGAGACCGAGCCGATACTCGAGTCCATCATGGCTCGAAGTCGACCTCGGTCGCGGTCTCCCTCGACCTCCCATTTGGGACAGAGGGTGTCGACGCCGGTGCCTCCGGCGTCGGGGCGGGTGCTCCAGGGCCCCGTGGGGTCGGATCCTGACTCCTCCTCAGACGAGTCCGCCTGGGAGACGGAGGACGAGGAGTCTCCCGATACGTTCAAGACTCGGTGCGTCCCGTCGAACTCACCGCAGTCTGAGCCCTGGAGTAGATCCCCTCCAGAGGATACTCGGTTCTCGGAGTTCATCCGGGATATGGCCACTGCCTTGGCTATTCCGGCAGACCCCGAGGAAGAGCCTCGAGCTGAAGAGCTCGAGGCGCTGCAGTATGATTCTCCTCCGATGCTGGAATGGCTCCTCTTCCGTATGTGGGAGGCACCGGCCTCGGCGCCGGTTCTAAGTAAGTGAGTCAACTCGATCTATCGACTCAGAAAGAGCCCTGGTTTTCAGAAGGCACAGGTACCACACCATTCTATGGTTGTGGAATCGGCCATGCATCGTCCGAAAAGCCAGAAGATGCACTCCGCGGTGCCCCCTGGCAGGGAGGCCAGAAACCTCGATCGCGTCGGTAGAAAGTGCTTCCAGGGCTCGATGCTTGCTTGCTGTGTCCAGTCGTACCAGCTGTACATGGGCATGTACTTGCGGGACCTGGCCAAAGAGTTGGCCGGGTTCTCTGCTGGACTCTCCGGGGAACCCTTGCAGAGATTTAGGTCCTTGTCCTCGGGGATTCAGTACTGCTCGACGTTCATGTCCCTCGCCGCCTATGATGGCTTCGAGACTTCGGCCCAAGTTGTGGCAGCCCGCATCGCAGCTCGTCACCAGGCATGGCTGCAGTCATCGGACCTCGAGCCATGGGTTCAGGACAAGTTGGTCGATGTCCCTTGCCAAGGTGAAAACCGTTTTGGCAAGCCCATGACCGAGAAGGCCGCTCAGCTCGAAACAGAGCACCTTACCCGGACAAGGCTGTCTAGGAAGACCTCTGCCCCTTCTCATAAAAAGAAGGGCTCAGGTAAAAAGCCCTTTTACCCGAGGAAGGGCACTGCCTACAAACAGTACCCTCAATATCAGGCTGCCCAAGCTGCACCCCAGGGTCAGCAAGCCAAGGGGCAGGGTAATGGGCCCCGTAGGCAGAGGACCCCCAAGCCTCCGGCCCCTGCTCCCACTCAGCAGGGTGGGGGTTTTTGACTCCTTGAGCGTAGCCTCTCCATCCCTGCTCTCCCAACCCTGCACAGGAGGTCGCCTCGCCCTCTTTGCCCACCAGTGGCCCCTCATCACCGGGGACAGTTGGGTATTGGACATAGTCCACAAGGGCTATGCACTGCATTTTCACCAACTGCCTCCTCCTTACTTTCCAGGGGAGCCTCCAAGGCTTCCCCTGCACACAGACCTCCTTCAAGAGCTCCGTCTGTTGGTGGACAGGGCGGTGGAGCCTGTGCCTCCCCACTTGCAGGGTCATGGATTCTACTCCAGGTATTTCCTGGTACCCAAAAGAACCGGTGGCCTTAGACCCATTCTGTACCTCAGGAACCTCAACAAGTTCCTAGAAAAAGAGAAGTTCAAGATGCTTACTCTTGGAACACTTCTGCCCTACCTCCAGCAGGGAGATTGGCTATGCTCCTTAGATCTATAGGATGCGTACACTCACATCCTCATTCATCCAGACCACAGAAAGTACCTCAGGTTCATTGTGGGAGGACACCATTATCAGTACAGAGTACTGCCTTTTGGCCTCACCTCCGTTCCCACGGTCTTTACCAAATGCCTGGCTGTGGTGGCGGCCTATCTGAGAAATCGGGGAATCTTTGTCTTCCCCTATCTGGACGACTGGTTCATCAGGGGTCAGACGTGCCAGGAGGCCAGACAAGCCACCCTCCGAACTATTGCTCTTCTTCAAAGCCTGGGGTTTGTCATAAACTTCGCAAAGTCCACTTTGCTCCCCTCCCAGAACTTGGAGTTCATAGGAGCACGACTGGACTCTCTGCTGGCAAAGGCTTTCTTGCCAGAAGACAGGGCCCAAAGGTTAATAGCTTTGGCAAGTCAGTTTCTCAGCAGGTCACTGGTCTCCGCCAGACTCTGCCTGAGGCTGCTTGGCCACATGGCTTCGACGGTACATGTGACCCCCAATGCCAGGCTCCATATGAGGCCTGCACAGTGGTGCCTTCGGACTCAGTGGTCACAGGCCACAGGCAGCCTCAGAGACAGGATAAGGGTGTCCAGACGATTTCTGCACTCCCTCAACTGGTGGCTGCACCCACCCAATCTACTGATGGGGGTACCTTTTCAGATTCCTGGGTACACGGTGGTACTGACCACAGACGCCTCCCTGCAGGGCTGGGGAGCTCATTGTCTAGGCAAGTGCACCCAGGGCCTGTGGTCTCCTTGGGAAGCTGCACAGCAGATCAATCTCCTCAAACTCAGAGCTATTCGATTAGCACTCAAAGCTTTCTCTCCTGCCCTGGCTCATCAATCTGTCCTGGTTCAGACAGACAACCAAGTAGCCATGTTTTATGTGAACAAACAGGGCGGGACTGGGTCCAGACTCCTCTGTTGGGAGGCTCAGGACCTTTCTTCCTTTGCCCTCAAGCACAACATGCTCCTCAAGGCTGTGTACCTTCCAGGCCAGGACAACTACCTGGCAGACAGATTGAGCAGAATTCTGCAGCCCCACGAGTGGCAGCTGCATCCTTCAGTGGTTCAGAAGATCTTCCTAAAATGGGGTCTCCCTCTGGTAGATCTCTTTGCCAGCCCAGTGAACAAGCAACTGCCAAAGTTCTGCTCCAGACAACCGCATCCTCTGAGAATAGCAGCAGATGCTTTTCTGATTTCATGGTCTCAGGGCCTCCTGTATGCGTTTCCTCCCACAACTTTGGTGGCCCGAACTCTCTTCAAAATTCTTCAGGACAAGGCCTCGATCCTGCTGGTGGCTCCCAGATGGCCGAGACAGCCTTGGTTTCCACTTCTGCTTCAACTGGCGGTGGATCCTCCACTGCCTCTGGGGTTGCAACCCAACCTTCTTTCACAGGAGCAGGGTTCCCTTCTGCACCCCAATCTCAAAGCTCTCAATTTGATGGCCTGGAGGCTGCAAGGGTAGTTTTGGCTCCCTGGGGCCTACCTCAGGAAGTTGAGGAGGTTGTCCTAGCCTTTAGGAAATAGTCCCTAGGAAAACCTATGCTCTCAAATGGAAAAGGTTTTCTGTGTGGTGTCAGCTACGTACAGAGGATCCTTTCTCCTGTACTGTGCCAGTAGTGCTTCAGTACTTACTGCACTTGTCCAATCAGGGACTTAAGTCCAATTCTGTTCGGGTCCACCTCTCAGCTCTAGCAGCTCACCACTCACTGGTGGAAGGACATTCTCTGTCGGTTCACCCCTTGGTGTCCCACTTTCTCAGGGGCTTGCTTTTGCTCAAGCCTCCAATCCGTTCTCCTGCCCCTGAGTGGGAGTTGAATGTAGTATTGCAGCAACTGACTCGCCTACCTTTTGAGCCAATGGCTACTTGTCCATTGCGCTTCCTCTCCTGGAAGATACTCTTCCTAATAGCCCTTACCTCGGCTAGGCGAGTGAGTGAACTTCAGGCCCTGGTCTGTGATAGGCCATACACCAGGATTTATAGGAACAGGGTAGTCCTCAGGATTCATCCAAAGTTCCTCCCAAAGGTTGTCTCCTCTTTCCACCTCAATTAGGAGGAGATTCTTCCAACATTCTTCCTTAGGCCTCATGCAAGCCAGGCTGAAGCAGTCCTGCATACCCTGGACTGTAGGAGGGGCCTTATCCTTCTACCTTGACCGTACGTAAGGGCATAGAAGGGCTACTCAGCTCTTCGTCTCCTTTGACTCTAATAAGTTGGGGTTGGCTGTGTCCAAGCGTACCTTGTCCATCTGGGTGGCTGACTGTATCTCCTGGGCTTACAAGGCGGTTGACCTTCCTTTGCAGGGTCGGGTCACGGCCCACCATGTCAGGGCAATGGCTGCCTCAGTGGCTCATCTCCGCTCTGTGCCCTTGGTAGACATCTGCAGGGCTGCAACTTGGTCTTCAAGCCAGACTTTTGCGGCCCATTACTGTCTGGAGAGGGAGTCCCGTAGGGACAGTGCTTTTGACCAAGCAGTACTCCGGAATCTCTTTGAGGTTTAGGCAACTCCTGCCCTCTGTTGGGCTACCGGTGGAGGTGGTGTCCTTGAAAAGCCTTTCTTTGCTGCTGAGACTAGAGGGAGTACTCTTGTTCAGCCTGGGTTCCTCGGTAGCCCAGAACTAGGGAGTCACCCATATGTGAGGACTGACTTCCTGCTTGGTCCTGGAGAAAGAGTAGTTACTCACCTGTAACAGGTGTTCTCCAGGAGCAGCAGGAATCAGTCCTCACACAACCCTCCCTCCTCCCCTTGGAGTTGCAGTTGTACATAGTTTATTTTTCATTTTTGTGTGCTGTTCTTAGCTATGTCATTTGACTTAGGTAAGATGGCACCTTTAGGCGGGAAGGGAACCGTGCATGCGTGCCTGCATTCCCAAAGGCTTTCATAGAAAGCTGGGGAAATGCTCCGCTGGGGCTTCATCGGCGCCGATGACACCCATATGTGAGGACTGACTTCCTATATGTGAGGACTGATTCCTGCTGCTCCTGAGAACACCTGTTACAGGTGAGTAACTACTCTTTCTGGCCCTAGGGGACCCCTCTAGTGGATCTCTTTTTCAGCCCAGACAACTCTCACTTGCCTCGCTTCTGCTCCCAGCAGCCCCACCCATTCCAGGTGGCTGCGGATGCATTCCTCATCCCATGGTCAGAGGGCCTCCTGTACACCTTCCCGCCTACACCATTGATTGCCAAGACCCTTTTCAGGGCTCTTCATGACATGGTGTCACTGATCCTGGTGGCCCAGGCAACCGTGGTTCCCTCTCCTCCTCTGCTGGATGGTGGAGACTGCCATTCCCCTGGGGAGTGCCCCAGGGATATTGTCTCAGGAGGTGGGCTCCCTCCTGCATCCCAATCTGGGGTCCCTGTCGTAACAGCTTGGCTGCTGAGATGGTAGCCTTGACTCCTTTCATCCTCTTGGATGAGATGGAGGAGGTCCTTTTGTTCTCCCATAAGACCTCCACCAGACGAGCTTATGCCTTCAAGTTTTGCAGGTTTTTGATGTGGTATGCAGAGTGACGGGCAAACCTGTTGTGCTCGGTGCAGCTGGTGCTGCAATACCTACTTCATTTGTCACAATCCGGACTCAAATCCAATTCCATCAGGATACATCTGAGTGCTCTTGTGGCGCACCACCACCTTATCAAAAGCAAGCCCCTCTCCGGTGCAGTCTCTTGTCGCCTGCTTGTGGGGTCTCCTGTTGTCTAAGCCTCCTATCCATCCACCAGCAGAAGCCATGGAACCTCAGTGTGCTAGTGCAGCTCACTAGGCCGCCATTCAAGCCCCTGGCTACCTTCCACTTGAGGTCTCTCTCATGGAAAGCCATCTTCCTGGTGGTGCTCACATCCGCTCGCGGGGTCAGCTAGCTCCAAGCCTTGGTGGCAGAGCTGCCCTACACCAGGTTCTACAAAAACAGGGTCGTGCTCCACTTTCACCCCAAATTCCCCCCAAAGGCAGTGTCCCCATTCCACCTCAATCAGGAGGTGGTGCTCCCCAACTTCTTTCCGCGGCCTCATGCCAGCAGGGCAGAGGCCTTCCTCCATAGTCTGAATTGTAAGAGGGCCCTGTTCTTCTACCTTCAGTGTACCCAAGGCCACTGCAAAGCTTCACAGCTTTTCGTTTCCTATGACCCCTGTCAGCTGGGGTTGGTGATGACCAAGCAGACTTTGTCCACCCGGGTGGCGGACTGCATTGCCCTCGCCTGTGAACAGGCTGGACTCTCGCTGGAGATCCTGGTCACAGCGTCAGGACCATGGCGGCCTCTGTGGCAAACCTGCATTCTGTCCCGATGACTGTCTTTTGCCAGGCCGCCACCGGGTCATCAGTCCATATCTTTGCTGCTCATTACTGTCTGGAGAGGGAGTCCTGATGGGACAGCGCCTTCTGGCAGGCCGTACTCCGTAATCTGTTTGGGGTTTAGGCAACTCCTACCCTTCAACTCTTCTGTGTTCAGGCTACCGGAGTGTTGGTTCCTCACTGGACACATGGGTTCTTCTGGAGTCTGTATCCTTGGACTTCAATTGCTGCTGCTCACGGCTCTCCTTGGGGGCATCAGTGTTTTTCTATGGGCTTTCAGTAGCCTGTAGCTAGGGAGTCCCATATGTGAGGACTGACTTCCTACTTGTTCCCAGAGAAAGCATAGTTACTCACCTGTAATAAGTGCTCTCCGGACATAGCAGGAATCAGTCCTTACAACCCTCCCTCCTCCCCCTCCCCATGGAGTTGCTTCTCATCATTTTTGCCATTTTTAGCTATGTCATCTCACTGAGGCAAGATGGCACTTGGGCAGGAAGGGGACCACGCATGTGTGGTGGCATATCCCAGAGGCGTTCTTTGAAAGCTGAGGAGATGCTTCTGCGAGGGCTCCATCAGCGCCAACATCACCCATATTTATTTATTTATTTGACTTTATATACCACACTGTTTCGAAATCTGTGCATTTTACATTGAACAGGCATCAAAGAACACTACAATGAACGTCTAAAATTGCACAATAAACAGCAAGTATATTACATTGAACAGGGATGCAAACTTGGGTAGTGTAGGGAGAACTAAATTACAAGTATATGGTCGATAAGCAGTTAAGGTGGTTGGAGCGAGGGCTGTCAGCAGACAAGTCTTTGTCGTAGCTATGGAATATTGTCATAGTATATAGTTGGAACAAATGAGTTTTTATTGCTTTCCTGAAGGTTGATAGATCAGAAATGGATCGGATCAGGTCAGGGAGGGTGTTCCAAAGAGTTGGTGCATATAATGAGAAAGCTCTGTTCTTAGCGGCTTAGGAACTCTTTCTTACTGCTGAAGTAGTGGTGAGTGTGTTTGTCCTTCTCATTCTGTTGTTCGGTGTCCATTGTACGATTTCCGCAAAGGAGGTTGCAAAGAGATTATGTAGTACTTTAAACGTCATCAATAGAGCTTTGTAATTTAGGTAGCTCACTGTTGGGAGCCAATGCAATTGCCTTAGGATGGGTGTATTGTTCAAATCTGGAGACTCCATTACAGGGTTCGGGCCGCGGTGTTTAAGGCCATTTGCAGTGGATTAAATGTGTAGCCTGGTAGACCATGGAGAATGATATTTGCATAGTCAAAGTGTGAAAACATAAGTGCCTGGAATACGGTGCGGAACTCGACAACCTCCAGTAGTGGACATAGATGACGTGATATACAGCCTTGGTGTTAATCTGTGTGTGTTTCCATACTTAAGTCGTTGGTCCAGGGTGACTCCTAGGTAACACACTTCTTGCTTCATCATCAACTCTGCGTCTTTTACCCGTAGAGAAGATGGAGGGATGAAGGTTGGGTCCTTTTTGATAAACAACACTTCAGTCTACTTGCAGTTCACTCTCAGGTTGTGTGTACAGAGCTAGTCTGAGACTGCATTAAAGCATTCTGTAATCTTTGTGTAATTGGGACTGTCGGTAAAGAATGGGGTGTATAGCAGTACATCATCTGCATAGATGTGGTATAGTATGTTGTATGATTGGATTATCAAGCAGATTGGCTGAATGTAGTTGTTGAAGAGCAAGGCAGATAGAGGTGAACCCTGTGAAACTCCTTGCATCTGCTAGTATGGGGTTGATGTCTGAGCGCATAAGCGAACCAGTTGTTGGCGATCTGTTAAGTAGGATCTGCACCTATCTAGGGCCAAGTTCTGTATACCTTTCTGTTGTAGGCGAGCAAGTAGGAGATTGTGACTGACTGTGTCAAAGGCCAATGCGATACCCAGGAATATTAGGATGAATCCCTGCTTTGCTTTGTTCATTCTCATAATGAAACTGTCTATGAGGGTGACCAGAAGGATTTCGACACCGTGTTGTTGACGGAACCCATGTTGCTGTTGGTTGAGGGGAGCGTAGGAGTTGATGTGATCTTGGATTTGTTGCTGGACTATCTTCTCGGTTATCTTAGCCAGAAATGGGAGGCTAGATATGGGTCTATAGGAGTTTACGCCGAGTAGAACTAGTTTGTCATTTTTTTTAGTAATGGTCTGACAGTGGCGGTCTTTATTGGTGATAGTACTAGAACCATGGTAAAGGAAAGGTGTACAGTTCTGGTAATGAATTTAGTTTGGATCAAGTCAGCCAGATCTGACCTATGTGTTTGGCAAGAATCAGTTGGAGAAGTGGTGGTGTTGCCCTCTTATGACGTTTTCGATGTGCTCAGTGGAGCATGGGTGGAAGGAATCTAGGTGGGGAATAGCAGCGTTTTCAATAGGAGGATTATCTGAGAGGATTTCCTCGGTTAAGGGAATTCCCATTAGTTTTGTTATCAAAGTGGGTAGCAAATCCCTTTGGGTGAGGGGTGCCTGCAGTATGTTTCTTATTTGTGTCCTTTATGAGATTTTAATGATTCCAAAAAGCTCTCTGGGTTTGTTAAGAGAGCGCACTAAGATGTTTGTGTGGTATTCCTTTTGTCCCCGGTTAATTGTATTGCGGTATTTTTGCAGGGTCTTCATGTATGTGACGCCATCTTGGGGGAGTCTAGAGCGCCACCATGTCTGCTCAAGTTTCCTGAGTTGTAGTAAGGACTCATGTAGGTCAGCTGTGAACCATATGGCTGTGTGATTTTTCTTGACAGATTTCTTGGACTGTGGTAAGAGTGCGGCTTTGCTTAAGGTGTTACTCCATGTGTCTACAAGCTCATTCAGTTCGTTGGGGTTGGTATTAAGGTTGGGTAGCATTTCTTCAAGGAAGTTTCTCTGCTAAATGGACGGAAGTGACGAGCTGGTGTTGGAGAGGTCACAGGGGGTCCATTCACTGATGCGCCCATGGGGATGTGGAAAATAATACCATTGTGGTCTGACCATGGGACAGGGATGACCTGTGGTTGGTTTTGGTTGCCGGCTTTGAGTGTAGATGAGGGTGCAAAAATAAGGTCCAAGGTGTTTCCTCTTGTGTAGGTGGATGTGTGTATTAGCTGTTCACAGCTTAATGCGATCATTGCATCCAAAAAGGATGTGGAATGCTTCATTGAGAGCACAGGGAGGTTGAAATCACCCAGAAGCCAAAATTGTGTATTTTTAGTAGATCGGTTGCCTGCCAGGACAAAGATTGTGGAGGTCATCAGTGCATGTAGATGGAGTTCGGTAGAATAGAGATGTCACTAGGTGCTTATTTGAGATCGTGATAAGGCATTGGAATTGTAGATCATTTCTGACTCTAACTAAGGATACCTCCGCCTCTTCTGTTTATTCTCGGGCAATTGAAGAGGTTGTAGTTAGGGAGCTTTATTTGACCTGAAAGAACGGAATCTATGTCTAGCCATGATTCCGTGATGAAGAGCATGTCTAACTTACGACTTTCGACATAGCGAGAACTGGCCATTTATTTCGAATGGAGCAAACATTTATGAGCATGCAGGTTAGGTTTTGTGCCTGTGGGGGCTTCTGTCTGTGAGTCTTCTCTGGGGGCTGGCATACAATGTGAATGAAATGAATATAGCTCACTGTATGTGATGGCCTTGAAGTGATGAATGCATCCTTATGTCCACTCCGGCATTAGGCATTTGAAGACTGATTCCTGCTGTCCTCAGAGAACACCTGTTACAGGTGAGTAACTACACTTTACCTCCAAGCGGGTCAGTCTCCACCTGGACAAATTAGGATTTCACTGCCTTCGTGCTACAGCAGCAACTGTTACTAATTTGGCTGACATTCCTCTTCAAGATATTTGCAAGGCTGTTACATAGACATCTGTGCATACTTTCACAAAGCACTACAGCTTAGATCACTTTTCAGCCATGGACCTTGCCTTCAGCCGGGTTGTCCTGCGCAACCTCTTTGCCTAAAGATTCCACCTCCCAGTTTTTCGACCGGGCCGCACACATTAATGGTCTTTTCAGCGGCCCTCCCCTCTGGACTCTAACTAGAATGTGCCTGCATCCCCCTGCTTGTTCACAGAGAAAGTGTAGTCGCTTACCTGTAATGCGGGTTCTCTGTGTACATCAGGGGTATGCAGCCACACTCATCCGCCCGCCATCCCCTCTGAAACGACTAATATCTTCCCCCAATGTCTTCAGGCTTCACCTTTGATCATCGTGCAACCTGCTCACCAATCTATGAAGCCTACAGCATCTGATTGATTCTAGCTGCCTCGCTTCTTCTCACAATCATTACTGGTTTTACCCACTCTGAGTGCTTAGACACAGCACCCACTTGCTTTGGAAATTGACCGAAGAGATGAGCGGGCGACAAGGCAGGAAGCGGTGCGCATGCTCAGAGGACTCCAAAGGACTTCTCTGAGCTCGGGGAGAGCCGTGCACCTAGAGTGTGGCTGCATACCCCTGCTGTATACGGAGAACACTATTACAGATAAGCAACTACGCTTTCTCTGTGGAGAAGCAGGTATTAAGTTCTCATGTCTGGGTGATGTCTTCCGACAGAGCCCGCACAGGAATGCCCCCCCCCCCCCCAGCTACTAATTGAAACTTTTGGGAAGTTCCATTGCGCATGCACGCCATCTTCTCGCCTGCTGCTATGGCGCCATTTTAGGACAGTGGTCATTTTTTGGCAGAGCCCAAAGGACACACTTAGTGAGTTCTCTAACATTTTGGTCATTTTTCCCCTCACCACGCCAAGCAATGAGTAAAGGCTCTGGTGCACCGGCGTCTAAGCTCCTCGAGGCACATTGTTGAGCGCAGTGAGGGTCCATGAGAGCGCCCTTCCAAGCTGCTCTGAAGAGAGGAGAGCTCATCCTCTAGGGGACAGCCTATTGAGAACCGAGACCAAGCTGCTGATAACCCTTACAGATTCCAAGTATATTGGTCGAGGTTGCTGAGCCCCACAGCCTTCCGAGTCAGCAGAACATCATATATGACCTCACTGATCTGTCCTAGTATCTCCCTCAAGAGAAATTGGAGCAGTATCATTCCCTAGTGGCTCACAGCAAGGACTGCTCGAAGTTCATGTTCCGTGCGACCTATGATATCTTTGAAACAGTATTGAGAGCTTCTGCTATAGATATTGCTGCCCGGAGATCCGCCTGGCTCTGGTCTTCAGACCTGAAACAATCAGTGAAGGACAAGCTTGCTGACGTACCATGCCGTGGAAGGAGTCTCTTCAGAGAACAAGTTGAAGAGAAAACTAGCTTCATTGAAAAGCAGCATGTCACCCTTCAGAATCTCTCAAGGCACATGTTTGAGCCAGCCTCCTATCGCAGGAGGAGGCCAGAAAAAGATCTATTACTCTCGTAAGTGTAGCTACTTTCCTGGATACCAAACCTTTCAACCGAAGCAGACTCCTCGACCACAACCATAGGCGGGGGAAGCCTCAGAAGCCCCATCCTGCTTCTTGACCAAAGCCTGAGGCGGGGTTTTGACTGGTTCCTTCAGAGCATAGCCACTCTATCTGTCACTGCAATGGAAACCTCTCCTGTCAGGGGAAGGCTTGCTCTTTTTGCCCAAAGATGACCCCTCATAACTTCAGACACATGGGTTGTGCAAATTGTCCAAAGCGGTTACAAATTGCATCTATTTGACCTACATCCAAATTGTCCCCCGAGGGTGCATCACATCGACTTTCTGCATCAGGAAGTGCTTCAAAGAAAAATCACTGCCATCTTGCAGGATCTTGCAATCAATCTTGTGCCACTAGAGAACAGAGGGTGAAGATTTTATTCCAGGTATTTCCTGATTCCCAAGAAAACCAGGAATGCTGTCCTATCCTAGACCTCGGAAATCTGAACAAATACATTGTCAAGAAAAAGTTCAGAATGATTTCTCTGGGCACCTTGCTTCCTTATTTCAAAAAGGAGATAGCCTGTGCTCCCCGGATCTGAAGAATGCGTACACCCACATACAGATACAGCCCACTCACAGGAAGTATCCTAGGTTTATCCTGAGGGGGACATCACTTCGACTACGAGGACTCAGTGAACCCAAGCTACTGATCAACTTAAGGATCATCTGTATGTAACCAATCCACTCATTCAGTCATTGTAATGGTGGACAATCCATCACAATTTACTCCAAGGCCTTCCCTTCCAAATTGCTCCACCACAAAAAGTTTTGATGACAGACGCATTCAAACTGGGTTGGGGAGCTCATCGCGATGGGTTTCACACTCGGGGTGATTGGTCCTTCCAAGAAAGTCTCCACCAGATCAGCCTCTTGGAGCTGAGCCATAGCGAACACTCTAAAGGCTTTCAGGGATCAACTGGCCAATCAGATTGTTCTGATTCAGACCAACAATCAAATAACAATGTTCTACATCAATAATCAGGGACGAACGGGCTCGTACCTCCTGTGTTGGAAAGCAGTCAAGCTGTGGAAGTTTGCCATCGCCTATAGGGATGGATTTGAGAGCCACATACCTACTAGGCGAACAAAACACTCTGGCAGACAGACTGAGTAGAGTCCTCCAACCACACAAATGGACATTGGACAAGAAGGTTGCAGCTCACATCTTTCAGGAGTGGGGCACCCTCTCAATATATCCGTTTGAGACTCTCAAAATGCTAAGTGGATCAGTTCTGAAGAAAACTCCGTGATCTGGCCACAGTACCACGGCTCTTTCTGGTCTCTGGTCCTCAAACAGTGAGAAACAGGCAGAGAGTAATACAGCACACAATCACACACACAAAGTGCTATTTTCTTTGAGCTCAGAGGGAAGACAATAGACGGACTATGGACACGCATAATTCCACGCCTATTGAATTCAAATTCTTCCTCCTAAAAAGCTCCTTTTATTAAAGAAAAAGGGGAAGTAACAGTAATTTATTATAACCGTGAAATAACACAAGGTGTCGCCAAAGTTCTTTTTACAGAGTAAGATCTGATTACAGTATATTAGATGAAATTCACTTGATTATGACAAAATTATTTATAATTGCAAAAGTTGCAAAAATTATGTTTTGTCAGCAGTGACTGTACAATGAACTATGGTTGCACAGTTCATAGCCTATGTTTACTCTTTATGCTTACGTTAACAATTTTCCAGACTATTTTAAAGATGGTTACACAGAACTCATGATCATGACATCCTATTCTATTTAAGAGGAAGTAGGTGAAAAGCTAAACTTCTAAACACATTCTGTATCAAGAAATTCATCCATCTTCAATTACATATTGGGGATTCTGGTATCCCTTTATCTGTCCATGTCTACAAGTTCTATTCCGGGGTAAGATCACACAGCAGACTAGCGTCTCATGCTTTCCTCCTATGTTGGGGGGAGGATCTTCTGTATACGTATCCTTCCAGCTTTTTGTTTGTTTTGGGCCCAGCAAGCTAGGGTCTGCCATCTCCAAATGCTTTCTTTCAATTTGGCTAGCAGACTGCATCTCTTTTGCATATGCCCAAGCAGGCCTGAGCCTTAATGGTCAAGCCACAGCTCTCAATGTCAAAGCCACGGCTGCATCAGTGGCCAACTTGCACTCTGTCTCCATGGAAGAGATCTGCAGAGTTGCAACATGGTCTTCTGTCCACCCATTCACGTCTCACTGCTGTCTAGAAAGGGATTCTCGACACGACAGCAACTTCGGTCAGTCAGTACTTTGGAATATGTTTGGGGATTAGAATCCAACTCCATTTTGTTGTCAATAAGCAGATGGACTTAGTTGCCCTGTTGGGCTTGTCTGTATTCTCATTGGCTTTCGGTAGCCTGTAGCTAGGACGTCCTATACGTGAGGACTTAATTCCTGCTTTGCATGGAGAAAAGGTAGTTACTCTCCTGTAGCAGGGTTTCTTTGTGGACAGCAGGAATAAGTCCTCACAACTTTCCCACCTCCCCGGGAGGTTCTGTTCTCCATGACCAAGCAGGAAGTCAGTCCTCACATATGGGTGTCATCGACGCCGATGAAGCCCCAGCAGAGCATTTCCCCAGCTTTCTATGAAAGCCTTTGGGAATGCAGGCACGCATGCGCGGTTCCCTTCCCACCTAAAGGTGCCATCTTACCTCAGTCTCTCTTTTTCCGAGAAGCCCACCGGACGTGTGTCCTGTCATCCCGGATAAAAGTTTGATTTTTTCGGCGATTCTCGCTATTTCTTCTTCCCGGTTCGATGCCGGTTCCCCTCCCGCCGGGTTTGGTACACCGGTATCGAGCCCGATTCTTCTTTTTCGGTTTTTGCCCTTCGTGGCTGGCGTTCGCGCTCTTTTTTTGCTTTTTCCCTGGAAGGCCGGTCCTTTGACCTCGCGGGGACTCTTTTTTCTCTGATGGCTTCCAGCGGTTTCAAAAAGTGTCATCGGTGTAAGAAGTTGATGTTTCTCACCGACACACACGACTGCTGCCTTCGGTGCCTCGGTCCTGATCACGACCCTAAGACGTGTGGACCATGTGGGAAGATGTCTTCCAAGGCACTGCGAAGTCGCCAGCAGCAGAAAGAAAGGCTTTTCTCAAACTCAGCCTCCGGCTGGGCCCGGACCTCGTCTGAAGCATCGACATCTCGGGATTCAGATCCCAAGCGCCGTCGGGGCTCCTCGGACAGGGGGTCCCCCGACTGGGAACGCAAGAGGAAGAAGCGGCTCATGAGGGCGTCGGAGGAGGAGGTCCCTGGCTCCTCGAGGGCCAGGTCTAAGACCCCCGACGGTCGCCCCGGGCCCGTGGAACAAGAGAAACCTGCCAAAGTTCCTCGCGTGGAGCCGGAGTCTGCTGGACACGTAAGCCCTGTGGTCCTCAAGGACTCTCCTCCCAGAGAGACGTCGGGCCCGGCGCCACCAGGGCCCGAGTCGGTGGCTGCTGTGTCTCCCGAGCTGAGTCTCAGGATGACAGCCTTGGAGAGCAGACTGTCTGCCTTCATGGAGCAGCAGCAGGCACTGATGGCCAGCCTGTCTGGCGCATCTGCCCCGACCACCGGGACATCGACATCGAAACCGAGCCGATACTCGAGTCCATGATGGCTCGAGGTCGACCTCGGTCGCGGTCTCCCTCGACCTCCCGTTCGGGACCGAGGGCGTCGATGCCAGTGCAGGTGCTCCAGGGCCCCGCAGGGTTGGATCCTGACTCCTCATCGGACGAGTCCGCCTGGGAGACGGAGAATGAGGAGTCCCCCGACACATTCAAGACTCGGTGCGTCCCGTCGGACTCACCGCAGTCTGAGTCCCGGAGTAGATCCCCTCCGGAGGATACCCGGTTCTCGGAGTTTGTCCGGGATATGGCCACCGCGTTGGCTATCCCGGCGGACCCCGAGGCAGAGCCTCGAGCTGAAGAGCTCAAGGCCCTGCAGTATGACTCTCCTCCAAAGGAGGCCTTTACTGTCCCGGTTTCTCCGATGCTGGAATGGCTCCTCTTCCGTATGTGGGAGGCACCGGCCTTGGTGCCGGTTCTAAGCAAGCGGGTCGATTCGATTTATCGACTCCGGAAGAGACCTGGCTTTCAAAAGGCGCAGCTACCACACCATTCCATGGTGGTGGAATCGGCCATGCATCGCCTGAAAAGTCAGAAGATGCACTCCGCGGTGCCACCTGGCAGAGAGGCCCGGAACCTCGATGGTGTTGGTAGAAGGTGCTTCCAGGACTCGATGCTTGCTTGCCGTGTCCACTCTTACCAGCTATACATGGGCATGTACTTGCGAGACCTGGCCAAGGAGCTGGCCGGTTTCTCCATTGGTCTCTCCGGGGAGCCCTTGCAGAGATTCAAGTCCTTGTCCTCGGGGATTTGGGACTGCTCGAAGTTCATGTCCCGCGCCGCCTACGATGGCTTCGAGGCTTCGGCCCGAGTTGCGGCAGCCGGCATCGCGGCTCGACGCCACACATGGCTGCAGTCATCGGTTCAGGACAAGTTGGTCGATGTCCCTTGCCGAGTTGAGAACCTTTTTGGCAAGCCCATGGCCGAGAAGGTCGCACAGCTCGAGACTGAGCACCTTACATGGACAAGGCCTCCCTGCAGGGCTGGGGGGCTCATTGTCTGAACAAGTGCACCCAGGGCCTGTGGTCTCCTTGGGAGGCTGCACAGCAGATCAGTCTCCTAGAACTCAGGGCTATTCGCTTAGCACTCAAAGCTTTCTCTCCTACTCTGGCTTATCAATCTGTCCTGGTTCAGACAGACAACCAAGTAGCCATGTTTTATGTGATCAAACAGGTCGGGACTGGGTCCCGACTCCTTTGTTGGGAGGCTCAGGACCTTTGTTCATTTGCCCTCAAGCACAACATGCTCCTCAAGGCTGTGTGCCTTCCAGGCCAGGAAAACTACCTGGCCGACAGGTTGAGCAGAATCTTGCAGCCCCACGAGTGGCAGCTGCATCCCTTGATAGTTCAAAAGATCTTCCTGAAATGGGGTCTCCCTTTGATAGATCTCTTTGCCTGTCCACTGAACAAGCAACTGCCAAAGTTCTGCTCCAGGCAACCGCATGCTCTGCGGATAGCAGCGGATGCTTTTCTGATTCCCTGGTCTCAGGGCCTCCTGTATGCGTTTCCTCCCACGCCCTTGGTGGCCTGAACTCTGTTCAAGATTCTTCAGGACAAGGCCTTGGTCCTGCTGGTGGCTCCCAGGTGGCCAAGACAGCCTTGGTTTCCACTTCTGCTTCAGCTGGCAGTGGATCCCCCACTGCCTCTGGGGTTGCAACCCGACCTTCTCTCTCAGGAGCAGGGTTCCCTTCTGCACCCCAATCTCAAAGCTCTCAATTTGATGGCCTGGAGGCTGCAAGTGTAGTTTTGGCTCCCTGGGGCTTACCTCAGGAAGTTGAGGAGGTTGTCCTGGCCTCTAGGAAACAATCCACTAGGAAAACCTCTACTCTAAAATGGAAAAGGTTTTCTGTCTGGTGTCAGCTACATACAGAGGATCCTTTCTCCTGCACTGTTCCAGTGGTGCTTCAGTAGTTACTGCACTTGTCCAATCAGGGACCTAAGTCCAATTCTGTTCGGGTCCACCTCTCAGCTCTAGCAGCTCATCACTCACTGGTGGAAGGACATTCTCTGTCGGTTCACCCCTTGGTGTCCCGCTTTCTCAGGGGCTTGCTTTTACTCAAGCCTCCAATCCGTCGTCCTGCTCCTGAGTGGGAGTTGAATGTGGTCTTGCAGCAGCTGACTCGCCCACCCTTTGAGCCGATGGCTACTTGCCCTCTACGCTACCTGTCCTGGAAGACACTTTTCTTGATAGTCCTTACCTCGGCTAGGCGAGTGAGTGAGCTTCAGGCCCTGGTCTGTGACAAGCCTTACACTCGCTTCTATGGGAACAGGGTAGTCCTTAGGACTCATCCAAAGTTCCTCCCAAAGGTTGTCTCCTCCTTCCACCTTAACCAAGAGGTGGTTCTTCCAACATTCTTCCCTAGGCCTCATGCAAGCCAGGCTGAAGCAGTTCTGCATACCCTGGACTGTAGGAGGGCCTTATCCTTCTACCTTGACCGTACGCAGGGGCATCGAAGGGCTACTCAGCTCTTCGTCTCTTTTGACCCTAATAAGTTGGGGTTGCCTGTGTCCAAGCGTACCTTGTCCATCTGGGTGGCTGACTGTATCACCTGGGCTTACAAGGCGGCTGACCTTCCTTTGCAGGGTCGGGTCACGGCAATGGCTGCCTCAGTGGCTCATCTCCGCTCTATGCCCTTGGTAGACATCTGCAGGGCTGCAACTTGGTCTTCAAGCCAGACTTTTGCGGCCCATTACTATCTGGAGAGGGAGTCCCGTAGGGACAGTGCTTTTGGCCAGGCAGTACTCCGGAATCTCTTTGAGGTTTAGGCAACTCCTGCCCTCTGTTGGGCTACCGGTGGAGGTTGTGTCCGTGAAAAGCCTTTCTTTGCTGCTGGGACTAGAGGGAGTTCTCTTGTTCAGCCTGGGTTCCTCGGTAGCCCAGAGCTAGGGAGTCACCTACATGTGAGGACTGACTTCCTGCTTGGTCCTGGAGAAAGAGTAGTTACTCACCTGTAACAGGTGTTCTCCAGGAGCAGCAGGAATCAGTTCTCACAACCCTCCCTCCTCCCCTGGGAGTTGCAGTTGTACATAGTTTGTTTTTACATTTTTTGTGTGCTGTTCTTAGCTATGTCATTTGACTGAGGTAAGATGGCACCTTTAGGCAGGAAGGGAACCGCGCATGCGTGCCTGCATTCCCAAAGGCTTTCATAGAAAGCTGGGGAAATGCTCCGCTGGGGCTTCATCGGCGTCGACACCCATATGTGAGGACTGATTCCTGCTGCTCCTGGAGAACACCTGTTACAGGTGAGTAAGTACTCTTTCTACTATAGCTATAGTTTCAGACTGCCCTAAAATGGCGCCATGGCAGCAGGCAGAAAGATGGTGCGCATGCGCAATGGATCTTCCAAAAAGCTTCAGTTAGTAGCTGGGGAGCATTCCCGCGCGGGCTCCATTGGATGACATTCCCATACATGAGGACTTAGTCCTGCTGTCCACGGAGAAACCTGCTATATCAACCGGCTCAACTTTATCTACCTATTTATTCACACCTTCAAAAAAATATAACAGATTAGTGAGACAAGACTTTCCTTTGCTAAATCTATGTTTGCTTTCTCCCATTAAACCATAACTATCTACATATTCAGTAATTTTATTCTTTATAATGGTTTCTTCCATTTTGCCCAGTACTGATGTCAGGCTCAATGGTCTGTACTTTCGCGAATCACTCCAGAACCCTTTTTAAAAACTGGAGTTACA
Source organism: Ichthyophis bannanicus (assembly GCA_033557465.1). Taxonomy (NCBI): domain Eukaryota; kingdom Metazoa; phylum Chordata; class Amphibia; order Gymnophiona; family Ichthyophiidae; genus Ichthyophis; species Ichthyophis bannanicus. The sequence goes on along the minus strand of CM066032.1, from coordinate 693,703,963 downwards.
TTGGCCATTCTCTAGTCTTCAGATTCTATAGATGATTTTTAATGATAGTTCACAGATTACTAATAATATTTCTGCAGTTTCATATTTTAGTTCCTTCAGCACTCTGGGATGTATGAGATTGCAGACCTACTATTAGTCACTTGATTGTGCTTAGCGCCAAGTACAAAAGCTCTTCCCTGCCCATGCACTGCAGTTCCCAGTCTTCAATAGCTCCATGGTGTTCCTCGGTACATTTTGTCCTCCAAGACCCTCGGACACATTCTTTTCTTCATTCATGCAGACCTTAAGAAGCTGAAGTTTTTTATTTAAACTATTAAGCCTAGCCTCTTCCAGCCTCATCCCCCCCCCCCCAATCCCAAATCTGTCTGTCATATTTATACCCTCCTTTTTTTTATTTAGACTTCCTAGTTTGATTTTAACTCATTTGAAGTTTATTTTATGATGATTTGATTTTTTTGTATATGGATTGATTAACTGCTGTTGCTGATAGTAATGTCTGGTAAATGCAATAAATAAAATGTGTTTTTTTGTTTTTTCTTTTTAATTTGTTAATCCGCTAAGTCTGTGGCTTTCTTCAGCATGGCAGGTCAGCAAGCTGCCAATGGAGTATTTTTCATCTCCTGATTTTTGTAAGGAAGATTTTCCATTTTGATTTTACTTTGTTGATTTTCATTACCAAATGAGAAGCAAGCCAACATTTGCAAGTGCTGTCCAAAGTGCAAACAAAAGATGTTCATTACTGACTATCATGGGATTTGTGTCAAGGCCACAGCACCTTCAGTTATGATGTCAGTAACCAGATATATTGCCCACGGCAGTTTTGGTCAGAAAGAGCAATCTTTGAACTAGTAAACTCAACTGACCTCCCTTCAAGGTGCTCTCCATCACAGTTCATGAGTAGATCTCCATGTAAAATGTTTTCTTTACCTAAGGTTTGGAGAATGACTGTCACCTTTGTGCAGATTGAGACATCTCTTCTTGGTCTCTTTTATTTATTTATTTAGCTGTATTTATATCCCACTTTTCACCGGGTCAAAGCGGTCAATTGGGGGATACATTTAACATGGAGGGGATATGAGACACATACACTAATACTTACAGGGAACATGGGCAATGGAGGGTTAAGTGGCTTGCCCAAGACCACAAGGAGTGCCTACAGGACTAGAAATCCCAGTCTCTCCGGCCTGAGATTGCTGTCCCCAGGTGGGACTTGAACCCCCGGCCCTTCGGCCTGAAGTACCTTGTCCTAACCACTAGACCACTCCTCCCTCCCTCAAATGCCTTCTGTCCCTAATTATGTCATTAGCAAAGCAGAGCAGTATGGAAAATTGCACAAAGATCTGAGAGATAGGAGACTGGGATTCCACGTTTCAGATGAATTAAATGTGGATAAGAACAGTGATAAACATGTGGAAAAATTATCCCAACTACAAGCACACAATGAAAAGATCTGACAAAAGAGGTGACAAACTATAGGCCGATAAGTCTTATCTCTGTGGTGGGAAAAGAAATAGAGGCGCTCTTGAAAGAAGGAATAGTGGACTTTCTGGAAACCAATGCATGATCTGAGGCAACATGACTTTACCAGTGGAAGATCATGCCAAACAAATTTGATTCTTTGACTGGGTGACCAGAGACCTAGATCAAGGGCATGTGATGGATGTGATATACCTAGATTTCAGCAAAGCCTTTGATACTGTTCCTCAGGAGGCTTATCAAAAAACTGAGCAGCCTGGGGATAGGTCCCAAAGTTGTAAACTGGACCAGAAACTGGTTGACTGACTGACAAACGACAGAAGGTGGTGGTAAATTAAATTCACTCAGAAGAAAGGGACATGTGTAGTGGCGTACCTCTGGGATCGGTCCTGGGACTGATATTGTTCAATGTATTTGTGAGTGAGATAGCGGAAGGACTGAACAGAAAAGTCTGTCTTTTTGCAGATGAGACAAAAATTTGCAAAAAGTGGATACTTCTGAGGGAGTAGACAACATGAGGAAAGATCTAAACCCACTAGAAGAATGGTCTAATGCTTGCCACTTTCAATTTAATGTGAAGAAATATAGAGTCAAGCACTTCGGATGCAGAAATACAAAGGAATTGTATGCAATAGGGAGAGAAAGATTGGCGTGCACGGACCCAGGTGAGGGACCTCGGAGTGCTAGTGTCTGAGGATCTCAAGGTGGCAAAACAATGCGACAAGGCGGTAGCCAAAGCCAGAAGGATGATGGTTTGGATATAGAGAATAACCAGCAGAAAGGAGGGGGTATTAATGCCCCTGTACAAGTCGTTGGTGAGGTCTCACTTGGAATATTGTGTTCAGTTTTGGACATCAAATCTCACAAAGGACATAAAGTCTTGAGACGGTTCAGAAGAAGGCAAACAAAATGATTCGGAGCCTGCACCAGAAGAAGTATGAGAAGAGACTTGAAGACCTAAACATGTATACCCTAGAGGAGAGATGGGACAGGGGAGATATGATACAGACTTTTAAATACTTAAAGGGTATCAATGGATAAAAAAACCTTTTTCAAAGAAGGGAAAACTGTAAAGCTAAAGGGCATACGATGAAGCTGCAAGACAGTAAACTTAAAAGCAACATCAGGAAATAGTTTTTCACTGAAAGAGTGGTGGATGCATGGAATGCCCTCCCGATAGAGGTGGTGGGGGCAAATACAGTGTCTGAATTCAAAATGGCATGGGACAGACACAATGGATCCCTTTATAGCAAGAGGATGAAATCAGAGCAAACTTTAAATATCTTTTAATAGAGGGGGCTGGCCTGCATGGAACAGCAGGTACATCCTTAAACACAGGCATAGTGGGGAGGGGGCTGGCCTGCACAGAACTGCAGTTACAACCACTCTAGCCACCTTACTGGGCAATCTAGATGGACCACAATGGTCTTTATCTGTCGTCATATGCTATGTTACTATCTTGGAGTTGAAATTTTAAGTCCACTGTGCTGTGGCATCCAATAAATGTAAATTGAATGTTAAGAGATTATTCAAGAAGGAATGGAAAACAAAGCTAAGAGTATCATTACTTCTCTAGATCCATGGTGCCAACTGTACCTTAGAATTGTATCTAGTCCTGGTTGCTCCATTTCAAAAAGGATGGTATTGAACTAAAAAAGGTTTAAAGAAAGGGGAAAAATGATAAAGGGGATGAATCCCCCCCTTATTAAGAGAGGATAAAGAGGTTAGGGCTCTTTTGCTTGGTAAAGAGATGACTGAGAAGGATTATAAAGCAATGTTGCTTACCTGTAACAAGTATTTTCTGTAGACAGCAGGACTGATAAGGCACAAAAGCAGGTAGTGTCCTTGACAGCACAAGGATAGAACTACTCTGCCAAAGCTCAGAACTTTATTGTAAAGTTCTTAGCATGCACAGTCATTCCCACATGCAGCAGTCTCTTCAGCTGCTCTTTTGCAAAGCTTAAGAAATATGTAGGGAAGTTACCCTTGCCTGAAATGGTATATAAAAGTGATGTATTGGAAGAATTGAAAGAAATATCAATAAACCGGGAAGATGTATTAAAACTATTTGATAAATTGAAGAGTACCAAATCACCTGGACCAGATGGTATACATCCGAGGGTGTTGAAAAAACTGAAATATGAGAGAGCTCACAGATTATTAATAGTAGGTGTGCAGTCATTAAAATCATCTGTAGTACCGGAAGATTGAAGAATGGCCTTGTGTAACGCCAATTTTTTAAAAGGGTTCCAGAGGTGATCTGGTAAACTAGAGACTGGTGAGCCTGATGTAACTACCGGCCAAAATGGTAGAAACCATTTTAAAGAATAAAATTGCTGAACATGTAGATAGTCAGGGTTTAATGGGAGAAAGCCAACATGGCTTTAGCCAAGGAAGGTCTTGTCTTACTAATCTGTGTTATTTTTTTTGAAGGTGTGAATAAACAGGGAGACAAAGATGAACTGGTTGATATAGTGTATCTGGATTTTCAGAAAGCCCATGAGAGTCTCATGAGAGACTCTTGGCGAAATTTTAAAAATCATGGAACTGGAGGCAGTTTAGTATTGTGGATCAGGAAATGGTTAAAAGAGAGAAGCAGAGAGTAGGGCTAAATGGCCAATTTTCTCAATGAAGAAAGGTGAATAGTAGAGTATCCCAGAGATCTGTGCTGGGCCCACTGCTTTTTAACATACTCCTAAATGACCCAGAAATAGGAATAACGAGTGAGGTGAGCAAATTTGCAGAGGACACAAAATTATTCAAAGTTATTAAACACAAGAGAATTGTGAAAAATTGCAGGAGGACCTTGATACATTGAAAGACTGGACATCCAAATGGCAGATGAAATTTAATGTGGAGAAGTGCAAAGTTATGCACCTAGAAAAGAACAACCTAATCTATGGTTACACAATGCAAGATTCCACATTAGGAACCAAAACCCAGGAAAAGATTTAGGCGTAGTCATGGATAATAAGTTGAAACCTTCGCCCAGTGTGCAGCAGCAGCCAGGAAAGCAAATAGAATGCTAGGAATCATAGGAAAGAAATGGAGAATAAAATCAAGAATATTATAATGCCTCTGTATCATTCCATGGGGTGATCGCATCTTGAATACTGTGTGCAATTCTGTTCGCCATATCTTAAAATGGATATAGCAGAATTAGAAAAGGTACAGAGAAGAGCAACAAAAATGGTAAAGGGGATGGAAGGATACCCCTATGAGGAGAGGCTTAAAAGGTTAGGATTCTTCAACTTGGAAAAGAGAGGGCTGAGGGGAGATATGATAGAGGTCTATAAACTAATGAATGGAGTGGAACGGGTAAACATAGATCGGTTGTTTATACCATCAAAAAGTAGAAAGACTAAATGACATGCAATGAAGCTACAATGTAACCCACTTAAGACTAATAAGAGAAACATTGTTTTTTCTGTTGTCAAGCAGGATTAAGTCAGGCACACAAGTAGGGTGATTCCCTAGCTTAGGGCTGCTCATTATTTTGATATTGTCCCACTCTAAGAGTAGTCCCCATATTTAGTTTCAATAGTTGTTAGATAAGAAGGACAAACTGCTAAGTACTGCTGAACTGAAGAGATGGACAGAGCCAGCTCAACCATTATTTATTTATTTAATTTATTTATTTATTTATTTATTTATTTATTTATTTAACTATTTCTTTTATACCGCCCCTTCCAGAGATCAAGGGCGGTTTACATATAACAGATTAACAGTCTTGTACACAATTTGTATACATTTTACATAGAACAGTAGAAATCAACTATTTACATTGAACAGTAAGTATAAACTTTGTAGGTATTGTAACAAAAAACAAGCAAACATATCAAACTTTGTACAAAAGTATATTTACATCGTGTAGTGTGTGTGGTGTATGGGGTAGAGATTGGCGTAGGTGCTGGAATTTAGTTCCTTTTATTTTTGTCATCTTTGGGGCGTGTGTGGGGGGGACAGGCTTGTGGTTAGATTGTTGGGGTTAAAGGAGTTTGTGCATGGGTGCCCACATTTGTGGTAGAGCTGGCTTTGGGGGAGTAGGGGATTTCGAAGTGTTCAGTGAACAGGTAGGTCTTTAATTCTTTTCTGAATTGGATGAGGTCTCTTATGGTGCGAAGTTCAATAGGGAGGTCGTTCCAGAGTGTAGGAGCAGTGAATGAGAATGCTCTAGAGCTAGTGGTATTCTTGGTTTTACAGATGGCTTTAGGTATGATGAGGGAGTGGGCTGCGTTTTGTCTGAGGGTCCTTGTCGATGTTGGAGACTGCAGTAATGTGGTTAAGTGTGAGGGGGCTATGTCGTTTATGAGTTTATAGGTTGTTAGGATAATTTTGTATTTGATTCGGCTGTTTATAGGAAGCCAGTGGAGTTCCAGCAGTATTGGGGTTACGTGGTCTGTTAGGCGGGCTTTAGCAATTACTTTTGCACAGATGTTTTGTGCTCTTTGTAGAAGGTATGTGCTTTTTTGAGGGAGGCCTATTAGGAGACTATTGCAATAGTCGAAGTGAGGGGTGATCAGTGTACTTACTACGGATCTAAAGTCTTGTGTTTCAAGGAGTGGCCTTAGGTGCTGAATAGTTTTGAGTTTGTAGAAAATGGTTTTTACTGTTTGTTTTATGTGTGGCAGCATGGATAGGGTGTGGTCTATTATTACCCCTAAGTATTTTACCTGTTTTCTGACAGGTATTGAAGTTTTGTTGATTGTGATTGTTTCCGGGTAAGTGTTTTCAGTCATAGAAGATCTTGTTACAAACATTGCCTCAGTTTTTTTGAGATTTATGCTGAGGTAGTTCGTTTCCATCCAGGAGGAGGTCTCGGCCATGCATTTGGATAGAGAGTCATATGTATGGTTTTTAGTGGTTATGGGGATAGCTAGCATGATGTCATCAGCATATATAAAATGGTTAATCCTGTGTTTTTTAAATATGTTTGTTATCGGTTGTAGATACAAGTTAAATAGGAGGGCTGAAAGGGCTGATCCTTGGGGTATTCCTTGTCCTTGGGGGAATGTTTCTGATGTTTGTTGATCAATTTGGACGCGTATTAATCTATGTGAGATGTAGGATTTGAACCAGTTAAGGACAATCCCGCCTATTCCTAGGTTTTCTAATCTGTTGATCAGTGTCTGGTGATTAATGTTATCAAAGGCAGCAGAGATATCTATAAATAGGAGTAAGAAGCCTTGGTGTTTGTCATCTGTGCCCTTGATGAGGAAGTCCATAAGTGTGATTAGGAGGGTTTCTACTCCGTGGAAAGGGCGGAAGCCAAATTGGTGTGAGTCAAGTGGTTTGTGTTCATCAATGTGTTCCTGTAACTGAATTTGAATTGTTTTCTCTATTATTTTAGCTATGAATGGAATGCTGGCTATGGGTCTGTATGAGTTTGGGTCTTTTGAGTCAAGCTTATTATTCTTTATTATTGGTCGGAGTGTTGTGAGTTTTAGGGCATCAGGCATGATGCCCTGTGAAAGGGATTGGTTAACTATGTGTTGTAGATTTACCGCTAGTTCATCTTTCACACACTTAATCCATGAAACGGGGCATGGGTCGAGTGGGGAGGTGGTGGTGTTTATCATTGTTATGATTTTGAGAAGTTGCTTTTGTTCTACCAACTGGAAGCTTGTCCATTCATGTGTGGTTTTCGTGTTTGATAATAGCGGGGTTGGGGTAGTGGTCTTGTTTTTTAGTTTTTCTGCAAAATGTTTTGCTAGAGTTTGTATGTTTATTGCTTGTTGTTTAGGTTCGGTGTTACTAGTTTTGGTTAATGTTTTTACTATCGCAAATAACTCCCTAGGGCGGTTGATGGATGAGTTTATTACTTTTGAGTGGTAGTCTCTTTTTGATTTGTTAATTGCGTTTTTGTATTCTATGAGTAGGAGCATGTATTGTGATTTGTTTTCATCAGATTTAAGTTTTCTCCATCTCTTTTCTTGTTTCCTTAGTTGTTTTTTTAGTTTTGTCAGCTCTTTCGTGAACCATTTTTCTGTCTTTTTTGTTTGTTTGTGTAAGACTTGTGTTTGGACAGCTGCTTTTTGAATAGTAAGATTCCAATGTGCTATGGTTGAGTTGATGTCTGGTGATCTTGAGTCTAGTTTGGGTAGTACTTTGTCGAGGAATGTGTCTTTGTCAAAGCGTATGAAGCGTGATGTATGTGAGGTTGTGTTCTCATTGTTTCTTGGGACTTGTGCTGGTAACTGGATTGTGATTAGATGGTGGTCTGACCAGGGTACTTCGGTTATACTCGGGGTGAAATGTAGTGAGTGACTGTAGAGTGTGGCTGGGAGGAAAATTACGTCAAGTATGTTACCTTTTTTGTGTGTAGGAGCGTGTATTATCTGTGTGAACCCCATTTGTGACATAGCATCTATGAAGTTATCTGATTGTGAGTGGTTCAGTGATGGAAGATTCAAGTCACCAAGAAGTATAAGTGGTTTGCTTCGTGGCGCTGTGCATGCGAGTTCTAGGATAGGGGTGAGGTTTTTTTGATCGGATGAAGGGGGTCTGTAGATGAGGGTGAGAGCCATGGTTTTATTTTCTATGTTAACAATGTCCATTCCATCTATATTATTTAGGTTTGTTAGGGTGAATTTTAGGTCATTTTTGGTGAGAATCAGTACACCCCATCCTATTTTTATATTCCGTTGGCAATTGAATATGTCATATTGATTTGTGGTAAGTTGGTTTAGTAGTATAGTGTCTGAGGGTGAGAGCCATGTTTCAGTAATACAGATAATGTCAGGGGATGTATCTTTAATTATGTCATTAATTATTGGTGTTTTGTTTCTTATGGATCGGATGTTTATTAGGATGAGTTGTAATTTGGTGGTTGTATTGTCATTTTGGTCAATTTTATCACTTAAGGGTTGGTGCTTTATTTGGATGAGACGGTGCATTAGGCAAGACTAGGTGGTTGCCTAGGATAGTAGCAGCTTCTGAGGGGTGGCAAACATCTGTAGCAATCAAAGAAATAGATCCTGACACCCAGAAAAACATGGAGCCATCAGCATATTTTTTATAATCTGCAGGAAGAGTGGACACATATGCCTATAAAGAAAACTTTAATATTCAAAAGGATAATGTCCAATTACGCATATGTATAAGAATGTCGTGGGAGGTGTGGTGTTGGGATGATCATGATTGTCATGGTTACTTATCAAAATCTTGGGGATGGAGGGATGCAATTGCTGAAGGTTTGCTTAGGGTGCTCAGTATGCTTGCACCGGCCCTGGAAATGGACCTTTCCAAAGGTTTGGTCAGAGGGTAATATACAGGAAAATATGAAGAGAGAACCACTTTGGTGCCATACATATTTTTGTAGTGATGCAGAGTTTAGGAATGGCAGTGTCGCTGCTGTAGATTTGATATTACGAGTTTGAAAACTGGAAACATTCTCTTGTTCATAGCAAAACTATATGGTAAAGGAAAGGCATCTTGCTATGACCTGCTCTCAACCGGTATACCAGGGTGGTTAGTGACAGAAGAGGAAAAAACAGAGTAGACTTTTCAAACCAGTTTTTAATACAGTTTTCAATCCACAATATGAAGGACTTTTTCATGAGGGATTGGATATGGCTTTGGACAGTAGGAGAGCTTGCTTTTTTTTTTTCTTTTTTTTTTTTTATTTACTAGTGTAGACCGAACAGGACATGGAAGAATAGCCATATGGTGATGAAACTGAGGATAAGATTGTTATGTTAGCAAAGGCTGAAGCTGATTCAGTGTTATAGCACAAGGAATGGCCATTAGAAAGAGTGCTTCCAGATCAGATATCCACATGAAGCAGACTTCAAAAGTTGAAAGGGATACTCTATATAAGGAAGGTAGTGCCCAGTTAAAGTTTCAGGGAACAGAGCCTTCTGTAAATTATCTTATACTTAAAGCGGCCTAGTATGAAGTGGGAAAGATTGCAAGATTATCGTACTGAATCGTTATCCTCCATATATTATGAAGCAGAAAGAATGCCTCAGTGCCTGCTAGACGTTGAAGAGCAAACCTAAGTGAAAAATACCATAGTAGGCTAATAGAAGGACATGAGATGAGATTCATGACCATTAACAAAAAGGCCATATGGAAGATGTCGTCGTCTTAAAAAGAAAATTTTTCTTTCATTCTGGTGGTTTTTTAAAACAATCTTGGCTAGGTTTATTTATTTATGTAACAGGTTTTCTATACCGCCTTATCTTATATTCAAAGAGGTTTACAGTGAACAAATAAAATAAAAACTTTACATAGAACAAAGAAGCTAAACTGGGATGTTCATAGGGTCAACAAACAATATTAATTTACATTGTGAATTTACATCAGACTGAGTTCTATGATCATTGTATATTTGGGGAGCATGTGATATAGGAGTCAGTATAGGGTAGCCTGAAGGGAGGCTAGAACAGGCCGAAGAGGGTGAGTATAGGTATATGTTTTACTGAGGTGGGTATGTGGCCAAGGTTGATATCAGGTGTCCGGTCCATAGTGTTTCAAAAAGTGGAATGTTTTTATGGCTTTCCTGAAGTCCCATAGGTCACTGATAATTCTTATGTTCTCAGGAAGGGAGTTCCAGAGTGATGGTACATATATTGAAAAGGCTCTGTAACAGGTTGCTTGTTCTGCTTTTGTTTTGTTTGTGGGTATTAGTAATAGGTTTTCATTAGGCTTCTGTCTGGTTCTTGAAGGATGGGTGGTGACAGTTGATGAATGATTTTAAATATAGTGAGTTACACTTTATATTTGGTCCTGGTAATTATGGGTAGCCAGTGAAGTTGTTTCAAGGTTGGAGTTATGTGGCTGCTTCTTGTTCGTTATTATACGGGCCAGTCGTATTCTTCACTAGTTGAAGAGGATAGGGGTCTGCATCGGTAGGCCCTGGTAAATGACATTACAATAGGCCAGGATGGGCATTATCATAGCTTGGCAGACTGTGTGGAAGTTACTGGTGTTAAGTAGGGGTTTGAGTTTTTGTATTATTCTTAATTTTCGATAGGCTGCTTTTGTTGTTTTGTTTATATGTGCTTGGCAGTTCATGTTCTGGTCAAGACATATCCCTAAGTACTTCTGTTTTTATTGCTATGTCATTATGGAATATTTGTAGTGTTTTTGGTGGGATGAGAGAGATACTCCTTGTTATGAAGAGTGCTTCTGATTTCTTGTTCATGTTCTGGATGTAGTTGATAATGATGTGGAATTTATTTTGAATAGATCAGGCATTGATGAGGGCACATTTTAGAGAAAGGAGGGTATGGCAGTCATTTAGTAGTTCATGCATTTGCTTTACAGGGTTAATCTGTAGTAGTCCGTTGTGTCTCTTATTTGTTGTATTATGGTATAGGCACTGGAAGGGATTTTGTCTGGTAGTTTGTAGTATTGATATGTTGTTTACTATAGCGCATTGTGAGCTGTCTGTTGCACTTACTTTAAGTGCATGGAAGAGTATTATTAAGCAGCTGAATATGAGTGCATGCTTCTGTGTTTTATGTGTGAAGGTTGAGAATGGATAGTTAGGATATGTTAAGTAGGTCAATGTTAGTGATTGGTAAGCAAGAATTATGGCGGTGTCACTGCTTTATTCTGCATACCTGTAGTTACAGGGTTTAATTGTTAGATGCTTATTTCCTCGTCTCGTGTGAACCACCCTAAAGTGCCAAGTCCAAGGACCTTTAATGTGGCCCTTAGGCTCAGGTCCATCAATTGCAGGGGAGCCTGAGAACTCATCACAGCTCAAAAGATTGATATTCTCTGTATAACAGAAACATGGCTTACAGAGATGAACACCGTACTCATGAACCAACTCACACCCCAAGAATGCAGCTTCTATGAGGAGCAGTGTCAAAGACTTTGCTGAAATCTGGGTAGAGACATCCCAGCACACGCCCTTGATCTAACTTTGTAGTCACCCAGTCAAAGTCGATCATATTCATTTACATCATGAATATTTATACGTGTGTTTACCTCATCATTTTATAAAAGACCTTGCCACTTGTAAAACAGCCTTTACACATGCAATAACCTATATTAAATTTCCCCCCAAAAAGCAAACCAAGCACATATATACTAATTAGAGGACGAGCATGAGTAGGATCTCTTTATGCTGAATATTTTTCCTTTATAAGTAATTTGGGGGATGCCATTTGCAGTGTGCTATATTTCAGGAATTTGTGCCATTGTCATCTTTTTGAGGGCATGTTTGGCGGGATAATTTTCATGCATTCCCTTGGAAAACTGGGAATGCATGAAAATTATTTCACCAAATATGCCCTCAGACATATATCCCTAATGTTTAGTATGCACAACTCTTTCTCGAAGATTTAGGTATACTTTTTAAAATAGAAAATGACCCTCTAAATCATGTCAAAGGCAATGTGTTTCCACTGTAATCTTAGTCTTGTGGAGGTAATTTTACAAAGTCGTTCCTATGTGTATGTGACAACATGTGCACGTACATGACCTCTTATAAAATACTTGCAGACATAAAGTACATGCTTTGCTATGAAGATTATAAAATACCTTAATCTACATGTCTGCATGTTCATTTACCCCTGCTCACACTAGTGAAGTTAAGTAGATACCTACTTGTTTTTATTAAATAGTGTCTATGTGGGTGCCCCGTAATAGAAATACCCCCCACATACATATCATATTCTTGTTTTTTTATGACAATATACTAGATAATTACTGTAACATTTTTTTAATGCTGCTGTAAAAATAGTTTGCTTTGGCTAGTCATAAAAACCCTAGATTCCACTTGTATGATGGTAAATACAGGATGTTCTGGTACTGATCGCCTTCTTATTTTTTACTTTTTTATTAAATGTATCAAGTTTTCCTGTTTTATATTTTTTTTCTCTTTTCCTTAGATTTATTTGATTATGACAGAATGCTGGAACAATAACATAATCTTCCGCCCCTCATTCAAGGACCTTGCTTTGAGAGTTGATCGCACAAGGGACAGTATGGGTGGATGAGAGTTTTTTGAAGAACCATTAGAACGTACAAAATGTACTTCACCTTCAGACTGAGGCTTGTGTTCATACACAGACAGATACCAGGGACTGAATTCTGTGTGATAAGCTCCTTTCCATGAACTCAAAACTGAGGTGGCATTCTGGTCAATTGTGATAAGCTTGCTACTCCAAGGACATGCAGAGGTCATGGCTGAATAGAACAAGGAAATATTTTTGTAACCAGGACAGTGTAGTTGAGCGTGAATAGTTGGTACAACCATTTATTGCCTTACTTAGGGCAGCATAAAAAGAATGACTTTTATTAAATCTGAGAGATTTTTACAGATCACCACAACAAAAACTGATATGCATTTTCTTGCTGATACCCATAGAACATGTTTGTACAGTCTTTTTGCCCTGAATGTGTAAATAACGTTGCATCATGTTTGTGTGTTTAAAAAGGGCTTGTGTGTGATGATATAGATATATCTACATATATAAATATCTATATATTTATATATATAGAGAGATCTATCTATATAGATATATTTCCATTTTAACTGCACAATGACTTTACTTTGAAACAGACTAAGATCTGAGATAATTCACAGTCACTTTGATGCACCTGTTAAAATTGATCATTGGCCAGGAAACAGCAATATAAGCAATGTGTAAATTAGCTTCTTGTTTCATGGACTGTAAATATTTTGTAAAGAGGGATCAAATGCTGAAGTTTATTTTGTAAAGCTCCCCTTTCCCCTGAAGAATGCATTATGATGTAGAACAAGTGTAAAACGCATAGCACAAACTATTTTCCTACTTTTTGTTTCCATGTGCCTCTTAAAGTGTTAATAAGTTGAAGGTCCCTCTGTGTGTGTGTTTTATAAAGATAAAGATATAGTTTGCAGGTATGCTTGAAGCTTCTGCATGCAAACCAGATGGTTAATGACTATGAATCTGGAACCTCTCACACTTCAGAGGTGTAGTCTAAAGGAGTCCAAAACTTGTTATGGGGCAAGCTGTTATCTATTCTGTGCATTTCTGTTACTTGGCATTTGTATCTTTGGACAGCAACATTTTTAACTAAAATGTAAATTGAGGGAAGGGCAAATCTATCAAACTTGAGCCTTGTTTCTACAGTAAAAGCTACAGTACTTCTTATCTGGTTAACTGAATTTAACCATAACTTGAGTAATTACAGTATTGATATCACAGTTTCATTTAAAATTTCATCAAATCTATTTCCTCTACACATGTATTGAGGTGCCAAAGTGAGATTGTGAAATCTGATTCCATTCTGAAAATAACTGTGCCACCCTATCCCAAATAATGATGTATGCTTGCGTAACTGGTGACCAGGACCAATAGAAGAGTGTAGGTGCAATAAAATTATAACTTCCACAATGTTTTGCTTCACTACAGCAAACCTGTTAAATCTTATTTCAGGAGGCAATGTCCCATGTAAAAGCAGGAAATGGCCATCAAACATTGGAGACTCTGAGCCAACCTCTTAGTTGCTCTTCTGCGTGCACACATCCACAAGCAACTTAAGTTCTCACAGCCAACATGTCCTGCTACAAGATTAACAGGCAGGAAGTGTCAGCTGCAAAATTTCAATCTATTCGCAGTTGTGCTTGCAGAGAGGAGTATGTGATGAACATGGAATGGGTGAATTGAGGGCAAGGCATAAGGTGGGTTGAGAAATGTGGTCAAACGTTTTCACTAAAAATTGTTCCCACTTGGCAATTCAGTCGCAGTTTGTGCCTTTGTTTTCCAAAAATTTGCTTGGTTCTTTCCTTTTCTGTGGCAATTTTTGTTTCAGCTACGCTGCATTGTGCTGGATATCGGGTTGCCATGCTTATTAAAGTTGTGTTGAGAGTACAGCCATCAGGCTCTAAAACATAGTTGAAGTGCAATGGAACTCTACAAGAAATAAGTTTGTATGAACTTTTATAGAAGTAAATTCCTATTGGCCCTGCTAATGGTAGAATGTGTTTTACTGTCCTTTCTTTTTAACAAGCCGAACAGTTTTCTGATTATATATTTTGTTATTTGAGATTGGGTACTTAGTAATATGAAAATGTAGTTTTGTTGGCCAAATTTAAAATATAATCCTCAGCAGTTTGATTGTAAATATAAAATATTCTTTAGAAAGAAAAGTTTTTAACAACTCGCTTTTAAGGAATGGCAAACTCTGGGGTCCCTCTCTTTGCATTTTTTGTAAGACAGGAGAAGTGAAATTTTCTTTTATAAACTAGTGGCATTTGTCAAGGCTTGGGGAGGGTATTGTACTGATATAATTTAAGTGACTAGGAAAACAGAGGAAATACAAGTAATTAACTATGTGTGTGAGTATCTATAAATAAAATAAATACATACATAGACAGTCATGCGTGTAAATATACGCACAGTGCACATGTGCTCACACGCATAAATGTGTTTATTAATAAGGAAGTACCTCAGCATTGAAACATGTTCATTTCATGCTCAGTGTTTAGGTCCTTGCTTGGTGTCAGTATGGAAAAGGCTTTGTGCCACTAATACCACTATATCACATTTTAACAATATTTCATACCTTGGCTCAATATTCTAACACTTCAACTGCTTTTCTAAAAAAAAAATAATAATACATTTTCACAGCCTGTGAGCTACAGCTGTGGTTAACATTATTTGGCAACATTGCATATTGTGTACAATATCATGAGAAATAATTGGAAATATTCCAACTGTATGTCATCATAATATTTCAATAGTATGTTCAAAGTTACACAACATCAAAAAGATGTCTGTTCAACTGTAGACATAGTAATTTCTGAGAAAAAAAATATGACCTAGACAGGATTAATGGCACCTGTCACAACCCTTTGGCAATGAAGACACCCTCCAAACAAGTGCTTCCCAAACGTTTTTCCAGTGTGACCACATTTTAGCAGAGGAATATTCATGTGTCCCCCAGATACTAATCATATAAAATTATTACTCATAAATATAAATATGTCAATCTGTGCTTTTTAAAGTAATTATTCAATGTATTAAGCATGCCTGACACATATATGGGCTTCAAAGTTATGACACAGCTTCTTGAATATTTGTAGTGTGGGCAGGGCTGGTGTTAAACGTGCAGGGGACCCAGGCAGAAACTGATGAGGGGGCCCCAAAGCCCACCTGCAAACTATGCCTCCTTCAGCCTGAGGCAGATTTGGGGTCTCCTTTGGCATGGCAGCCCAGGACAATTGCTCTATTTGCCACCCCCTTATGCCGGCTCTGAGTGTGGGGACTGAGCATCTGGGGGACATTGTGTGTGTGTTTAAGTGCAGGGGCTGAGTGTCTAGGAGCAGTGTGTGCATGTCTGTGTACAAATGTGAGGGATAAGTGACCAGAGACACTGTGTGTATGTCTGAAGCTGAAGAAAGTGCAGGTTGCTAGTGGACTTTGAGGTCCCCTCCCTGAGTTGCTCCCCAGCCATATCTATCACCAGTCCTGGCAGATGTACATTCCAAAAGCTTATATATTCCAATCACTAAGTAGAACATAAAATTATTTTTCTCTGGGAACAAATAGAAAGTCAGTCCTCACATATGTGTGACGTCTGTGCCAATTGAGTCCGCACGGAAGCATCTCCCCAGCTTTCAAAGAAAGCCTTTGGGAAATGCACCACGCATGCATGGTCTACTTCCCACCCAAGGGTGCCATCTTGCCTCAGTCTCCTTTTTTTCCATGGAGCCCTTCGGACGTTGTTCTTTTTACCCCGGAAAAGTCTCTCTTTTTTTTTTTTTTTTTTTAAGTTAAATTTTGCCCAGTTTGCACACTGGTTCCTTCCCACCCCCAAGCCAGCTCGCTTTGGTGTCGCTCCTCGGGTTCATCTCTTCATTTTCCTTTTTTTTTTTTCATCGAGGTCTGCCTCGACCAGCATTCATACCCTTTTTCAGCTGGAGGCCTTGAACCCCTGCCGGGAGGCAGGGACCCCCTTTTTCCAATAACTTTGTCACACCGGTCACACTATTTGAAGCTATGTCACTTACTGATCCACACGACTGCTGCCTCCAATGCCTTGGCCCAGAGCACGATGACTCAGACTGTGAATTCTGCAGAACAATGACCCCAAAGGCCTTAGAGTCGCCATCAGCAGCAGGAAAATGTTTTTCATAAGTCTGACTCTGCCCCGGAGTCTCTGGTAACACCATGCTCCAGGGTCCCCTCCAATATCTCGGTGCCCTACGAAGCCAGAGCCTCCTCGGAGTCCTACTGCTCCTCCGAGCGGAAGTCCCCAAAGGTGGAACATAAGAAGAAATTCTCTAAGACCGCCTCAGAGGACAACGCCAAGCATGACTGCAGTTGTCCGACCTGGAACAATGGATACAAGACAAGCTGATCGATGTCCTCTGCACAGGTGAAAACCTGTTTAGGAAATCCATGGTGGACAAAGCGGTGGAGATAGAGACCGAGTATGTGACGAGAACCAGGCTCTCGAAAAAGACCTCTGTGTAACCCTGAAAGAAAACCCTGGGTAAAAAGCCCTTCCGAGGAAGAAAGGGGGCTTCAGTACTACTTTGCACTTCTAAGCCTTAGAAACATAGAAACATAGAAATATGACGACAGAAAAAGACCACATGGCCTATCTAGTCTGTCCTTCCATAACAACTACAACAGTCCCACTTTTTGCCTTTAGAGATCCTCTGTGTTGGTCCCATGCTTTCTTGAATTCAGTTACTGTCCTCATCTCTACCACCTCCACTGGGAGACTATTCCACGGATCCACTACTCTTTCCGTAAAGAAATATTTCCGCATATCACTCCTGAATCTATCTCCCTTCACCCTCATCCCATGTCCCCTCGTAGCAGAACTTGCTTTCAATTGAAAGAGGCTCTCTCCCTGAACATTTATGCCACGGAGGTATTTAAACATCTCAATCATATCACCTCTATCCCGCCTTTCCTCTAAGGTGTACATATTAAGATCCTTCAGTCTGTCCTCATATGCTTTATAATGAAGCCCATTAATCATTTTGGTAGCAACCCTCTGCACCGACTCCATCCTGTTCACATCCTTTTGAAGGTGCGGTCTCCAGAATTGCACACCATACTCCAAATGAGGTCGCACCAAAGACTTATTCAGAGGCATTATCACCTCCTTTTTTCTGCTAGCCATTCCTCTCCGTATGCACCCAAGCATCCTTCTAGCTTTTGCTGTCGCCTTTTCCACCTGTTTAGCTACTTTAAGATCATCAGACACAACCACGCCTAGGTCCCGCTCTTCTTTAGTGGACAAAAGTACTTCACCTCCTATACTGTATTGCTCCCTTGGATTGCTGCAGCCCAAATGCATGACCTTACATTTTTTAACATTAAATCCCAGCTGCCAAATTCTAGACCATTCTTCAAGCTTAGCTAGATCCCTCCTCATGTTATCTACCCCTTCCTGGGTGTCTACTCTATTGCAGATTTTGGTATCATCCGCAAAGAGGCAAACCTTACCCGACAGCCCTTCCGCTATATCACTAACAAAGATGTTAAAAAGAATTGGACCAAGGACAGATCCCTGGGGCACACCACTGGTAACATCCTTCTCCTCAGAGTGAGCTCCATTTACTTGTACTCTTTGTCGCCTCCCACCCAACCAATTTCTAACCCAAGCAGTAACTTTAGGGTCCATCCCTAGGGTGCTCAGTTTGTTTATAAGTCGCCTGTGAGGAACAGTGTCAAAGGCTTTACGGAAATCTAAATACACCACATCTAGAGCTCTCCCTCGGTCCAACTCCCTGGTCACCCAGTCAAAAAAATCAATCAGATTTGTCTGACAAGACCTGCCTCTGGTGAATCCATGCTGCCTCGGCTTTCAGTAGGCCCAACAACAAAAAGGCCAGGGACATGGTCCCAGAAAGCATAAAGCCCTGAAGCCCCAAGCACCGACTCAGGCCAAGCCAGGGGGGAGGCTTTTGACTGTCTGAGTGTGACCCCCAGGGGGTTCTTTGCTGCCCATGGGGGGACAACCATCACCACCGATGCCTGGTTGTTACAGGTGGTCAAGGAGGGCTACCTCTTCCACCTACATCAGACGCCACCCCCGTTCTTCCCAGGAGAGCCCACCAGGCCTCTCCTTCACCAGACCTTGCTCCTCACCAAGCTAGAAGGACTACTCCAGGACAAAGCAGTGGAGCTAGTCCCAGAACACCTCTGGGGCACCAGCTTCTACTCCAGGTACTTCCTCGTTCTCAAGAGGACTGGGGGCCTCAGGCCCATTCTAGACCTGCGAGAGCTCAACAGGTCTCTAGTCAGGAAGAAGATCAAGATGCTCTCCCTTGAAATACTACTACCATTCCTCCAGCAGGAAGACTGGCTTTGATGCTTGGACCTAAAGGATGCTTGCACTCGCATCCTAATCCACCCCAGCCACAGAAAATACCTCTGGTTCGTGGTGGGAAGGATAGCATTACCAATACAGGGTACTGCCCTTCAGGCTGGCCACATCTCCATGGGTCTTCACAAAATGCTTTGCGGTGGTCACAGCGCACCTCAGGCTTCAAGAGGCCTTCGTCTTCCCCTACCTGGACGACTGGCTCATAAAGGGGGGACACAGCTGCATTGGCACAGTGCGCCACCAGATGCACCATTAACGGCACGCAGCACCTGGGGTTTGTCATAAACTACCCCAAGTCCCACCTCACTCCTGCTCAGAGCCTAGAGTTCATAGGGGCGCAGCTGGACACCCTTCAGGCAAACTCCTTTCTCCCTCAGAAGAGGTCAGTACACCTCGGGGAACTAGCCGCAGAGGTGCAACAGCGCAGGACAATGCCTGCCTGACTTCTCTGCCTACTAGGACATATGGCCTCCACGTTCAGTGTGACTCAGATGCCCGCCTACACATGAGAACAGCCCAGTGGTGCCTCCACTCTCAGTGGACCCAAGCTACAGGCAGGCTCCAGGACAGAGTGCATGTGACCCACCACCTGGCAGACTCCCTCGGTTGATGACAGAATCCAGGTCACCTTCAGGCTGGGATGCCCTTCCAGGCTCCCATCCCCCAGAAAATCTTCAAAATGGATGCCTCTCTAATGGGCTGGGGAGCACATTGTGAGAACCTCCAGACACAAGGCTGCTGGTCCCAGAGAGAATCCGAAATGCAGATCAATCTGTTAGAAATCAGGGCCATATTCCTGACCCTCAAAACCTTCAGTCACCAGCTGCAGCACCACATGGTGCTGATTCAGACCAACAACCAGGTCGCGATGTTCTACTTAAACAAATGGGGTGAACGGGGTCGTACTCCCCTGTTCCAGGAGGCAGTAGCACTCTGCTCTTATGCCACATGCAGAGGAATGCTCCTGAGGGTGGTCTGTCTCCTGGGCCAGGACAATGTCTTGGCGAATGAGCTGAGTGTAGGGTACTTCAGCCACATGAATGGCGCCTAGACCCAACAATAGTGTCATGGCTGTTCTGGCTCTGGGGCATCCCAGTGATGGACCTGTTTGCCAGCCCAGAAAGTGCACAGTTACCCTGTTTCTGCTCTCGCGGACTGCACCTGTCTTGGATAATGGCGGATGCATTCCTCATTCTGTAGTCAGAAGGCCTCCTATACACCTCCCCTCCCAACACCAAAACCCTGTTTTGAGGCTCAACATGACAGTGTGTCGCTAGTGCTGATAGCCCCTCAGTAGCACAGACAGCCCTGGTTCCCACTGCTCCTCTCCCTATCGGTGCTACCACCAATTCCCCTGGGCTGAGCCCCAGGACTACTCTCACAGGAGCAGGGTTCTCTCCTACAGCCCAATCTGGGGTCCCTCTCACTCATGGCTTGGCTGATGAGAGGTAGCGCTAGCTCCCTTCAACCTTCCATGAGATGTGGAAGACATCCTTCTGGCTTCTTGGAAGGCCTCCATGAGAAGGACGTACAAGTGGCGACATTTCTCACTGTGGTACACAGAAGCAACTCCAAACAAACCCGTTCTGCTCATTGCACGTAGTACTCCAATACCTGCTCCACTGAAGTCCAACTCAGAGTACACCTGAGCGCCATTGCAGCGCATAACTATTCCGTCGAGGGGAAGCCCCTCTCGGCTCAGCCCCTCGTGTCTCTATTCCTATGGGGACTCATGATGTCCAAACCCTCCATCCGCCCTCTGATGGCGGAATTGGACCTTAATGTGGTGCTCTTGCAACTCACTAAGCCTCTGAGCCTTTAGCTACCTGCCACCTGCGGTACCTCTCTTGGAAGGTCGCCTTCCTAGTAGCGCATACGTCAGCTCGTAGAGTCAGTGAGCTCTAGGCTCTGATGGCAGCCCCCTACACCATGTTCTACCAGAACAGGACGATGCTTCACACATACTCTAGGTTTCTGCCGAAGGTAGTGTCCCCATTCCACCTCAATCAGGAGGTGGTACTTCCCACCCTCTTTCCCAGGCCTCACGCTGGCAGGGCGGAGACTGTTCTCCATACTCTGGATTGCAAGAGAGCCCTGTCCTTCTACCTGCAGTGGACTCAGGACACCACAACAGCTTTTTGTATCCTATGACCACAGCCGACTGGAGCTCCCAGTGTCTAAGTGAACTCTGTCCACTTGGGTGGCGGACTGTAGTACCCTTGCCTGTGAGCAAGTGTGGACCCCACTGGACTAGAGAGATGGCGCACTGCGTCAGGGCCATGTCTACTTCTATGGCCAATCTGTGTTCAGTCCCCATGACTGAAATTGTCTGGGCTGCCACCTGGTCTTTGGCCCATACCTTTGCAGCTCACTACTGCCTGGAGAGGGAGTCCCAATGAGACAGCGTCTTCGGCCAAGCCATACTCCATAATCTTTTTGGGGTGTAAGCAGCTCCTGCCGTCCAACCCTTCTGTGTTCATGCTACCGGAGTGCTGGTTCTCTGCCGGACACCTGGGTTTTGCGAGAGTCTCTCAGGGATTCAACAGCTGCTGATCACGGCTCATCCTTGCAGGTCTCTGACATTTTTGTACAGGTTCTCGGTAGCCTGTAGCTGGGAAGTCCCATATGTGAGGACTGACTTCTGCTTGTTCCCAGAGAAAGTGTAGATCTCCAGGAACAAGCAGGAATGAGTCTTCACATATGGGTACGTCGGTACCGACGGAGCCTGCACGGGAACGCTCCCCAGCGTCCAATCAGAAAGCTTTTGGGAGCATCCCATAGCGCCTGCATGCTGCCTTCCCGCCTTTCCAACTGTCTCTCCTCAGTTGTTCTTTTTCCACGGAGCCAGCAGGTCGTGTTCCTGTCACCGCAGAAGAATTTCCTTATTTTTTCTTTATTTCTTTTCTGTCGCGTCTGCCTTCTTCGACTCTGTACTGGTACCGCCGGTCGTTGTTCTTTTCTTCTTGTAAAAGAAAAAAAAAAAGTTTTTTCCATTTATTTTTCTTCATGTGCACTTGAGTTTTTGGCCTTAGGCCCAGAACTTTTTTCCCTTAACTATGGAAAAGCCTGCTTCAGGATTTAAAAAGTGCACAAAATGTGATGGTACTATCTCCGTCACCGACACCCATGACTGGTGTCTAAAATGTTTAGGTCCTGACCATTCCATAACAGATTGTGTGTCCTGTTCCATGATGTCTAAGAGGGGTCGACAGAACCGAGCTGCCAAGCTCAGTACCCTGTTTCCCTCTGATGCGGCTTCGGTGGCATCGATGTCTTCCAGGGCTGCTTCTTCCTCACATGGATCTCAGGTAACTAAACATAAATCCAGCCGGTCCTTGAAGGGAAGATCTCCTTCTAAGCATTGAGATGCCTCTGGCCTTGCCCTCGAGGATTCTGCACCGGCAAAATTACCCCGGCGGGAGGCTTCGGCCTCTAAGGCATCATCATCGGGGTTCCAGGATGATCTCGATGGCGTGGCCTCGACAGATCTCTTGGTGCCATGCTCTGGGGTACCGGTGGCTTCCACCGGTACCGACTTCCAGGCATTGGCGGCATCGATGGATCAGAGGATTCTGTCCATGGAACGCAGTCTGGCGGCTTTCCTTGCGGCATCAATGCCCGTGGTACCGCAACAGACTAATCCGCCGGTACCGGCACTAGCATCGCCATCGGTACCGATCCCGGTACCGGTGACATCGACATCAGCATCGGTGTCTGCTATGCCAGTACTCTGTCCTCTGAAGCCCTCCGGTACCGATACCCCGGTACTGGTTATTCCCGATACCGATCCCGGTCGATACGGGTATCGGGCATTGCAAGAGCATCCAGACAGACGATACTTTGATTCCTCTGAGGATTCTGAAGAGTCTGTCGATGCAGTGATGCTTCTTCCACAGGAGGAGTCCTCTCCTAAACGAAGGATGTCTCCTCCAGAGGACTTCTCTTTTCAAGAATTTATCAGAGAGGTGGCTCGGGGACTCTCTATTACAGTGGCCCCAGAGTCAGAGCCCAGAGCCAAGGAGTTAGATATTTTGCAATATCCTAAAACTCTTAAGGAGGCAGCTACCTTACCTATTCATGAGATTCTGTATGATCTCATGTTAAGGATGTGGGAAGCACCTCTAACCACCTCTCCTCATTCTCGCAGGTTGGACACCATGTATCGTGTCCCTCCTTGTCCTGGTTTCCATAAAACTCAACTTCCTCACCACTCTATTGTGGTTGAGTCTGCAATGAGAAAGATTAGGAGTGCCAAAAGACATGCCTCTAATCCTCCAGGATGTGAATGTAGAACCCTGGATGCTTTTGGAAGAAGAGTCTTCCAAGCTTCCATGCTTGCTGCGAGAATTAATTCTTATAGTCTCTACATGGGAATGTTCTTAAAAGAAGTCACTGACCATTTGCAGGCTTTAAGTCCTTTTATATCTGATGATAAAAGGCAAGAATTTCTCACTGGGCTCAAACATGCCCAGGATATCTCCAAATTCTCCAACCGTGCAGCTTTCGACTCCTTTGAATGCGTAAGCAGAGCCTCAGCTATAGCTACAGGTGCACGTAGGATTGCTTGGCTTCAAGCATCAGATTTGGAGATCTGGGTCCAAGATGAATTGGGAAATATCCCTTGTACAGGTGAGAATCTGTTTGGTAAGGATTGGCAAGCAAAAGCCAATCAGATGGATGCTGAAAATTCTGCTTTGGCTAGACTATCCAAATCCACAGCTGCTCCTGCTAAGAAAAGGTTGTTCAAGAAAACACCTTTTTCTAAAAAGGGAAGATTCTATCCTGCTTATAGTCAGCGGGCATCTTCTGCAGCTCAGATCTCCAGGAACAAGCAGGAATGAGTCTTCACATATGGGTACATCGGTACCGATGGAGTCTGCGCGGGAACGCTTCCCAGCGTCCAATCAAAAAGCTTTTGGAAGCATCCCACCACGCCTGCGTGCTGCCTTCCTGCCTTTCCCAACAGCCTCTCCTCAGTTTTCATTTTTCCGCGGAGCTGGCAGGACGTCGTCCTGTCACTGCAGAAAATTCTTCTTTTAATTCTTTAGTTTTCTTGTGGTCGCGGCTGTCTTCCCTGACGCCACCGGTACCGCCGGTGTTTCTTTTTTTTTTTAATTTTTCCTTTTAAGGGAATATTTTTTCTTCTGAGTGTCTTACGGTTTTTCAGGCCTTCTAGGCCTCTCCATGTCCTTCATGGAACCGCCAGCCACTTTCTCCAAGAAATGTTCAAACTGTGGCGGTACAACTTTATTTTTAGACTCCCAAAATTGGTGTCTAACCTGTTTGGGTCCTGACCTTTTTCCTCCGGAGCCCTCGGGCAACAGAAATGTGAGAAGTGTTCAACATCGAGTTTCCCTCGATATGAGGTTCCCTTCCAACTTCAGGGCACCGACCATTTCTTCTTCTACACAGGATCAGGTAACCCACAAACAGTCTGTTAAGACTAGCCAACCCTCGAGTGGTAGGTCTCATGCACAGCATGTAGACGGCTCCGGCCTTGCCCTCGAGGGCCCATTGGCTTCAAAACCCCGGCGGGAGTCTTCGGCCTCCAAAGCCTATGTGGGGTTTCAGGTTGTTCCTGGGGCTCACCCCTCACAGAACATACCTGAGCCATGCCCGATGGTGGTATCCGCTTTGAGCGGTACCGATACCCCAGCATCGGCACTGGTGTTGGACGAAACACTCCTCACCAGGGATCGTCGTCTAGCGTCCTTGGTACCTACGGGACCGGTGGATACGTTCCAGACTGATTTTCCAGTATTGGTACCGGCACCGATACTACCACCGACGTCGGTACCCTCCAGACGTGCATCGATAGACTCGCTTCCTTCGATGCCGAGTCTGGAATTGATTTCTAGTCTGGAAGACTGGGTACCGACACGTCTTGGTACCGACACCTATTGGTACCGGACGCTCGGTACCGAGGGTGACTGCCGAAGGCTTTCGGTTACCTTGGTACCGATTGGGCTGTCACCGATTGCTGCTCCAATGTCGGTGTCGGGTTCGGTTCCGACAGCGGTATCGGTACCGGTATCCACAGTAGCATCGTGGCCAGCTCCTTCCATGCTTCTTTCAACAGGATCGCTCCCTTCTATACCAAGTTTGGAGTCGATACCTGGCATGGACGATGTGGTACTGACTGTCGCTGGTCCTGACCTCCAGTACCAGCGTCCATCCGTTAAGGATCCCATACTGCACCATGCAGGATCTTATATTCCTGTATACTCAGATAGATCCTTCGGTGCCCAGGCTAGTTCTTCAGATTTAACCTGTCCAAGGGAGGTTCTCTTTGGAGATCCTTCTTTTCAGAGTTTCCTCCGGGATATGGCAAGATCACTTGAACTTAAACAGAAAGATTCTTTCTGCTGTCTTACTAGCAGCTGCCCATGCAGGAGCCCTAGTGATTGGACCACTGGTTCTTCTCCACAAGCATCCAGAGTTGTCCTCCACTACATTCTTTCTGGCCTTAGTAGTGACTCCAAGACAGTGGATTCATCTTTCTTGGCAAATCTTATCACTACAGGCTTCTCGGATTGTCTTCTATTCTTGCCATCTCCAATTCCCTTGGGTTTGGCAGTATAGTTGACGTAGGTACTGGCTTTTCCAGCAGCCAGTTCTATCTCCTAATTCTCCTGCATTATACTCTCTGCAATTCTACAGATAAGCTTTCCACCATGGGCCCTTGCTAGAGAGCATTAGGATTTTCTCAAACAGCTGTCCTAAATGGTTGGAAAAGGCTCCCTCAGTCATGCCCCTCATGACTGGAAGGGTTCTTCCTACCCTACTATCTCCTTTTTAAAACAAAGGATATGGGCCTTCTCTTACGTGAAAGTTTAAAGAGTTGTTCAATTCCCTGGTTTGGTCCTCAGGATTCCCACCGGGAATATGCTCTTTTTTTTCCTTGCAGCTCGTCCTCATGGTATCCTAATCCTTCATGAACAGCACATATTTAGCTAAAGAACGCATGATACCCTTTTGCCCCTCAAGTAGGTCAACATGGTATCTCATTCCTATGCGTCTTCTGTCCATTTACCATGCTAGAGTTCTGGAGGACTCGGGACTTGCTGCCTGCAGACTGATATTATCCTCTGCTTTTCACGTAACCATCCTGGTTATTTCACTGGCTAGCATACTTGCAGCAATCTAGTCTGTTCCTTGTCAGGGAGATTTTTCCCCTGACTCCTTCCATCATAACCAGAGGGAATAGATTCTCTATATATCTTCTCAAGTAGGTTCCACCTTCTTGTTATTAGATGAATCTTTCCTCTTCACATTTCCTATGTGAATATACTTTCTATAGGCATATCTGTCTGCTTAATTGCAGACACCTATATATAGGCCTATATATTCATATCTATATATATCTGTATACATCTCTATAGATATATATGTCTGTCATTTGTGTGTGTATATGTTATGCCCTTCTATATCTCACTATAGATATATATTCTTATATGTCTATCTATATGTATATATATATATACATATATATGTGTGTATCTGTCGAGATATTTATTATAGGTAGATATGTATTTACATACTTATCTGACTGTCTATGCTCATATAGATATATATGTCTCTATATGATTCTGACAGTTGGGCTCTACCCATACCCATGCTGTTCCAGCATGTTTGGGGTGCTACACACACAACCACTCCCGTGGTAGTTACAACTTTTCTACTATAACCTTAAGGGTTAGGTACCCCTGAAGCTCTCCATGTTCCAGTATCTTTCCTAGCTACCACCAGTTAGGAAAGACATTGCAGATCTTCAGTTAATCTGAGGCTGTAACGCCTCAGACACCTGTCCTTTCTTTTTGGGATACAAGGTTTTTCCATACCCCTTCTTCCCATAAGGACTAGGCCGGTTTGTCCAAATCGGTCAGCCTTTCCTCTTTTTGCCCTAAGAGTGAGCCACTCTGCAGCCAAAAGAGTTTGGGCTTTTTCCATAAAGCCTTCCGCTGAAAGCCTACCGTTTTTGTACTACCCCAGTTGATCCGTGGGGTTACCTCTCACCTTTCAGGATTCTGACCTCCACTGTTCTTTTCCAACAGGTTTATTACCTCCACAGTGAGGTCCTCCTTAAGGTTCCTCTACTGGATCCCCAGTAGATCTCATGAACCTCCTTACTTTTCTGCAATCCTGTTAGGGGAGGTCCATACTGCAATATTTCTTTTTCAATATATTTGATGATAATTGCCATGCACACAAGGACTTCTTGTCTGCAGTCCTATGCTAGGTTAGCTGTCTTTTACAGCACCTTTCTCTTTCAACTCCTACCCTCCATCCTGAGGATGCCTGGCGATATGAGGTGTAGCATGTTCCAATCTATAACATGCTAGGACTCCAGGCATCTTAGCTTGGGAGTCCCCATATGTGAAGACTCATTCCTGCTTGTTCCTGGAGATAGCACAGTTACTTACCTGTAACAGGTGATCTCTGGGAACAGCAGGAATAAGTCTTCACAACCCACCTACCTCCCCTAGGAGTTGTATTCTCTATCTCTATCTTTCCCTTCTCTCTCTCTCTCTCTTTGTCTCAGCTTTTAAACTTAACTGAGGAGAGGCAGTTGGGAAAGGCGGGAAGGCAGCACGCAGGCATGGTGGGATGCTTCCAAAAGCTTTTTGATTGGATGCTGGGAAGCGTTCCCGCGCAGACTCCGTCAGTACCAACGTACCCATATGTGAAGACTTATTCCTGCTGTTCCCAGAGATCACCTGTTACAGGTAAGTAACTGTGCTTTCCCTTCCAAACGTCAGCAAGTCTCCAAACAGAAACAAGGCAAAGGCTGCGAGGCCTGCTCCAGCCCAGCAATCTCAGCCCCCTCAGGGCCTTTGACTTTCTGCTAGAGAACTTAGCCTTCCTGGCTCTAGAAGGACCAGAGCCCTCCACCATTCCAGGAAGGTTATGTCACTTTGCTCCCAGGTGGGGGCAAATTACAGCAGAGCATTGGACACTCTCCATCATAAGAGAGGGGTACAAACTTCATTTTTCCAGCTTGCCCCCTCTCATAAGAGTACACCAGTTCAATTCTCCAGCCTCCCTCCTCAGCCTGTTGGAGCAGGAGGTTGCCACTCTTCTAGCCCAGGGGGCAATAGAGGACGTGCCTTCTCAACAACAGGGCACAGGGTTCTACTCCCCCTATTTTCTTAATCCAAAGAAAACAGGGGGCTTCAGACCCATCTTAGATCTCAGAGAGTTGAACAGATTCCTAGTCAAAGAAAAATTCAAGATGGTTTCTCTAGGAACTCTGCTGCCATACCTTCAGAGTCAGGATTGGCTTTGTTCTCTAGATCTCGAGGATGCATACACTCATATTTTCATCTATCCAACTCACAGAAGGTTCCTTCGGTTCCTTTTTCAGGAGAAGCACTATCAATACAGAGTGCTCCCTTTTGGTCTGGCCTCTGCACCAAGGGTGTTCACGAAATGCATGGCAGTGGTTGCTGCTTTTCTGCGCACCCTGGGAATATTTGTCTTCCCTTACCTGGACGACTGGCTCATTCGAGCTCCCACTCAATCAGAGGCCAAGACTTCTCTAACCTGCACAATGCGTATCCTTCAATATTTAGGGCTGGTAATAAACATCCCAAAATCCAATTTGATACCTACTCAGTCCCTGGAGTTTATAGGGGCGTTGCTGGATACCACAAGGTCAAGGACCTATCTTCCCCAGGCCCGTTGTCTTCACTTGATGCAATTAGCTTCTCAAGCAGAGTTGAAACCGCTACTAACCGCTCGAGAGATGTTACAGTTGCTAGGCCACATGGCATCCACCGTTCATGTGGTACCATATGCTCGCCTTCACATGAGAGCAGCTCAGTGAGCTTTATCCACCCAATGGACCCAGGCATTAGGCTGCCTATCAGACAAAATAGCAAACACAAGTCGCCTCATTTTGTCCTTCCAATGGTGGAAGTCCCCTCAAAACCTGTTGCTGGGGTCCCCCTTTAAACAGCCTCTACCCCAAGCAACTCTAACAACAGATGCTTCTCCAATGGGCTGGGGGAGCTCATCTTCAGGACCTCTCCACCCAGGGCCTCTGGTCCCCACAGGAGACTTGTCTACATATCAATCTCTTGGAACTCAGAGCAATCTTCCTTGCTCTGCGAGTTTTCCACACCCTGCTCAGCCACAAGACAGTCCTTATCCACACGGACAATCAGGTAGCCATGTTCTATATAAACAAGCAGAGAGGAACTGGCTCTCTGTCGCTTTGCAACAAAGCTCTGCGACTGTGGGCCCTCGCCAGAGAGCATCACATTCATCTTCTGGCAGTTTATCTTCCAGGTGTTCAAAACTCTTGGGCAGACAGACTCAGTCGAGTTCTGCTTCCACACGAGTGGTCCCTACATCTGGACCAGGTGTCAAACATTTTTCAAATTTGGGGAACCCCGGACATAGACTTCTTTGCAAGTCCGTGGAATGCCAAACTTCCCCGGTTCTGTTCCAGAACTCAGGCTCAGGCAAGGGATGCTTTCCTCCTTCATTGGGGTCAAGACTTCCTCTATGCCTTTCCACCCATTCCCCTAATTCCCAAAACCCTGTTCAAGCTTCAGAGAGACAGAGGCCACATGATTCTCATAGCTCCACATTGGCCACGGCAAGTGTGGTACCCTCTGCTTCTACATCTCTCTCAAGCTCCCTCCCTAGAGTTAGGGTCTGCTCCAGACCTCCTCTCTCAGGAGGACGGAAAGTTGTGGCATCCCAATCCCCAGTCTCTGCATCTCAGGACTTGGTTGCTGAAGGCCTAGATCTCCAGGATCTTCATCTTTCTCAACAAGTAAAAGATGTTCTTTATGCTTCCAGAAAACCTTCCACTAGACGTTCTTACGCTTTCAAGTGGAAGAGGTTTACCATCTGGTGTTCTGAGAAGGGTCTTAACCCCCGTGCTATACCTCTGGAATCGTTGCTGGAGTATCTCCTTCATCTGTCTAATGCAGGCCTTAAGACAAATTCAGTAAGAGTCCATTTGAGTGCTATTGCAGCTTCCCTCAAGCCTGTAAAGGGACAACCTGTTTCCTCTCATCCTCTTGTGGCAAGGTTCATGAGAGGCCTCCTTTTAACAAAGCCTCCCATTAGACCACCTCCGGTGGCATGGGACTTAAATTTGGTTCTTGGTCAGCTTATGAAGCCGCCTTTTGAACCTTTAGCTACCACCTCCTTGAAATACCTTTCTTGGAAGGTTATCTTTCTCATTGCAATCACATCAGCACGCCACATCAGTGAATTGCAAGCACTAGTAGCTAATCCACCTTATACAAGGTTCCATCATGACAAGGTGGTCCTTAGGACTAATCCACACTTTATGCCTAAGGTGGTCTCGCCTTTTCACCTCAACCAAGAGGTCTACCTACCTGTCTTTTTTCAAGGACCTCATGCATCAAGTGCAGAGAGGAATCTTCATACCCTGGACTGTAAAAGAGCTCTGGCTTTTTACTTACAGAGGACGCAGCAACATAGAAAGTCTTCCCAACTCTTTGTTGCCTTTGATCCTTCTCATTTGGGACAACCAGTCTCCAAGAGAACACTTTCTAACTGGATTGCCCAATGTATTTCTTTCACCTATCAGAGCAAGAACCTTTCTCTGGAGGGCCATGTCACAGCTCAGAATGTGAGAGCCATGGCAGCCTCAATGGCTCATCTGAACTCTGTGTCTATCGATCACATCTGTCGAGCAGCCACTTGGGCCTCGGTTCATACCTTCACAGCCCATTACTGCTTGGACAAGGACTCCCGCCGGGATGCCTTGTTGGATCAGGCTGTTCTCAAACACCTGTTCCATACTTAATCAACTCCTACCCACCATTCCTCATGGGATGCCAGAGATCCAGGTGGGGGAAGTGCAGCCCTGTCCCAGGGACACACAACTTATGGGCTCTCTCCCTGGGATCTAAAGCTAGGGAGTCCCCATATGTGAAGACTCATTCCTGCTTGTTCCTGGAGATAGCACAGTTACGTACCTGTAACAGGTGATCTCTGGGAACAGCAGGAATAAGTCTTCACAACCCACCCACCTCCCCTAGGAGTTGTCTCTCTATCTCTTTTTCCTTTCCCTCTCTCTCCCTCTTTCTCCTCAGTTGAGTTTTATAGCTGAGACAGACAGTTGGAAAGGTGAGAAGGCAGCACGCAGGCGCTGTGGGATGCTCCCAAAAGCTTTCTGATTGGACGCTGGGGAGCGTTCCTGCGCAGACTCCGTCGGTACCGACGTACCCATATGTGAAGACCTATTCCTGCTGTTCCCAGAGATCACCTGTTACAGGTAAGTAACTGTGCTTTACTCACCTGTAACAGGTGTTCTCCAGGGACAGCAGGAGTCAGTCCTAACAACCCTCCCTCCTCCCCTTGGAGTTGCTTCTTTACCATCTTTTATTTTTGCCGTCTTAGCTATGTCATTGGACTGAGGCAAGATGGCACCCTTGGGCAGGAAGTGAACCACGCATGCATGGTGTATCTCCCAAAGGCTTTCTTTGAAAGCTGGAAAGATGCTTTCACATGGGCTTTGTCGGCGCTGACGTCACCCATATGTGAGAACTGATTCCTGCTGTCCCTGGAGAACACCTGTTACCAGTGAGTAACTATGCTTTTTCTACCTTGTTTTCTGGCCGTTTTATTTTTCTAGTCATTTGACTCTGTCTTCTGCTTTCCTCTGTCATCTTTTAGCTCTTTTTTCCAGGGTCACCTGTCGACTTGCCTTTTCTTCTTTCTCTTGTCTTCATCGTCATCACCTATATCAATCTGTAACACTAATCTTTCTTTTCAGTTTTCTTCTCCTGCTGTTTACTGCATTTACCCACAACTTCCCATTTTTTTATTTGTTTAACTGGGTTTATATACTGCTTTTCACCTGGTCAAAGCAGTTTACATTGAATAAATACTCGGTTACATAGAATTATAAAGAACTATATGCAAGCTGAGCTGGTAACAATTTAACTATTTACAAGAGAGAATTCTGGCATAGTACCATAGCTATAGGGGTAAATCATTGTTGAGGGAGAAGTTGAGTAGTTGGTTCCTAGCAGTCAGTAAAAAGGAGGGGTTTTAAATGTTTTTGGAAGGAGGAGCGGTCTGTGATGATTCTTATGGCATCTGGTAAGGTGTTTCAGATGGATGGCACAAACAAAGAATTTGAATACTCGACGGCAAGTCTGTTGGGAGGACTTTAACTTAGAGTGTGGTATGGTGAGCCCTCCTATTCCCAAGCTTCTTACTGCCCAGTCTTTTATTAACTCTCCCCAGTTTCATCATCTTCCCTTACCTTCCCCATCCAGAGTCTCTGTCTCTCTCCCATGTTCATTAGCTCCCTTCTACTACTAATAATAATAACAGGTCTGCAAAAAATTTTTTTCGAGAACTGTTTTGGTTATTCCACGTAATCTTTGTTTTTTGGTGCGCTGAATCCGAAAATGACTTCCATTTTGTCATAGGACATCACGTTTCCTGACAATTTAGGTAACTATGTTAAATAAGGCAATACCTCAAAATAAATGGAAATAGACTTATAAAATTAAAGTTTTATTACAATATTTTCATGAAAATCCTTTTTTGAACTGAAATGAGCTCACCTACACACACTAAACTCGATTCTTCTTCCTTGTGAGGCTCCTCTTGGTGCATTTACGCTTGTGAGTAGCATCTGGAATGTCTCTCTGAAGCATCCAACAGTAGTCTGCCATCATTGTAATGCTCCATTTTCCCTGGTATCTCCTTTCCATCTTTTTAATGTCTTGGTGGAATCGTTCACCTTGTTCCTCACTCACAGCTCCCAAATGTTCAGGAAAGTAGTCAAGGTGGGACTGGAGGAAATGCACTTTCAAGCTCATCAGACAACCTAAAGCTTGAAATGCTTTCAGCATTCGTCCGACGATCTTTCTCCAGGACCAAGCAGGAAGTCAGTCCTCACTTATGGGTGTCATTGACGCCGATGAAGCCCCCAGCGGAGCATTTCCCCAGCTTTCCATGAAAGCCTTTGGGAATGCTGGCACGCATGCGCGGTTCCCTTCCCACCTAAAGGTGCCATCTTACCTCGGTCTCTTTTTTTCTGTGAAGCCCATCGGATGTGTGTCCTGTTTTTCCCGGAAAAGAGGAGTTTTTTCTTGGCGTTATCTCGCTTTTTTCCTTGGATTCGACGTCTGTTCCCCTCCCGCATGGTTCGGTACGCCGGTATCGAATCCCTTTTTTCTTTTTTCGGTTTTTGCCCTTAGTGGCTCGGTGCTCGCGCCAAATCTTTTTTCTTTTCCCTGGAAGGCCGGTCCTTTGACCTCCCGGGGACCCTTTTCTCCCCGATGACTTCCAATGGTTTTAAAAAGTGTGATCGGTGTAAGAAGATAATGTCTCTCACCGACACACACGACTGCTGCCTTCGGTGCCTTGGCCCAGACCACGATTCTAAAACGTGCGGGCCATGTGGAAAAATGTCTTCCAAGGCCCTCCGAAGTCGTCAGTAGCAAAGTGAAGGCTTTTCTCGGACTCGACCTCTGCCCGGGCCCGGACCTCGTCTGAGGCCTCGACATCTCGGGATTCCGATCCCGAGAGGCATCGGAGCTCCTCGGACAGGGGTTCCCCCGACCGGGAACGTAAGAGGAAGAAGCGGCTCGCGAGGGCGGTGTCGGAGGAGGTCCCTGAGCCCTCGAGGGCCAGGTCTAAGACCCCCGACCGTTGTCCCGGGCCCGTGGACCAGGAGAAGCCCACTAAAGTTCCTCGCATGGAGCCAGAGTCTGCTGGACACGTAAGTCCTGTTGTCCTCGTGGACTCGCCTCCCCGAGTACCGACGTCGGACCCGGCGCTGCCAGGGCCCGAGTCGGGGGCTGCTGCATCACCCGAGCTGAGTCTCAGGTTGACAGCCTTGGAGAGCAGAATGTCTGCCTTCATGGATCAGCAGCGGGCACTGATGGCCAGCCTGTCTGGCGCATCTGCCCCGACCACCGGGACATCGACTTCGAAGTCGACCCCGGAGACCGAGCCGATACTCGAGTCCCTTGCGGCTCAAGGTCGTCCTCGGTCGAGGTCTCCCTCGACCTCCCGTTCGGGACCGAGGGTCTCGACGCCGGTCCCCCTGGCGTCGGGGCGGGTGCCTAGAGGCCCCGCGGGGTCCGAGCTCGACTCGACATCGGACGAGTCGGCTTGGGAGACCGAAGACGAGGAGTCTCCTGACACCTTCAAGACTCGGTGTGTCCCTTCGGACTCGCCTGAGTCTGAGCCCCGGAGTAGATCCCCTACGGAGGACACTAGATTCTCGGAGTTTGTCCGCGATATGGCCGCTGCTCTGACTATCTCGGCTGACCCCGAGGAGGAGCCTCGAGCCGAAGAGCTCGATGCTCTGCAGTATGAGTCTCCTCCGAAGGAGGCCTTTACTGTCCCGGTTCCTCCGATGCTGGAACGGCTCCTCTTCCGGATGTGGGAGGCCCCGGCCTCGGCGCCGGTTTTGAGCAAGCGGGTCGATTCCATCTATCGGCTCCGTAAGAGTCCTGGCTTCCAAAAAGCACAGCTACCGCACCATTCCATGGTTGTGGAATCGGCCATGCATCGACTGAAGAGTCAGAAGATGCACTCTGCGGTGCCCCCCGGCAGGGAGGCCTGGAACCTCGATGGCGTCGGTAGAAAGTGCTTCCAGGGCTCGATGCTTGCTTGCTTGCCATGTCCAGACGTACCAGCTCTACATGGGCATGTATTTACGAGACCTGGCCAAGGAGTTTATTTATTTTATTTATTTATTTAGCAAGTATTTG
Organism: Ichthyophis bannanicus; assembly: GCA_033557465.1. Taxonomy (NCBI): domain Eukaryota; kingdom Metazoa; phylum Chordata; class Amphibia; order Gymnophiona; family Ichthyophiidae; genus Ichthyophis; species Ichthyophis bannanicus. Next base: position 693,669,467 of record CM066032.1, on the reverse strand, counting down.
TATGCCGCTCCTTCCAGCGATCAGAAGCGGGTAAGATTACATAGAAAAAGCTGCCGAATCAAGACAGATATAATTTGTTGTTTACATACAGATTCGTAAGGTAAGCACGTCACACAGAAGATTATCTACTTCTTAGCTATGGGGAAAATAATTTACATATGTACATTTTCACATAACAGGTTCTCTGGGTTGCTGGGGGGGGTAGTTGCCCCACATGCGAATTTAGTACAGGTTGAAATGAATTTGAAATAGGTGCGTTTTGAGTTTTTTTCTAAAGTCTGAAAGATCATTGCTGGCTCGTAGTTCGGGTGGGAGTTGGTTCCATAGTGTCGGTGCTACGTATGAGAAAGCCCTGTTACTAGTGTTGACTTTGACAGATCTTATATCTGTTGGAGTGTGGAGGGTGTTGGAGTTGATGGTTCTCCTGTTTCTGTTGGTAGGTTGCAATCTGATTAGGGTGTTGAGGAAGGATGGTGCTATGCTGTGGATGAGTTTGAAAGTGGTTGTCAGTATTTTGTATTTTGTGCGAGCTGTTATGGGGAGCCAGTGCAACTCAATTAGTACTGGTGTAATGTGTTCATTAAGACTTTTCCTCATAATGACCCTGGCAGCTACATTCTGTGCCATTTGTAGGATGTTCAGGGTTTTCTTAGGTAGTCCTTGAAGAATGGCGTTGCAATAGTCAAAATGTGGCATGATGAGTGCTTGAGCCACGGATCTGAAATCGTGGGGATCAATAATGTTCCGTATGGGTTGTAGAACTCTCAGTTTGTGGAAAACTGCCCTGTTGGTCTTGCGGAGGTGTTTCTCCATTTTTAGGTCGCAGTCAAATGTGACTCCTAGATATTTTATTTCTTTCTTTGTTTGGTAAGTGTTGTTGCACAGGGTTATTGTTGTAGGGGGGTCAAAATTTGCTTTCCTGGAGATAATACATCACTTCAGTTTTCTTGTGGTTGATTGTCATACTGCTTTGTTGTAACCAGTTTTGCATCTCGCCAAGGCATGTTTCGAGTGGGCTGTAGTCCGGGTTATCAGTGTCAAGTTGTGTGTACAGCATAATATCATCGGCATAAATGTGGTAGTTGATTTTGTGCTGTGTTGGCCGGATTCTCTGCTGGTCTCTCCGGGGAACCTTTGCAGAGTTTTAAGTCCTTGTCCTCGAGGATCTGGGAATGCTCTAAGTTCATGTCCCGCGCCGCCTATGATGGTTTCAAGGCTTCGGCTCGAGTAGCAGCAGCCGGCATCGCGGCTCGACGCCAGGCGTGGCTGCAGTCATTGGACCTCGAGCCATGGGTTCAGGACAAGTTGGTCGATGTCCCTTGCCGAGGTGAAAACCTTTTTGGCAAGCCTGTGGCCGAGAAGGCCGCTCAGCTCGAGACAAAGCACCCTCACGAGGACAAGGCTGTCGAGGAAGACCTCTGCCCCTTCATCTAAGAGGAAGGGCCCGGGTAAGAAGCCCTTTTACCCGAGGAAGGGCACTGCCTACAAACAGTACCCTCAGTATCAGGCTGCCCAAGTTGCCCCCCAGGGTCAGCAAGCCAAGGGCCGGGGTAATGGGCCTCGTAGGCAGAGTGCCCCCAAGCCTCCGGCCCCTGCTCCCACTCAGCAGGGTGGGGGGTTTTGACTCCTTGAGTATAGCCATTCCTCCCTTGCAGACCCAGCCCTGCACAGGAGGCCGCCTAGCCTTGTTCGCTCACCAGTGGCCCTTGATAACCCAAGACAGTTGGGTGCTGGACATAGTCCATCAAGGCTATGCCCTGCATTTTCACCAACTGCCTCCGCCACACTTCCCAGGGGAACCTTTCCGGCCTCCCCTGCATACAGCCCTTCTCCTCCAGGAGCTAAAGGGTCTGTTGCTGGACAAGGCGGTGGAGCCTGTGCCTCCCCACGTCCAAGGTCACGGGTTTTACTCCAGGTATTTCCTGGTGCCAAAGAGAACCGGTGGTCTTCGACCCATTTTGGATCTCAGAAACCTAAACAAGTTTCTAGTGAAAGAGAAGTTCAAGATGCTTACTCTTGGAACACTTCTGCCCTACCTCCAGCAGGGAGATTGGCTTTGCTCTTTAGATCTAAAGGATGCTTACACTCACATCCTTATTCATCCAGACCACAGAAAGTACCTCAGGTTCATTGTGGGAGGAAACCATTATCAGTACAGAGTACTGCCTTTTGGACTGACCTCCGCTCCCAGGGTGTTTACCAAGTGCCTGGCAGTGGTGGCAGCCTACCTGAGAAATCAGGGCATCTTTGTGTTTCCTTACCTAGACGACTGGCTCATCAGAGGCCAGACTTCCCTGGAAGTTCAACAGGCTATCAACTTCGCAAAGTCCACTTTGCTCTCCTCCCAGAACTTGGAGTTCATAGGAGCGAGGTTGGATTCTCAGCTGGCCAGAGCGTTCTTACCAGAAGACCGAGCACAAAGGCTCATGGACCTCGCCAGAAAGTTTCTGCACAGGTCTCTAGTCTCCGCCAGACTCTGTCTCAGGCTTCTGGGCCACATGGCGTCGACGGTACAGATGACCCCCAATGCCAGGCTCCATATGCGGCCTGCCCAGTGGTGCCTTCGGACTCAGTGGTCACAAGCCTCAGGCAGTCTCAGAGACAGGGTCAGAGTGTCCCACCGTTTCCTGGCATCCCTCAACTGGTGGTTACACCCCCCAATCTGCTGGTGGGGGTGCCCTTTCAGATCCCACCTCATACAGTGGTACTGACCACCGATGCCTCTCTGCAGGGTTGGGGAGCACACTGCCTAGACAAGTGCACCCAGGGTCTGTGGTCTCATTGGGAGGCGTCCCAGCAGATCAATCTACTGGAACTCAGAGCTATCCGCTTGGCCCTCAAGGCCTTTACTGCTTCCCTGGCGCAACAGTCTGTCTTGATCCAGACAGACAACCAGGTAGCCATGTTCAATGTGAACAAACAGGGCAGAACTGGTTCCCAGCCCCTTTGCCAGGAGGCCCAGGACCTCTGTTCCTTTGCCCTAAAGCACAACATGCTCCTCAAAGCAGTCTATCTTCCAGGCTAGGAGAATTCCCTGGCCGACAGATTGAGCCGACACAAGTGGCAGCTACATCCTTTAGTGGTTCAAAAGATTTTCTTGAAAAGGGGGCTTCCCTCCATAGACCTGTTTGCCAGTCCACTGAACAACCAGCTGCCAAGGTTCTGCTCCAGGCAACCGCATCCTCTGAGAGTAGCTGCAGATGCTTTTCTGATTTCCTGGACTCAGGGCCTACTCTATGCGTTTCCTCCCACCCCTCTGGTGGCCCAAACAAGATTCTCCGAGACAGGGCCTCAGTCCTGGTAGCTCCCAGGTGGCCAGGGCAGCCTTGGTTCCCCCTCCTGCTTCAACTAGCAGTGGATCTGCCTCTGCCTCTGGGATTGCAACCCGACCTTCTCTCTCAGAATCAGGGCTCCTTGCTACATCCCAATCTCAAAGCTCTCAATCTGATGGCATGGAGGCTGCAAGGGTAGTGTTGGCTCCCTTGGGCCTGCCTCCCGAGGTTGAGGAAGTTCTCCTAGCCTCTAGGAAACAATCCACTAGGAAGACCTATGCTCTCAAGTGGAAACGGTTCTCTGTGTGGTGTCAGCTACGTGCTGAGGATCCTTTCTCCTGTACTGTCAGTAGTGCTTCAGTACCTGCTTCACTTGTCCAATCAGGGTCTCAAGTCCAACTCTGTTCGGGTCCACCTCTCTGCTTTAGCAGCTCACCACTCCCTAATTGAGGGCCATTCCTTGTCTGTGCACCCTTTGGTGTCTAGGTTTCTCAGAGGCTTGCTTCTGCTCAAACCTCCCATACGTCCTCCTGCTCCTGAGTGGGAGCTTAATGTGGTCTTGCAGCAGCTGACTCGCCCACCTTTTGAGCCTATGGCTACTTGTCCTCTACACTTCCTTTCCTGGAAGACTCTCTTTCTGATTGCCCTTACTTCGGCAAGGAGAGTGAGTGAGCTTCAGGTCTTGGTCTGTGATAGACCTTACACCAGGTTCTATAAAAACAGGGTGGTCCTCAGGACTCACCCTAAGTTCCTTCCTAAGGTTGTCTCCTCTTTCCACCTCAACCAGGAGGTGGTTCTTCCTACTTTCTTCCCTAGGCCTCATGCAAGTCAGGCTGAAACAGTTCTCCATACCTTGGACTGTAGGAGGGCCTTATCCTTCTACCTTGAACGTACGCAAGGTCACAGGAAGGCTTCTCAACTCTTCCTTTCCTTTGACCCCAATAACTTGGGGAGGCCTGTGTCCAATGTTCCCTCTAATTTTCTGTAGGCTGTGTGCGCATAAAATATTAGCTGTGTGCAACTTTTGAAGGAAGGTAAAATTTTTGTGCGCCACATAACGACACTCGGAGTTATATACTTTAAAATTTGACTACACATCAGAATACAGTATGTACACCACATTGATTTTGATCAAATTAAATGAAAATAGACGATTACTAAATGAAGCGGGAAATTTCTAGTAATTACAATCTTAACTTTTAAATTTTAAGACGTCTGTGTTGTTTTCTATCAGAATCAGCTGTAATTTTTGTGCGCTCTGTTGCAAAGTATGTGCGCTCGTTTGGCGAGGTGTGTGTGCGCGCACATGCGCACAGCTTAGAGGGAACAGTGCCTGTGTCCAAGCGTACCTTGTCCATCTGGGTGGCTGACTGTATCACCTGGCTACTGTCTGGAGAGGGAGTCCCATAGGGACAGTTCTTTTGGCCAAGCAGTACTCCGGAATCTCTTTGAGGTCTAGGCAACTCCTGCCCTCTGGTTGGGCTACCTGTGGAGGTTGTGTCCTTGACAAGCCTTTCTTTGCTGCTGAGACTAGAGGGAGTTCTCTTGTTCAGCCTGGGTTCCTGGTAGCCCAGAGCTGGGGAGTCACCCATAAGTGAGGACTGACTTCCTGCTTGGTCCTGGAGAAAGAGTAGTTACTCACCTGTAACAGGTGTTCTCCAGGAGCAGCAGGAATCAGTCCTCACTACCCTCCCTCCTCCCCTTGGAGTTGCAGTTGTACATAGTTTAATTTTTACGTTTTTGTGTGCTGTTCTTAGCTATGTCATTTGACTGAGGTAAGATGGCACCTTTAGGCGGGAAGGGAACCGCGCATGCGTGCCAGCATTCCCAAAGGCTTTCATGGAAAGCTGGGGAAATGCTCCGCTGGGGGCTTCATCGGCGTCGATGACACCCATAAGTGAGGACTGATTCCTGCTGCTCCTGGAGAACACCTGTTACAGGTGAGTAACTACTCTTTCTGTAGTGAGGATCTTTGTTATTGCCTAAAATTTTCTGTACGACTTCTTTAAATGTAATCCACCCTTCTTTTTGAGGATCCGTCATGGTATTGACAAACTCTTGATCAACTATAAGCCTTCTAATATCTGGTCTGACGAACACACCTTCCTTCAATTTTGCCTCCGACAGGCCTGGAAACTTGGTGACCAAGTATTTGAAGCATTCTCCATCTCTTGGAAGTGATTTTACGAATTGCTTAATCAATCCCAATTTTATGTGGAGAGGTGGTAGAAGAACTTTATGGGAAGGTACCAAAGTTTCTCGGAGGACATTTTTTTCACTGACTGTTAGCACCCTCGGCTGCCAACTCTTCTTGGTCCAGTGATTTTGTCGGTCTCGACTGTCCCATAGACACAGAAAACAAGGATATTTGGTATACCCAGCTTGTTGCCCGAGCAGCATGCGCAAGACCTTCATGTCCCCACACACTTGCCAACCATGGTCTTCATATTTAAATTTATGAAGAACCAATTCCAAGTTTTCGTAGGTTTCCTTCAAGTGTACGGAATGACCTAGAGGTATGGAAGCGTAAAAACCGTTGTGAAGTAAAACTGCTTTGAGACTTCTTTTTGAAGAATCTATAAAAAGACGCCATTGCTCTGAATCATATTGGATTTTAAATTGACCCATCAGACCTTCGACATCGATGCAATAAACCAACTTGTCTTCCTGGGCGAAGTAAGGAACGAACTCCTTTTCACGATGTCTGAACCATGAAGATGACACTCCTGGCAACAATAAATTCCTGCTTTTCAGCCTTGATCGGAGTAACTCAGCGGCATCTTTGGAGAGATTCAAGTCTCTTACCAAATCATTCATCTTCTCCTGAGAAAACAATTTTGATCTTGTATCATCTTCAAAGTCAGAACTTGATTTGTCAGCTGGTTCAGGTATGACTTCACCTTCATTGGAGCTAGGTATCTCTTCCAAGGTAGCAGGGGGCTTGGATACTGGTATATCTGTGCCATGGGGGATGGGATGAATTGCCAAGTGAAGATTGGGGTATGACATGGAATGCTTCCATTTGGAGTTAAACCCTTTCACATCGCATGAACAAAAGTAACAGTCATCACTATGGTTCTTTTGCTCTCGCCATACCATAGGAATCCCATAACGGAAAGATTTTTTCTTACCCTTGAACCAGTTTCGGAGGTCCTCAACACACCGTTTGCACACTTTGAGGCGCCCAGACTTTATCTTGATCTCCAATTTTTAGTCCAAAGTTTGCAAAGTATACTTTTTTCACAAAGTCTGTAATATTCTGCTGTTGCTTCAACACTGTATATTCACCACAGATGAAACAGAAACTGGCGAATTAATAGACTTTCGCAGAGCCATAACATAACGGTTGAAGAATGACGAGCTAACACGAATTGCGATGAAAAAGTGTGAACAGCCTAGAACCAAGAACCTGATGATGATTCGTGCACAAGTGTAGCATGCAGGAAAGAGCAGCTCTGTGTCTGTACACGAGACGTCACAGTGCTGGCCACGCCCCCCTGCACTGACCGAGCTGCTGCTATCTGCCCTGTGTCTCCCTCCCACTGGATTCTTCAGGAAAGATTAACCCCTTCTACCATTAGAAGCACGGACTTAAAACTTGTTAGCTTATGTATATATTGCTGACCATCAGATTTACAGTGCTATATATTTTTTTACATAACTCGGACAACACCTTTAAGGTTTTTTTGGCATTTTATATCTTAAATGCACTTATAAGAATTAATTAATAGTAATTTGAATTAATTAATAGTAATTTGAAAATTTTTTATAAATTTGAAGGCAATTTTGCATGTTGTGGAAAATCATGACATCTAGGAGTTTTTTCAATATTTTATTTGTTTTCAGCACACCAAAATACATTTAAATTAGATGAAAATAATCATACAGCTGTTTGTCGCAGTTGTTTTGTATAGCACTACCCCAAACACATGTCCAGCACCTTTTCTGTTTCCCTAGTTCCCACCCCTGCTTACCAGTATCTTTTCTGTCTCCCTAGCCCTATCCTTAATGTTAAATTTCACCAGTTGTCGCACCTTTCATGTCCAGCATCTCTTCCCTCTCACCTCCCTAGTAACACCCCCCCCCCCCATGTCAAACATCTCCTATTTGTCTCCCTCCTTCCATCCTATCATCTCCTGTTTCCATAGTTCCCCCCCCCCCCCACCCATGATCATTATCGCCTGCATTTCCTTGGTCCTCCCCTCCCATATCCAGTATCTCATCTGTTTCCCAAGTTCTCCACAAAGGCCCTCATTTCCTCTGTCTCACCAGTCATCTTCCCACACATATCCAATATCTCCTGTCTCCCTGCCCAGTCCCCCCCCCCCTCCCTCAAATGTCAAGTATCTCCTATCTCCCTCCCTTCCCTGTCCAGCATCTCCTCTGTCTCCCTCGTTCTCCCTCCCCCATGTCCAACATCTCCTCTGCCTCCCTGTCCTATACCACCCCCATATCAAGAATCTCCCTGCCATACAACCTATTCTATCCCCCATCATGTCTAGCATCTTCCCTATTTCCCTTTCTCTAGTGATCCACCATTCAACCTTCCTTTCCCCTCCTTGCTGGTCTAGCATCTTCCCCCAGTCCTGCACTATCTCTTAGACAAAAATTAAATTGAAACTCCAAGAAGTCAGGCTCTGCATGGAGTGCAACACCAGAGAAACTGATACAGTTCCCCCTGTTCTGTGCAGAATATAAAGATGGTACATATAAAATCCATAAAGTGACATATTCCAGTCATTAAACTGAAAATAAATTATTTACCTTTGGGTTTTGGCTATTTTAATTTTTCTAATTGCCTTGGTTCCATTGTCTGGATTCTGCGTCCTCTCTTAACTCTCTTTTCCAGAGACTGAAGTTAATCTGCCACTTCTCTCCACCCAGCATCTTCCCTACCCTACATGCTCTATGCCCAGCATCTCCCCCCTTTCTCTCCCCCTCCCAGCCTAGTGTCTTTCTTCTCTCTAACCCTCCCAGCCCAACGTCTTCCCCGTCTCTTTCCCCCTCACATCTGCATCTCCCCCATATTCTCTTAGCTCCATATCTAGCATCTCCCTTATCTTTCTCCCTATCCTTACAGTCTTTATCTCCCTTGGCTCTTCTTCCCCACATCTAGAATCACATCTGTCTCTCTATGCCCCCCCCCCCCCACCACCATGTCCAGCATCACCCCTCTGTCACCCAATGTCTCCCCCGGACATGTCCAGCATCTCTTCATTCTCCCTCCCTGTCAAGGATCTGCAGTTTTTCTTCCTTCCCCTTGATGTGCATTGATACTCTAACCTCCCAGCCCATGTAACAGAACTTTGTCCCAATCTAAGCCCTCCTCCCTGCCACCCGCCACCTCTAATCAAAGATGGCGCAAGTTTAATTGTAAACACAAATCAAATGTTTTGAGATGTGTATTTAACTGGTTCTATGTAAACCGCACTGATGGAAAATAGCACGGTATATAAGTGCATGTAATAAATAATAATAAGTAAGTGCGGGAGACCACCTCACATCAAATCCAGCCTGCCCGTAATAAAGGTAGTACAGGTGTGGGGCCTTTCTGATACAAGCACCCACACATCTAAGACCCTGCCAGCCCTCTCTGATGTATACTTTTGTCGCATCAGAGGAGGCAGGATGGGGAGGGCCAGCAGGGTTTTAGAGGCGCATACCCATATACTACCTTTATTACCAGTGGGCTGAATTTGATGTGAGGTGATATGGGGAATTCCCGAAAGCCCGATTCACCCCTGCCCCAAACACATGTGACTGCGACCCCAAAGGAGGATTTTGCAACCCTATTTGGGAAATGCTGCTCCAAACATTTATTGTAGCCATCTATAAGTTTTGTACATCTGTCTGCTGGTAGTTTCTCCCACTCTTCACCTGAGATTTGTTCCAGCTCATTAATGTTTCCAGGATTTCTTTTACCAATGACAGATTTCAGTTCTTTACAAAGGTCTTCGATTGGTTTGAGATCAGGACTCGTTGCTGGCAAGTTTAAAATAGTCCATATTTTCCTTTTTAACCATTCTTTTGTACTTTTGGATGTATGTTTTGTCATTGTCTTGCTGGAGGACCCATAACCTTTGACCCTGACCTAGCTTTCTTGACACTAGGTAGCACATTTCGCTCCAAAAATACCTTGGTAGTCCTCTGACTTCTTCATTCTTCTAATACGTTCCTGAGGCAGTAAAACAGCCCCACAACATTATCGAACCTTTACCATATTTAACTGTAAGAAGGGTGTGTTTTTTCTTATAAACTTCATTTCTTTGCCTGTTAATGTATCACTGGTCTGCATTGCCAAAGAGCTTGTTTGGTTTCATCTGTCCACAGAACATTTTCTCAGAAGGACTGTGGTTTCTCAAGGTGGGTTTGGGCAAAGATCAGTCATGCCTTTTTATGTCTGTCTTTGAGTAATGGGGTCTTCCTTGGCCTTTGCCCTTGAAGTCCTCCTTTGTTTAGTGTGCATCATATGGTACTGGTTGAAACCACCACTCCAGTTTGCTCCGGGTCAGCCCTAAGCTCTTTGGATCTTGTGCATGGTGTTTTTCCAACAGTTCACACTAACCTTTCAAAACGACTTAGATTAATTTTCCTCTTCCCACCACGTCCTGGGAGGTTCTTGACAGTTCCATGAGCAGAAAACTTCTTAATAACATTGCAAACTGTAGACACAAGAATCCCAAGGTCTTATGGTGTTGTACCCCTTTGATGTTTGGTGGTGATGGTTTTTCTGACTGTCTCAGGCAGTTCTCGTCTTCACTGTTGTGAAAATGGAACAGGGAGTGAATGTGGCCATTTTAAACATTAGAGCCATCATTCATTGGTTGATTCAAGTCATGTGAGTACTGACAGTTGATCACAGGTGTGTCTAATTTACTGCAGTGGGAATGTGGTTATTCTGTTCAAACTGATTTGAATTGTTTATAGGATGCCAATAATCATGCCCTAGCAATGTCCCAGTTTTTATACTATTTCCTAGTATTTCCTTTTTTTAATTGTTTTCTTTGATTCTTTTGGATGTCAAATATGTGTGCATATATAGTCCAATGCCATTTCATTAGCTACTTTTTTTTAATGAGATATTGGACATTAAGGGGTTAAATTTCAATGTTGGCCACAGCTGTATGTGTGTTTGTTTTTTTTCACTGGTATGATTGGGTCTTAAACCGCATTTCTTTATGATGATCTAAAGAAGTTTTGCAAGAAAGAAGACTCTGCAGTTGAATCAACTGTTATTTTTTTTGTAACAAGGCATTGATGTTTAATAAGGGTTGCATTTTAGTATTAGAACCCCGTTATTGCTAGACTATAATAATGCTGAGATGATCTAGAATTATTGGAGTTAGTAATGGTCTAAATTTAGATTTCCAATGGAAAAAGAAATCTACAGTAAAAGCCCTATTCCTTGACGTCTCTCCAGTCTAGTCCCAACTTCTGGGTTCCGCACCTCTCACAGCAGCTTGGAGACTGAGACACCTCAACTTTCTTGTGATGAGAATGATATACACTCCCAGGATCCGCCTCCGCAATTCAGTAAATCAGTCTCCAAGCAGCTGGAGAGTCGCGGAGCCAGGAGGGCTCCACAGAGAGACAATTAAGGAGTGCTTAGTTAAGATTATAGGACATAAGAAGGGCTACTTGCTAGGTGGGGGAGGACGAGGATTGAGGCCTTCCTCATTCTTTAACGCTACTTTCTTTCCCCTCTCCTTACTCCCTCCCCCCTTCCCCCCCCCTTTTTTGGTAGGATTAGGGAAGGCAAAGCCTACTACGATCCCTCGAGCTACCTCACGTTAGACAAAGCCCGAATTTCGGGGGCATTTGCTCAGTTCAACCAGTCAGCGTTACAGAGGACTTGCCTGTTTTACGCTGTGAAGATCTGCCGGCTACAGGCAGCGGTTGCACTTAAACTATTGCGGTTTCTCAGCCCCGACCCTGTCAGCAGTTCGCTCGGGTGCTCAGAGCTCAGCCGCATGCATGTTGAAAGCTGGCGCTGCTTTCAGTGCTGGATTTGGTTTCCCTTGACATTCAGTGGTGGGGCAGCTGCGCAGGTGCTCAGAGGGGAAAAGATCGGCTTCCTGACCCCCTTCTCTTGTTCCCGGCGAGGTAGCTCGTACCGTCGGTGAACGGAGCGGATCTGGGCTTGTGCGATGCAGGCGCCTCAAAGGTAAGGCGGCGATACATTTTCCTGGTAGTGTGGTGTTTCGGCGGGAAACACTAACGGCTCAACAGGCCCTGTAGCACTTTTCTCCTGTGGGCGGGAAGTCCATTCGTGCTAACGGGGTGTGTTTTTGATTTTTTCAGAGAGTTTAATTTGTATTGAAAAAATAAATAAATAAATAATAAACCCCGAAAGGGGATTTCGAGGCTTCCTGCTGGTAGAAGTGGTTTATATCTTCTACAAGGGGGTATGCCGTCTAGACCGCATTGTTTAGTCTGCGGTTCTAAGCGGAGTGTTGGTACTGACACGGGGGTTTGCAAACGCTGTGCGCAGGAGGCGTCTACCATGGAGCTCAGTTTGCAGAGGGCAACGGAGGACCAGAGGGAGCCTGTAGGGCCACAGAAGCCCGCTGCATTGTCCCTTCCTTTGGAGGAGCCCGTGGTCGGTCCCTCGTCAGCCCCGGATCGCTCTTCTTCCTCTCAGAGGGCTCTGTCAGAGAGTCTGGCTGCCATTTTTGCTCCAGATTTTGTGGCTCTGCTGCAGCAGGCCTTGGGGCATGTCAGGACAGGGCAGGAGGCGTATCCCGTGTGTATGTCCCAAGAGGAGAAGCAGCCAGGAACCCCTTTAGCGTCGGGGAAGACGGCGCATACTGCAAAGAAGGCTAGGGTGGAAAAGGAGTTGAAGGAGCAGGTAATGGACTCCGAGGGGTTTCCCTCTGATGAGGAAGACCTAGAGTTGGAAGTAGATGAAGAGTTGGAAGAAGGTGAAATCGCGGACAGAGAGGATCAAGCGAGAGTTGTTAGAGTATTTCGGAGGGATGAGCTGCCCGCGCTCATTTCCGAGTCTCTTAAGGTGCTTAACATGCCGTCTCCAGGACCAGCGGAGGATGCTTCCTTTGAGGATCCTTTGCTGCAGGTCTTTAGGAAGACACAGAGGGCCTTCCCGATTCACCGGGTCATCAGGGAAATGATCCAGGAAGAATGGGACATGCCAGAGGCGGCTCTAAAGGGAGCTCGGGTCATGAGTTGGCTTTACCCCTTGGCGGAGCAGGATCGTGAGTTGTTTAAGCCCCCTAAGGTGGATGCGGCTGTCGCTGCAGTGACTAAAAAGACTACCATTCCGGTCGAGGGTAGTACGGCGCTCAAGAATGCCCAGGACAGGAAACTCAATGCTTTGCTTCGTCAGGTTTTTGATACCAACGCTTTGTCCGTCCAAGCAGCCATTTGTGGAGCTTGGGTAGCTCGGGCCTGTCTGCATTGGTCCCAGAGGGTTCAAGGGGGGCCAGGGACAGACATGGAGGCGGAAGCAGCCAGACTGGAGTCGGGCGCAGCTTACTTAGCGGATGTTCAGTATGACCTCATTCGTGGATTCTCGAAAAGCATGGCTTCGGTTGTTGCGGCGCGGCGATATCTTTGGCTCTGCAACTGGGCAGCAGATGGGTCCTTTAAGGCCAGATTGAGCAAACTTCCTTTTCGGGGGAAGTTGCTCTTTAGAGAAGAATTGGAAAAACTCGTTAAGGACCTTGGGGAGTCCAAAGGGGGCCGACTGCCGGAAGACAAGCCAAAGCCAGGTCGCTCTGCTGGCAGTTTCAAGGGCCAGCAGAGGGATTTTCGGCGATTTTGGTTCCCTCGGTTTGGTCAGGCACAGCGGGGGAGATTCCCCACTCGGAACCAGGGGTTTCGGGGCTTTCGAGGAGCAGGACGAGGTTTTGGAGCCCCTTCCTCCTCCACGAACTTTCGGAAACCACAGGGGTGCCCAGGCAGACCTCATTCCCGTAGGGGGTCGACTACGGGATTTTTACCCTGCCTGGGTAAGGATAACCTCCGACCAATGGGTGCTCGAAGTCATTCAGGACGGATACGCATTGGAGTTTCAGCACCCGGTAAGGGAATTTTTCGTAAGATCCCCGTGCAAGTCACGGCTCAAGCGCAGCGCGGTCCAAGAGACACTCGAGAGGCTTCTCGCCCTCAGGGCAATTGTGCCGGTCCCCCCGGACGAATGCGGTACCGGTCGGTACTCTATTTACTTCGTGGTTCTCAAAAAGGACGGTTCCTTGCATCCCATTTTGGATCTGAAAGGAGTGAATCGATCGCTGAAGGTGACCCGCTTTCGAATGGAAACGCTCAAGTCCGTGATCGTAGCGGTCAGAAGAGGAGAATTTCTTACTTCCCTAGATCTGACGGAAGCATACCTACATATCCCAATTCGGCAGGCACATCAAAGATTCCTCAGGTTTGCGGTGCACATGGGTCATTATCAGTTCCGAGCATTGCCTTTCGGGTTGGCTACCGCTCCCAGGACCTTTACCAAGATTATGGTAGTGGTGGCGGCGGCCTTACGGAAAGGAGGAGTCCTAGTGCATCCCTATCTCGACGATTGGTTGATTCGAGCAAAATCCAGAAGCGAAAGCGAGGCCGCTACGTCACGAGTGGTGACCTTGCTTCAAAGTCTGGGATGGGTCGTCAATACGGCAAAAAGCAACCTGGTCCCGTCCCAAAGCCTGCAATACTTGGGAGCTCGCTTCGATACGGCAGCGGGGAGGGTCTTTCTACCAGACAATCGGGTGGTCGGATTGAAGACTCTCCTGAGGCAATTTGTGACCAAGCCCATGCCCACTGCGTGGCATTATTTGCAAGTGCTGGGCACCATGGCGGCCACGATCGACCTGGTCCCGTGGGCGAGAGCGCACATGCGTCCTTTGCAAAGAGCGTTGCTCAGACGGTGGTCGCACCAGAACGATTCCTTGTCCCAGAGGCTGCCGTGGCTGGCGGGGACACGGCAAGCTCTTCGTTGGTGGTGGACGTCGAGCTTCATCGGCAGGGGAATGCCGTTGGAGGCGCTGGACTGGATCCCCTTAATGACGGACGCAAGCCTTTACAGCTGGGGAGCTCACTTTCAGGGGAGGTTCGCCCAGGGGCAGTGGACAACCCAAGAGAAGACCTGGTCGATCAACAGGCTAGAACTGAGAGCGGTAAGGCTCGCGTTGGTGTCCTTCCAGTCTCTTCTCGACCAGGCAGCAATCAGAGTGTTCTCCGACAACACCACCGCCGTAGCATATATCAATCGACAGGGCGGCACCAGCAGTGTGTCCCTGGAAGCGGAGGCAGAACAGTTGCTCGAGTGGGCCGAGGTGCATCTTCAAGCCCTGTCGGCGGCGCACGTAGCGGGGGTGGACAATGTGGAAGCTGACTTTCTCAGTCGAGTAAGAGTAGACCCGGGAGAATGGGTCCTTCATCCAGAAGTCTTCGAGCTGTTGGTGGCGCGTTGGGGAACGCCCGTGATGGATCTCATGGCAATGTTCCAGTCGGCGAAAGTCGAGCGCTTCTTCAGCAGGAGAAGAGAGCGAATGTCGGAAGGGCTGGATGCGCTGCTGCAGAAGTGGCCAACAGAGCAGCTGCTCTACGTGTTTCCTCTGTGGGTGTTAATCGGAAGGGGTGATTCAACGCATCGAGCAGCATCGGGGACAGGTGATCTTGGTGGCTCCGGATTGGCCAAGGAGACCTTGGTATGCGGATCTAATGAGGCTCTTAGTGGCAAAACCATGGCGACTACCTCGGTGGGCAGATCTTCTTTCTCAAGGGCCTCTGCGCATGCCGCAGGTGGATCGGTTCTCGCTTACGGCTTGGCTCTTGAAAGGGTGAGGCTAAGAGCGAAAGGTTACTCTCCCCCAGTCATAGCTACCTTGTTAAGATCGAAGAAATGGGCTACTTCCTTGGCGTATATTCGGATTTGGCGAGTGTTTGAGGCTTGGTGTGAGGACCGTGGTATGGAACCGTTACGGGTGTCGGTTCCACAGATATTAGTCTTTTTGCAGGATGGACTCGAGAAGGGTTTAGCGGCGGCGTCCTTAAGGGTGCAGGTCGCAGCGTTGTCCTGTTATAGGGGGAAGATAGCAGGTGCGACTATAGGTAGTCACCCGGATATTAGGCGTTTTCTACGGGCAGTTTCTCTCATTCGGCCTCCGTGTCGACAGATGGTTCCCAAATGGAGTCTCCCTTTAGTGCTAGAGGCACTCGGAGGGAAGCCGTTTGAGCCGCTGGCGGAGGCATCCATGAAGGATCTTACCCTGAAGGTGGTTTTCCTGTTGGCTATATGTTCGGCTCGCAGGATCTCCGAATTGCAAGCTTTATCTTGTCGTAAGCCTTTTCTCTCCTTCTATGAGTCCAAGGTGGTTTTGAGGACAGTTCCTTCCTTTTTACCTAAAGTGGTGTCGGCGTTTCACGTCAATCAGGAGGTCACTTTGCCGGTGTTTCGAGAGGAGTCCGCGTGTTCTCCGGAGCCGAAGTTGCACAGGCTGGACGTGCGGCGGGCACTGCAGGTGTACCTCAAACAGACGGCGGAGTTTCGCAGGTCTGATAGGCTGTTCATCCTCTTTGGTGGTCCTAGGAAAGGACTCGCTGCCTCGAAAGCTTCTATATCCAGGTGGCTTAAGGAGGCTATCGCGACCGCATATATCTTGAAAGGCAAGGAGGTGCCATTAGGATTGAAAGCCCATTCGACGAGGGCACAAGCGGCTTCTTGGGCAGAGGTCTCTTTGGTTCCAGCGGTAGAGATTTGTAAGGCGGCCACTTGGTCGTCTTTAAATACTTTTGTCCGGCATTACCGATTGGATGTTCAAGCGGGTAGTGACCCCTGTTTTGGTTCAGCGGTGCTGCAGGCTGGCCTAGCGGGAACCCCCCCGTGAATTGTCTTTACTGCTCTGTTACTCACCCAGAAGTTGGGACTAGACTGGAGAGACGTCAAGGAAGAGTAAATTAGACTTACCTGCTAATTGTTGTTCCTTACGGAACTCCAGTCTAGTCCCATATCCCTCCCAAAGTACTGGACGGGGCGGCAGGCCTCATCTTGGAATAACAGGTAAGAGTTTGGAAAGCGTAGGGCTATAGGACTGTTTTCTTCTTCTTTTCGCTTTCCTATGTTTAAAAAGAAAAAAAAAAATCGTGGAGGGAGTGAGGATGGTCCTCATTTTCCTTTTCGGTGGGGTGTTCAGTTTAGTTCCGATGAGTTTCTTGGTTATGTAACTTGCTACTTAATTGTTGCTCCGAGGAGTCTGCTTTGTCAATAGGTTACTGAATTGCGGAGGCGGATCCTGGGAGTGTATATCATTCTCATCACAAGAAAGTTGAGGTGTCTCAGTCTCCAAGCTGCTGTGAGAGGTGCGGAACCCAGAGGTTGGGACTAGACTGGAGTTCCGTAAGGAACAACAATTAGCAGGTAAGTCTAATTTACTCTTGTCACTGAACTATCTGTAAAGCTCAGTTAACTGGCCTCAGCACCTTCAGCAGAGGTGGAGGGCTTGGACAGGGAACAGGGTAGTTTTTCTCTGCTCTGCTTTGCCCACTCTAGGTCACCTCCTCCCCTTCTGTTTCCTACAAGAGACAGGAAGGGAAAAACTGGATTAGGAAGCAGAATAGCTTTTCCCTGCTTTGCTCTGTCCAACTTAACATTACCTGCACATGCCAGATAATAGGGATTTTAATATATAGAATCAAATTTTTGTTTATCTACAATAAAATCTCAGGGGTATGTATAATGCAGTTTAGATCTTCCATTTTAATATTTTTCCAAGTGAATCAGAAACCCTTTTGCTTGCTCTAGGATAGTATTTTGAGTTTCATACTACAACTAATTTTGTAGCAGTATTAAAATTCTAGAGGATGAAGCATTCTAAAGTTCTTTATCTTTTTTTCTTTTTAAAACTATTTTTTTGGCTAGGTATTTTCCCACTGCTTTTTTTATTTGTCTTGTTTGTATATTACACTCTACATTTTCTGTAAAGATACATTTTTGCATCAACTTTGTTGTAAACCTATAGGTAAAGAAAGTTCATTGTTTTGTTTCTGTTTCGGGCCAAACATTAATAATGTTGTAACTAGTTGATTGTATAATTGTATAAAAATACTAGTGGAATGACACTGCTATACTTGCTGCTACTTCCTAAGGCTTACTAACATTTATTTAATGCACTTTAGAAATTAGCTTAGCTTCATTACATTGATTCTCGGGGAACAAGCAGGAAGTCAGTCCTCATATATGGGTGACGGCACCAACAGAGCCCTCGTGCGGAGCAAATCCCCAGCTTTCAAAGAAAGCCTTTGGGAATTGCATCATGCATGCACGGTCCCCTTCCCACCCAAGGGTGCCATCTTGCTCAGTCTCCTTTTTTCCGAGGAGCCCTCTGGACGTCCTCGTGACACCATGAAAAAAGTGTTAAAAATTGTAGAAAATTACTCTCTTCATACCAGATCGACACCGGTACCTCTTTCTGCCTTTGGCTTGGTACATCGGTATCGAGTCCATTTTGATTTTTTCATTTTTTGTCCTTCGTAACTAGCATTCGCAGCCTGGGTCTTCAACCTCGCAGGGGCCCTTTTTCCCCCCATGGCTGCCAGCAGGTTTAAAAAGTGTGATAGGTGTACAAAACGTATGTCCCTCACCAATACACGTGATTGCTGTCTCCGGTGCCTCGGGCCTGACCACGACCCGAAGGTCTGTGGCCCTTGAAGGAAAATGTCCTCAAAGGCCCTGAGAAGCCGCTGGCAGCAGTATGATAGGATTTTTACTGAGTCCGTGCCTTCGCGAGCCCAGACCTCGTCTGAGGCCTCTACATCTCGGGGGGAACACTCCGAGCCCGAGCGTCAGATGTTCCTCAGAGGGGGTCTCCTTCGCGGGAACACCGGAGGAAGAAAAAATCCTCAAAGGCAGCATCGGTGGACGGTTCCGAACGGCCAGGTCCCACCCAGGATCGGTCACGGAGCTCCGAGCGCCTGCCCGGATCACCTCGGGACCCGACCCGGGGGCTGCGAAGCCTTCTGAGCTCGGTCTCAGAATGGTGGCCTTGGAGCACAGCATGTCTGTCTGCATGGAGCAGCAGGGGGCATTGATAGCCAGCCTGACCGGTCCATGTGCCCCAACCACCGGGATACCGACGTCCAAGTCGACCCCAGAGGCCGAGCCAATCCTCAAGACCGTGCGCTCTCGAGTCGATCCTCAGCCGAGGTCTCCCTCGACCTCCTGTTTGGGTCTGAGGTCATCGACACCTGTTCCACCGGCGTCGGGGAGGTTGAGACAGGGGCCCTCAAGGCCGGAGCCCCTCAATTCCTCCTCGGAGACTTCGGGGTGGGAGACGGAGGATGAAGAGTCCCCAGACACCCGCCGGCACAGGGACATCCTGTCCTATTCCCCAGTGTCCGAACCTCGGAGAAGGTCCCCCCCCCCCCTCCCGGAGGACACTAGGACTTTGTGAGGGATATGTCAAAAGCTTTGGCATTCCCTGCGGCGGCCGAGGAGGAGCCTCGTGCCGAGGAGCTCGAGATCCTCCCGTATGACTCCCCCCCTCCCTTGGGAGGCCCTTACTGTACCCGTGCCTCCGATCCTGGAGAGACTCATGCTTTGCATGTGGGAGACGCCAGCGTCAGCGCCGGTGCTCAGCAGGCGGATGGATTCCATCTGTTGAGTCCGTAAGAGCCCTGGGTTTCAAACAGCACAATTTCCGCACAACTCCATGGTTGTGGAATCGGCCATGCGCAGGCTGAAAAGTCAGAAGATGCACTCCTCGGTGCCTCCTGGCAGGGAAGCACGCAACTTGGATGCCCTCGGCAAGAAGTGCTTCCAGGGATCTATGCTGTCATGTCAGATCCAGGCCTACCAGCTGTACATGGGCATGTACCTAAGGGACCTGGCAAAGGAATTTGCCGGGTTCTCGGCTGGACTCTCCGAGGGACCTTTGCAACATTTCAAGAGTCTGTCCACCGGGTTCCATGAGTGCTCGAAGTTCATGACTCGAGCGGCCTATGACAGCTTCGAGTCAGTGGCCCGGGTAGCTGCGGCAGGCATTGGTGCATGCTGCCAGGCTTGGCTACAGTCGTCCGACCTCGAGCAATGGGTTCAGGACAAGTTGGTCAATGTCCCATGCCAGGGAGAGAACCTCTTTGGCAAGTCCATGACCGACAAGGCTGTTGAGATCGAGTCTGAGTACATGACCAGGACACGACTCTCAATGAAGACTTCTGCCCCTTCCAAAAAGAAGGGCTCGGGTAAAAAGCCCTTTTACTCAAGGAAGGGTATTGCTTACTGAAGCTATCCCTCTTTTCAGGCCTCCCTGGTTCCCCAACAGGGGCAGTAGGCCAACGCTCACATAAGCAGAAAACCCCCAAACCCCTTGCACCAGCTCCGGCCCAACCTGGTAGTAACTTTTGATTCTCCCAGCATAGCCCCTCTCACCAGAGGAGACAGGCAATGCACAGGGGGACGGCTGGTCCTGTATGCCCACAGGTGGACAGGCATCACCACCGATGCCTGGGTACTGCAGATAGTCCATCAGGGTTATCTTCTTCATTTGACCCAGGTGCCTCCTCATTTTCCAGGAGAGCCCCTCAGATCTCCTCTTCACCGGACCTTCTTCTGAAGGAGTTAGCAGGTCTTCTCGAGGATCAGGCGGTAGAACCAGTGCTCCACCACCTGCAGGGAAAGAGCTTCTACTCCAGATACTTTCTGGTACCAAAAAAGACAGGAGGCCTCAGACCCATCCTCGTCCTGCGTAACCTCAACACATTCCTGGTGAGGGAGAAATTCAAAATGCTCTCCCTTGGAATATTGCTGCCTTACCTCCGCCAGGGAGACTGACTATGCTCCTTAGACATAAAGGATGCATATACACACATCCTGATACATCCAGATCACAGGCAGTATCTACGCTTTGTGGTGGGAGGCACTCATTATCAGTACAAGGTACTTCCCTTTGGCCTGGCCTCCGCCCCCAGGGTATTCATAAAATGCCTGGCGGTGGTGGCTGGCTGCCTTCCTCTGACTGCAAGGAGTTTTCGTCTTACCCTACCCAGACGACTGGCTCGTCCGAGCCACTTCAGCCATGGAGGTCCAACAGGCCACACTTCGGACCATTCAGGTGCTCCAAAACCTAGGGTTTGTGATAAATTATCCCAAGTCAACCTAGTGCCCACTCAACAACTGGAGTTCATAGGGGCAAGACTGGATACACTGCAGGCCAGGGCCTACCTGCCAACAGACAGGACAAACAGGCTTCTGGCCTTGGCAAGTCAGATAAGTCACAGTTCTCAGATCTCAGCAAGACACTTTCTGCGCCTCCTCGGGCACATGGCCTCTACAGTCCATGTAACACCAGATGTCTGCCTCCACATGTGCACAGCGCAATGGTGCCTCAGAGATCAGCGACAGAATCACAATATCCAAGACACTGGTACAGTCCTTGGAGTGATGGTTTCACCCATCACACTTGGAGGTGGGGATGCCCTTCCAGACTCCTCGTCACACAAGGATTTTAACCACAGATGCATCCTTGCTGTGCTGGGGAGCCCATTGCCAGGGTCTCTATACTCAGGGTGTGTGGTCTCTGGACGAGAGCACACCACAAATCAACTTTCTGGAACTTCGTGCCATCCGTCTGGCTCTGCGAGTCTTGTCAGACTCTGGCCCACCAGCCGGTCTTGATACAGACAGACATCCAAGTAGCCATATTCTATGTGAACAAACAGGGAGGCACGGGGTCCCACCTGCTGTGTCAGGAGACCCTGAATCTCTGCTCCTTTGCAGTCCAACATGGCATGCGCCTCAAAGCAGTGTACTTGCCAGGCCAGGACAATTGCTTAGCAGACAGGCTAAGCAGGATCCTACAGCCCCACGAATGGCAACTGGACAGGGGAGTAGTCCAGGGGCTTTTTCGGACCTGGGGATGACCAGTGGTGGACTTGTTCGCAAGTCCACAGAATCACCATTTGCCCCAATTCTGCTCCAGGCAGCCACACCCAGACAGGGTGGCTGTCGACACATTTCTGATATCCTGGTCTGTGGGCCTCCTCTATGCATTTCCCCCAATACCTCTAGTGGCCAAAACCCTATTCAAGGTTCTCCAGGACAGGGCCTTGGTCATCCTGGTAGCACCCAGGTGGCCGAGGCAACCCTGGTTTCCACTTCTACTTCAGCTAGCAGTGGAGTCCCCCCATTCCTCTGGGTCCTCCCCAAACCTCCTGTCCCAGGAAGGGGGCAGTCTGCTGCACCCCAATCTCATTTCCCTCAACCTGATGGCATGGCTGCTGAAAGGGTAGTACTCGCACCACTCCTTCTTCTAAGAGATGTGGAAGAGGTCTTGCTAGCCTCAAGGAGGTTATCAATTAGATGAACCTATGCCTTTAAATGGCGTAGGTTTGGGTTGTGGTGCGAGAAGCAGAAGGTGAATCTTTTCTCCTGCCAGGTTGCAGTGGTATTACAATATCTTCTCCATCTTTCGGAGTTGGGCCTTAAGTCCAATTCCGTTAGAGTGCACCTCAGTGCCCTTGCAGCAAACCACTTCCCAGTGGAAGGAAAGCCTCTCTCCGCCCATCCTTTGGTGGCTAGGTTCATGAGAGGCCTACTTCTTCTGAAACTTCCAGTCTGCCCCCCGGCGACCGACTAGGATTTGAATGTGGTTTTAGGGCGGCTTACTCGGCTGCCTTTTGAGCCGATGGCAACCTGCCATCTCCGCTACCTTTCTTGGAAGGTAGTGTTCTTAGTGGCACTCACATCAGCCTGATGAGTGAGTGAACGTCAGGCACTGATGTCCGATAGGCCTTATACAAGGTTCTATAGGAACAGGGTGGTGCTACACACACCCCAAGTTCCTACCAAAAGTGGTCTCTTCCTTCCACCTCAATCAGGAGGTGGTGCCTGCCTACCTTCTTTCCCAGGCCCATGCCAGTCGGGCAGAGGCAGTTCTGCATACCCTGGACTGTAAGAGGGCGTTGTCCTTCTATCTAAGGAAGGGGAGGATGCCCTTCTCGCTCGCTGCCTTCCTGCGGGCTTCTCTGCAGTTTCTGTTCCCCGCATTGGCCGTTCAGGTGGCGGTGTGGCAGCCATCCTCTGCCCCACCCTCCCCTTCACTCTGATTTTATTCACCCTCACTTTTTTACCCCGAGGCTCTTCTACTTCATCTTCACACCTCACCCCCAACACATATTCTTCTAATCTATTCACCCCCTGCCCTTCGTCCCGATCTTTGGGACTCTCTTCTTCAAACTCTCTCTGATCTTTCCTTAATCTTCCCCCACCTCCTCATTGCTGGTGACTTTAACCTTCACCTCAATTCTCCCTCTTCGCCCAGGGATCACGCCTTTCTCGCCTTTTTACAGGACCTGTCCCTTCTACAACATGTTTCCTTTCCCACTCACTCTGCTGGCCATACTCTTGACCTCCTCTTGACCTTATCCTCTTCTACACTTACACTTCATAATCTGTCCTCTCTCCCTCTACCCTGGACAGACCATCTCTGTCTCTGTCTCCTGCTCTCACTCGAGAGCATCCTTACCACTCCTCCCCCCCCCCCCCGCATCACCCCCCCTTCACGCTTATCACTTACTATTACTCCACTCACTGTCCAGCAATTTCCCTCAGCGATCGAACTTCTACCCACCGACTTTTCCTCCCTATCCCCTAACTCTCAGGCATCCATCTGGTCCTCTGCCCTTTCTACTACGCTTGATCGCATTGCCCCCCGTCGCCCTCGCCCAGCAACTCACCGGTTCACACAGCCCTGGTATCACACTGGTCTCTATCTACTCCGCTCTCAGCTCTGTGGAGCTGAGAGGATCTGGCGCAAGACCCCCTCACCAGTTACTTTATCATCTTTCAAAGCCCACCACTCACACTACCACTCCCAAGTTCACCTTGCTAAGTGCACGTACATCTCGGACGCTATCTCTAACACTCCCAACCAGACTCGTCATCTTTACTCCACTCTTAAGTCTCTTACCTCTCTTCGTCCTCCCACATCTACCATACCTGCTCATCCTATCCCTGCTCCCCCTATCCCTGCTCCCTCTCTTCTGGCCTCGTCTTTCAGCTCCAAAATTTCTACCTTGAGGGCATCTTTGCCCTCCTGTCCCCCTCCCATTCTCTCTCCCCCCCCCCCCAGTCGCCTCTCCCCCTCCTGTGTCCCAACTCTCGCACACATGGTCCTCATTCGCTCTGACCACTACGAGTGAACTCCATCAACTTATTTCTTCCTCTAACAAGACATTCTGTCCTCTTGACCCCATCCCCTCCTCCTGGTTACTCACTCCCTCTCTTTCACTCCTTCCCTATCTCCTCTCCATGCTAAACTCCAGTCTTTCCACGGGGACGTTTCCCCATTCCTGGAAACATGCACTGATTCGCCCAATCCTTAAAAAAACCTTCTCTTGACCCTCTGGACCCTGTTAACTACCGCCAAGTTTCTAACCTCCCTTTCCTCTCCAAACTTCTTGAAAAGATCATTTTCGCACAGCTCTCTCACCACCTTGATTCTATCAACTTTCTCCATCCCAGTCAATCAGGTTTCCGTCATGGCCACAGTGTTGAAACTGTTCTTCTTGCTTTCACTAATTCACTGCATGTAGCTCACGACCGTGGTGTCATTTCGGTGGTAGTAGCTCGTGATCTCTCTGCTGCCTTCGACTTGGTGGATCACTCTCTCCTTCTGCTTCGCTTGCGTGAAGCCGGCCTCTGTAGCACCGGACCGGGAGGACAGAAAGGAGTGGAACCATCGGGCCAGGGCAGCATCAGTGGCTCATTTCCGCTCTGTTCCGCTGGCAGACATCGGCTGGACCGCCACCTGGTCTTCGGGTCAGACTTTCACATCCCATTATTGCCTGGATAGGGGGTCCCAACGGGACAGTGCTTTCGGCCAGGCTGTACTCCGTAACCTATTTGAGGTCTAGGCAACTCCTACCCTTCTGTGTCAGGCTACCGGAGTGCTACTTTCTCAGTTAGATTCCTATTACGGCTGCTTGCGGCTCTCGTAGAGGGAGCCTATTTTTTAGCTGTGGATTCTCGGTAGCCTGACTTCCTGCTTGTTCCCAGAGAAAGCGTAGTTACTCACCTGTAACAGGTGTTCTCCGGGGACAGCAGGAATCAGTCCTCATGACCCTCCCTCCTCCCCTGGAGTTGCAGTTCTATTATATTTTGTTCTTTTGCCGTCTTTTTAGCTATGTCATTTGACTGAGCAAGATGGCACCCTTGGGCGGGAAGGGGACTGTGCATGCGTGATGCAATTCCCAAAGGCTTTCTTTGGAAGCTGAGGGATTTGTTCCGCACGAGGGCTCCGTCGGCACCGACGTCACCCATATGTGAGGACTGATTCCTGCTGTCCCCGGAGAACACCTGTTACAGGTGAGTAACTACGCTTTCTTACATCTTGTTAAGGATATTGAGAAACTGAAAGCAGAGTAGGGCTTCCACAGTAGTAGAGGGCCTGCAGCACAACCCACATAGACTTAATGAGTTCAAACTGTCCTCTCTAGAAGAAAGAGGGAAATACGATAGCATTTATGTATTGAGCAGGCTTTGGTGAAGTACAAGAAAGTAGCATTTTCTTAGTAATAAAGAAGGCGAAGAGCAAAGTGTCATGATTTGGGAAAGAGGGGAACTGAGAGGAAATGTAAGGACAAACTAGGTTACTGAGAGGGATATCTGGAACTGTCTATTGGTCAAGATGGTAGTATCTGAAACAACAGCAAGTCAGATATGCTAGGGCAGCAAAAAAAGAGCAATAGGGAGCAAAAAAGGTGGCCAGAGATTGCAGAAAATCAGCAATGACATAGTAGAGGCAACTGGGTGAGTCAAGATGTCTTATCTACTGACAGCTATGATGATGATGGTTATTTTTTATTTTACTTTATAGTTTTTACACAGGCTAGTATTGAGCAATGACTATAGGGAAATAAATCCAACTCATTCATGTAATTTATATGCTGGCAAAGCTGCTGTGATTTGTTGTGAAAATTGCTTTGTCCTATAAATACATGCCTGCTGCTATAAAGTTAAGTGAAAATAGTTTTCAGCTTTCATTTCTTTTTATCTGAACAAAATTATTTTTATATTAATGCATTCTGTTTATAAACATGACTCCTGAAATGCCCCCATTAGAATTTGTCCTGTCCTGATACTTGTAGTGATGATAAAGTTAATTTAAAGAGTAAATTACAATAATCCTATACTCAGACCATTCAAAGAGAAGCTTCATCAGCCTATTAACTAATCAGGGAGAAGATATTGGTCTGCATTTGAACAAAGTGGAATTTAGCTAAAGTACACCTCCATAAGTCTCTGGAGACAAGCAGGGGGCGATGAAGGCAAACTCCATTGGTGTTGTCTGCCGACAGCACCAGTGCCAGTACCAGCTCTTGCCTTCCTGCCTTGCAGTCCCAGATTTCTCAGTTTATTTCTGCTGCTCTGCCAGTCAGCCGTGGCTCTCCCCTCCTTCTCTTAGAGTTTGCTCATTTTAACTTTATTTCTTTATTTTTCATCTTTTCTCTGTGACAGTGTTTCTTTGCTCATCGTGGAAGTTCAGTTTAAAAAAAACAAAAAAAAACATAGAAACATAATGGCAGAAAAAGACCACGTGACCTATCTAGTCTGCCCTTCCATATCAACCACTACAACAGTCCCCTGTTTTCCTTTAGAGAGCCTCTGTGTTTGTCCCAAGCTTTTTTGAATTTAGATACTGTCCTCATCTCTACCACCTCCACTGAGAGACTATTCCATGCATCTACCACTCTTTCCATAAAGAAATATTTCCGCATATTACTCCTGAGTCTATCCCCTTTCACCCTCGTAGCAGAGCTTGCTTTCAAACAAAAGAGGCTCTCCTCCTGCGCATTTATGCCATGGAGGTATTTAAACATCTCAATCATATCATCTCTGTCCCGCCTTTCCTCTAAAGAATACATATTAAGGTCCTTAAGTCTATCCTTATACTCTTCATAATGAAGACCACTAGCCATTTTAAGAGCCACCCTCTGCACCAACTCCAACCTGTTTATATCCTTTTGAAGGTGCGGTCTCCAGAATTGTACACAATACTCCAAATGAGCTTGCAACAAAGACTTATACAGGGGCACTATCACCTCCTTTCTTCTGCTGGCCATTCCTCTCCCTATGCACCCAAGCATCCTTCTAGTTTTTGCCATTGCTTTTTCTACCTATTTAGCTACTTTGAAATCATCAGACACAAACACGCCTAGGTCTCGTTCTTCTTTCGTGGACAGACGTACATCACCCCCTATACTGTACTACTCCCTTGGATTGTTGCAGCCCAAATGTATGACCTTACATTTTTTTTAGCATTAAATCTCAGCTGCCAAATTCTAGACCATTCTTCAAGCTTAGCTAGATCCCTCCTCATGTTATCTACACCTTTCTGGTTGTCTACTGTGTTGCAGATTTTGGTATTATCCACAAAGAGGCAAACCTTACCCGATTGCCCTTCCGCTTTATCACTAACAAAGATGTTAAAAAGAATCGACCCAAGGACAGATCCCTGCAGCACTCCACTGGCAACCACCTCCTCCTCAGAGTGAATTTCATTTACCTGTACCCTTTGTCGCCTCCCAGTCAACCATTTTCTAACCCAAGCAGTAGCTTTTGGATCCATCCCTAGGGTGTTCAGTTTGTTTATAAGTTTGTGTGGAACAGTGTCAGCTGTTTTACTGAAATCTAGGGCTTTCCCTCTGTCCAAATCCCTGGTCACCCAGTCAAAGAAATCAATCAGATTTGTCTGACAAGACCTGTCCCTGGAGAATCCATACTGCCTTGGATCTGTTAATCCATTGGACTCCAGAAACCTATTTTCTGTTTCAGCAGTATTTCCAATAATTTACTTACCACTGAGATTAACCAGCCTGTAGTTTTCAACCACATTCGTACTTCAGCTTTTGTGTAAAGGGACCACATGTACCTCTCTCCGGTCTTCTGGCACCACCACCAACTCCAAAGAGGCATTGAAAAGGTCGGTCAGTCAGTCAGTCAGTGGAGCTGCTAGAATGTCCCCAAGTTCCTTCAGTATTCTAGGGTGTATCCCATCTGGTCCCATCACTTTGTCCACTTTTAGTTTAGCTAGTTCCTCATGAACACAGTCTTCTGAAAATCGTTAGAAATTCCCCTCGCTTTTGTTCCTGTATGTGAATGCTGTCTGAGTTCCTGCTTCTGGCCCTTCATCTCTGAACACAGAATAGAACTATTTGTTAAGCAATTCTGCTTTATCTTCATCAGCTTCTACATATTCCTCCTCTTCACCCTTGCGTCTGACAATACCACTTTGCCCTTACTCCTCTCTCAGCATATCTGAAAAATATCTTATCTCCCCATTTTATTGTATTGGCTATTTCATCCTCTTTTTGAATCTTTGCTTTCCTGTCTACTTTGCTAACTTCTATAAGTTTTTCCAAATAGAGTTGCCTGTCTTCCTCTCTCTGTGATCTCTTGTATTTCATGAAGGCCTCCCTCTTCTTCTTCTTCACATTTTCAGCTACCTCTTTTGAGAACCATAGCAGCCTCCTTTTCCTTTTATCTTTATTTACCATTCTGATAAAAAGGTTAGTTGCCCTTAAAATATCCCCTTTCAGTTTTGCCCATTGTTTTTCTACATCCCCCATCTGTTCCCATCCTGCTAAGAACTGCTTGAGGTACTGACCCATCTTGGCAAAGTTAGTTGTCCTAAAGTCTAAGACCTGTGCTTTTGAATGGATTTTATCAGCTCGATTCCTACTGCTGAACCACAACAAAATTTGTCAGCCCTTTGCTACTATGGGAGTTACTGTGCATCAGGCAGCACTTCTCAATCTTCTACAGACACACACACAAACAAACATTTTGCTTCTTCAGCTGCTCCAGTGAAGAGCAGTACATCTCTATTTTAAAAAAAAAAGAAAACAGAGACTAGGGACCTTTCCACACTGGCAACACTAAGCCTTCCTTCCTCAGTTAGTCTGTGAGTACTTCAAAGAAAAAAAAAATCTGCCCTATCTTTGAAGTACCATCAATTCCAATCAATACCTGGCGGTGGCATCTGTATTTTCATCTGTCCCAGTCCCATTGGGTGCAGACAAGACATGATCAGGGATGGAGGGGGCTGCTGTGTGACCAAAGGCAGACCTCATGCTGGCATCACTGAAAGTAGTCCAGAGCCTTAAACATCAGGCCAGAGACTCTACTCCTCCTCTTCCCAAACCCGGAATCATGAGCACTCTCCCTGAGGGCTGACCCACCTACGGTAGGTGCAAAGCATAAGTCCAAATCTAAACATACCTGTAGATGCCAGCAGCCCGCAAGATCTGTGAACCCATAAAAAAAAAGATGAGGTGGGTTCATTGGGTGTGTTGTCTCACACATCTAAGCATGGGAGATATCAGACGACTGCCATCCATCTCTCTCCCCATCAACTTCCACAGCAGGAGGGAGATCTTCCCCCAGTGACCCCTCCTTCAGCTGCTTCAACAATTTGTTCAAGATATTGCAGCACTGCTGGGAGCTGCCTCATCTGGCAACTGTGTTCCCTCCCTGGAGGGCCCAGCATTTGAGCCTCTAACTGACATTTGCCAGGATGATCCTCCTATCATAGATTGGAGAGCTGCTCAACCTCTGGGTGAGGACACCTATTCTTCAGCTATTGTGCCCTACTCCCACCACTTGGACCCTCAGCCCTCCTTCTTGGGAGATGTTGTACACCTTTCCCAGCTCACCTGTCAGAGGAGGAACCGCCTGAAAATTTCTCCTATCCAGAGTTTCTACAAAAAGTATCCTGAGCTGTTGCTCTCAATAATACCCCAACTCCCACCAACAAGAGAGATTTACAATCTATTCTGCATGTCTGCAGCACTCCTAAGATTCTAGCACTACCAGTTCCCCAAATCTTGCAAGACCACCTTGCATTGGTCTGGAAAACAATTGCCTTGGTCTATGCCTCCTCCAGGTGTCTCAACCTCAAATGCACAAGATGCTTCCTGCGCCAGGTTTCCAGCACTAGCAACTGCCTCACCAATCGGTGGTTTCTAAGGCCATCCTTGAAATGTCTAAATTGACCAAGTCCAGTGTGCCAGACCCCACCAGGAAAGGATCAGCAGACTCTGAACTCTTGGGAGAAAATCTTTCCAAAGTGGACTTCTGGCCATAAAAATCCTGGCCCCCCAGCTTCAGTATCATCATGACCAACTGCTACAGATGGAGAACTCTGCTGTACTAGCAGGGGAGGACAGAAATCTGCTTCAAGATAACCTCCACAAATTCCTTTACCATATCATTTGGGCCATTTATGACACCTTTGACACAGTAGCCTATTCCGTGGCCACATCAAATTTTTCCCACTGTACGGCATGGTTCATGACTACCTCCATGACTGCTTGGCTGACGCTCTCTAACAAAGGGACAGTCTTTTTGGCCCTAAGGTGCAGGAGGCTGTGTCTGAAATTAAAGACCACTTCTCCACAGTTTAGAAGCTTACAATCCAAGTGCAAGAGACAGTCCAACAGTCTCGCCGGCCTCAATATCTATGTATGTATCACTACGACTATTTCAAGCAGTTTTCAGCCTTTCTCCATACCCCAATGCAGCGGCCGCCCACCCTGTCTTATGACTAATATCCAAGACAGCATAACAGGAAACAACCCCATCTACCCCAGCCCATTTGGCCTAGGCAGCCCCTAGGTTTTGACTGTCTACAGTTGGGGAACCAACTCCAGCACTTCCAAGAGGCCTGGTGGTTGATCATGCGGATCAGTGGGTACTCAGCATCATCTCAGAAGGCTACAAGATCAATCTGACTGTTGCCCCTCCCCCCCTGCCAAGACCACCCCCAACCAGCAATATTTCTGTTCCACCTCCTAGCTCAAGAGATTGAGGCCTTGATGCACAATCACACTATAGAGGTAGTGTTTATGCAGGAACACAACCAGGGATTTTACTCCCAGTTTTTCCTCATCCCCAAGAAATCCAGAAGCCTCTGACTGATCCTTGACCTTTGCAAGCTCAATCTCTATGTTAGAAAGGAAAGGTTAAAAATGACTTCCCTAGACACACTCCTTCTGCTGTTCAAAACAACTGGCTTGCCTCCCTGGACCTGAAAGACATCTATGCCCATATACCCATCCACCCTCGCCATTGAAAATATCTTTGTTTCTGTTTCAAGACAGATCACTACCAGTACAGAGTTCTGCCCTTTGGCCTTTCCTTCGCCCTGTGAGTTTTCACAAACTGGCGGTGGCAGCAGCACGTCTCCATCAGCAGGGTCTCTGTGTTTACCCTTACCTGGATGACTGACTCATCTCCGGCCCCAACATGTCTCAACCCACGCCTCAGTCCGCAGCACCTCAGACCTCCTCCATGAGCTCGGATTCAACTTTCATCAACTTTCTAAAGTCAGACTGCGAGCCTCGGCCTCATTTTCATCAGGACTTGGCTAGAAACCAGGATTTTTCGAGCCTTCCTACCAGATAACAGGGCAGTCATCCTCTGGCAGCTCAGCACCAGACTTCTGCAACTCCGGAGTGCTTCAGCCTGCACCATCCTCTGACTCTTGTGTCACATGGCTGCTTTGGTCCATGTAGTGCATTTGACACATCTCTATATGTGTCCCCTCAAACTCAATTGTAATCAGCATATACAGTTCCTTCAATGTCAGATTCCCTTGTAAGGGACCAACCTTCTCAAACTGCGACAATCTCTTCATTGGTGGACCACTCCTTCCAGTTTCATTGGCAGTTGGCCCTTCCTAGACCTGCCACACCAGCTTATCTTAACCACAGATGCCTCTCACTTGGGCTGGAGAGCCCATCTCCTGCATCTCACCACTCAGGGGTGCTGGTTTGGGGTGGAAGCATCCTCTTCACATCAGCTTTCTAGAGTTGCGAGCAGTCTTCTACGCCCTTATATCCTTCTGAACTTGGGTCTGCCAGAAGTCTCTCTCTTGGTCCAGACCGACAACTAAGTCACCATATTCTACATCAACAAGCAAAGAGGCTGGATCCCTTTGACTGTCGTGAAGCGACCCGCCTTCTGGCTCTGTGTTCAGTCCCTTGGAGTGTCCCTCCGGGCTGTCTACCTTCCTGGACCTCCTCAGCCAACTACTCGACCCACACGAATGGTCGCTAGATCCAGCTACCCTAGCACCTATCTTTCAATTGTGGAGAACATCGGAAGTGGATCTTTTTGCCTTGGAAGAGAATGCAGTGTGTCCCTTCTATTGCTCCATTCGTCCCTGCCTGCACTGATGGGCAGTCGATGCCTTCCTCACCATTTCCTGTTTTGCATTTCCCCCATTTCCATTTATACCTCAGGCCCTCCTCAAAACCCGGATGGACAAATCCTTGCTGATCCTCATCACACCTCAGTGGCCCAAAGATCTGGTATCTGCACATTCTGGCCATGGCACAGCAGGGGCCTCTGGCCATTAGACCCTCACCCATTTCTTCTCACTCAACAGGGGGATACCTCCTGCACCCCAACCTATAGTTGCTGGTCCTGGCCACATGAGTGCTGAGTGGCTAATAGCCACTAACAATGAAAATGCCACCTGCTGTCCAAGCTGTTCTTCAGGCATCTTGGCGGCCTTCCACTCAGCGCTCCTACCAGTGGAGGTGGTGTCATCATGCCCATTGGGCTAGACTGGAAGGACTCGACCCAGTCTCATGCTCCCTCAGTCACATCCTCACCTATCTTTTATACCTCTCTGACTCTGGTCTCCAAACCTCCTCTATTCACTACCATCTGCCATAAGGATAGAAAACCCATCTTCACGCACCCACTGGTGAGTCACTTCATGAAAGGTTTAATGAACACCAAACCCCCACTCAAGCCTCCTACAACAGCATGAGACCTCAATGTTGTCATTTCTGAACTCATGAAACCACCATTTGAACTTCTCTGATTGGCTTCCCTGAAGCTTCTCACCTGGAAGACCATCTTCCTCGTTGGTATTGCCTCTACATATTGAATAAGAAAACTACAAGCTCTAGTTCACTACCATCCATATACTGGTGCTTCATGATAAGGTTCTTCTCCACATCCATTCTAAGTTCCTTCTTAAGATCATCTCCAGTTTTCAGCTCAATCAATCCATAGTGTTTCCCACCCTCTTCCCAGCAGCACAATTTGACTCACCTGAGCATGCCCTGTATTCACTGGACTGCTGGAAAGCTTTGCTTTACTACCTATAAGCCACCCAGCTGCTCTGTCAAGCTTCCCAGCTCTTTATCACCTTTAACCCTAACAACCTGGGGATGCCCACATCTAAGCAGACTATCCTCCTGGACTGCATCACCTATTATCAGGCAGGACGCACACCTCCCAGACATAGCAACTTGCTGCCTCTGTGCCACAGTGACAACCATTGCCAATTTGGTCTCCATTTCTCCTCAGGACATCAAGGTGGCCATTGTCATTGCTACACACATTCGCAAGACATTACAGTCTAGATGGTTCTTCAGCCAACAACTTGGCCTTTGGCCAGGCTTTCCTGTGGAACCTCTTTGCTTAATTCCTTTCTACTTCCTGGATCCTACCTGGGCCACAACCCTCATCAGACTGCCATGCGGCCCTCAGCTCTGGACTCACCAATGGAGTGCGCCTGCATCTCCCTGCTTGTCTCTAGAGAAAGCATAGTTGCTTACCTGTAACAGGCGTTCTCCATAGATAGCAGGGGTATGCAGCCATACTCACTCGCATCCCGTCCCCTCAAAACAAAAGGGAAAAGAAAAGGAAAACAAGAGACAGAGAAGAAAGTGAAACACCCAGCATCCCAGCACTGCCAAGCCTGGTTGTATCTCCATATATTCTTTGGAACTGTGTTTACATCATGCCAATGGACTATTGCCAAGCCTCAATGCTGTGTTTAAATGCTCTGAAATGGACTGAGGAGACCGGGACCACAAGCGGGAAGTGGCAAGCATTCTCAAAGAGGTACTTTGGACTTCTTAGAGCTAGGGAAGAGTTGGCACTGGTGCTGTTGGCAGACAACACCAATGGATTGTGGCTGCATACCCCTGCTGTCTATGGAGACGCACCCCCCCCCCCCCTTCATTACAGGTAAGCAACTATGCTTTCCTTCATACCAACTGCTGTGGGCCCTCAAGAACACTGCTTATTTCCAAGTTTTAAAATCATAAAACTGAACATTTTGAATAGTTTTCAGTATAGTTCCTGGAGAAGCCTGTACTTTACCTTTTCTTTCCATATACATGCTACATAGCAGCTGGTTCTCATCCTTTCTGTGAGGAAAACTTGGGAAATTGGGCCTTAAGTGCCACTTTCTAGCCACAAATAAGGTCAATTCAGAATCATTGTGTGACATAGTTAAGTGAACTGCCTAGTTACCTTAGCATAATTGGCTAATTAGAATCAGGTGCTTAAATAATAATTGGTTACCTTGCAGAATAAATCTGTACAGCTGAATTTGGGCATCCTCTTTTACATAAAGGCACAAAAGGGTTGAATGTGATACTCCCTGCAAGCATTAGTGGGAACTCATGCCTTATCAAAAGAAAGTTCAGAGGAAGTATGAGGAATAGTTGATGATCATCTGTCTGCACATGGTTACAAGACCATTTCTAAACATTTGGGGTGCCACTCATCTATCAGACAACTATAGTAATTCCACCCAGGAGTGCACTCCAAGAGCAAACCAGCAAATCATTGACAAAGCCACAAAATAACATTTAAAGATCTGCAGGCCTCTCTCCCTGCAGGTAAGGCAGAGGTATTGCTAGGTATTTAAAAGATCCAGGGCACCAGCACATGGGTCCTTCCCCTCTCCCCAGCTTTGATAAGGACAATCACAATTGCCTCCTTCCTCTCCCTTCACGCAAAAGATGACATCATGCTTTAAATTATTTTTGTTAGTCTTATTGTCTCCCACTGATGATTGTAACAAAAGTAAAGACATTGTATAAAAGAACCAATAAAAATAAAATATTTAGTTTTAATAATTTATCAACAGTGCAAAGAGAAAGTCCTACACGCAATCTAAATTGCTTTTATATATTCT
Source organism: Ichthyophis bannanicus (assembly GCA_033557465.1). Taxonomy (NCBI): domain Eukaryota; kingdom Metazoa; phylum Chordata; class Amphibia; order Gymnophiona; family Ichthyophiidae; genus Ichthyophis; species Ichthyophis bannanicus. The sequence goes on along the minus strand of CM066032.1, from coordinate 693,635,236 downwards.
AATTTATACCAGTACAGTGTACATACTTGTAAATGTTATAAAGTCACATTCACGCTAGTATCAATTTATGTGTTGATGAATAAAATTTACTAGAATTTTGATTGAATTTGAATAAATGAATAAGTTGTGTGGTTGTCACTGTTGGATGGATAGAAAGCTATATCTTTATCTAGAAATGTTCAGTTTATTCTGGCATTTTCTACACCACCTTTCATAAATGTATATCAAAGTGGTTTACGGCAGCGTTGAAAGATGGAATCAGCAGTCCTGGAGTTGCAGAGAGCAGTATATCATGCAGAGTCTTTCCACGGAACAGAAGATTGCTCCAGAAGGCAAGGGAGGTCATCTGGGGCCTGGCACCTTCAGGAACTGACTCTTTTTGTATTGTGAATGGCTAGGTTTTGCTGAATTTTGGTTGCCCTCTATCAATCTATGTCACAATAAATGTTTGCTTTGATTAGAACAGTAGTCCTGGTATGTGAACTTTTTATTTTTAATGACCATGCTAAATGTATCCTTGGGCCTAGGAGCAAAATCACAGTCCCCTTCCTAACCTGAAGAATTCCTGAGACCTTCAGCAAGTTAGTACTCAACGGGGCATAAAGATGGCAACTACTGCAGATATAGAAGGGTTTTTTATGCCTAGCAATACCTGACATATGCTGCCTTGGGTGAACCCCATCATAGGTGGGAGGGAAGAGTGGCCTAGTGGTTGAGGCAACTTACCTCAAGCCAGATCTCCAGAGGTTCAAATTCCACTAGAGACTCATCAAGCCTACTGACTAATACCTGATGTTGCTCATCCATGTTGGCACAAATGATACTGCCAGATATCCCTCTGAGCATATCAAAAGTGACTTTATGGCTCTGGGACAGAGGGTGAAGCAGACAGGTGGTGTTCCTAATCGTCCCTCCAGTCTAGTCCCAACCTCTGGGTTCTGCACCTCTCACAGCAGCTTGGAGACTGAGAACACATATTTTTTCTGATGACAACTGGTATATCCATCCTGGATCTGCCTCCTCACTCCAGTTACTTCAGTCTCGAAGCAGCTGGAGGATTGGTGAGCCCAGAGGTCCAGGCTCACTAGAGAAACGATTAATATTCTAAAAAGAAAATATATATATATCTCATATGGAAAGCATCAGAGAGAAAATCTACTGTGCCTGGAAGAGGTTCTGAGGTCTTACCTCCCCCCCCCCCCCCACACCTTTTTTTCCTTACCTCTCTCAGCCAAGTGATTTAGGTAGGTGGGGAGTCGACCTCAGGCCAAGAGGGAAAGGCGGCACTTCGGCTCCGGGCATAAAAGGGCCAGAGGAAGAGTCTGGCAGCGCATTGCAGAAGTTGTGCCTGCTCAGCACTGGGAAGAGAGCCTTGGCCGGAGGATTACAAGACGAGGCTCTAATCCTTCCCCTCGTCTGCACCCGACGTTGTCAGTCTTCTCCTGTCATAGTAACATAGTAAATGATGGCAGATAAAGACCAGTATGGTCCATTTAGTCTTCCCAGCAATATGACCAGGAGTAGGTGCACCCCTTCCCATGTCTTTGCTTAGTGGTGCACGCACCAGGAGCAGATGCACCCCTCCCCATATCTTTGTTTAGGGGTGAACACACCACTCCTCCCCCCATCGCTCTATGTAGGACACCCCTATTTGTTGAGAAATTAGATGGTTCAGTTTATTTTGATTTAATCTTGTTGCTGTAAAGTGATCCACAGTGTCTGTCCCAGGCCACTTTGAATTCCGTCACTGTGTTTGTCCCCACCACCTCCATCGGGAGGGCATTCCAAGCATCCACCACCCTTTCAGTAAAAGGTCATCTCCAGGAACAAGCAGGAATGTAGTCTTCACATATGGGTATCGTCGGTACCGCCGGAGCCTGCGCGGTAATGCTCCCCAGCATCCAATAGGAACGCTTTTGGGAGCATCCCTCAGCACATGTGCGCTGCCTTTCCAACTGTCCCTCTTCAGTTCTTCTTTTTCCGCGGAGCCAACAGGATCTATTCCGTCACCGCAGAAAATTCCATCTTTAAATTTGTTTTCTTGTGGTCGCGTTTGCCTACCGCACAACGCTTACCGGTACCGTCGGTTCTTTTCTTTTCCAAAAAAAAAAAACAACTTATGCTTTAAACTGTTGCTCTTTAGAAGCTTTTCTCTTTTGGTGCTAGGCGCCATTTTGGGTACTAGGCCCCATATTCCTAAAACATGGAAAAACCAACTAGTGGTTTTAAAAAATGTACTAAGTATGGCGGTACCATTTCCGTCACTGACACCCATGATTGGTGCCTTAAATGTTTAGGGCCTGAACATTCTCCAACTGAATGTCTCTCCTGTATGGGGATAACTAAAAGAGGAAGACAGAACCGGGCTGCAAAGCTCGGTACCCTCTTTTCTTCGGATGCCAGATCCATTGCATCGACATCGTCAAGGGCCTCTTCCTCTCATGGATCTCAGGTAGCTAAACATAAAAGCCGGTCCTCAAAGGGTAGCTCTCCTGCTAAGCATCGAGAGGCCATTGGCATTGCCCTTGAGGGAACCACACCGGCAAAACAACCCCGGCAGGAGGCTTCGGCTTTCAAAGCATTGATGGGGCTTCAGGATGTTCTCGAGGCCCCAACCTCGCAAGAACTACCTGTGCCATGCTCAGGGGTTCCGGCCGTTTTTACCGGCACAGACACCCAGGCATCGGCAGCGTCGATAGACCAGAGGCTCCTTGCTATCGAACGCAGCATCGCAGCTCTTCTTTCAGCTGCGGTACCGTTGGTCCAACGGGCACCGGTACCGACACCAGTACTGGTACCAACGATACCGGCCCTGGTGGGAACTCTTCCCATGCCATCTCTGACTGGAATCGACAGATCGGTATCGGGTCAACTTGGTACCAACTTCGATCGATACCGGGACCGTGCTTTGCAGGAGCATCGGGGTCAGGAATACTTCAATTCCTCCGATTCCGAAGACTCTGACAATTCTGCTGATACTAGAGGGTTTCTCCCAGAAGATCCCTCTTCTCCCCAACGCAGAATGTCACCTCCAGAGGACATGTCTTTTCAGGATTTTATCCGTGATATGGCCAAAGGTCTTTCAATCACAGTAGTTCCTCAAGAGGAACCCAGAGCAAAGGAATTGGAAATTCTCCAATATCCTAAAGCTCCTAAGGAGGCAGTCACTCTGCCTATCCATGAAATTCTGCATAACTTCATGCTCAGAATGTGGGAGACACCTCTGACTACTTCTCCTCACTCTAGGAGACTTGATACTATGTATCGAGTTCCGCCATGTCCTGGATTTCAAAAAACTCAGCTGCCACACCATTCAATGGTAGTGGAATCAGCCATGCGTAGGATGAAAAGTGCAAAGAGGCATGCATCCAATCCTCCAGGTCATGAATGCAGGACTCTGGATGCTTTTGGGCGCCAAACATTTCAAGCTTCCATGCTTTCAGCTAGGATCAGTTCATATATTCTATATATGGGAATGTTCCTCAAGGAAGTCACAGGAGACTTGGAACTTATGAGCCCATTTCTCCTAGATGACAAGAGACTAGTTAAGCATGCTCAAGATGTCTCCAAGTTTGTTAATCGTGCAGCCTTTGACTGCTTCAAATGCATCAGCAGAACTTCTGCTATTGCCATTGGCGCACGACGGATTGCCTGGCTACAGGCATCAGACTTGGAGACCTGGGTACAGGACAAGTTAGGCAACATTCCTTGCACGGGGGAGAATCTCTTCGGCAAGAACTGGCAGGAAAAGGCTAACGAGTTAGATGCTGAAAATACTACACTGGATAGATTGTCAAAATGTACAGCCACTCCAGCCAAAAAGAAGCCTTATAAAAAACCCTCTTTCAGCAAAAAGAGGAAGTTTTATCCTTCCTATACCCAGCAGAGTCAAACTCAAGGTCAGGTTGCCCAAAAGGGACAAACTAGACAGCAAAAGAAGCCAAAAGGCCCGAGAGCCCAACCAGCTCTCCAGGTTCAGCCCCCACAAGGACTTTGACTCCTTCCTAGAGAGCTTTACCTTCCTGCCTCTTGGGGAAACTGCTAGGTACATATGACCTAGATTGGCCACTGTTGGAAACAGAATACTGGGCTTGATGGACCTTGGTCTGACCCAGTATGGCATATCTTATGTTCTAGGGGTCCCCAACCCCCCAATATCCCGGGCAGGTTATGCCACTTTGTCAACAGATGGCATCAGATAACAGCAGAAGATTGGACTTTGTCCATTGTAGGAGAGGGGTACAAACTTCATTTTCACAGCATGCCCCCTCCTACAATTCTAAAGCAATTCAATTCTCAAACCTCCACAGACAATCTGCTAGATCACGAGGTCTCGACACTTCTTGCCCAAGGGGCAATAGAGGAAGTACCCATTCTTCAATGGGGTGCAGGGTTCTACTTACTCCCCCTATTTTCTTATTCCAAAGAAAACAGGAGGACACAGACCCATTCTGGACCTCAGAGAATTGAACAAATATCTGTTTTGAGAGAAGTTCAAAATGATTTCTCTAGGAACTCTTCTGCCATACCTTCAAAGCCAGGATTGGCTTTGCTCTCTAGACTTAAAGGATGCATACACTCACATTCTCATCCATCCAGACCACAGGAAATTCTTATGTTTCCTTTTCAGGGGAAAACATTTCCAGTACAGGGTTCTTCCCTTTGGTCTGGCTTCAGCACCAAGGGTATTCACAAAATGCATGGCAGTAGTAGCTGCATTTCTATTAACCCTGGGGATTTTCGTCTTCCCTTACTTAGACGACTGGCTCATTCGAGCCCCTACAGTTGCAGAAGCCAGCACTGCACTGTCCCGTACAATGCGAATCCTCCAATACTTGGGACTGGTAATAAACTTCCCAAAATCCCAACTTGTTCCTTCCCAATGTCTGGAATTCATAGGAGCCTTTCTAGATACCAGACAGGCAAGGGCTTTCCTTCCACAGGCCCGGTGTCTGCGCATTATACAACTAGCTTCTCAAGCAGCAGGCAAATCCTCCCTCACTGCACGAGAGCTACTACAGTTACTGGGACATATGGCATCCACAGTTCATGTAGTCCCATATGCTCATCTCCACATGCGAGCAGCTCAGTGGACCCTTTCCACACAGTGGCACAGGCCACAGGTCATTTGTTGGACAAAATAATAAACTAATGACTAATTTTGTCCCTCCAATGGTGGCAATCACTAGAAAACCTGACAGTGGGGTCTCCCTTTCATCAACCTCTTTTTCAGGCCACCCTAACAACAGATGCATCCCAGGTGGGTTGGGGAGCACACCTGAATCATCTCTCTACCCAGGGAACCTGGACTCCACAGGAGGCTGGTTTACACACAAACCTCCTGGAATTAAGAGCAATCTATTTAGCTCTTCGGGTATTCCACGCCCAGCTCAGCTACAAGACAGTCCTAGTCCAGATGGACAATCAAGTAGCCATGTTCTATGTGAACAAGCAGGGCGGAACAGGCTCTCTGTCGTTATGCAACGAAGCTTTATGACTGTGGGCCCTCGCCAGAGAACATCAAATTCACCTTCTAGTGGTATATCTTCCAGGCATTCAAAACCTTTGGGCAGACAGACTCAGTCGAGTACTGCTGCCTCACGAGTGGTCCCTCCATGTAGACCAGGTGGCAAAGATATTTCATCTCTGGGGCACTCCAGACATAGACCTCTTTGCAAGTTCCCTGAATGCCAAACTTCCCCAGTTCTGTTCCAGGATTCCGGCTCACAATTGTCATGCATGGGATGCCTTCCTCCTTCACTGGGGTCAGGACTTCCTTTATGCCTTCCCACCCATTCCCCTCATCCCCAAAACACTCTTCAAGCTTCAGAGAGACGGGGGTCGCATGATTCTCATAGCACCACGATGGCCACACCAAGCATGGTATCCCCTGCTTCTACATTTTTATTTTTTATTTATTTATTTAACAATCATTTATATCCCGCATCTTCCGGAGTTCAGGTGCGGTTCACAATTGAACAACAGTCAACAAAGCAAGAGCTTGTTTTTACATGGAACAATTTTTTGACAATAAACAGTGTAATGCTTAAATACATAACAGAGCAATATAATGGTTGGATACATTATGGAACAAGAACAAATATATTATAGATACCTTATGGAACAAGAACAAAGGTTAATAACTATTTACAATTTCAGAGTTGTAAGCTCTATTGGATTGAGTCGTTGATATTTACAAGTAAATGTAGTATCTGTTGAGTTATGAGGTTTAGCTTTATTCGTTTGCGCGTGTTTTAGCCTTTTTCTGGGATGGTCAGTGGATTAGCTATAGTATTGTAATGCAAGGTGAAGAGATAGGTTTTCAGTTTTTTTACGGAGTTCTATAATTTCTGTTGATGAGCGTAGGTCCTCCGGATGGAGTTCCAAATGATGGGGGCCGCATGTGAGAATGCTCTGTTATTAGTTTGTTTGTTTGCTTTTATAAAGTCATTTGGTGTCTTTAATTTATTTGAGTGTCCTTTTCTGTGGGAGACTTTTTGTGTTTCCTTACATATAAGTTTGCTTAATGGGATTGGCGCCATGCCATTTTGGGTTTTAAATGTGGTTATTACAGTCTTATATATTATCCTGCTTTGTATTGGCAGCCAATGCAGGGATGCTAATATTGGGGTAATATGTTGGAGTGAATTTACATTCATTACAATTCTGGCTGCTGCGTTCTGTGCTAGTTGTATTCTTTTGATGTTTTGTTTCGTTATGCCTAAGAGAATTAGATTGGAAAAGTCAAAATGCGGGGTTATGGTTGCCTGTATTATATTAATGAAATCTTGAAAATATACCAGTGGACGTAATTGTTTGAGTATTTTAAGTTTGAAGTAGACTTTCTTTATCGTGTTTCTTATGTGGGTATTCATCGTAAGGTGTGTATCTAGTATGACACCTAAGTATCTTATTTCATTTTTTATTGTGATTTCATGGTTTTGTATTGTTATGTGTGTTGGCGGAACGTATGATTGATTTTTTGTTACAATTAATACTTCTGTTTTAGAGTGGTTTATATGGAGGTTTTTGTTCTTTTAGCCAGGATGTGACTTCACTAAGGCAGTCTGTTAGAAGTTTTATCGGTACATCAGGGATGGAGAATGGAATGTATAACATGATATCATCAGCGTATAGATGATATAGTACTCCGAATTTTTTGAATATGTCGCAGACTGGTTTTATATATATTAAATAGGAGGGCTGATAACGCCGAGCCTTGTGGGAGTCCAATTTCTTGTTTATAAGTGGTGGAAGTCTGATTAGCTATTCTTACATTTTGTGTTCTATTATGTAAATATGAGGTAAACCATTTGTGTACTGTTGTATTTATTCCTATTTGCTTTAGGTTATTAAGCATTATGGTGTGGTGGACACTATCGAATGCGGCGGAAATGTCAATAAATAGGAGAATGAATGCATTTTTGTGGTTATCAATCCCTTTGATGAGAGTATCGATTAGGACTGTTAAAAGTGATTCAACTCCGTGTTGAGGTCTGAAACCGTATTGGTGTTCATCAAGTGGGTAGGAAGAGTCTAGGTATTCTTGTGTCTGTATCTGTACCACTTTTTCTATTATTTTAGCAAGGAACGGGATGCTTGAAATGGGTCGATATGATTTTGGTGAGGTTTTGTCTAAAGTACCATTTTTGAGAATTGGGCGGATTTGTGCGTGTTTGAGGTTAGGTGGGATGTAGCCTTGGAGTAAAGAGAGGTTGACTATGGGGAGAATGAATGAGATTAGTGTTGGAAGTGTACTTTTGATCCAAGTTACAGGGCATGGATCAAGGAAGGAAGTGGTTGTATTGAGGTTAGTAATAATGTTCTTTAATGATTCTTTCGATATGGGGTTAAAGTTTGACCATTCTTCTGAGCAATGATGGGCTACCTTATTATTGTCCATTGTCATTATAGGTTGTGTGGATTTATTTTGATAGTAGTTAGCTAATGATTGTACAGATATGTCTGTGATTTCATTGTTAGTTGTTTGAGGATTATTAGTGAGATTTCTAACAATAGAGAATAGTTCTCGTGGCCTGTTATAAGATTTTGATAAGATTGATGCATAATAGGTTTTTTTTGTATTATTTGTAATCTCCTTATATTTTGTAAGAAGGCTAGTGTATATTTCCTTATGTATGGTTAGTTTGGTTTTACGCCATTTAAGTTCAGTTTTTCTAAGCTGCTTCTTCATTTGTTTTAGAGTGTTATTGAACCATGGTGCTTTTTTTGGGTTAGAGGGAATTTTGTTACATCTGTCGGATTTAGCTGCTTCTGTTATTGTGTTATTCCAGTTTTTGATCGCTTCATCTAGGGTCCGTTGGTGGTGACACTAGGTGGGGTATTATTGTGTCTAGGAATTCAGTTTCGTTAAACCTTTTAAATTTTCTGGTGGGATCAGTTCTTGAGTGGTTTTTGGAGCTATTGGTGTGGTATGTAATGTTTGTTTTAATAATGTAATGATCAGACCAGGGAACTTGTATGCTTTCTGTAGAGTCTGGGTTGAATAGCTGGAAGATTGTGTTTGGGAGAAGTATAAGGTCTAGTGTACCTCCTTTTATGTGTGTTGTTGTGGTGATTATCTGGTGGAAATCCATGTCAGCTATAGTTTCAAGGAAAAGGTTGGATTCTGTAGCTGGGAGTGAGGGGAGGTTAAAATCGCCTAACATGATGATAGGATCTTGTTCGGTAGATGAGGCAAGGCATTCTATAAGTGGATCTAAGTTATCTGCTTTTTGGTCAGGGGTCTGTATATTAGACATATTCTAAGATTGTTGGTCTTTATGATGAGGGTGTCAATGTTATTGGTTATATTAGATTGTATTGTTCTGGCATTTAATATCTATCTTGTCATGATAAGTACACCTCCTCCTTTTTTATTTGGTCTATGGGTAAAGTTTATATCGTAGTCATCATTATTAAGTAGGTTTAAGTAGACTGTGTCCGTTTCAGATAGCCACGTCTCAGTTACACATAAGATGTCAGGTTTTAGGTCGTTTATTATATCACTAAATATGGGAAGTTTATTTTTCATTGAGCGTGCATTGATTAGGATACAGGATAAAGAATTGGTGTTATTAATACTGTTTTTCATTCTTATTTGTTGTAGTTCCGTGTGTTTTATTTGTATAAGTCGGTGGTAGTTTGTTTTTGCTTGGTGGTATGGGTGTGAGTGGTTAATGTAGTGGATATCTCTATGTTTTGTTCGTATTATGGGGATTGCCATGTGTTTATTAGTAGATAGGCTAAGTGTTAGGTCAATTAAGAATGTCAATAATATACATCTCTCTCAAGCAGCACCTCTGGAATTAGGGCATGCTCCAGATCTCCTTTCTCAAGAGAACGGGACGCTATGGCACCCGAATCCCCAGTCCCTGCACCTCACGGCCTGGTTGCTGAAGGCTTAGACCTCTAGGATCTCAATCTGTTCCAACAGGTAAAGGATATCTTTCAGGCTTCTAGGAAACTTTCCACAAGAAGATCTTATGCCTTCAAGTGGAAATGTTTTTCTATATGGTGCTCCAAGAAGGGATTAAACCCCCTTGTCATACCCTTAGAATTGATAGTAGAGTATCTCCTTCACTTATCAAATTCTGGTCTAAAGACCAATTCAATAAGAGTTCATCTTAGTGCAATTGCAGCTTCTTATAAGCCTGTGAATGGACAACCAATTTCCTCTCATCCACTCGTATCAAGATTTATGAGAGGCAATCTATTAACCAAACCTCCCATCAAGCCACCACCAGTGGCAAGGGATCTAAATCTAGTTCTCGGGCAGTTTATGAAGCCGCCTTTAGCCACTACAGCCCTTAAGTTTTTGACCTGGAAGGTCATCTTCCTAATTGCAATCACCTCTGCACGTCGCATTAGTGAATTGCAAGCTTTAGTGGCTGATCCTCCTCATACTAGGTTTCATCATAAGGTTGTTCTTAGAACTCATCCACACTTTATGCCAAAGGTGGTTTCGCCTTTTCATTTGAATCAATCAATTTATCTTCCTGTATTTTTTCCGAGGCCTCATGCCTCTAATGCAGAAAGAAACCTTCATACTTTGGATTGTAAAAGGGCCTTAGCCTTTTACATACAAAGAACACAGCAACATAGAAAGTCCTTGCAACTTTTTATAGCTTTTGACCCTAGTCATTTGGGACTTCCAGTCTCCAAAAGAACTTTATCTAAATGGATTGCCCAATGCATATCCTTTGCTTATGAGAGTAAGGGTCTTCCTCTTCAGGACCATGTCACAGCTCATAATGTGAGAGCCATGGCTACTTCTACGCCTAATCTCCACTCGTTGTCTATCGACATTTGTCGAGCAGCCACATGGGCTTCGGTACAAACCTTCACAGCCCACTACTGCCTGGATAAAGCCTCCCGTCGGGATGCCTTCTATGGCCAAGCTGTTCTTCAAAATCTCTTTCAGACCTAATTCAACTCCTACCCACCAACCCTGGTAGAATGCCAGAGATCCATGGGAGGAAGGATACCTATCTTTCTGCGTTGGCACCTTCCTGGGGCTATCTCCCTGGCATCTTCAGTTAGCGAGTCCCCATATGTGAAGACTACATTCCTGCTTGTTCCTGGAGCTAGCGTAGTTACTCACCTGTAACAGGTGATCTCCGGGACCAGCAGGAATTTAGTCTTCATATCCCACCCACCTCCTCTAGGAGCTGTCTCTCTATCTCTTTGTCTCTTTCCTCTCTCTCTCTCTCTCTCTATCCTTTCACTCAGCTACAAACTTAACCGAAGAGGGACAGTTGGAAAGGCGGGAAGGCAGCACGCATGTGCTGAAGGCTGCTCCCAAAAGCATTCCTATTGGACACTGGGGAGCGTTCCCGCGCAGGCTCCGTCGGTACCGATGATACCCATATGTGAAGACTGAATTCCTGCTGTTCCCGGAGATCACCTGTTACAGGTGAGTAACTATGCTTTTCCTGACATTGCCTTTCAATTTACCACCTTGCAGCTTCATGTTATGCCCACTAGTTTTACAGCCTCCCTGTCTCTGGAACAGGTTTGTTTGTTCATTATTTCTCTTTAAGTATTTAAAGGTCTGAATCATATCTCCCCTATCCCTCCTCTCCTCCAAAGTGTACATATTTAGGTCTTCAAGTCTCTCCTCATAAGGCTTCTGACACAGGCTCCAAATCATTTTGGTCGCCTTCCTCTGAACAGCTTCCATTCTTTTTACATCCTTTCGCCAAAACTGAACACAGTATTCCAAGTGAGGCCTCACCAGAGAGGTAGAGCAGATGAGCAGGACCTTCTCCGGGGGCGCCGCAGACATTTCAGGGGAATCACCTGAGGTAAGGCTTCCTCTGTGCCGCCAGAATCCGCCGCAGTGATTGCGTTTGGGCGGCGGGCCTGCCGCGTGTCAGCAGCGCGGGAATGGGCGAAGCTGCGTATCAGCTTGTGGGAGGCCTGTCTGTCTTGGCGGGAAGCCTCGTTTTGCGCTGGGGCGTACTTTTTCTAGCTCGGGGCCCCTAAGAGGAGCTAGTTCTTAGATTTTTGGATCATTTAAAAAAAAAAAAAGACCAATCTGTGTTTCTTTTTTCGGTTTCTGCTAGCTTTGCATAGCTGTTGGACTGTGCAGTACGGGACTCGCAGGAATGCCTTCAAAGCCACATTGCCTGGTCTGCGGCTCGCAGAAGGGTTCACTGACAGTCAGGGGTCTGCAGACCGTGTGTGCTGGAGGCTACAACCATGGAGAGCCCTTTAGGAGGGGCTGCAGAGGGGCAGAGGGCTGTGCTGGAAGTGCAGGAGCCTGCGCCCGTGGCGGGTCCCTCGTCCACTCCCGATCTCCCTACTTCTCAGCCGGTGTTGCCAGGTGGGCTAGCGGCCATTTCTTCATCAGAATTTGTAGCCCTTATTCAGCAGGCCTTTGGGGGACAGAAGGGGGGCCTGACAGCAGGTTCCGCTGGAGGCAACAGGGGTGAGAAAGGACCTTTTACCCCTCTGAGTACAGAGACAGCGGGTGGCCCAGCGTAGAGGGTCAGAAAAGAAAGGGACCAGAAGGATCCATCATTGGACTCGGAGGGAGGTCACTCCGAGGAAGGTGAGCTCGACGACGAATTAGAGGAGGACCTTGAAGGAGGAGAGATCACAGAGAGAGAGGATCAGGCTATGGTTGTCCGCCTGTTCTGGAAAGAGGAACTACCGTCTCTCATCGCAGAGTCCCTGAGGGCTCTCAATATGCCTACCCCTGGTCCTGCAGAGGATGCTACATTGGAGGATCCATTGTTACAAATGTTTCAGAAAACCCAGAGAGCGTTCCCGGTACACAGGGTGATTCGGGAAATGATTCAGGAAGAGTGGGACATGCTGGAGGCACATTTGAAGGGTTCCAGAGTTATGGGACGCCTTTACCCCCTGGTGGACCAGGATAAAGAACTATTTAAGTCCCCGAAGGTGGATGCAGCCATCTCGGCTGTCACGAAGAAAACTACGATTCCAGTTGAGGGCACTCAAAGATACTCAGGACGGGCGGTTGGAGGCCTTGTTGAAGCAAGTCTTTGAAGTGAATGCTTTGTCTATACAGGCTGCCATTTGTGGAGCTTGGGTGGCGAGAGCTTCGCTTCGCTGGTCTCAGAAGGTACAGGGAGACCAGGGGGAAGCTGCCTCCGGAGACGTGGCAAGGCTGGAATCCGCAGCGGCGTATTTAGCGGATATCCAGTATGACCTCATTAGAGGTCTATCGAAGAGCATGGCCTTGGCGGTCGCTGCTCGCCGTTATCTTTGGCTACGCAATTGGGCAGTGGATGGCTCTTCCAAGTCCAGACTAAGCAAGCTTCCATTTAGAGGAAAATTGCTATTTGGGGAGGACTTGGATAAACTGGTGAAGGATCTAGGAGAATCCAAAGGGGGTCGTCTCCCGGAAGATAAGCAAAAACCAGGGAGGTCTTCCTCAGTTCCAAAGAGTCAGCAACGAGAGTTTAGGAGATTTCGATACCCTAGATTCAGTCAAGCTCAAAGAGGATGTTTTCCTAGCAAATCTGCAAAAGACCCAATGAAGTCAGGGGGGCCCAGGCAGGCTTGGAGTCTGTAGGAGGTCGCCTGCGGGACTTTCTTCCTGCCTGGGTCCAGATTATGTCGGACAGGTGGGTACTGGAGGTCATCCAACAGGGGTATGCCTTGGCGTTTCAGCGGCCAGTAAGAGAATTCTTTGTACAGTCCCCATGCAAGTCACCAGCCAAGTGCGCCGCAGTGAGGGAGATGGTCGAGAGATTGATCGACCTCAAGGTGGTGGTTCAGGTTCCTCAAGACCAACGCAGGTTAGGTCGATACTCCATTTATTTTGTGGTGCCAAAGAAGGACGGAGCGTTTCACCCGATCTTAGAACTCAAAGGAGTAAATCAGTGTCTCTGGGTATCCCATTTTCATATGGAAATGTTGAGGTCGGTCATAGTGGCAGTACGAAAGGGGGAGTTTCTCATCTCCCTGGATCTCTCAGAAGCCTACCTGCACATCCCGATACGCCCGGAACATCAAAGATTTCTCCGGTTTGCGGTACCTATGGGACATTTTCAGTTCCGGGCCTTGCCGTTCGGTTTGGCCACGGCCCCGAGGACGTTCACCAAGGTGATGCCGTCGTGGCGGCGGCATTATGAAAGGAGGGCGTTCTAGTGCATCCGTACCTGGATGATTGGTTGATTCGGGCAAAGTCCCAAAATGAGAGGGTATCCGTGACAGCAAAGGTGGTAGCCTTCCTTCAAGATCTTGGTTGGGTGGTCAATATGACAAAAAGCAAGTTGGTTCCAACTCAGAATATAGTGTGTTTAGGAGCCCACTTCGAGACGAGGGCAGGGATAGTGTACCTGCCTCATCAGCGAGCGCTCGGATTAAGGCGCTTGGTTCGACGTTTTCTGAGCAGAGCATCTCCCACAGCTTGGCATTACCTACAATTGCTCAGGACCATGGTGTCTACAATAGATCTGGTCCAGTGGGCGAGAGCACACATGAGACTGTTGCAAAGGGTGCTGCTCAGGCGTTGGTCTCACCAGAACGATTGCTTGTCCAAAAGGTTACCCTGCTTACCGGAGACGTGTCAAACACTACAGTGGTGGCTTCATACGAAGTACCTTGATGACTGGATGTAGTTGGAGATGCCTTGTTGGCTCCCGCTGATGACGGATGCCAGTCTCATCGGATGGGGAGCTCATTTCCAAGGAACATTCGCCCAGGGGTAATGGTCAGCGCACGAAAGGGCCTGGTCCATCAACAGGTTGGAATTGAGGGTGGTGTGGCTCACACTGCAGGAGTTTCAGCTTTCCCTTCACAACACGGCCATTCCAGTGTTTTCCGACAACGCCACGGCAGTCGCCTACATCAATCGCCAGGGGGGCACCACCAGTGCTCCGATGGAAGAGGAGGCTGAACAGTTGCTCGAGTGGACCGAGCAAAATATGCTAGCGGTATCAGCGGCACATGTAGTGGGAGTGGACAACGTGCAAGCCGACTTCTTGAATCGAGTGAAGGTGGATCCAGGAGAGTGGGTCCTGCATCCAGAAGTGTTTGAAATGCTAGTAAGTCGCTGAGGGACATCGGTGATGGATCTCATGGCGACCTTCCAGTCGGCAAAAGTCAGTCGGTTCTTCAGCAGAAGAAGAGAATGGATGTCGGAGGGACTGGATGCCCTGATCCAAGCCTGGCCGGAGGAATGGCTGCTCTATGTGTTTCCATCTTGGGTATTAATAGGAAGGGTGGTACAGCGCATAGAGCGTCACGGGGGCAGAGTGATTCTGATAGCACCGGATTGGCCGAGGCGGCCATGGTACGCGGATCTGATGAGGCTTTTGGTGGGAAGGCCATGGTGTCTTCCACTTCGGGCAGATCTTCTGTCTCAAGGGCCGCTCCACATGCCTCAAGTGGATCGATTCTCGCTTATGGCCTGGCTCTTGAGAGGGCTAGGTTGATGGCAAGGGGATATTCTTCTTTGGTAATTTCCACTTTGTTAAGAGCAAGGAACAGGTCTACCTCTTTAGCCTATGTGCGCATTTTACAAAGGGGTTTGGATAAAGGTTTAGCAGCAGCTTTCCTGCAGGTGCAGGTAGCAGCTTTGCCCTGTTATGGGGCAAGATACGCGGTGAGCCGCTTCTTGTCATCCAGATATCAAATGTTTCCGGTGTCTCTGCTTTGCCCGTCCTGGAGGCCAGTGGTCCCAAGTTGGCATCTCCCTCTAGTCTTGGAGGCGATGGTCAAGGAGCCATTTGAGCCTTTGTCTGGAGCGTCTTTAAAGGATCTTACCCTTAAGATGGTGTTTCTTGAAGCCATGTGCTTCGCAAGGCGCATTTCCGAGTTGCAAGCATTGTCCTGTAGAAAGCCTTTCTTAGAGTTCTATGAGTCTAAGGTAGTTTTGCGGCCCGTGCCGTCTTTTCTGCCTAAGGTTGTCTTGGTTTTTCACGTGAATCAGGTATTCACTTTGCCAGTATTTATTGAGACTTCAAGGGATTCTTCTTCTCCAAGTCTGCATCGGTTGGATGTGCGGCAGACGTTGAAGATCTACATCCGTAGAACGAAAGCCTTTTGGCGGTCAGATCGTCTTTTCATGCTCTTTGGGGGACCGAGCCAGGGAAAAGTGGCTTCTAAAGCTGCCATTGCTAGATGGATTAAGGAGGCCGTGGCATCCGCATATATTTTAAAGGGAAGAGCTGTGCCCGAGGAGCTACGGGCTCATTCACTGAGAGTGCAGGCAGCGTCCTGGGCTGAATGTCAGTTAGTACCTGCGGTAGAAATTTGCAAAGCTGCTACCTGGTCGTTGCTGGATTCTTTTGTCAAGCACTACCGTCTTGATGTTCAGGTGGAGAGGGATACCTGTTTTGGATCGGTGGTGCTTCAGGCTGGTCTAGCGGGTCCCTCCCGTTGAGTTTCCTTACTGCTCTGTTACTTACCCAGAGGTTGGGACTACACTGGAGGGATGATTAGGAAGAGTAAATTAGACTTACCTGCTAATTGTAGTACCTTGAGGAACTCCAGTCTAGTCCCATATCCCTCCCTGATAGACGGCAGTTTGAAACAACAATGCTCTTACAGGTAAGAATTCAATATTATATGCAGGGAGCTTCCTTTTTGGTCTCCTTTTTTCTCGTTAAAGGGAGTGGGTAGACCTCAGTACTTCTCACAAGAGCTATTAAGGAAGGGTAGGACACCCTCTTGTATGTTTTAAGTTGGAGTTAATTAGAGAGTTAGGATATGTTGATAAAGTTTAATACTTAATGGTTGCTCCAGTGAGTCTGCTTTGTCACTAGGTTACTGGAGTGAGGAGGTGGATCCAGGATTGATATACCAGTTGTCATCAGAAAAAAAGATGATGTGTTCTCAGTCTCCAAGCTCCTCTGAGACGTGCAGAACCCAGAGGTTGGGACTAGACTGGAGTTACTCAAGGAGCTACAATTAGCAGGTAAGTCTAATTTACTCTTCTCTTCAATCCTCTCTGTTGAAGGGTAAAGACCAAGGCAGAGAAGCTTGCATCCTGGAGATGGCTGTATGGATTGTGTCATTGAGAGCATTTTGGTTTCCTGGACCATGGGATGATGATCCAAGGGCTGCACAGCAGAGATTGCGACCATCTGTCCAAGAAGGGTTGACGTGTCTTCAGTAGCAGACTGGCTACCTACTGAAGAGGCTTTAAACTAGATTCATTGGGGATGGGTGACAAAAGCCCCCAGGTTAATGAAACATTAAATACATCTATAGCAATGAGTAAAAGGGGCAACATCTGGAAGCAGTGTGTATAAATGCCCATATCATGAGAAATAAGATCCCAGATGCAAAGGTTTTAATGGAAGAGGTTGTCTTGGATTTAGTGGCAGTTATGGAGGCATGGTTTATAGACATCCATGACTGGGATATAATTATACCAGGCTATACTTTACTCAGGAAGGATAGAGTAGGAAGAAGAGGGGGGAGGAGTGGCATCATATGTAAAAAAATAATATTAAAACTCTAGAATTATAGGGCTTAAAAGGGATAGAGGAGGTACTGTGAGTTAAACTAGAAGGAGGGAAAGAGAACTCCATTTGCAGTGGTGTGAAATACAGACCTCCCTCACAGAAAGAGGAAGTGGATGGAGATTTAATAGAAGACACATACAGCATTGCCAGGAAAGGGGAAGTGCTACTGTTAGGTGATTTCAATATAATGGATGTTGACTGGCACATCCCTGCTGCGGTGTCATCTAGAAGTGAGGAGATCTTGGATTCTCTACAGGGAGAACTATTCAGGCAACTGGTAACAGACCCACACGTGAAGGGGCCATATTGGACTTGGTGCTTACCAATGATGAAAGTGCTTCTGATGTTATAGTGGGAGATCATTTTGCATTCAGTGATCACCAGAGATGGTGTGGTTCAGTATTAGGTATTTGAAAGCAAGGGTCTCTGTCTTTGGGAAAACTAACTTTGCCAAGATGGGCCAATAATTTGAAGGAGTCGATAGCGGGATGGGAACAGCTGGGGGGGGGGGGTGTAGGAAAACTGGGCAAAACTGAAAGAGGATATTTTAAGGACAACCAACCTTTTTGTTAGAAAGATAAATAAAAGGAAAAGGAGACCACTATGGTTCTCAAAAGAAGTAGCTGAAAGTATGAAGAAAAAGGGGGAGGCCTTAATGAACTACAAGAGATCACAGAGAGAGAAAGACAGGCATCTATATTTGGAAAGAGAAACTATCAAAATAGTCAGGAAAGCAAAGATACAAAAGAAATAGCTAATGCAGTAAAATGGGGGGGGGCTAAGACATTTTTCAGATATGTTAGTGAGAGGAGGAATGGGCAAACGTGGTGTTGTCAGACTCAAGGATAAAGGGGAGGAATATGTAGAAACTGATGAGGATAAAGCGGAATTGCTTAACAAGTATTTTTGTTCTGTGTTCACAGATGAAGGGCCAGGAGCAGAACCTCAGAAAATACCCACAAATAGGAACAGAAGTGATGGGGATTTCAAACGATTTTCAGAAGATTGTGTTCGTGAGGAACTTGCTAAATTAAAAGTAGTCAAAGTGATGGGTCCGGATAGGATACATTCAAGTATACTGAAGGAACTTGGATGTTCTTGCAGCTCCACTGACTGACCTTTTCAATGCCTCCTTGGAGTTGGGAGTGATGGCAGAGGACTGGAGAGAGGCACATGTGGTCCCTTTGCACAAAAGCGGAAGTAAGGATGTGTTTGAAAACCACAGGCTGGTTAGTCAAACTTTGTAGTGAGTAAATTATTGGAAACACTGCTGAAAGAGGAAATAGTGGGGTTTCTGGAGTCTAATGGATTTTAGAATCAGCAACAGCATGGATTCACCAGAGACAGGTCTTGTCAGACAAATCTGATTGATATCTTTGTGTGACCAGGGAGTTGGACCGAGGTACAGCCCTAGATGTGGTGTACTTGGATTTCAGTAAAGCCTTTGACACTGTTCCGCACAGTAGACTTAATAAAGAAACTGAGCACCCTAGGGATGGACCCTAAAGTTACTGATTGGGTTAGAAATTGGTTGAGTGGAAGGCGACCAAGGGTATAGGTAAATGAAGATCACTCTGAGGAGAAGGATGTTACCAGTGATGTGCTGCAAAGATCTGTCCTTGGTGCGATTGTTTTTATTTTTTATTTTTTAAACATCTTTGTTAGTGATATTGTGGAAGGGCTGTCGGGTAAGGTTTGCCTCTTTGCAGATGATACCAAAATCTGCAATAGAGTAGACACCCAGGAAGAAGTAGATAACATGAAGAGAGATCTAGTTAAGCTTGAAGAATAGAAAATTTGGCAGCTGAGATTTAATGCTAAAAAATGTAGGGTCATGCCTTTGGGCTGCAATAATCCAAGGGAGTGATACATTAAAGGGAGTGAGGTACTTCTGTCCACCAAAGAAGAGTGGGACTTGGGCTAAACAGGTAGAGAAGACAATGGTGAAAACTTGAAGGATGCTTGGGTGCATAGGGAGAGGAATGGCCAGCAGAAATAAAGGAGGTGATAGAGCCCCTCTGTATAAGTCTTTGGTGTGACCTCATTTGGAGTGTTGTGTGCAATTCTGGAGACCGCGCCTTCAAAAGGATTTAAACAGGTTGGAGTCTGTGCAGAGGGAGGCTACTAAAATTATTAGTGGTCTTCATAAAGTATATGAGGATAGACATAAGGATATTAATATGTATACTTTAGAAGAAAGGTGAGATAGAGGAGATATGATAGAGACGTTTAAATACCCCCATGGCATAAACGCACAGAAGGGGAGCCTCTTTCGATTGAAAGCAAGCTCTGCTACGAGGGGACATATGATGAGGGTGAAAGGGGATAGACTCAGGAGTATATATATATATATATATATATATATATATATATATACTCCTATTTCCTCTTGCTTTATGCTCCTCTGTCCTTGTGTCCCGACCTCTGGGATTCTCTCCTTCTTTCTCTCTCCGAAACAGCTCTCATGTCCTCTCATCTTGTAGTTCTGGGAGACTTTAATGTCCACGTTAGCTCCCAGACAAGATCACGCAATAAAGTTCTTCTCTCTCTTTTCAACAATCTTTGCTTCACCCAGCATGTGGACTGTCCCACACATGTCTCAGGGCATACTCTCGATCTTATTCTTACCTCTGATTCTTCCCCATTTCAGCCATCTATGTCTTACCGCTTCCTCTTCCTTGGACAGATCATAGTTGTGGTTTTTTCTCTTTTTCTTTTCCTTCTGCTCAGGCATCCAAACTTCCGAACTCATACCTTTCCTCTCAGAAACTCAAACGCCATATTACTCCTACCACCCTACAGCTCTTCCCTCCAGCAGACTCCCTCTTTCCCTCTGAGTTTTCCTCCTTACCCATGAACCAACAGGTTGACATTTGACCCTCCACCCTTTCCTCCTCCCTTGACTCTATCGCACCCCTCTGCCCTATCTCCTCTTGTCCTTCCTCACACCACCCTTGGTATCACCCAGGTCTTTATTTGCAACGTTCTTATCTTCGTCGTGCAGCATGGTGATGGCGCAAACACCCCTCCGATGTCTCTCTATCTTTCGCCATGCGCAGCATCACTCTATGCTAACTACCGCTAAACAAACATATTACTCCAATCTTATTACTTCGTCCTCAAATTCTTCCTGACGTCTCTATCAGGTTCTTAACTTTCTTTCCTCATCCACTACCTCTTCCCCTTCCTCAGTATCCCCCTCTGCTGCCCCCAGTCCAACTACACTTGCCACTTTCTTCTAGGGCAAGATTCAGTCTCTCCATTCTTCATTTGCTTCCTGCCCTCCTCCCCAATCTCCTCCCCCTGTTCTCTCTACTACACCCCCTGCTTGTTCGCCTCCATCCTCACACATCTTCCCTCACACATGGTCCAAGTTTCGGCCTGTCACTTCTGCCGAACTTGTAAAGACTATCTCAGTCTCCCACAAGACCACCTGTTCACTTGATCCACTCCCTTCCTCTTGGCTCTTTGATCCTTCACGCACTCTCATCCCCTACATGCTCACCAGTCTCGCTTCTGGTTGTTTCCCTACAAGTTGGAAGCACGCTTTGGTTCATCCTCTTCTTAAAAAAGCAAACCTCGACCCCTCTGTTCCTGCAAATTGGTGCCCCGTCTCCAACCTTCTTTTTCTGTCAAAGATTCTCGAAAGACTTGTTTTCCACCAACTTACTTCACATCTCGATTCCACTCTTTCATTACACCTCCGTCAATCTGGATTTCAGACCGGCCACAGTACTGAAACCATCCTTTTGGCACTTCTCAGCGAATTACACCACTCCCACGACCGTGGTGATGTATCTATTGCTGTTTCCCTGCACCTTTCTGCTGGATTTCATGTTGTTGATCACCGCACCCTTCTCACTCGCTTGTCAGATCTCAGTATTCATGGCATTGGTCTTCAGTGGTTTCGGTCTATCTCCAGGAACAAGCAGGAATGAGTCTTCACATATGGGTACGTTGGTACCGACGGAGCCCGCGCGGGAACGCTCCCCAGCGTCTTAAAAGAAAGCTTTTGAGAGCATCCCCCACGCATGCGCGCTGCCTTCCCGCCCAAAACACTTCCCTCACATCAGTTTTTCATTTTCCGCGGAGCCGACAGGACGTATCCCTGTCACCGCAGAAAATTTATCTTTTCTATTTTAATTTTTTGTGGTGCGCCTGCCTCCGCTCGTCACCCACCGGTACCACCGGTGTTTTTCTTTCTTTTCTTTGAAAAATTTCTCTTTCTGGCGAATTTTTTCTGCTTTTAGTGCTGACCTCTGGCCGCTAGGCCTCAACCTTCTCCATCATGGAAAGGCCAGTCACTACCCTCATGAAATGTTTAAACTGTGGCGGTACACTTCAATTTCTTACCCCATTTGGGTGTCTGCTTTGTTTAGCTCCTGACCATTGTCCTAAAGTCTGTTTTTCTTCTAGGAGTTTTACCAGAAGAGATCTTCAGCACTGAGTACAACTTGGTACCGGGTCTACATCTACCATGAGTCCACCAGGCAGAATCTCTTCTTCTTTCCATGGTCAGGTAACCCAACAACAGTCTGTTAAGACTAGCCAGTCCTCGAGAGGTAGATCTCTTGCTAAGCATCGAAATGCCCCTCGGCTTGCCCTCGAGGACACTATGGCTCAATCCCGGCGGGAGTCTTCGGGCTCCAAAGCATTCACGGGATCTCAGGTTGCTCCCGAGGTTTTTACCTCTGTGGATGCACCTGAGCCATGTTCGGTGGCCCGGACTGCTTCGAGTGGTACCGATGCCTCGGCATGGGCTGTGGTGTTGGATAAAGAACTCCTCACCATGGAACGTAGTCTGGCGCATCTCTCAGTTACTTCAGTACCGTCAGAGTCACCGCAGACCATTCTTCAGCCACTGGTATCGGCATCGATTCCGGTGCCGATATCGGCTCCGGTGCCGGCACCAGTACACGCGCCGACATTGGCGTCGCTTCCGGTACCAAATTGGTCATCGATACGGATGCTGGTACCGACATCGATGACTTCGATGCCTCTTCCCATAGGCTCGCGTCCTCCGATGCCGAGCCTGGAATCGCTATCTAGCCTCGAAGATTCGGTACCGACTTCCTTCGATACCAACAGGGAGGAGTACCGAGCACACCTCATTTCAAAGGATCCAGTGCTTCGTCCTCCCCGGGTTTCTAACCCCAAGGTGGCAGATACATCCATCGGTACCGTACCTGAATTTTCAGCAGATCCAGTTCTTACTCCTCAATTCAGAGAGTTTCTCTTAGAGGATATCTCTTTTCAAGCTTTTCTGCTTGACATGGCAAGGATACTTGCCATTTCTATACCTGGGAAGGAGTCTATACCGTGGGATTCAGAACTTCTGCAATCCCCCTGGTTTCCAGAGGAGGCAATTATGCTTCCCCTACATCAGATCCTACAGGATCTGTTATTTAGAATGTGGGAGACTCCCTTAACAGTATCTCCACATTCCAAGAGAGTTGATACTATCTATAAAGTGCCACCTTCTCCAGGTTTTCAAAAGACTCAATTATCTCATCATTCTATAGTAGTAGAATCAGCAATGAGGCGTATTAGGAGTGCAAAAAAGCACTCCTCTTATCCGCCAGGTCGTGAGTCTAGGACTTTAGATGCTTTTGGGCGTCGATGCTTCCAAGCATCTATGCTTTCAGCAAGAATCATTTCATATATTTTCTATATGGGATTCTCTCTGGAACAGGTTGCCAAAAGTTTAAAACTTTTCTACCCTTTCCTTCAGGAACATAAAAGAGCTGACTATTTATCACTAGTCAATCATGCTCATGATATTTCTACATTCCTTCATCGTGCTTCCCTAGATTCTTTTGAATCTGTCAGCAGATCTTCTGCTATAGCCATAGGGGCACGACGTTTAGCCTGGCTCCAAGCTTCAGGCCTGGATAAATGGGTACAAGAGAAGCTGGGAAATAGTCCTTGTACTGGAGAACATCTCTTCAACAAGGATTGCCTATTTCAAGCTAGTCAGTTAGACACTGATAATGCTTCCTCAAGAGGATTGTCAAAACTTTCCTCCATACCAGCTGATAATGGATCTTCTAAAAGACTTTATTCCTCTAGGGGGAAAAAGTTTTATCCATCTTCTTCCCCTCAAACAGATGTTTCCCAACAAGGACAATATCCAACCAGGCTAAAATAACGGAAACCTCAACAGATTCAGCAAACCCAGTACTACAGGGTTTCTGATTTTTTTCGGCCAGTATGAGGTTTCAAAACCTGTAGATATGTTTTTTCATCAAAAGAGCCGTCTAGTTTGACTCTCATCTATGCTGAGACAACACTGAGTTGCCTCTAGGCAAGACTCTCTTATTCAAGAGAACTTTACTCTGTCAACTCTAAGAGCTCTTGAGCTATCTCAGGCCTACAGGTAATAAGTTTCTCCTTCCCTATTAAAAAAAAAAAAAAAGGGGGGGGGGGAAGAACAACCAAGAAACTTAACAG
This sequence comes from Ichthyophis bannanicus, assembly GCA_033557465.1. Classification (NCBI taxonomy): domain Eukaryota; kingdom Metazoa; phylum Chordata; class Amphibia; order Gymnophiona; family Ichthyophiidae; genus Ichthyophis; species Ichthyophis bannanicus. The sequence continues at coordinate 693,611,837 of CM066032.1, read as the reverse complement.
GGTGAGTGATACCTTTCACTTTTTGGCAGTTACCTGTAACACCTTCACTGCAGAGGACTCCACCTATAAGAACTTACTAATTTGTAAGTTTTTCAACTCTGTATTACTTATCTTTTAGTTGGAACATCCAGTCTCCAACCTGCATATTATTCAACTGGAGAGCTTCTTCCTGAAGCTATTGGGATTCCTACTCCAGTAAATCTTGTCAATACAGAGTTTTTCCTTTTTAGGGTCCTTCTGCACTAGGGGTTTTCTTGCAGGATGCAATTCAGCATTCTGAAAACCCCTATCAGATTTTCCTCTATGTATTTGAGCAGAGTCAGCTCAGAAGGCTTCTAACCCCTCCATAATAGAAATATGAATAACCCATTATGTGGGTTAGATGAGCTTATTGGAACAGATAGCTCACATGGGTTTCTGCCTTCTCTACACTGCTTGTGTTTTTAGAGCTGGCCTCTCAAATACTCCTTTATGACAGCTAATCAGACAGGAATTTACTTTATCATTCCTAGTTATGTCTGTTGGTCCTTTTGTTAATCTCCATGGGACCTTTTTTTCTGCTGTCTTTCTAACAGATGGCTTCAAAGCGCCTTTTAGAACCCTCTGTTTAATTCATCATTGCAGAGGACAAAAGCCTATTATCATTTTTGCCATCTTCATTTCTCTTCCAACAGAATTGATTAGGTTGCATACTGGCTACTCAATAGCCAGATCTCACCTAAGTAGCCTATAACATGCTCTCTGCAACTGTGCAATGACGCTCTGCAACTATCGGCCTTTGTCAGAGAACATCGTAGTCTACCCCTAGTAGGGAACTTCTGGGGACTAAACAACCTTTGACTGGTAGGCTCTGCCCAGTCATGCTCTCATATGGCTGTTTGTTCCTATTTTCCATCTTCCTTAAAATTCCTTTAAGGAAAGGGAACCAGGGCCTGAACGACTTCAAGTTAAGGAATACCACCACTCTCTAATTTGTTCCATATCCCCAAGGGATCTTCCACTACTGGGATGCATTCCTAATCATTACAGTTGATCTTTATCTACTGTAAAATTTTCTACTTCTAATACCTCCTTGAAGTCTACAAGAAACAACAAACGCATGATACTCATACTGCTCTCATACAGAGTCAGACATGGCCCTTCATTGCATTTTTTTCTTCCAGCTTCTATCCTGAAATGATAAGAAGATCCAGATCCTTTATCTTAGGATTAAGGATCTCCTCTGCCCTCCTTCGGGTATGACTCAAGGCCTACTTGTCTGAGGACTAGTCTCTCTAGGCCTAGACCTCTTGTCAGGGGTAAGAAGCATCTTACTGGTTTCCACGTAACCTTGCTTAAGATTCTTATACCTTGACTAATAAGTGATTCTCCCTAACTATTCGTAAGGAGATCTTAACCCTTCTTGTTGTCAGACAATTCTCCTTATACAATCTGACCCTGAAATATTGTTACTGTCCATATCAATGCTGTCAGCATACCCTAAAGTCTTAAATGGACATCCCGTTTGTCTGGTAAATTTAGGAAATTCTTTCTTTACCATAACCTGATTCTGATAGAAAAAGGTTATCTTTTATCTGAAGCTCCAGGTAAGTTGTTAGCTTAAGTGCTATCACTTACGCAACACACATTCCTGATCTTCAGAAATCGGGGGCTCAATCGCCCAATACAATTTTCTTGTCTGGATAAAGGGGTTCCGAGAACCCATTTTCCTTTTTCTGTAGGGTATTTTAACCTTTTCATCCAGATTAGTCAGATTTGTCTTTTCTTTTCTTTCCCCAGGCACCATCCTGCTCTAGGGAAGGAAATACCTTAGTCTTTACCTTATAGAGAAGTTTATCTTCTCTCATGGGTCCCAACTTCTTATAAACTCCCCAGTTTCCCTGGGGTTTCTCCAGGCAATGATAATTTCTTATCTTTGTCTATATTGCAGCTCCATTCCCTTCACTCCTCATGATAGGGGAATTTCATATGAGGACAATGTGATGGTTCTTTTCAACAGACCCATATCCACTTTCCCCATATGTATAGATTTTTGCAATCCCTGGATAACATCTATTTTCAAGAATTGGGAACTCTGTCCTTACTAACGGGTATCTCTACACAAGAACACTTTTCTGCTTCCTTGTTTAGTTCAGCTGTTCCACAGCACTTCAATTTTACTCTGTTAGCTCAACTCCTACCCTCCATCCCTTGGATGCCTGGGGTCCTCGGGAGCAAGCATGTCCCGTTTTTTATTACTTGCTATATGCTGGGCCTCTCCCAGGCATCTTAGCTTGGGAGTCCCCATATGTGAAGACTCATTCCTGCTTGTTCCTGGAGATAGCACAGTTACTTACCTGTAACAGGTGATCTCTGGGAACAGCAGGAATAAGTCTTCACAACCCACCCACCTCCCCTAGGAGTTGCTCTCTTTCTCTCTCTCTTTTTAATTTGTTACTTCCCTCCTTCGGTCTCAGCTACAAACACAACTGATGTGAGGGAAGTGTTTTGGGCAGGAAGGCAGCGCGCATGCGTGGGGGATGCTCTCAAAAGCTTTCTTTTAAGACGCTGCGGAGCGTTTCCGCGCGGGCTCCGTCGGTACCGACGTACCCATATGTGAAGACTTATTCCTGCTGTTCCCAGAGATCACCTGTTACAGGTAAGGAACTGTGCTTTCCTATCAGCTCGCACCTTTGCCGCTCGATCAGGCTCCAACACCTCCCCCTCCTTTCCTTTGCACTATGGTGTCCCCCAGGGTTCCATCCTCACCCCTCTCCTCTTTAATGTTTTCCTTGCTTCCCTTGCTCTGCTTATACAACAGACTGGAATTTCTGCCTATTTTTTCGCCGATAATATTCTCCTAGTGCACCATACAAGTCCTTCAGCTCCAGATCTCTCTGCTCTCAACACCTGTCTTGCCTCCATTTCTGATTGGTTTACTAGTAACTTTCTCCATGTTAATCCTACAAAATCCACTGCCATTTGGTTTACCTTCGGTGCCTTCACCCCTAGCTTGGCACCTCTTATGTCCACTTCTCCGATCCCTCTGGTCCCTGTTCTCCGCTACCTTGGTGTTACCCTCGATCCTTCTCTTTCATTTCACCAACACATCTCCTCACTTGTATGTAGTTCATTCTTTCATCTTCGTAGAATTTGGGCTGTTCGGTCATTTCTTCCTCCCTCACTACTCTTGTCCTTTCATTGGTGATTACTCGACTTGATTATTGTAACTCACTTTTTGCTGGTCTCCTCCAATATCAGCTTTGATGACTTCAATTAATCCAGAACACAGCTGAGCGTCTTCTTACCCATTCCTCTCCTCGGGACCACGTGACTCCCTGTCTTCTTTCCCTTCACTGGCTCCCTATCAAAGTTCGATTTCTATTTAAACTTCTCACCATAACTCATAAGGTCCTTCACACCAGTATACCTCAGTATCTCGTCGACATCATTTACCTTCAACCCACCCCCCGTTTACTTCATTCTGTATACTGTAATCGTCTTTTTCTTCCATCCCCCGCCCAGGCCCACCTTGAATCAACCTGCCATGCCGCTTTCTTCTTTGTGAGTCCTGCTCTTTGGAATTCCCTTCCCCATTCCCTTCACACTGAATCGTCTTTCCCTTGGTTTAAGGCCCTTCTCAAGACCCACTTCTACTGTCAAGCCTATGATCTTCCCATCTCCTCTGATCACTCTTCATCTAGATACCATTAGGTTGTCCTTCCATTACAATAACCCCCTGATCTTATTTGGTACACCAGTTACAGCCCACTCCCTTTCCTTCCCCACAAACCTCATCTTCCCCTTATGTCTGATATCTGTGTTGTTTTTTTGTTTATTACTGTGATGTTCCTTGTTCATTACTGTCCTTTTCTAGCCTTCTCCCTCCTTTTCTATTTACTTTCCTATGATTTTGATGGCGTTCCTTTTTTCCTCCTTTATTTTCATCAGCCGCAACTTTTTTTCTTAACATTGTACACCGCTCTGACACCTTGGTAATGGGTGGTATATCAAATGCTACAAATAAAGATAAAGATAAAGTAATATGTGTAAATATTTATTTACGGAAAGAGTGATAGATGCATGGTAGAGATGAGGACAGTATCTGAATTCAAAAAAACATGGGGCAGAGTATATCAAGAGGAAAAAAGGGGACCATTGTAGTAGCTGATATGGAAATAAGCCATGTGGTCTTTTTCTGCCATCATGTTTCTATGCCCTGCTGTATAAAGTATTACCCCCCAAAAAGTGATGCTATCTCAAAATAGTAATATATAAGAATCACTTAAAGTATGAGCCCCTATGAAACAAACAAACAATAATTTTTATATAATTTTATACTTTTTGTCGGAGCTGAGCCGTAGGAGGGATATGAGTGATCACAGTCCCCCACCAGACTGCTAGCTTCTTTTATTTTTAAAGGTCCTTAACCTGTTGTATCAATTCAGTGCTTTAAAAGGGATTATCAGTCACTTATCTCAGTTTTTTCTTTGATATCGTCGCAACATTCGCTCCTCTTCAGAAAAATGAACAGCACGACGTGCACGTTTCGGGGAAAGAACCCCTGTGTCAAGTGCTTCCTAAATTTCCATTAAAGTAGGCGAACAAAACAGAACACCGCCGTCTTCGCGGCTGAGGCAAAACTGCTGCTAGCAGTCTGGTGGGGGATTGTGATCACTCACATCCCTCCTACGGCTCAGCTCCGACAAAAAGTATAAAATTATATAAAAATTATTGTTTGTTTGTTTCATAGGGGCTCATACTTTAAGTGATTCTTATATATTACTATTCTATGCCCTGCTGTGACATTGCCCCAGTTGATACTGGGGTAATTGAAATCGCCCATTATTGCAATGCAATGTGGGCCTTTGAGTCAATGGGGACCCAGAAGCTCCTGGGTTTTCTTGGCAGTGTGACTGGAAGTAGATTGCCAGGCCTTTCTTCCAAGGCAATGGAGGGTTAAGTGACTTGCCCAAGGCCACAAGGAGTGCTAGTGGGAATTGAACCCTGGTTGCTTGACTACCAAGCCAGTGTTCTAACCACTAGGCTACACCCATTATTCATGTATTATAATTTTTGTTACCTTCCCTGATTTCTTTTAGCATTTCATCATCCATATGTTCATTCTGGCCAGGAGGATGGTAGTACATCCCCACTGCCATTGCCTTCTCCTTTTTATATGGAAATTCTATCTATAGAAATTCTACAGTGTATTTTGTGTACTGCAAAACTTTTATCCTGTTTGACTCAATGTCCTCTCTAACATAGAGCACAGCTCCTCCACCAATTTGATCTACTCTATCATTGTGATATAGTTTGTACTTAGGTATCATTGGTTGTCCTCCTTCCACTAGGTCTCTGAGATGCCAGTTATATTTAACCTTTCATTTAGTGCTATATATTCTCTTCCATCTTATTATTTTTTTACTTCTAGAATTTTCAAACAGGCATTTCAGAAGTTGTATTTTGTTTACAGTAAGAAACTGGTTATCAGTTGACGGAGGTAATTTCAAATCTTTCAGCTCTGCCTGCTCTTTACTTAAAGGCATCTGGGTTACTCTTACCTTTATTGGAACCTCCCTATTTGGGATGCCCTAACTTCCCTCTTTTGCTCGCCTTTAGAGGAAACTTCTGTTTGGTGAAGATCTCAAGAAGCTTGTGAAGGACTTAGCAGAGTCCAAGCCCCAGTGCCTCTGGGAAGATAGGTCTAGGTGATCCTGGAGGCATGCACCTTCATTGGATTCTTCCTGCTCCTCACATTTTACTCTCACCTGGTTCCAGGACTTCTGGCATTACTTGTGAGGGATTTCTGCCTCGACCTTTTCCAGCTCTCGAGCCAAGCCTCAGCCCTTTTATGTGGCTCACAGGCCTAGTGACTCCTCTTTCTTGAAGGTGTACCCCTCCTTTTCCTCATAATGACAGGCTGGTGGTCCATTATGAGGTGCCTCCAATAGGTTGCCATCTGTGTGTTTCACCCAGAATGGGTTTACTGATGATCGCTGGGTGCTTAATGATGTTCAGCACGGTTATATCCTGAGGCACAAGAATCCCATTTTAGACACTTTTGTAGTCACTTCCTAGGGTTTCAAAACCAAGAAGGCTGCAGCTCAAGCCACTCTGGAGAGGCTGGTGCACCTCCAGACCATGGTTCCCATTCCACCTGCCCAAAGGGGCAATAGAACGTACTCCATCTACTTCGTTGTGCCGAAGGAGGACCACACCTTCAGGCCAATTCTCGATCTGAATGTTGTCAATGCCTCCTTGAATTACGGATGAAAATGAAGTCCTTTATTTAAGTGGCTCGAAGCGAGGAGTGGCTCACATCTTCTGGTGGAAGCATACTTTTCACAGTACCATTTGGGAGGACCAGTTTCATGTTTTGCCCTTCAATGTTACCACAGTTCTGAGGCCTTTCCCCAATTTCATGGTGGTCATGGCCCCGGTGTGAGGGAATCTGTGTGCCCTTGTCTTAACTGGCTTATCTGGTCCAAGTCTGTTGGAAGCAGTCAGGGTGATCCAGCTCCTCAAGATCTTTGGCTGGGTGGTCAATCACAGCAAGTGACATCTAGGACCCCCTCAGTTACTGGAGAATTTGCGGCCCTTTTTGGCTCTCATGCTGACAGTCCTTATGACAGTCAAAAGCATAGTCCAAGTTTCTTGCTTAGTTGACAACCTTTTGACAACAGCAGCTCCCAAGGTTTGAGGCTATCTTCAACTCCTGGGGTTGATGGCAGCCACTCTGGATTTAGTTCCTTGGGCAAGGGCTCAAATTAGGACACTCCAAAGGGCATTTCTGCTGCATTGGTCACCTTGCTCCCAAGTCTTCGAAAATCAGGCTTCCCTTTGTGCCACATGTAGCATCCAGCCTGCGTTGGTGGGCTTGGCCCACCAATTTTTCAAGGGCATGCTCCTGAATGATCCTCAGTGGCTCATCTTGGTGTCATATGCCAGTCTGTTTGGCTGGGGGGGGGGGGTTCTCTGTGAGGGACAGTCAAGGACACTAGACCAGACATGAGTCTACGTAGCCCATCAATTGCTTCAATACATGTGCTATTTGCTTGGACCTCTGTTGTTTTTACCACCTGGTGAAGGGTCAAGTGGTCCAGGTCTTCTCAAACACTGCCACAGTGGTGGCATATGTCAACAACCAAGTGGGAAACAAATGTGTGGGTGTGGCTCAGGAAATGGCCCTCTTTTATTTTTTTTTTCCCATGGGTAGAACAGAATGTTCTAGTGCTCTTGGCACAACATCGTATGGGTGTGGACAAAGTAGAGTAAGATTTTCTCTGTCATCACACCCTCGATTTCCAAGAGTGAGAGTTATCTCTGTCTGTTCCAGTGGATTTGGGACCAGTAGGGCAGCCTCTGGATAGATCTGCTGGCAACCTGGTTCAATGCCAAAGTACAAAAATTCTTCAGTTGCCACAAGGAGCTCTGCTCAGAGGACTTTGATGCACTGGTTCATCTCTGGCTTTGGAAGCTTTTTCTGTACAATATGTGTTTCCACCGTGGCCTCTTCTAGGGTGAATGTTTCAATGGATAGAGCATCATCTGGGCCTGGTGATTCTGATGGTACCAGATTGTCTGCAGAGACCTTGGCTTGTGGATTTCATGCAGCTCCTGGAGGGGCAGCCTTTGTCTTTCCTAATTCCGGGGCCTGTAGTGCCAGAGGCCCATTCTCTTGGATAACCTATCTCCCTTCCGGTTACAGCCTGGCCCTTGAGAGGCAGCACTTAATGCACAAAGGCTACTTGCTGGCAGTGGTTACTACTCTCTTGAAGGCAAAGTGTGGTTGCACTTGCCTCACCTATGTGTGGGTATGGTGTACTATATTTTTGCAAACTGGTGTTGGGAGCGCCATTTGGCTCTTCAGAAAGTGGAGCTGCCTTCCTTACTTGCCTTTTTGGATAAGGCCTGGACCGTAGTTCCTTGAGAGTTCAGGTTGTGGTGCTATCATGTTTTTGAGAGCCAATGGCTGATTGCTTCATAGATTTGTTTCCAGATGTGGCCTGCTTCCATAGGAGGTTGCACCACTTATGTCGTTCTTTGCAGTTGGTTGTGCCACCGTGGCATTTGGGTCTTGTCCTTCAGGCCCTGTTGTCTGCTTCCTTTGAACCATTGAGAAGGGCTACAATTAACAATCTGTTTCTTAAGACGGTCTTTTTGGTTGCCAATTGCTCAGTGCATCTCATTTCAGAGCTACGGGCTCTCTCATGTAGAGATCCTTCTGTCCTTCTCGGAAGAGCTCATGTCTCTCTGACCAGTCCCTTCCTTCTTGCCTAAGATGGTTTTCACCTTTCTTGTTAATCAGATAGTTTGTCTTCCATCTTTTTCAGCAGAGCGATGTAAAGGGAAGGGCAAGGATCTTCGCTTAGTGGATGTTCACTGGCTATTCCTCAGGTCACTAATTTTTTTCCATAAATCGTGTAGATTTTTCATGTTTTTAAAGGGTCCACATAAGGGTGAAGCAGCTTCTAAGGCTACTTTGGCCATTGGATAAAGAAAGGCAGTGTCCTCTGTCTATCTTTTGTGTAATCATGTCTTTCGGGAGGGATTGTGGGCACACTCCACTCGGGCTCAGGCCTTTGACAGAGCACAGTTCTGTTGCCCCTATCAACATCTGTAGGGTTCTGACTTGGTCTTCTCTCTCTACCTTGTCAGGCATTTCTGCTTGGACATCCACACTAGGGTGGACACGGCTTTTGGTGCAGAAATTTTGAAAGCAGTCTTCTTCCTGCCCCAGTGGATTTGTAGCTTTCGCATTTATCACTTGTCTGGGCTGGTCTAGAAAATGAACTGGAAGGTGATGTTTTACTTACCAGATAACGTACTTTCCTGTAGTCCTAGATCATTCCAGAACCCACCAGCTGGTGCTCTGCTAACTCTGCGATTTATCTTATCTGGTATGGTGGCTGTTTGGTGCATAGATGTTGTACGTAGTTATCTCTCTCCTTTCTCTGTTTCCCTCTTTGAGGTAGCATGTGACTAAGTATGAATACTTAAATATGCCCCTAGTTGCATCAGCTGAAATAGCAAGATGATGTCACCAGAAGTTTCTATTTTTTTTCAGTCTTCACCTCTGCTGGCAAGGGGCCACAACCACTTGTCTGGACTGGTCTAGCATGCCTCCAGAAAAGGATATTATTTGATAAGTAAACTGTCACCTTTTACTGTATTTGTACATTGCAGAAAGTGGACTCTAGAGCTGAGGTCTAGAAATATAAAGAACTATATTGAATGCCCTGATTAGGGGGGTCCCTAAAGTGACTAGGTCAGAAACTTGTTGAGTGGGAGGCGATAAAAGGTAGTGGCAAATGTAATTCATTTTGAGGACAGAAGTGTTTTCTAAGGATAAGTCCTCACATCAGGAGAGATATCATCAACAGAGTAGAATATAGGCAACCACTCTCCAGCCAAGATCTCTCTTAAAGCTTTTGAGAGGTTCACTGCACATGCCTGTCACTTTCTGTCTTCCACTGTCACATGGATTCACTTCAGTCTTCATCTCACTGTGAAGTTGAGAGATCATGTCATCACAGCTCACATAAAGAACATTGAATTTTGACAATTTTTTTCTTGTTTTATTTCTCAGATCTGTCATTTCCATGTGGTTCCCAGTTCTCAGTTGCATCTTAAGTAAGTGGTAATTTCTAAAATGTTTCGTTTGTTTTTGCATTTGCCTGTTGCAAGCCTTGGCTGATGGTCTTAGGCACCCTGGTTGTAAGTTTATTTCAAAAGCACATAGTTTTTTGTGAGCCATTTTTTGGAAATAGATCCCAGAAAAAGAACTCTCAAGTGGCATGACCACATACAGTATGTAATGGATACTCAGACTTGGTGCTTGAAGTGTCTGGGGCCCAACTATGATCCATCTTGATGTAATTTAATTGAGTTTAATTTATTTAGTTGTTAGTTTTGTAGCCTTTGAAGAAACAATATATAAAACAGTTTATTAAAACAAATATAAAGCAGTCATAAGGCAAATTATTTCTCTTTCATAAACATTCACAGAGAGCCACGCTTTACACCAGGGGTCTCAAACTCAAATTGCTTTGAGGGCCGAATGAGGACTTGTAAAGTAACCCGGGGGCCGCATAAGACACGGGGCCTCATTTGCATAAATATTTGCATAATGTTGCATAATGAGTGCATGGATAAAGAAAGACTAGAAAATTTCTATATTACTATAATCCAGTGCCAACCGCCAGGCACATTAGGAACTACTACTAACACTGCCCATTTGGAACCCATAGCAAACTCCCCGTATCATAACAGCACTACCAGGACTCACAAAGCACCAGACCCTACCTATCAAAAGGCAACACTGCAAATATTAAATCAATACATTTCAGAGAACAATACATGACCTACTGGGAAAAGAGAACAAGTAGCAATGTCAAATAGGAATTACACAGAATACCTCAGCACTGTAGAAATAAAACTATAAATTAATTTCTTGTACTAAAGCACAGACATTAATGATGCACATTTCCCAGAGCTGACATATTCCAGTTAATAAATTCAAAATAAAGAGATATTTTTCTACCTTTTGTGCATTTTTTTTCAGTTGCAATTGCTCCAGCCACTTCTGGTTTCTTCGTGTCTTCTGCTATCTCCATCGTCTGCTGTCCATTTGTCCTTTCTTCTCTCTTCTAGTTTTTTTCCATTCTCTCTCTCTACATCTGCTTTAACATACTAATCTTTCTCCTTTTGCTCTTTCCTCATTCCTATTTCATCCACTCAAATTTTACCCCTCCATCCTCAATCCCCACTTACTCTCCCAATACCTGGCCAATTGTAGATTTGTCTTCTCTGCCAGACAAAATATTTTTCCCCTCTCCATTTCACTTTCCCAGCTCCATCCCATTCTAATCCTCCCCCAACATCAGCTCCCTTCTAGTTCCAGCCCCACCCAGCATCTGCTCCTTTCTAGTCCCTGCATCAGTCCATTTCCAGTCCTATCCTAGCCTCACCATCAGCCCATTTCCAATCCTAACCCCCCATCAGCCCATTTCCAATCCTAGCTCCCTCCCCTCACAGCCCATTTCCATTCCAAGCCCCCTCCCCATCAGCCATTTGCAGTTCAAGCCCCCCTTCCACTCAGCCCATTTCCAGTCCTAGCAACCCCCCCAGCCCATTACCAGTCCTAGACCCCCCATAGCCCATTACCAGTCATAACCCCCCCCCTGCCAATAGCCCACTTCCAGTCCTAACCCCCATCTGCCCACCTCCAGTCCTAACCCCCATCACCCCATTTTCAGTCTTACCTCCCCTCATAGGCCATTACCAGTCCTAACCCCCCAATCAGCCCACCTCCAGTCCTAACCCCCCAATCAGCCCACCTCCAGACCTAACCCACCTCTGCCCATTTCCAGTCCTAGACCCCACATTTCCCATTTACCTTCATAAACCCCCCCCTGCCAATAGCCCACTTCCAGTCCTAACCCCCATCTGCCCACCTCCAGTCCTAACCCCCATCACCCCATTTTCAGTCATAAACCCCCCCCCTGCCAATAGCCCACTTCCAGTCCTAACCCCCATCTGCCCATTTCCAGTCCTAGCCCCCACCATAGCCCCTGACCCGTTATAAACCCCCCCAGCCCATTACAAGTCATAACCCCCCCCCCTGCCAATAGCCCATTTCCAGTCCTAACCCCCATCTGCCCATTTCCAGTCCTAGCCCCCACCATTGCCCATTACCCGTTTTAACCCCCCCAGCCCATTACCAGTCCTAACCCCCCCTGCCAATAGCCCACTTCCAGTCCTAACCCCCATTACCCCATTTCAGTCAGCCCCTCCATAGCTCATTACCGGCCAGCGAAGGAGGGAAACAAAAAAACCCCCAAAACCCTGGCTTCTGCTGCTGCCATTGCCGCCGTGGCAGCGGCAGAATCAATTGTCAAATTTAAAAAAAACTGACTTCTGCTGCTCAAGCAGCAAAATCAGCTGTCCTGCGGCCCCTTCCCCTCTGCCCGGAGATCCGACTCTGCTCTATCAGCGGCGTGCTTTTCAAGCCGCGACGAGAGTATTCCCCTCTCGCGCGGTTTAAGCCTATTCACTTTTCAAGCCGCGCGAGAAGGGAATACTCTGTTCGCGGCTTGAAAAGCACGCCGCTGATAGAGCAGAGTCGGATCTCCGGGCAGAGGGGAAGGGGCCGCAGGACAGCTGCTTGAGCAGCAGAAGTCAGGTTTTTTTTTGAATTTGACAATTGATTCTGCCGCTGCCACGGCGGCAACGGCAGCAGCAGAAGCCAGGGTTTTGGGGTTTTTTTTGTTTTCCTCCGTCGCGGGCCGCACAAAGTTGTCTCGCGGGCCGCGTGTTTGAGACCCCTGCTTTACACAGTAGAAACATGACACCAGATGAAGACCATAGACAGGGTTGGCTCAAGGCAATCTGATGCCTGAGGCGAGGGATGAGATGGTGCTCCCTCCTCCCTCCCCCCCCCCCTGGAGCTGGAAGGGAGGGGAGGCTTTCTCAAAACTGCAGTCAGGAACTGAACCAAATCATAAAGTCAATTAGATAATGTGTGGTGAGGAATGCCCTCCAGAAGAGATGGAGATAGGGGAAAATCCTGGTAGAAGTAATGAAACAGCACTAGCACACAGGATTTCCAATGCAGAGTTGAAAAAAACACAGCTCTCTGCTGAGCACAGGACACGCCCCAGCTCAGGGGAGGAGACAGGCTTCTGTACTAATTGGGCACGCTCAGGGGAAGGTCAGGGCGTGCCGGGAAATGAAGCCCTTTTAAATCCCCAAGCAGAGAGGACAGAGGAGAGGAGGAAAAGAGAGAAAAGGAGGGAAAGAGAAAAAGAGGGAAAAGGAAGGAGGAAAACGCTAGAACCCTGGAGCAAGGCAGAACCTTGGAGCAGTAAACCTTGGAGCCAAGCACACTCTAAGAAAGAACCTTACTACAAGGTAGAGCCTGGGCGTGGGAAGGCTAGCAAATTCAGCACATGGAAAGAAGGTATCTGGTCTGGTAGCAAACAAGGCTACAGAAGCAAGGCAGTGAAGCAGGAAGAAAGCTTTTCAAAGAGAAATTCACAGAGCAGAGGAAATAGCAGTAAGGCTGCTGAGTTTTTGAACCAGAGAGACTTCTGGAGGAAAGGTGCCAGTTCTTATTCAAACCCTGCTAAAGGTAAAGCTGACTTTTCTACTTTTAATGCTTTACTAGAGAAACCTTTTATTTGTGCTAACCTTCACAAGGTAAACCCAGCTGCCGAAGCTGATAGCAAGTGGGGGAAGGGTGTTACCCTTACCAAAGACTTTCACATGGATAAAGAACACTTACAGGCTGAATTGCTTTTAAAACAGTTTCAAGAGTTTCTGGAACTGAGGTCAGGGAAGCTTAGCAGGCCTGACAGAGACAGCGATAGCCTTAGCTCTGATGAATGCATGCAAGTGGATAATTACCTGCCTGCCTTAGAAGGAGACCCTTCTCCAATGGATTGCTCAATCTGCCTCAAAGAGGACAGCAATATAAGAAACCCTTGAACACTGTATGAAAAGAATACAGGGAGTTTGCTGTACTTGCTGCCAAGCTAAAAGGTTTACAAATTGTTTTCATTTGTTGTTTTGAGAAGCCACGCTGTGGAAGGAACAGCTGTTTGTTTGGTGCTGCAATAATTCTGAAAGACCACATGAGGCACTGCTGAGTTAAAGCTGCTGTGATTGTGAAGAGCCAAGTAGAAGCTAACTTAATTTCAGTTGTACTTCCTATGTTCCTGGTTTCAGCTGTTTGGGTTGAAGTTGCACCTTTTGCGTTCTGTACCATTGAATTTTGATGCGCTGGAAAATATCCCCACAACAAGAAATTTCTTGCAGCCTTACCATTCGTGTCACGACTACAATTTAATCCTGAAGGAAATACAAGTACACTACGAGTCCCAGAATTCCCAGGGACCAGTACAAGCTTTATTCCTCAGGGACATTGCAAGGCCACTCCTGCCTGTAAGCTCTCGGGCCCGGGCAGGAGCGTCGCAAATGTGGCAGAAATAAAAAGATGTTCACACACCACAGAACTAAAAGAGAGAGCGAGAACCACTGCACAGTTTATAACACCAAATTAAATAACTCATTTTCATTTTGTTGTTATAAACTGTGTTATGGTTGTTGCTTTTTTTTTTTTAACATATATTTTGCATTCACAGAACCAACCCCCCCCCCCTCCTTCCCCAACAACAGGTGCAGAGCCAGAACTAGGACATGCACCCACAGAACTCAATATCTAATTTGAAAAAAAGTCTGATTCTGGCCATCTCACTAACAAATATTCTCTTGTACTAGGCATATTGTGAACTAACAGGAGTGGAGGAATAGCCTAATGGTTAGGGCTCTGGCTTAGCAACCGAGGGCCCGATTTTCGAAAGGCATGTACACGATTTACAGCCCAGTAAACCATGTAGATGCCTTAGCTGGGGATATTCAACAGCACTTACATAGTTAGTATCATTGGATATCCCCTCCTAAGCCCCCTATGTGCCCCGATGCTATCTGGTTAGGATCAGGGCATGTTGGGGCATTCTGGGGCAGAGAATGGCGTTAACCGAGCGGCAGTGATATTAGATGCTGCCCAGTTAACGAAATGCACCTTAAAGATAGGCGAGAAACACTCCCTCCCTGCAGTTAATCTATGGCCCCGCATAATCAAACTCTGGAATTAGTTACCGGAGGATCATAGTAAAAGCTGTTAGTGTAGCGGGTTTTATAAGAGGTTTGGACAAGTTGTTGGAGGAAAGGTGCATAAACTATTGTTAAAGAGGACCCAGGAAATCCACTGCTTATCCCAAGACAGATATTATGGAATGTACCTTTTTGGGAACCTACCAAGCAGGGCCGGCCCATCCATTGAGCAAGAATGTTGTTTGCACAGGGCTCCGCGTTTCAGGGGACCCCGCGCAAACAACATTCTGCATCAGCCCAGGTAAATTATAAAAAACAAAAAACTGGCTGCCGCTGCCAACATGGCAGCAGCAGAATCAAGTGTCCCATGGCCCCCCACCCTGCCTGGCAGAGCCCTCCCTGCAGCATCAGCTCCCTCAGCGCCGGCTTTCAGAGCTGCGAAGGGAAAGTTTCCCTTTCTCGCGGCTCAGGAAGCCCGCCGGCGCTGATGGGCAGCCCCGGTAAGCTTAACAGAGCCGCAAGAAAGGGAAACTCTCCCTTCACAGCTCTGTAAGCCGGCGCTGATGGAGCTAATGCTGCAGGGAGGACTCTGCTGGGCAGGGTGGGGGGCCATGGGACACTTGATTCTGCTGCTGCCACGACGGCAGAGGCAGCAGCATCCAGTTTTTTTTTTAAACTTACCTGGGCTGATGGGGGGGAGGGTGATTAGGGCTGGTAATGGGCTATGGGCTGATGGGGGTGTGGGAGCGTAGGACTGGAAGTGGGTTGATGGGGGGCTTAGGACTGGTAATGGGCTATGGGGGGGCGCTGGGACTGGTAATGGACTGGGGGGGGTTGCTAGGACTGGAAATGGACTGAGTGGAAGGGGGTGCTTGAAATGCAAATAGCTGATGGGGACGGGGGCATGGAATGGAAATGGGCGGTGAGGGGAGGGAGCTAGGACTGGAAATCGGCTGAGTGGGGGGAGCTAGGATATGACTGGAAATGGGCTGTTGGGGGGAGCTAAGATTGGAAATGGGCTGTGGTGGGGGCTTGGATTGAAATGGACTCATGGAGGGGCTAGAACTGGAAGTAGGCTCATAGGGGGCTTGGATTGGAAATGGGCTGAGTGGAGGGGAGCTAGGATTTGACATGGGCTGATGGTGGGGCTAGGAAAGGACTAGAAATGGGCTGATGGGGGGCTGGGATTGGAAATGAGCTAATGGAGGGACTCGGATAGGACTGGAAATGGATGAGGGAGCTAGGACTGGAAATGGGCTGATGGGGCTAGGATAGGATTGGAAATGGGCTGATGCAGGGACTAGAAGGGAGCAGATGTTAGGGGAGGATTACAATGGGATGGAGCTGGGAGAGTGAAATGGAGAGGGAAAAAATAGTTTGTGTGGGAGGGAAGACAAATCTATAATTAGCTAGGTATTGGGAGAGTAAGTGGGGATTGAGGATGGAGGGGTAAAATTTGAGTGGATGAAATAGGAATGAGGAACGAGCAAAAAGAGAAAGATTAGTATCTTAAAGCAGATGTAGAGAGAGAATGGAAAAAAAACTAGAAGCGAGAAGAAAGGACAAATGGACAGTAGACGATGGAGAGTTAGCAGAAGACACGAAGAAACCAGAAGAAAGTGGCTGGAGCAATTGCAACTGAAAAAAAAATGCACAAAAGGTAAAAAAATATCTATTTTGATTTTGAATTTATTAACTGGAATATGTCAGCTCTGGGAACTGTGCATCATTAACGTCTGCGCTTTGTTTAGTACAAGAGGAAATTAATTTATAGTTTTATTTCTACAGTGGTGTTGTACATTCCAAGTTTGGCTTTTGGGGTTCCCAGTTTAATTATTATCTTCTTGTTTCTAAATTGTGATTCCTTATTTGGTGATGGTCTATGTTCTGCATGTGTAACTGAGCTGAGGTATTCTGTTTATGTAATTCCTATTTGACATTGCCACTTGTTCTCTTTCCCCAGTAGGTCATGTATTGTTGTTCTCTGAAATGTATTGGTTTAATATTTGCAGTGTTGCCTTTTGATAGGTAGAGTATGGTGCTTTGTGAGTCCTGGTAGTGCTGTTAGGATACAGCGGGTTTGCTATGGATTCTAAATGGGCAGTGTTTGTAGTAGTTCCTAATGTGCCTGGTGGTTGGCACTGGAGTATAGTAATGTAGAAATCTCTTAGTCTTTCTTTATCCATACACTCATTAAGAGGCATGTTTACTAAAAGTTAGTGTATGGTAACATTATGCAAATATTTATGCAAATGAGGCCCCACACCGAGTCTCTGCACATGGCCCCGCACCCCCCTTGGGCCGCCCCTGCTACCAGGTACTTGTGACCTGGATTGGCCACTGTTGGAAACAGGATATTGGGCTTGATGAACCTTGGTCTGACCCAGTTTGATTATGCGGGGCCATAGACTAACCACAGGGAGGCAGATTTCTGGATAGCATCAGGACACATAGAGGACTTAAGAGGGGATATCCAACGACACTTACCAAGGGCCTTTCAAAAATCGGGCCCTTGGTTCCTAAGCCAGTGCTCTAACCGGTAGGTTATTCCTACACTCCTATTAGTTCACAATATGCCTAGTACAGGAGAATGTTTGTTAGTGAGATGGCCAGAATCAGATTTTTTTTCTCGAATTAGATATTGAGTTTTGTGGGTGGATGTCCTAGTTCTGCTCTGCACCTGGTGTTGGGTTCTGTGAATGCAAAATATATGTTCAAAAAGAAAAAGCAACAACCATAGCAGAGTTTATAACTCATTTTTCTTTTGTTATAATTTGGTGTGATAAACTGTGCCGTGGTTCTCGCTCTCTCTTTTAGTTCTGTGGTGTGCAAACATCTTTTTATTTCCTCCACATTATCTAATAGACTTTTTTTGATTTGGTTCAGTCCCTGACTGCAGTTTTGAGAAAGCCTCCCCCCCCATGGCTTGGGGGGGGGGGGGGTCGCGCTGTCTCATCCCTCAACTCAGGCAGCAGCCTATAGTGCCATTGAGTGAATGAATGTTTGCAGAAGTTAAAAGCACTTTTAACTCTCAGCCCTTGGCATTTTAACTATTCCTGTGGTTCCATACGATAAAGGCATTTTAATTGCTGCTTCATGCACATCTGAGACATGCTTACCAGAGGTATGTGGATTTAGTGTGTGGTTGGGCACTGTGCTAACAACCTCAGCTACACTGGTAGTGTGTGTTGGGTGGAGACTGGGCAGATTGCAGGTATTCCTGAGGTATTGTAGATAGTGTGTGTTAGTGGCTCAGGCTTGCCGTCTGTACCACAGGTGCAACTAAGACCACCTCAATTGGGGGCGTACTGCGGTTAGCAATGAACCCCTTGCTGGTAACTCAGCCCATACACACGTTACTGGTGTGGGCTTAGCAAGCCTGCCCCATCTGTGCATTAGCTCCCTACCCCCTTTTCTCAGTCTACATCAGGAAGTCAGTCAGTGTTTCCTGGTCATTTAACAGAGAATAGGCTTAAATGTACCTTTGAGAAACTGATCCATCATCTCCAACATTAGCCTCTCTCTGAAGCATCGCTTGCAACAAAAGAATATACTATATGCTAGGTACGTGACAGACCATCTGAGAAAGCTGTGCAAAAAAAAAAGCTTATGAGACTAGTGAGGCTGTATTTTGATACAGAACAGTGGTTCCCAAATCTGCATCTTCATTGTGGATATCCTGAAAAGCCGAGTGGCTGGAGGGTCCCAGAGGAAGCAGTGGGAACCACTGAAATAGAAGGTCGCGCAGTCTTTCAGGTGATACGATTACACAGAAGTACATAGGCATCAAAAGTAGGCACGTGGCAACTTAGCGCCTACCTAGATGTGATGTATGCAAAGGCATTGCCGAGTTGGAGGGAGGAATAGTTTGGGTGGAACAGGGGAAGGGTTGCAATATCCATACATACTTCCTAAAATGCGCATGCACATATTAATACCTTCCTTAGAGCAGGCTTTTTCTTCTTGAGAAGTTTTATAGGTGTTGTGTTATACAATTATTCCCCAAAAGGCTGGACTGTTTTAAGCATGCTGCTTCCAAAGTTAGAGCTATTTTATGGTGCAGTGGAACTTTGCAAAAAAAAAAAAAAAAAAAAAAAGGAGTAACTTGTGCCTCTGTGCCGGAATACTGTTCTTCTTTCTGTTGTTGCTTGTGAGCTCACTGATAAGGGTTTAGGTCCTGGGTGTGGGAATAATCATGCTGCTTACTCATGCAGTTGGGATATGAGGGCTGAGTAACACAAAAGAAGAATTTTCTGATTGCTACACCAGAAGAAGTTTTATGTAACTAATTAAAAAAAAATAACCATTTTAGTAGAATGCATCTGCTGGGCTGCTGAAAGCTACTTTGACCCTGCTCTTCAAGGCTGCACTTGATGAACCACATCGTTCTCTTATCTGCACTACTGTTAACGCTCCTGCTACAGCCCCCACTAGCCTAGCTACAGTATCTCCTGCCTCTCCAGTAACGCCCATCACAAAACAGCACTCGTCTGCCCTGTACCTGCCCCAGGTCAGCACTACAACCTCCTGAACTCACTCTACTACAGACTGAAGGACTTGTTTCTCATCCCTGAAGAGGGTGGGGGAACAGGACAGCTTAGTGATTGTGTACTGCTTTCCTGTGCTGCACAGAACCCCTCACCCCCCCCCCCTTCTTATAGTGCAAGGTTTCCAATAAGGATCCTGAATAGCACACACATGCTGTTGCACAAAATTTACATTGTTTTGAAGCAGGGCCAATGCTACAATTAAGTGAACTAGGTGGCTGCCTAGAGCAGTGATTCTCAACCCAGTTGTCAGGGCACTAGGCCAGTAGGGCTTTCAGGATTCCTATAAAGAATATGCACGACATAGGTTTGCATGTACTGCCTTCACTGTATGCAAACCTATCTCATGCATATTCATTGTGGGTGTCCTAGGTGTACCCCGAGGACTGGATTTGAGAACCACTAGCCTAGAGCACCAATGGCCTGACTCTGAAGCGTATCAATTGCTGCTGCTGTCCCTCTCTAGGGCCTGCGGCAGCGGCGGCAACTACTTCAAACAGCCCTACAGCACTTCCCAAAACTAACTGCGCCTTGTAGCGCTATACACATGCTAAATAGGAGTAGTACTACTAAGTAAGCACTGCAGAGCTGCAGGTCCCAGAAAGGGCTCTAAGGAGGTGGTGGCAGGCGGGCGCCAGGACTGAGATCAGTCTAGGGTCCCTCATAACCTTGCACTGGCCCTCTTTTGAAAGATGTGCAAATTTGTGTGTGTACTTCTGTAGTTTATAAAACACGCACCACACATTGCAACTGTTCCCCCTCCTCTGCTCAACTTCCATGCCTAGGAACACGTCACACGTGGCGCATGTATTGAACCGCATGCTTTTACAGGCACCATTTTCCACATGCAAAGCATGCTCTCTATACAGAAACTGCTTTATAATATTTCTCCCATATACAGTAGTACAGTGGCAGTTCAAGAAACAAGATGTTGGCTCAACTGTCAGATTCTAATTAAAAAACATTTAAAAAAAATCCCTCAAAATTTATAACTCCAAAGCATTATAGAACAAACTTGCCTTTAAACTGAAGTTCTTAGTTTGTATGGTAACATTTTGCCTAGATAAAATTGTGGGTACACAGTATGTTTCTATAGTTTGATATTAAAGACATAAAAATGTGTTTCTAATATAACTAAAAGGCACATTTTACAGCAGCAGAACTTTTATTGACAGCTAACTTTAAAGGAATACAGAAAGCCTTCATGAAAAATGCAAATATCCCATTTTCTCAAGGTATGCAAAGTATTCACTCTGCTCATCAGAAATGTGAGTAAGTCCATGTATACAGAGTGAGAGAGGTGGGAGGGATCACATTTTGGCTTCAGCATAAAGTACTGATCTCAGTTTTGGTACAGCCCCATTTGCAGCACAAGCCCGCCACCCCTATTGAGAAATCCCGTTTTCTCCTGCGGTTCTTTTCCCAAGGATATCGGGCTGGAGCAATGGCTCCCATTCCATGCAGAGCCTTCTGAACGTGATGGACGTACTCGATGGAATCATCTGACGAAGGTCCGTACTCATTGTAGTCCTTATCTAAGCTGAAAGAATCCTTGAATGTCTGTGGATCAGAAGGCTGACTGGCCTTTGGAAATTGCTGCAGATCTGAACCAAAGACAGACTGTAACTTCAGGCTTGCCAGTTCTTTATTGTAAATTTGAGTTGAATCTGTTGGCAGAAAGAAAGGTAAAGAGAACAAGAGTACAATTTAGCACTGTATTGAGGGTTGCATCCAAATGGTTACCTTACAATGACTTTGAATGATTTGATAGGACAGCTGTAAGACTCTACTTCCTGACTGAACCTGTTCTTGGCTGAAGCTAAGCAGGGTTGGGCCTGGCTTGTATTTGGATGGGTAACCACCCTGCATACCAGGGACTGTAAACTCACTGTGTGGAAGAAAGGCTTGGCAATCTACTTCTGGTCATACCTTGCCAGGAGTCAACATTGACTTGACGGCATGCATTGATAGGAAACTATTCATGATGTAATCAAAGAATTGTAATACCCCTTTTACTGATGAGATATTCATGAAAAGGTCTATGTGGATTTAAAGAAACTTCAAAAGAGCAACTAGGCTTGAATGCATCACAAATTATTTCATACATGTGGTAACCACATTGTATATGACCGATACCAAAATCTCAGCAAGATAACCTTATAGGGGAAGTATGGAGGGAAGGAAAAAGGAGGATATAAACTGATCACACATTACGCAGGAGAACAAGGTGCCCACCTGTACCCTACATACTAGGACTAAATTGATGGTACTGATAGTATAAAACCTTCAGAAAAAGGTCAGATCCCTGGTGAAGCATTAGGGCCATGGTGAGTATGTTCATGGACTCGCCTCAGCAGGAGATAAATCACAGAAAGTAATAAAAAAAAGTTAAGAGGATCAAAAACTGTTAGGTGGACTCCTGAAAGTGAAAAGGAGATAACGAACTGCTACTCTTATGCCACAAACCCTGTATTTGATTACACAGGCTACACAAAAAGAAGTTGCCAAAAAAATAAAAGAGTTGGACGTTCCCTTTGGCATGATGCATGTACTACACCGAGCATTAGCAGTAAATTTGAGAGACTGAGATCGTACTCCACATACCCTGGTTTAGGAGTGAGGTTCACGACTGCCATAGTATGTGCAAAACTAACCCATTTGGAGACATTGTCTGGAATCTAATTGGTTCATGTTGGGTGTGCACTCAAATTATATCAGCATCAGACACTGTACATAAGAGAATCTGGAAAAGAAATTATGAAGTGACTAGAACAAAAACTGGAAGTTAGGCAGAGAGCTGGTTTTTGGCTCTGGTAAAATCTAAAATCAAACCTTTTCTGCTATCCTTTACTATCTCACACACCCACTTAGATTTGCTGTTCAAAGAAGCTTTCTAGACCTGGAAACCAGAAATTAGGCAAACTACGTAGGCAATGTCATTTCCATCCTATAATTCAATTCCCACTTGTACCTTCCTGTCCCTGTCCACAGCACCACCCCCTGATTATATGGGTACAAGTATGCAGGCTGTCGTCTAGCCCACATTGCGTTAGCTGTGTTCACCATTTTTATGGAGATAAGCACACGTTTAACAGCAATATCATTTGATGGCTGGTCTCAGTAGGGAGGAGGTGGTGTAAATAGATTTTGGGGAAAGAATGCTTTTAATTGGGGAAGAAGGGAAGAAAGGTTATTGAACAGGTCATATGGAGTTAGGCAGGGCATTTTTCCTAGAAAAGAAGGTGCCAGTACTCATGTGCAGAGCTCTTTCATTAATACATGAGGACCGAGGGTCAAGTTTAGCAGGCAACAGAAAAGCTGCCGGTTCCTGTACCACTCTCAAAAAAAAAAAAAAAAAATTAAAAAAAAAGCTCTGGAGTTAGGAGTAATCCTGAGAAATATTAATGAAGTTAGAGTTCAACACACCACATTCCATTTCTTCAAATCGCACTTGGGAAAAGTGTTGTTTATTTGTGATGACTAATTATATGGTGATATGTCGCTGAATAAAATAATGGGGTAGGCAGCTGGGCACATTAATGAGAAAGATTTTAGGTTGGAGGTGCACACTAGATGATCTGAAAACAGTCAATGCTCATACTTTAGTATTCATGCTGAGGGCAATGACTAACCAACATCGTGGAATGTTTCAGGCAGATTTTCCAATCATGCATATAAAGACTTTATCGACATTGAAAAGAAATGAAGCTGAAGTCACTTTCCTTTGAAAGCTCCACTTGGTGATGCCCACTATGAAAAATTATGCAGTGACTGCAACAAAATGACTATTTGGAAATCACATTGAAGAAATTACATAGAGGCTATGTAGGGGGCTGTTATGCATCTTCAGGGTCCAAGAGGGTAGGCCTGCCAATCCTGGTACATATGCAAGTGCCCTTTCGGAGGGTAATTCTATAAGGCATGCCTGGGTTAACATGCAGAGTTTGCATCTATTTTATAAAGTACATCCATATTTTATGAAATAGTGGTGTAAGTGGTCAAAAATGCACGCCAAATCTAGTCGTGAGCGCTTGCAGCAGCCCTAGGGTAGGGTAAATGGCTGCGCCTGGATTTTTAACAAAGGATTCTCAGTTACAGTATTTTATAACGTATGTGTGTAGAGTTGTGCCCTGCCCAAGCTCTGTCCCTGGGCAAACCCACACACAAAATCCATGCCATCACTCTTATGCACAGTGACCGCCTAAAGGACATGCATAAAGGCCCATCTGTGCGCACAAGTCATGGAAAATACAAGACATGCATTTTGATGATGTGCAATTTTACATGACTCTTAATAAAGGGGACCTTTTACTAAACACTGCTAACCGGTCAACGTGCATTTCAGCATGCGGTAATTGGTGCATGACAGCTCCCAGCTGCTAAAATGCACAGCAAAATCACGCACTGCGGTGAAGAGTGAGTGGGTGGGGTGGGGCAGAGTGTGAGGGTGGAGAACACATTGCTGCTGGCATGAGGGCAGGGCAACTTCCGTATGCTCAGTGGCAGTGTGGCAATTAGTGTGAGTGCACATAACACCTCTATGGGTGTCCTTAGGTGCACCCGTGTTAATCACATCATGCCTTAGGGTTTGTGATCACGTTCTAGCTGCCAGGAACTTGCTGGGCACACCCTTGATAGCACACAATGGGTGCATTTTACCTCTTACTGGTATTGCCACTAATCGACTTTCGTGAAAGGGCCCCAAAAGTACCTTCCAAAAGTATAAACCTGCTTAAAGATCCTCAGGGCAGATTTATAGATTTCTGAAAGCAGAAATTTATGATCAACTATAAGATGTACCAAAAATACACATTGCAAAATATCCTGTTTTTGAAAATATTGTTTAGCATATGGTGAGTGAGTAATTGTGTTAGATTTATTTCAGAATATTTTGCAATGTGTATTTTTGGTATATTCAATGTTTGCAAATTAGTGGTGTAATTATGTTATTGTTGCAACTATAAGATGTGCCAGATGATTAGAATGGCTCCTTTTTTTTCTGTTACAAAATTAATGATTTACTGTATTTATTAAAAAGCACAATTGAAGAAATTTTAATTCTATACATGATCCTCAGCTGAAAAGTGAAATTAGACCTTACCTGCTAATTGGCGTTCCTTGAGTAACTCCAGTCCAGTCCCACACCTCTGGGTAGTCAACCTCTTCCAGCAGCTTGGAGACTGAGCATGTCATCTTTTGATGACATCAGTGTACTTAGGCAGCCAGCTCCTCCTTCCAGCCCCAGTAACCTACTGACAAAGCAGACTTACAAGAACATAAAGTAGGCAAATAAGTATACTCAACAGACTAACTATTGGTGCAGTACTCTCCCATACAGGCAAGCAACGCAAGTGCGGATCCATATCTCCTTCCCACCTGCCAGAGAGCGCCGGCAGGGAGATTTTCAGGTTTCACATGAATCAATCAGTCAACCAAAAAAGGAAGGAACCAGCCTGAGAACCGCCATCTTCTTCAAGGTGAAGGGTTCCCTGCAAGAGAGAGCTTGAAGCTCTGAAATTCTCCGGGCCAAGCTAAATTCCACCAGAAACCCTGTCTGAAGAGACAAATCATTTTGGGAAGTATTTGCCAAAAGTTCAAAGCCTCCTTTGCCCATGCCGCCAGCACCAGATTAAGATTCCAAGAAGGAATCAGCAGGCAGATATGAAGAACAGTTTCCCCAGGACCATACCACATCCAGGTGCGCTCCCAAAGATACTCCTTGGAGCCTGCCCCCATAACATGAGATGGCTGCTACCTGTACCCACCAGGAATTTGCAGCCAAAGTCTTCTCAAGGCCTGTCTGCAGACAGGCTAACCTGACTGGCCCCAAAGCTGGCAAGCCTTCTCTGCGCACCCGGCCTGACACTATATGCCAGATCAGCAAAATAGAGAGAAAAGAAAGGTGGACCTCTTCCTGGCCCTCCGCAACGTTGTGATAATTGGCCATAAAATTTTGCCCCCTCAACTGATCCTTCTGAAGAGCCAGGCCATAAGCAAGACTCGATTCACCGAGGGCCTGCGTAGAGACCCCTGAGTTCATAGGTCCTCTCGACCTGGCAGCCGCCACAGACGATCCGCCTGTAACCATACCAGTCTGCCTACCAAGGGCACCTCAGCCAGTCCGTGGCAATCAGGATGCCCCACCCCCCGTGAGCCTCAATCCGCTGCACTATCTGGCCTATGAGTGCCCACAGCAGGAAACACATAAAAGACCTTCCATGAGCCATCTCTGCATAAGGGCTTCAAGGCCCTCCGACATCCTGTCTGTTCTCCTGCTAAAAACGTCTGCTCGCTTTGGCCGATCCATATGTTGCCAAGAGGACTACAATTGGCATGCCCCATCTGCTCATCCCTTGCAAGATGATCTCTTGGCAAAAACTACCATTTCCCAGGACTACCTCCCAGGCCACCAGAAGCCATCCCAGTGTCTGCTTCAGCAATATGCACCGCCGACAGTGCTTGAGGATGCTCTCCTGAAAATAGCAGCCGCACCTCCGTTTCTTCCGAGGGCCACACTGCCCGTTCCTCCTTGCTAATTTATATGGGCCACCATGCTTGTGGTGCCCAAGAAAACCCAGATGGCTCTCCCCTGCAACTCCAGCAGGACAGTCTGGAATGATTGCTCTCACCTCTCACCGTTTTATGGACCACCCAGCTCCAAGTGGAGTCCACTGCCCTGAGCAAAACTGCCCTTTGCAGTGAGCTCCCCATCTTGAAGGGCTTGCAACCGTTGTCAGCAGGATCTCACTTGGAGCCTCCAAATTCATCCTTTCTGCCATCTTCGCCAGCTGGAGCCACCACCGGAGGGCTTCTCTGGTCTCCACAGGCAGAGCAGCCATTGTGAAAGGGGATGTTGCTGGTGTGACCACCTGCATAGCAGGTAGCTGTTGCATGTGTGCTCCTACCCCTAGCACGAGGTTGAGAGTCCCTGCCATGGTCCCAAGCAGTTGAAGACAATGCCACGCTGTCGGATCCTCCCTTAGCAAAAAATGGACTCACCAACTGCCGCATTCCCTGTGCTCAAAGAGCCAGGAGAACTAACCTTTTCCTTGCGGGCAGTGTGCCCCGAGATATTCGATAGTACCAAGTGACTCTTGGCCCAGTTGACCAGCCATCCGAGACTCTACCAAAGGCTACCCCCCTTGCTGATGCCACCTTTCTATTGCTCTTGCTCCATGCCTTTGCACGTATGAAGCAGCCGTCGAGGCAAGAGTGGACCAGACAGATTTTGCAAGAATTGTATGACGCTGTCGCTTGCTGGCTTTCGCTTTGGGACTTCACCTGAATCAGCCAGTTGTGGAGACATGGGTACCCAAGGACCCATTCCTGGTGGCATGTTGCCACCAGCACCACCATGACCTTGGTGAATGTACGTGGCATTGTTGCTAGCCTGATTGGTACTGCCTGAAACCTCCAATGCCCCCTAGGCACCGCCGAGTGAAGTAAATTGTTGATGTTCCGGCTTTATATGGAAGTGTAGATAGGAACTCCCCGCGTCCCACTGCCACTATTTACTTTGCAAGAGCAATAGCAAGGTGGCATCGGCAAAGGGGGTGGCCTCTGGCAGAGTCTCGGCACATTTGACCTATCAGAACATGATATTTGAGGAGCCCCAATGATTGAAGGCATTCATGGATACTCTGCCATCAGAGCTGCCCAAACAGTAAAGAGACAGTACTGACTGAGAGGAGGACTGGTTCTGGGCCTACATATGAAAAATGATCCATTGATCATCATTAGTAGTTTACCCTTCTACAGTTTTTGAAGCTATAATGTGGATTCTTCAGCACTACAGGGGAAATACTGTAGAATGTTAGGAATGAAAAGGAAATGAATGGAGAATAAACCAAGAATATTATAATGTCTCTGTGTCACTCCATGGTGCAACCGCACCTCAAATAATTGTGTGCAATTCTGATCACCATGAGGCCAATTCCGATCGGGGCACATCCAGACGTCCAAAATATGGATGACTTGGATATGCACCCGATTCTGCTCCCATGGGAGCAGAATCAGGGCATAGGGCCTGGACTTCCCAGACATGCCCCAATTCAGGACTGCTAGACGTGCACAAAGCCACACGGCTAGCCCAGCCAGGCCCCTGCATGGAGCCACAGGGGCATGGCTTTCCATTGCCATGGCACCGCGGCTCCATACAGGAGCCCCAATCACCTGCACTGCCTGCAAAGGTCTTTTTCCCTGCCGCCCAATCCCCAATCGGGCCTTCTAGAGCTAGGATCGGGCTGCGGGGAACCCCCTCCCCTGCTCACTTCATCCTAGAGTCCCAGCATGGATGTCCTTCGCCGTTGGGGTGGGAACTTATTCCACCTCGGAGGTAGAGTAAGTCCCCCATCTAAGTTATCCAGCCTGGATTTAAAGGGCCGTCACCGGAATCGGCCCTGCACATCCAGGTTGAGCACCCCACCTCCGGCCTGCCCCTTCCCGCTCCCCGCATATCTCGGCTGTATGTGTGGAGAGCTCTGCAACTGGCATTGGGCCCATGTGTTTAGGGAGGGATGTACGTCCAAATCAGATATATATCCTCGTTAAACGCTACTCAGAATCTACCCCCATATCTATAAAAGGATAAAACAGAATTAGGAAAGGTACAGAGAAGAGCAACAAAAATGATAAAGGGGATGGACAGATACTTCTACAAAAAAAGGCTTAAATGTTAGTGCTCTTCAGCTTGGAAAAGAGACAGCTAAGGGGAGATATGATTAGAGGTCTATAAAATAATGAGTGGAGTGAGATGGTAAACACAAATTGGTTCTTTACTCCTTCAAAACAGTAAAAAGATTAGGGGATACCACAATGAAGCTACAATGTAGCACATTTAAAACTAATCGGAGAAAATATATTTTCATTCAATAAATAATCAAGCTGCAATTTGTTGCTGGAGGATGTAGTAAAAGCTGTTAGTGCAACTGGGTTTAAAAGAAGTTTGGACAAGTTCCTGGAGGAAAAGTCCATAAACTATTATTAAAGAGAACCCAGGGAAATCCACTGCTTATCTCTGGGACAAGCAGCGTGGCATCTGTGCACCTTTTTGGGAACTTGACAGGTACTTGTGACCTGAATTGGCCATTGTTGAAAGCAGGATACTAGACTTGATCGACCTTTGCTCCGACCCAGTATGACACAGCTTGTTCTTATGTTCATTGAACAGTTTGGCCACTTTGCTAGGTTAAAGTTCAAATTAAAGCAAATATGAAGCTTTGTGCTTGACGGGCACCAGGGTGAAGCCTGAAATATCTGGAAATATACTTACATCAGAATCCTATGGTTATAAACCAACAAAATGTTCATGGGAAGCATGATAATATGAAAACTTCATGTGATAAATGGAAGGATTTGCCTCTCTCACTCTTATGACGTATAGCTTTAGCAAAAATGGCAATGCCACCCAAACTGCTGTACCCCCTTCGAAGGATGTCCATGGACAAAATCAATGGTTGAAATAGCTATAAAAAGATTACTTGGAAATGTATATGGGACTCTTAGAACCACAAATTTGGATATGCAAAACTGATCTTGGAAATGGACAGAGGAGGGTTAGACCTGCCAGATTTATGGCTATACAATGTGCGCAGCGCTGCTCTGCTGGATACACGATGAATGGCGTGGAGGGACTAAATATGCCCCAGTGAGTCTTCTGGGAACATGGTGTGCTCCTTGTGCATTCATTAATGCCCTACATTGCAATGGAACAAGCTGTCAGTGCCACTTCAATTAATAACTAATACTATACTGTTCTGGAAGCAGTTAAAGGCTTTTACTTCCAGAAGGCATTTTATTGATATTTTTATGTACTTTTGTATGATATGTTGTGCTCATGAATTTAGCAAAATATGACCTTGAGCATTTAAAGACTGTCTGCAAAATCGATTTGCTGCTTTAGATACAAATGACAGCACTCCAAAAGAATTATGGGATGACATCAAGAAGATTGTATTGGAAAAAAGTGAGACGTCTCTACAAAAGGTGAAAAAGCAAAAACGGCCAAAATGGATAACTGAAGAAACTCTGAAAATTGCCCTAAAACACAGAGAACCTAAAGCCAGATAAGAAAGACAGGCAATTGCAGAACTCAGAGATATCCAACATGCAGCAAGATAAGACAAGGAGAAGTACCACAATGCACATGCAAGGAAATAGAAGCAGAAACTATTAGAGGAACAACAAGATCGACTTTCCTAAAGCTACGAGAGTTAAAGAAAAAATCCCAGCCTTGAATTAGAATGCTAGAAGATGCTCAAGGATCTATGTTGAATGATGATGAGAAGATCTAGAAAGAATATACAGAGTCATTATACCATAAAGATCAAGTGGCCCAACTGCAGCATTGAAAGCCTTATCAAAGAACAAAGCACCAGGCATTGATGGCATTCCCACTGAAATATTGCAGCAATCTGATACAGCTGTTACCATACTTACAACCATGGCCAACTAGAAAAGATCCGTGTTTATATCAATACTAAAGAAAAGTGATCCAACTGACTGTGGAAATTATCGTACAATCACTCTGATCCCACACGCCAGCAAAATTCTACTCAAGATTATTCCAGCAGTGACTACAACCATAACTGGAACGAGAACCGTTTGAAGTGCAAACAGGGTTCAGGAAAGGGCAAGGAACATCATTGCGGATGTGAGATGGATCCTTGAAAAGACAAAAGAATACCAAAAAGATATTTATATATGTTTTATCAACTACAGCAAGCTTTTGACTCTGTAAGCCATGAGAAACTGTGGGCCACATTAAGAAGCATGTGTATACCAGAACAGCGATCGTTCTCTTGCACAACATTTACATTGACCAAGAATCAACAGTTCAAATGGAACAAGGAGAAACAGAATGGTTTAAAATCAGCAAAGGTGTATGACAAGGCTGCATACTTTCCCCTTACCTGTTTAATTTATATGCAGAACAAATCATCAGAGAAGCAGGACTGTATGAAGACAACTGAGGTGTGAAGATTGATGGAAGACTCATCAACAACCTTCACTATGCTGATGATACCACATTACTGACTGAAAGTGAAGATGATCTGAAACATTTGCTTCTTAAGATCAAGGAACAATCTCAAAATGGTCCTACACCTTAACATAAAGAAGACAAAGATCCTGACAACTGGCAAGATCAATAAGTTCATCGTTGATGGAGAAGAAATTGAAATAGTTGACAACTTTAACCTACTTGGATTAACTATCACTAAAGAAACGACAAGTAATCAAGAAATCCAATGACGCATTGCTCTTGGCAGAATGGCTATGAAGGACCTAGACAAGAATCTTAAGAGCAGAGATGCCTCTCTCCGTACAAAGATTCGACTTGTTCAAGCCATGATATTTTTAATAATGTCATATGGCTGCAAAAGTTGGACAGTGAAAAAGATAAACAGGAAGAAAATCAATTCCTTTTGAATTATGGTGCTGGCGAAGAATAGTCTGTGTAGCATGGACTTTCCAAAGAACAAAACCAGTCAATACTAAAGGAGTTCAAACCTAAGCTTTCTTTAGAAGCTCAGATAACAAGACTTCGACTTTCATACTTTGGACACATCATGCAAAGAGAGAGATCATTAAAGCATCATGCAAAAGAGGAAGACCAGCAATGAGATGGATTGAAAAATAACAGCAGCTATGGATGCCACTTTATCAGCAATGAGCTGCCTGACTGAAGACCGAACACAGTTTAGGACAACTATCCAGAGTGTCGCCATGAGTCAACACAGACTCGACGGCATTTAACAATGACATGATATGTTGTGTATATTATGAATGTATTTTTGTAACTCACCTAGGATTTGGGATAAGCATGTGATAATTTTTAAAATAAGTAATAAATACAATAGAGATCCATACAGAACAGCACAAACAATTTAAATGGAGATTGTGACTTATACAACTATTCAAGATGGCATGGAAATGGTGGCGGAATTGAGAGGGAGGTGACTGGGTGGATCACCGTATCTTCAAATGGTGGGGCATCCAAATTTCCCAGTGGTGTGGGGTGCATCCCAATTTAAGCAGTGGGAAAGAAAGGCTGTTGGTTGCTTGGCCAACTAATCATGATCAATAAAGGGGGATTTCCATTCTTTGACCAGATCAAGACTCAGTGGCAAAACCCAAAATGCCAATTTGCTGTAATACCTTCAGGTGAGGCATTTCCACAACATTCTGAAACACACATTCAAACGTGGTTGTAACTATAATCCATTACGTAAAATATTTGAAAAGATGCCCTCATTTATTTAATTTTTATTATTTATTTGCACAGCTTTTATATACCGCTGCTTCCAAGGATCAGCAGCGGTTTACATTACAACAAAAATCAAACAGATACATAGAACCTTATGGAACTATATTACAATATTACATTATAACAAGAATTATATAGAACAATATTACACTATTACAATATAACAAGAACATTATTGAACTATATTACATTAAAACTGTATAACAGGTATAAGAGTGAACATAAACCTATTATAGGAGGTTACGTTGATTTTTATATATATGTGTGAAGAATCATTATAATGGTGGTTATCACTTACAGTTGACATTGACATTGAACAGATTGTCATGGTGGTATTAGATGGGCTGTAGGCAGATGAATGACTAATTACCTTGACTCCTTAGCAGAGGTTTGGATTACAGATGTAGGGGAAGAGAACCTCTGAAGACCTTTCACAAAGTTTCATTAATATTTCTAGGTCACATGTGATAAGGTGCTTCAAGAAATGCCGTATATGATACTCCATAGAATACATATAACTAAACTTTGGGGATTTTGAATGGATCTCTAGACTGATTTGCTTTGTCTAAAATGTAAAATTAAAGAGGATACTTACATCTACAACTTCTTGGAGATTGTGGCTGGGGCTCAGAAAGTGACTGAGACTGTCTATTGTGTCCAGATAGACTGGACATGAATTTTTATTTAACCCATGGCAGTTTTTTATCTTTCAGAGGACCCATAGTTCCCAGCATGAATAAAACATAATCAGATTAACCTTATAGTTAGAATGATTTTACATTAATGGAAAAGAGGCATAGGGCCAAGAAATGGATTCATTTGATGCATAAAATAAGTTTTAATGAGTTACAACTCTGTAAAGGGAAGCCAAAGTCAGAATGGACACTATACGGTCAACTGTGGGAGAAATTTTAGAAACATAGAAACATGACGGCAGAAAAAGACCACATGGCCTATCTAGTCTGCCCTTCCATATCAACCACTACAACAGTCCCCTTCTGTCAGCTAAATGCTGCAGGTTCTAATGGCCACCTCAGCTCCTAAGGGGAAGGAATAGAAGGATGGCCGTTGGATGTTTAGTGACTAATTGGAAACGATGAAAAGATGAATTTTTCTTTGTGTATGTGAAAAGGAAATCAGAAAAGGCAGCGAGAGGTTATTGTACAGTTAAAACGAGTGGGCGATAATGATCAATTATTGTACTTTGTTTTTGATGGTTCTCTTTTTAATGTTGTAAGTGTTCAGTCGCACAATTGTCTAAAAAAGACTATATATATATATAGAAATATTTGCAAAAATTACATGAGAATATATTATCCCGCTCACCATATCTGATCATGTTTGATATGACTGGATTGTGTTTTAACAAAAATATTTGTACCAGATGGTGGTTTTCAACTAATCTGTCAGGGGAGTTGGAATTCAAGAAATATCTAGCAGACAAATGCCTAGAATTTGTAAACACCAAAAACATTCATAAACATATGCCTAAATCTATTTGGGCATGATGAGAAGACATGTTATGGCCTATGTTTCTGAGAGAAATAAGTGAATGAACCAGCGTATTAAGGGGCATGTTTCTAGAAGAAATTAAATTATATCAGAATACAATAAAACCCTTACCATGGGTTGTAGTATGCAGTAACCTTTAGTGCAGGCCCACACTAACTACCACCACATGGTAAAAGCTACTGCATGGTGAAAATCCTGTGGCAAGAACTTACTGGGGGTGGGATCGGGGGGGGGGGGGGGAGAGATTTTGGGCAGAGATCAGGTGTGGCCTGCTCAGACAGTTATTCTGTATGTTACCATGTGGGAGCTGTCACAAATGCCTGTAGCCTAGATTCAATACAAAATCCTGACATTGACCCACAAAGCGCTTCATACTGGCAACCCTGACTATTTATCTTCTCATTACCCTGCACACTCCAGCCGGCACACTGCCCTCAATCCACAGAAACTGACTGCACATTCCCCCTCCCTCCAGAGCCAAATATGAATCCACTAGACAATCCACCTTCTTTTTTTTAATGTCCCTACTTTATAGACTAGCTTGCCCCCCAGAGCTGCACCTTGAACCTACTTACAAAATATTCTAAACTGGACTAAAAACTCACCTTTTCGAGCAGGTGTTCAGGACCACAGGCAGCAAATGCCCCACCTGAATTAGCTTTCTCTCTCTGCTTTTAATGAAGTTGGAGTTCCTTTCTGCTCTTAACTTAGTATAATTGTAAACCACTTTATAAGTTCTAAAAAGGCGGTAGAACATAAGAAATATAAGATATGCCATATTGGGTCAGAGCAATGATCCATCAAGACCAGTATCCTGTTTCCAGTAGTGGCTAGTCCAGGTCACAAATACCTGGCAGGATCCCAAAAGGTTGACAGATTCCATGCTACTTATCCCAGGGGTAAGCAATGGATTTCTCCAGTCCACTTTAATGATGATTTATAGATTTTTTTCCTCCATAACTTGTCCAAGCCTTTTTGAAACCCAGCTACACTAACAGCTTTTACTACATCGGGAAGCAGGAGGTCCCGTGTCTGCAGCTGTGGCGAGGTGTTGGTGGAAGGTACTGCTGGTGGAGTTAGTCTGTGCTAGTGCTCGGTGCTTCCTGTTCTCTGCTCCTCCCAGTGACATCATCGCTGAGCGACCCCGAGACACCTTCAATTCCACTCTGCCCCTTTGCAGCCACAGTCGCGTGCCCGAAAGGGCGCATGACCAAAGAGGAATGCTCTTTTGGTGCCCTTTCGGTACCACTCTGGGGACCGTGGAGATACCTAGAGGTGCTGGGAAAAGGAAAATTAAAGATAAGGAGGCCGCATTGGTAGTTTCAACAACCAAGGTAAAATTGGGACCTATAGACAGGCATCTACAGGCAAGAACAGAGACTGGGGACACCTTAGCTACATCTTGTGCCCCCTTTTTGTTTCCTTCCTCTGGGGCATCTCTGAGTCCAAGAGTTAGAACTCCTCCTCCTCCAGAAGGTGTACATGATAAAATGGATGGGGGTAGTGATACCACCTTAATGGGGTTTGCTGGGGGAATAGAATATGCCCCAGAGCAAACCCAACACAAGCTCTTTCTGAAGTTCTTACATCTGTACCTATCCAGATTTCTGGGTCTTCTACATCATTAGACATTTGGAAAGCTGTATCATGAACTAATGTTCTATTTCAGGGTTTTATGGACAAGACTGTTAAAAAATGTCAGTCTCAGGATGAAAAATGTTCTTTTTGTCTCAGAAGTTACAAACAATTGATAATCAACTTGAGTCTCTGCAAGCTTTTGGGGCCATGCGTATTAAGGATAGTTTGTTGTTACATAAACAGTTCAAGTCTTTGGAAAATTCCTTTCGAAGTAAGAATCTTAGATTTTTAAACTTACAAGACCTGCTTGTTGACTCCTTTGTTTTTGCTGAAAAAAATATCTTAAAGCTTTGCTGTTCCATGATACTGACTCTCTGGTTTTCTCCACTTTGTATTCTTTACCCACTAGACTGTTATCTCAGAATGTGGTTGAGGTCACTCAGGTAGAGTAGGAAACGGATCTCGATTTAACACATTTCCTGGAATCATCACTTGATGTAATTCCTTCCAGAGCCACCTTGATCGCCACATTCTTGACTGAAGTGGTTAAAATTAACGTTTTGAAGGCTTATTTTCATAAGAAGGATAGTTTATTTTGTTGACAAAAGATTACCAGATGTGTCTGGGTTTACCCAAGCTCGTAGAAGGTCCTTTCTGCAACTTAGACCTAAGGATTTGGCTGCGGGGGGGGGGGGGGGCATTCTTTCTTTGTTTTCCATGTAAATGCCTGATATCTTACAAAGGGACAAGATATGTGTTTGTAGAACCCCTGAAACTGGAGAATTTCCTGGTAGATAAGTAATGAGACATTATCTATTTTTCCTTTTGTATATCTTTACTTTCGTTTTATCGGGAAGTGGACTCTAACATTTATTGATTCATTTTGATTTGCTTGAATATTGTCGGGATACAGTATATTCTGTCTTCTCATGATGGGGCTAGGAAACAAATAGCCGTTTCTTTTTTTTTAATATACTTTTTGTTTATAAATTTATTACCTTGTTATTTCTTGTTGTAAATGCTTTTGGTATGTGAAGCATAAATGTCAATAAAAAAAACCAAAACAAAACAGCTTTTATTACATCCTCTGGCAATGATTTTCAGAGATTAATTACACATTGAGTGAAAAAAATATTTTCTTTGATTAGTCTTAAATTTATTACTTTGTTGTTTCATTGCATGTTCCCTAGTCTTTATACTTCTTTGAAGGAATAAGCAACCAATTCACATTTACTTATACCACTCCACTCATTATTTTATAGACCTCTATCATATCTCCCCTCAGCCATCTCTTCTCCAAGTTGAAGAGCTTCAACCTTTTAAGTCTTTCTTTGTAGGGGTATCCTTTCATCTTTTTTATCATTTTGGTTGACTTAGTCTGTACCTTTCCCAGGTCCAACACCATAAACCATGCACTACAGTGTGGCAGCTGCCCATTGCTTTAAAAAAAGAATACAAATTAAAAATCAGTGACACAATCACCCAGCCTCCCTGTTCCTGTTTCTCTCCTCCTTTCCCTGATCCAGACCCCCCCACCCCATCAAATCCAATCCGTCCCCCTCAGATAGCCCCTCTAATCCTGGAATATACCCTCCTGATCAGGCCCCATCATACGCCTTACAGGATCCTCCCCTCCCAAAAGATCCCTTCTCCCCAAAGAAAAAGACCTTCCACTGCCCCTGGAGGTAGGGGGAAGAACCGCCCCAAGCTTTGCCCTAACTGCCCCGTGGGGCAGAGTCCGTTCCTGTTCTGCCTGCAGGGATCTGATCTCCTGTGGGCAGACAGGGAGGGATTTTGATTGTGGCTTTTATTCTTCACCTGCAGGGGATCGAGTCCCAGCGATCATGGCAAAGACCCTTCCTGTCTCCTGTCAGCAGACAGGAAGAGTTGTTGCCATGATCACGGCGCCTCTTCTTCTTCCAGTAGGGGATGGGATCCCCGCGGCGGCCTGCTGCCTGTCATGCCGTGATTTTTGGTGGGGCCCGTATAGCTCACCCCTTTCTGATAACTATGGGCACCCCACAAGATGACTCCTTTAAGATCAACCCCAACAGTAATCCCCAGACTAAAGTTCCCCCAACACCATACCCTCCCCACAAGACTCATCCAGAAGTCTCCTTGGTAGTCTAATGGAGCAGGGCAGGAGTCCTTTTCTGCTCCCACTCTCACTCCGGTAGCCCTCGGGATTCAGAATGGTGACAAGGACTCACCATGGTAATCTCAGAGCATTAGCACTGGGCTGAAGCTGCTTTATAAGGGCAATTGCTCTTTATACAGCAAGATCACCCCTAGCAGTTGCACTGAGAGACCACCACTAGGAGTCCTATCTGCCATTTTCAGGCAGGGATTACTGGGGTGGGAGCAGAGGGGGACTGATCCCACCCTGCTCCACTATATCAGGGAGATCTTTGGGTGAGCTCCAGGGGGGTCAGGGGTGGAGGGAAGGGTCAGGTTATGCTGTTGGGGGAGCATCTGCTTGGAGGGTGGTCTTATGAGGGTCTGGATTAGAGGGGGATGATCTTGCGGGATGCTGGTCAGGGGAAATGCTAATTGCGGAAGGATACTGTCGGGGGAGGGGAACGGAACAGGGGCTGGTTGATTTTGTGGGGAGAGGGGCAGATCAGGAGCTGAGAGTGGTCGGGTTGTACCGCCATGGGACAGTACAGCATCAGAGCTTTTGTGCCGGGGCCCACGTCCCCATGCTTTGGCAGGGAGTACAAGGGCAGCTGCATTTTGTGCCAAGGTGTGGAGCGTGAGTCCATGTGGCGAGTGGGTGCCCTCTGCAGTAAATGCAGGGCAGATGAGGGCCATGTCCCGTACATTTACTGCATCTTACGTTTTGCACTTTAGTATTCAGGCTCCCAAGTGTTTAGAACCAATTAAAAAGCAGATAAGCAGACGTTAATACGGAATCCGATTGTTCACACCTGATTTAATTACCTGGCCGCAAAGGCAGAGCTGAATATTTTAATTCATTAATGATCTCTGAAGCCTCTGCTTTGCCCCCGGCAGTCAGTATTTCTTGAAATGCCGGCACCACGGGTAAAAGTAATCAGGATATTAAGTGGCAATATCCAGATAGCTGCCGCTGCTGAATAACTGGATTTCTCGGGCAGCATTATGGCTATCTGGATAACCAATAAGCAAACCCTTAGGGCTGCCCTAAGTCATGCACTGAAAATCACTGCTTCCCAGTCAAGTGCACTTCCTCCCCAGCTCTGCCCATGGATAACGCCCACTCTGGACAGGGACTCGGCGGTCAGAGGAAATATTAGCATAGTGCTGCCGAATACTGGACTCACCCAGACTTATCCAATTAGCAGGTCCTGCTAACCCAACAAGCCCTTTAAAATATTGGCCCAATAAATTCTCTAGGTATGGTCATAAAGCGGAGCAAACTCTGGCCACGGTAAGTTAGGTACAGAAAAGAGAAAAATTTGTATCTCAAACTGAAGATTCAGCTGAACTGAAATATAAAAGGAATGAGAATATTATTTTATGAGAAACTGTATACTGCTGAAAACACGAAAAAGATAAGAAAGAGGCTTCAATTACCTTCTTTGGCAGAAGCTCGGATAGATGCAATAAACCTACTAGTGCAATAGGAAGTCAGACTAATATTTCTACAACAAAAGAATTTTAAAACCCCTGGTCTGCATCGATCTTGCGCAGGATACTATAAATTACTGAGAGCCCACTTTGTCCCTGTAGAATCCAGCCTCTCACTCAATATCTGTACGCTGTTATTTATACAGTTCTTTTATACCGCCCCTTCCAGAGATCAAGGGCGGTTTACAATTAACAGCTGAACAACTTTTAAGCAAGTTTTACATGGAACAATGGTGGTAACTATTTACAGGAAACATATCTTACAAACGAATGAGCGTATCAACTATTTACATATCCAGCTATCCAACTGTACTGTTATGAGATAAAGCTGCTTTCTCGTGTGCATGAAAAGCTTTGGATCGAACGCCATAGGTTGACATGTTTCAGAATTTGCAGAGGGGAGGATTTGAGGATATTATGCAAACCTTCATACTCCGCATTGATAGTAAATTAATAGTTTCTGTAGAATTAGCTTTGCAGAGAGGCACTAGGCAAGGACGGCCATTGTCTCCTCTTTTATTTAGTGTATTTTTGCTAACCCTGAAACAATGGAACCTCTATAGAGGAAACGAATGGATGAGCATCAGATCAGGGAAGACCAAATTGGGAAGGAAAGCTTTATAAGTCAGCTGCCTTTGTGGAATATTTCCTGGTAGCTATTACTAAACCAGAGGTCTCTTTCCTTGCTAGTGGGCTGGGCCTTTGGCGGGTCTTAGTAACAGCTACAGTAAATCAGAGGCCCTGGGTGTGTCGGATATCTTGGAGAGGTGGTTTCCCTTGACCTACGCAGCTAGTCAGTTTAAATACCTATGAGGGGGATGTTCAGCAGCGGTGATGTTGCTTTGATTGGCAAGGGCTATGGGACAGTTGGTGTATTAAAAGAACTGAGCTTTCTTTTTCCAGGACTACAGCTTCAATATACAGAAAAAGGGAGCTGCTTTCAGACCTGTTATGAAAACTCTTGGGGGGGATATTCAGAGTCTGCGACTAGCACTGCTAAAAGGCAACTGAACTGACACCCTGGTAAGTGACAGGAGCTGCCCTGGAATTCCCCCACACCCCCCAATGCACCCGCACATATTCAGCAGGATTGTGTTAGTGCTGCTGAACAGGGGTGGCCCTACCCGGTAAGTGGGAAAGGCGCGGCAGGAGGGCACAAGTATTTAATTGCTGCACTGTCTAACACAAATGGTGTTCGGTGCTTGCGGGAACCAGGGCCGGCCCTAGACATCTTCGGACATGTTGTCCACACAACATCAGTGGCCCCGCGCCGTGCTTACCGAAAAATCCTGCCGCTGCTGCATCTGCTCAGCCATAGCTGCAGGGACGATACTTTTATTAGCACGGTGCGGGGCCTATGGCGATGCATGCACGCACACCTCCATGGCCCTGCTGGTCTCAAGAGGCCCCGCATCGTGCTAATAAAAGTATCGTCACCGCTGCTGTGACTGAGCAGGATTTTTCCATAATCAGGCACACGCCGGACCACTAATGGAGTGGGTCTGTGTGAGCGACATACCCAAACATATCCAGGTCCAGCCCTGCCAAGGAAACGCAGCACTGGTGTTCACCACTAGATGAGGAGGGGAAATATCATAAGGGAAGTGCTTGGGAGAGAGGCTGGGTTAGAGGGAGTGAGGGAGCCAGGACTTTCTGGCAGTAGAAGGGAAGAGACAGCTCTTGGACACAGGGGAGGAGGAAATATAAAGAAGGAAGGGAGATGTTGCACAAGGAGATTGAGAAGACATGCTGGATATGGGGAGGGGTGATAGACAGAGGGGGAGAAGATGCTGACCCTTAGGAGAGGCAGAAATAGAGATGTGGAGGGAAAACGCTGTACAAGGGGAGAGCAGAGAGTGGGGGGAGGGTCATAGAGCTATGGAGGCAGCAACTGGACAGGAAACAGGGGGAGTGAAATGCTAGACATGAGCGGAAACAGGGAGGAGCACGGGGAGATAGGGAGAGAAGAGAGATACCGGGATACAGAAGGGGGTTATGAAACAAAAGAGGAGTGGAAGCTGGGGGTGGCAGATATTGGATGGGAAGATGGACAGTGGGCACAGAGGCAGGGGAGAGATGTGGGAATAAGAGGCCGTGGAAAGAGTGGGGAATAGCAGGGCTGAGGCTGAAAAGTAGTAGATTGAAGACAAGATGGTAAGAAAAATATGAGATTAAAAAATACATAGACGAATGCTGAAGAGAAAAAGATCACTGTCGGAGATGGATGTAGAGGGGAGAAGTAGCAGATGGATTTGAGACTGTGGAAAGAATTAAGAGAAGATGCTGAAAATCAGAAACCAGAGACTGGAACCAACATGATTAGAAAAATATAATGGCCAGACAACATAGGTAAAAAAATTATTTCAATTTACTGCTAAGAATATGACAGTTTTTGTAATTTACATGTTCTCTCTTTAAATGCATCTTTCTATTTCTCTTGTGTGGCTTCTTGGGGTCTTGGTTTTATTTTTGTCAACATATTTCTATTTTTAGTTTGCAGTCACTTATTCTATGCTTGATGAGGGTGTATTTATGGTCAAAGTGTGTAACCGAGGCCAGGTGTTGTGTTAGAATGGAGTTTCTGTGCAGGAATCTGACTTGTTCAGTTTTCCAAGTAGGTATTTGGATGTTCTCGGTCCCACTGCAGTATCTAGGGTGGTGCTCTTTTCGGGGTACACTCGTGTGAATTTTGGAAGTTAGTGCTCTTATGGAATGGTAGATTTGCTCTATGGTTCTTGGTGTGCAGTCAACCAGGGCCGATGCAACCTGGTAAGCCGGATAAGCGCTGTAGGAGGGTGCTGGTGTTCAAGGGCGCCACATCGTGCAGTGATATTCAGTCAGACTGAAGAGCAGTACACCAGTGCGCTGCTGGCCATCACTGCAGTCTGTTCTGTGGGCTGAAGGCAGCTGTGATCACGGAGAGCAGCATATTGGTGTCCTGCTCATCGGTCCACAGGATAAGCTGTTCTCACAGGCGCTGCACACCACTATGCTGCTCTCCATGATCATGGCCTCCTATGCTTCTTCAGCCCGTGGGACAGGCTGCTTCTGTGGGCGCTGAAGGCGGCTGCGATCATGGCCAGTAGTGCAAGAGTGTGTAGTGCCCGCCGTGGGAACAGCTCGTCTCACAGACTGATGAGCAGTACACCGATACGCTGCTTTCACCAATCGCGGCCTCCTTCAGTGCCCACAGGAGCAGCCTGTCCATGGGCTGAAGAAAAGGCGGCCGCATTTGCCCTGTCACTGCAATTTTCTTGTTAGAACATTTGATTATAAGGAGAAATATCAGCATCATACGAAGACAGTTCAAAATGAGTTTTGGGAAAGGAGGA
Organism: Ichthyophis bannanicus; assembly: GCA_033557465.1. Lineage (NCBI taxonomy): Eukaryota > Metazoa > Chordata > Amphibia > Gymnophiona > Ichthyophiidae > Ichthyophis > Ichthyophis bannanicus. Next base: position 693,570,396 of record CM066032.1, on the reverse strand, counting down.
GTATAACCTACCATTAATAGTAATGAAGGGGGGTTGCAAGAGGGCAACAGAGTCCCTAGCACTGACCCTGCTGCTGAATATCCTGTAGAGCTGTGAATAACTGGCAGAGGTTAGAGGTTCCATAGAGTGGCAGTGATGGATCAAAAATAAAGTGGGAATATCACTCTGGGCGTTTTACAGCAAAGTCTCCACAGGGCTCCTTGAAGCAGCGGTAGGCAAAATGCTGACAGTGTGGGGGCAATGGGGCACGCTGGGTGTTAAAATATTCTAGAGCCAAAAAGATAAGTGTGTTCGTTCAAAAGATGAGGATATTGACAGTGAAGAGAGGTTGGATTGGCCCATGATGGCTCTATTGAGGGCATGACAATGGCTTGAATATGGGCCAACTTTACAATAGCCCCTTGTCTTTAAGCTGGAGCCTTCACCCTCTCTTATTCTGTTTTGATCATACATCAGAGAGACAATAAGCGTATAGGTAATAACAGCAGTTAATAATGTATTCGGCATACTGAACTGCTATTTTAGAGGTGACTGTCAGTGGAAAAGGATGCGCCAGAGAGAAGAGCTGAATGCGTCTAGCAGTTTCAGCCCAGCAGATGGCGCTGTGCCCCTCTGGTCCAATCTCCGCAGACTATTCTTTACAAACGATCTGCGGTATTCCTCAGGCCGAAGACTAACGTGGGAGTAAAATTCTGCCCTTCCTCCCTGCTGCTCATCCTGACCACAGGAAAGGCAATCTATCACCTATCAAGCGTTCGGGTGTGTAATTGGGCAGACAATGGGACGGTCCTTTCTGCACTCAACAGATACATATAAAGTATCGGATAGAAGAGAAGATGGTTGAAGACAAAAGAGAGCAGCATGAGAGGATTTCCATAGTTATTTGCATCAGTCTAAAGCGCATTTGTACACGGCAGAGTTCTGTCATCCAAGCAGCGTTTACTGTGTGCGTGAACAGCCCTGCCCTGACCCAGGAGGGGGAGCTGAGCACAAATGCAAGAGCCTTACACGATGAGGCTGTCCTAGCGCTGCAGGTTAGCGCGCCTCCTGGGGGTAGAGCAGATCCTCACTGGCTGGACAGAGCACTAGCAGCACAAGAAAGTCCGGGAGAAAGAGTTTGTTTGCCAACAGTTTCCTGAATCTGAAAATGTGTGTCAGAAACAGCCAGGTTTCTTTATGTTTGGGAAAAAGCCACTTTGCTGCCTCCACCCCACAGTTCCACTTCCCTTTGATCTAAAACCTCAGCCTTGGCTAAAAAGTCTACCCCTAAGAAAGAAACATTTCACTACAAAAAGGTTTGCCTCATTTTGAACAAATTTCGTGCAAAGGCAAAAGAAGACACCTTCAAGGAGCCTCCGCTTTTGTCGCTCAACCTTATGCTTCTGGTTCGTTCAGCTGCAGATGCACAAGGTGGAGGAGAAGGGAAGGTCGTGAGGGGACGGAGAGCACCACCAGGGGGACGGGCAGGTAAGGCTGAGAAGCAGAGAGAGAGAGAGAGAGAGGCGGGGAAGTCTAGCAAGAGGTCGAATGAGAAAGGGATGGGAGAGGAGGCTGCTGGATGAACGGGGAAGTGGAGAGCACGAGATGAAGATGGACTATAGAGAGACGCGAAGGGCTGTTAGCGGAGAAGAGCAAAAATGAGAAATTAGAATAGCTTAACTTTGGTAGGAGGCAGACAGAGGGAGAGATGGAGAACGGAGTTACAAAAGGAAAAGAAAACCAGAAGCAAGCTTGAGAAGACAGATGAGAAGACGGCAAACTGCAATGAAGAGGTAAAAACATTGGACTTCAGTGGTTACTGGAATATGTAACACTTTGGGGTATTAAGCTATTGAAACACATGCACACAATTTATTGTTAATCGTTGAAATTTATAGCTGGCAAGCTCCTTGCTCTAAACATTAAGGTGCAAAATTCAGAAACTTTAGATGCTTTTTACACACGTAAAGAGTTGTATATGTATAAAGAATTATTGTTAGAAGTAGAGCACGAAGAGGGTTCAAGGAAGCATGCGCCCAGAGTGATTTGGGCGTATTCCTCCTTATTTTAGAAGCACAGACCTTGGAAAATGTCCCCATCCGTATTTACACCTTCTTTTGAGTGTCACACACAACCGCGGGGAGGGTGTTCATGTCTTGTTTGGAGTTGGGGTTTGTAAGACTGCTTGAGGGGAGACTTGTTGCTTACCTCTCCGGCACTCCCTTTGTAGAAAGTTCGTGTTTCCGACGACAGCTCCTTAATCGGCTCGCCACGGATGTGCAAGTTTGCAAAATCTGCCACTTGTACCATATGTATGTGAGCTACCAGCCAGCCACTAAAATGCACGGTAATCGGTCATCATGCGCGAAGGCGAAGAGTGGACGGGTTAGGGCAAAATGTGGGCGGGCCGAGTGTATTGACGTCAGCGCAGCAGCAGTTGCCGCGTGCTCGGCGGCCATGTGGCACGGAGCAGTACATTTTGGGGTGTCAGGTGCATCCATGTGCATTGCGCTGAGCGTTAGGGTTTGCAATTGTGCGCTAACTTCCAGGAATGACAGGTGCATTTACCACGCAACGGTATTGCCGCTAATCGCATGCTCAGTACAGAGCTTTAGTAAAAGCTCCCCTTAATCTTTTGATTGAAACCTCAGGTACAAACTTAGTGCTTGATGCAGAAACCCTGCGCTAGAATCCAGCGCGCGGTTTCCTAATGCGTGTTTAGTGCAGAAGCTGTAAGCAAAGAGCCTGCAAAGGAGCTGTGTGCCAGCAGCATGTGTTAAGCATGGCGAGAAAACCAGACACGTACACAGGGGGCAGTGGGAGCCGGCTAGCCCCTCTGCGCATGTACTGGATTGCTGAAATAAAAAGGTTTCTGAAGTAAAGTTTGACACCACTTCATATGACCATTGCAAGGCAGACCCCTGATCGCATGTTCCCAATATCCCCCAACCCCCACAGCACCTAAATATCACCTACCCTTCACTCCCCGAAAACCCCATTCCCTGAACCACAACCCCCCCTGGTGGTTCAGTATCCTTTACCCCCCATCTCCCCAAACCTCCAAAACAACCTCCTTGGTGGCCCCTACTCCCCACCCCCAGTCCAATCCCTTCCCCAGTACCCTGGGGGGCAGGGAACAGCAGAAGGCGGGTAGGGACCACTAGGCCATCAATTATATTTTGGTTTTGTCAGGACTGGGGGGGGGAAGGGGGGTCTGCCTTGTAATAATCATCTGAGCTGAAGTGTCAAACTTCACCTCAGATAATCTCTTACTCCCTACTGAATCTTTACGCATGCCTGAAGATGGCGTAAAGATACAGTGTTAAGAGAAAAGTGAAAAAAAAACCCCTGTGCTTTCAGTGTAGATTTTTTTTTACATCAGAACCAATTCAGAATGTATTCTTTTGCATGTGATTAGCCCACCCACTACGCCAGCTTGCTTTTTGCATCTGGGAAAATGTCTGGCAAAAAGCTGTACTAAAGCATAACGGAAACCTTAGACTGTAAACCCTCCAGGGAGAGAAAATTATCTGCTGTGCCTGCATGTAACTTGCCTTAAACCTCTGAGCTAAAGTTTGAGCTAAATCCAATTCTCCCCAGTTCCCTTGATGCAACTGCACCTCTCAGGTTCAAACACAACTCTCTGATAGAACTTGCGAGAGTTTCTTCTAAATACTGCACTAGTTTGTAGACTTCAGAATCTTGACATATGAAAATAAATTCTCACAGCAGGGAAAATGACATAACGACTGGTTTTTTTTTTTTATCTGGGAAAATCTTTAAGTAAATGGAAGGAGAACAAACAAGATTGTGTCTTCAGAAGTGTTATTAAAGTGCTCATTCGGCAGTTATTCTGCAACAAAAAAGCTCTTAAAGGTTGCTTGCAATAGACGTTCAGAAACTGTAGGGCCTGAATATCTTGTAATTTGGTCCCGGGATTAATCCTAAAGGACATTTAATGAGAAAACTGAAAAGTAAACAAGCAGAAGGGATAAAGAATTTTTAACGTGGCCTGCCACATTTTCAGCAGTACTGGATTGCCAAAATAAATGGATATCTGAGATGAAGTTTGGCACTTCGCTTCAAATGACCACTGCAAGGCAGACCCTCCCTCAATCACACATTCCCAGAATCCCTGCAACCCCACCGTATTACATTGGTGGCCTGGTGGTACCTATCTCCCCACCCACCGAACCTCCAAAAAATGTTGTGAATGCCAAAGATGGATTTTGAAGTCATTTGAATCTGTGCTGAATCATGCAATATCTTTATACAAAACATAGACCCTAAATAAAGACTTCTAGCAACCTTGATTTACAGTACATATTTGGTATGCACACTGACGTCAAGGATCAGCGAGGCTCGGTTTATTAAAGTTCATTTTAAAACCATTTGGAAGCCCAGAGCAGGGTCAGCCCATTCCTCACAGATGTCAGCTAATGAGACCAGCTCACAAGAGCCCAGTCTGAAATTTCATTTGCAGTTTCACGCTGCAAGAATTTATTCTGTTAACTATATATTTTTTTCAAAAACAAAACAAAAGTAATGATACTTGAAAGGCAGAATAAAGTCACAAACGAGTGACAAAGACCTTTCTTTTAGAGAGAATTTCACCAAAGAGAATGTATTTCACCTTTCTTAAACCTTCATATTTCAAAATGGAAAGCAAAATGCCTAGTTAACGGTTTTTATGGCTGGCCACAAATATTTAGAAACGCTTACACAACCTGCATTGAATTCCAGGTTACAGCCTGCTAACTAGGAACCTTAGAGGTGGTGCAGCGGTGGAATTAGTCCATTTGAACATGTGAAAATAAAGGTTAGACAAATAAATTGCAGGCAATCCTTGTTTAAATGGACTAAACACATTTGTTACTAGCTTTCAGGAGCTGCGCAGCCTTCAGCCAGTCACAAATATATCAAAGTTAGTCCAGTAAAAGAAGGGGGTCGCCTGCACCCTCTTCTAGCATTTGTCTCTCCTTCTAGGATTCTACATTTAGAACTAGAGCAAGATCGGGTTTCTTTTTTCCCTATTCTATATCTAAAGATAACGAATAAACATGAGGCCTTATTTTCAACAAAACCACCTTCCCCCTCCCCCCCCATATAGAACACGTTTGGTTTAAAATTACCCAAATGAATGAGAGAAGAGCCTTCGTCAAAAAACCCCTAAAGGTTACTATCATGTCTCAAGAGCCCTGAATCATGAACTTTTCTGACTTGCATAATCATATGATTCAAGATATGGGGTTAAGACATTTATAGAGCCTCAGGAGAACAGAAGTTCAGATTATCGGGGAAAACCTAGTTGTGTGCACCTTGGGGTGTTTAGGTTGCTGCATAATACAAACTCACAATCACACATGTTGTGTCCCTGCCTGTCCGCCAGCCCCGCACTCACCATCGCCGTTCTTGTCGCTGCTGGGCTGTGGGAGCAGCTTCCCGGGCACCGCCTCCGTCCAAAGTCTCTTCCAGCGGGAGCCACCGCATGTGTAGATCACTGCCCGGATGAACTCCCTCCCACAAAGCTTCACCCCAAATTCACCCCCGCCCTGCATGCTCGCTAGCCCCGGGAACTCGGCCAGCAGCAGACCCACGCATAGCAGGTGACAGAAGGATAGTCTCAGCATCCTGGCCACCACTTCCTACTTCGCACTGTGCTTCTCCCTAGCTATTATTCTTGTTTAGTTTCTTTTTTCTTCACTTTGGTAGCCCCCCAAAATTAGCAAAGAATTTCCAGTTCACCTGAATGCCCAACTGCCGCGCACACACCTACGTTGCCACTATTGTTTATCACCGACAACTCCCTATCCCAAACCGCCTTGTACAGGCCTCCAAATGTGGTCACACGTCTCCGCAACCACCTGCAGCTGCTTCCTGCCCTGTGCCTCTTTCTCAGCTTGCCTGTCCCTGCACCTGAAATATTATCCCGGCACAGTTTGGGGGGGAGGAGGGGGTTGCCTTTCTCTAGCAATATCTCTCAGCTCCTTCTCTACACCTCACCACTGCTTCTTTGCTGTCTTTACTTTGTCTGATCCCCGCTCTGGCTTCCTCGTCTTTCCCTCCTCTTTATATCGCCCAAATGCTCACCAATCTTCTGACTCAGTCAGCTTTGCTCCTGGATTCCTCCTCCCCCCCCCCCAACAACCTTTAAAAAAAAAATTCCATATATGACCTCACAGGTTCTAAATGCGTATGTCTGATTTGTTAGCATATGTTTATTCTTTATGTAGTCTTCAGATGATATTTTAAAGAAATCGGGTCAATTTTTTTTCCTCTTGGTATCCAAGGTTTCTTTTAAAAATGTATCGCTTTAGTGAAGTCCTCATTTGCTTTCTGACCAAGTCTTGCTTAAGAAAATCAACAGAATATATGAGAATTATATTGCAGGACTTCATTCTATGCCTTTGGTCTTACTGTACCTTTTTCTTTTTGTAATAAATCTTTTTTTATTATTTAAAAAATTGTAACACTTACAAAGGTAAAGGTATATATTGTCTTAAATAGGGCAGACAGAAGAAATCATTTGTATCAGTAAAAACAGAGAAATTAAACAACCCAAGTGCACCTGCCTGAAGTTCACATAGGGAGCCGTTTCCAAACTTCCCACCTAGGTGCAAAGTCTTGGTGCATGGACACGATAGCAACCTTTAGGGTTTTATTGACAAAGGCTTTTCTCGCATGCGTTTGGTAATTTTAAACCAAATGTGCTCTATAAGGAGGGGAGGGAGGTGGTTTTGTTGAAAACAATGTCTCACTTTTATTCATTATCTTTAGACGTAGGATATGGAAGAATAAACGCTTTCTTGTTTTACTTCTGTGCAACTAGCTTTTAAATGTATAATTCTAGGGGTAGAGATAAAGAGGCTGTAGGCAATACCTTTTTTTACTTAATTTTCAAAAAGAAAGCACTGTGCAGCATAGGTGTCGGAAAGGGGTGGGCTCCACGGGCCTTGGCCCCAGCAAACCTTTTGCCTACCAGCAGGAAGTTAAGACCCGTTACTTCCTGTCGCCCGCATCCCTGCACTGCCTGCCAACCCCTCCGGAAGGCCAGACGTAATCAGTTGCCACTGCCGCCTTACCTGCTCCCTGCGGGGGAGATCGCTCACCACTGCCAGACGTTCACATTTGCGCTTGCTCTTGCTGGAGGAGCCGCTGAAAGATATCCTTTCCTGTGTGGTGCAGGTGACTCCTCAGCAGCAGAACAGTCATTGCTACTACCAGGAATGAATGCTTGCTGTCTTTGCCCCTCCATGGAGAGTCCGTGCTGCCCTCTGAGCCTGATCTTTTCTCAACCCCCTCCTCAAAAACAAAGTAGTCAAAGTAACCAGGCGGAAAATGACTTTTATTTATGAAATAAACAACCCCCATAATATGCAGATTTGTAAAAATGTGCCACATAGTTGTCACAGATTTTTGAAAATTCTGCCCCAGAGTTTGTAAAATTGCTACTGAATCTTGAAAAATTTGTTACGGGAAACCAGAGGCTGTGAGTAGTTGCACCTCCAATGCCGTGAATGTCGGTCCGCAGCATACACACATTCAGTTTACCCTACAAAGTCTGCAAGGTTTGAGCTGAGCTTTAAGTTGTTTGAGCTGCTGCTGGGTTATAAATACTGTAGTTTCATCTTCTTTGTGTTGTGGTCTTTGAAATCCGTCCCTTTATCCCATGCAGTATTCTATAGCTATCGCAGAAGCCAGATAATTGCTTGTGTCCCTTGCATAATTTTGTATGCCTTAAATACACCCTTCCGATGGAAGTGTTGGGGGCAAACACGGTGACGGAATTCAAAATGGCACAGGACAGACACAGTGGATCCCTTTACAGCAACAGGATAAAGTCAAAATAAACTGAACCATCTAATTTCTCAACAAATAGGGGTGTCCTACATGGAGTGCTGGGTTCACCCCTAAACAAAGACATGGGGAGGGGTGGCCTGCACGGAGCGGCAGGTGCACCTACTCTTGCCATCATACTGGACAGACTAGATGGACCATACTGGTCTTTATCTGCCGTCATTTACTATGTTACTTTTATTTCTCATCTTCTGGTGGGGCCGTAACAAGGGCTGTGTGAGCGGTGCAGCCGCACAGGCCGCAAGCACAGAAGGGGAGGAGCTGATATCATCACTGGGCTTCCAGGAAGCTGAAAAAGAATGAGTTGCTGAATGTGGTTGGGTGGAGGGGGGCACATCTGTAGCTGGCTACGGTCCTGTCTCTTAGTCTATGCATCATTGTGTATATTGTGTTCAAAACCGCAAGAACGCATAGTAAATAAACAAAAACGGATGAAGTGCTGCCTCTGACAAACTAACGATCCCCCAGCAAAAAAAAGATAGCACCCCTCCACCACCCCACATGGTGTAAGCTGTAGTCCCTTGACTGATTATAAAGAAAACCCCTGGCTCCTTGGAATATTTTCTGCCTTGTGTGTTATGAAGAATATATGGAAGAATGAACGACATTAAAATCAGCAGCGTGAGCTTGGGGGTGGAGTTTGGCCCCACCAGCCAAAGAGGTGTTCCCCTGCCCCTGTGCAGGGTCCCTTTCAACAGTTCCACAGGTGCCAAGTACCCATGGACCTTTGCAGGAGGGAGGGGCCGGAGCAAGGAGCAGATCAATTGTTTTATGCTATGCAATGTCTACTCCAGCCGCAGCCTCACCCCCTCCCTACCCTTTTCAACAGATGGCAGATGAAAGGGAAAGGAAGGGCCAGACATAGCCACAGCTGATGGTAGAAGGAGGGAGGCATCTGAGAGCACAAGTCATGAAACTATAGGAGACTTATAGGAAGAGAGAGGAGGTGTAGACAGGACTAGCCTAACCATTAGGCAAACTAGGTGGCTGACGACGGTAGCAACTTCTGGGGGGTGGCGACAAGCTTGATAGCCAGGCAGGATGCAAAGCTTAAGGTTTGCCCTGGGGCACCAACACCTTGAACCAACTGTGGAGCCGGCCCTGAGTACAGAGGGAGGGTAGTGTGAGAACGGATGAACTGTTAAGGGAGGTAAGCAAGGGGTGAATGCTTGGAGGGTGGTGAAAGAGGGCTAAAGCGGGGGGAGGGGGAGGGGGGGGGAGGGGAGTTTCTTGGGAGATGAGAAGGGGGTAGCATGAAAGGGATTGAATGCTGGGAGGACCATGAGGAGGGGTAAATGCTTGGAGGTGGGGCGGGGGTGCATGAGAAGGGTAGATCATTGAGGTTTCATCAAAATTAACAATGCAACTGGGGGCTGTCTGAGGTGATGTGAGAGAGCTGGGGTAGGGGGATGCATAAGAACCATGTGCAAGGGGGAGAGTTTGATGTGGGGCAGGCCCAGATTTAGCCATAGGCAATGTAGGCAACTGCTTCTGCCGCCACAGTTTCAGAGGCACCAGATTACTACCGCTGGCTCCATCCAGAACCACTGCCGGCGTTACACTGCATGACACCAGGCCTAAAGCAGCAGCTTCATTCATGACAGTCAGCACAGGCCTGCAGCCCTTGCACACCGGGAAGCTCTGTGGCCCCTGCCCCTTGCACAAGTTTCCATAGTAGTAGGAGGCTTCTGCAGGAGGTGGGTGGAATTGCCATGAAGGGTGTTACTGCATGAGGACTGGAAGACCCCCCCCCTGCTGAATTTTATGCATGGTGTTGCAGATAATGGCATCAATCACAACAAGCACTGGATGGTAACAAGTAAGAAGGGCGAGAAGGATCTGATCTCCAGGGGGCGATTCAGGAGCAGGATCCCATTCTTTGCCCTGTTTCTCAGTGTTGAATAGCTGGTGGAGAGTAACTGTGTGAAAGAGAGCAGAGATGATGCTGAGCTAGGGGTACGGAAGGCGTGGAGCAGATGTAGTGATGGAGGGTGTGTGTGAAAGGGTAAGCCTACTGATGGAACAGGTGTGGGTAAGCGTGTTGCACCAGTACAAGACTCTTTCCCACTGTTTCCTTGCGTGCCAATGGCATAGTGGGGTTACAGGGTGAAAGGTTCTGCCAACCATGTTGCCTTTCCCATTGGAGAACGCGAAGAGGGATGTCCTACCAAAGCCCCCCCAATCCCACTCCTCTACTGTGTCTGTGAACAGATTGCGAAGCCCACATGGTCTCCTGTGCTCCTAGAGGTTGAGAAAAGGCTCTGAGACACAAGAAAATGAATGTATGTTGGAGACTGTGTGGTGAACCAAGTTACCTATTGTCACGTACATGGGCTCTGCATGCGGTTGGATAAGCGGATCCAGGTGCTGCGTCATACTTTAGGTTAGAATCCCAGCAGTCACTCTCAGTGAAATACAGTGTTAGCTTCCACTCTGCCTTGCAATAAAATCACATAAACGTTACTTCCCAGGTTAAAAAAAACAAACAAACATACAAAAGCAAACTCACTAAGGCATTTCACAGAGGGTTTGTACCTGCACAATTATATCCTCTTCAGCACAGAAATTTGCAAATGACACAAAACTATTCAAAGTTGTTAAAACCCATCAGGATTGAGGAAAAGTCCAAGAGGATCTTGATAAATTGGAAGACTGGGCATCCAAATGGCAGATGAAATTTAATGTGGACAAGTGCAAAGTTATGCACCTGGGAAGAACAACTCAAACTATGGTTACACAATGCAAGGTTCCACATTAGGAACCACCACCCAGGAAAAAGATTTAGGCTTCATCGTAGCTAACGTGTTAAAACCCTCCGCCTAGTGTGCAGCAGCGGCCAAGAGAGCAAATAGAATGCTAGGTATCATAAAGAAAGGAATGGAAAATAAAACAAAGGATATTATAATGCCTCTGTATCATTCCATGGTGCGACCACACCTTGAATATTGTGTGCAATTCTGGTCGCCATATCTTAAAAAGGATATAGCATTATTAGAAAAGGTACAGAGAAGAGCCACCAAAATGGTAAAGGGGATGGAAGGATACTCCTATGAAGAGAGGCTAAAAAGGTTAGGACTCTTTAACCTGGAAAAGATATGGCTGAGGGGAGATATGATAGAGGTCTATAAATTAATGAATGGAGTGGAACGGGTAAATGTAGATCGATTGTTTACGCCATGATTGAAAGACTAGGGGACATGCAATGAAGCTACAGGGTAACCTCTTTAAGACTAATAAGAGAAAATATTTTTTCACTCAACGTGTAATCAAACTCTGGAACTTGCTACCAGAGGATGTAGTAAAAGCTGTTAATGTAGTTGGGTTTAAAAAAAGGTTTGGACAAGTTCCTGGAGGAAAAGTCCACAACCCATTATTAAAGGGGACCCAGAATATCCACTGCTTGCCCCCAATACCAGCATTGCAGAACCTGTGTTTTTTGGGGAAACTGCTAGGTACTTGTGACCTAGATTGGCCACTATTGGAAACAGGATACTGGGCTTGATGGACCTTGGTCTGACCCAATATGGCATATCTTATGTTCTTATGAAATCACCATAACTCAGTGGTTCCCAAACCTGTCCTGGGGGCTCCCCAGCCAGTCAGGTTTTCAGGCTATCTACCATGAATATTCATGACAGATATTTGCATACACTGCCTCCTTTGCATGCAAATCTACCTCCTGCATATTCACTGTGGATATCCTGAAACTAGCTGGGGTGCCCCAGGGCAAGTTTGGGAACCACTGCCATAACTTGTACTTTGTAGGAAAACAACACTGTCCCCTCTAAGGGCTGAATTTAGCCTCTCAGTAAACAGTAAAAGAAAAAGAACATAGTCCACTTAAATGCAGGCCTCGATCTCTCAAGGTTTAATGCAGCTTAGCAGAATTATCAAGTTATCCAATTCCAGGAGTGAGACTTTTCGCCAGTTCTGGTTTTAAGTTTGCATTGCAATGCAGTATGGTATTTTTAATCCCTGATTTTACTCACTGAAATCAGTGCTGCAGTCCCATAATGCAGTGGTTCTCAACCCAGTCCTTGGGGCACTCTCATCCGATCAGCTTTTCAGGATATCCACAGCGAATATGCATGAGACAGATTTGCATGCACTGCTTCCTTGGTATACAAATCTGTCTCATGCATATTCATTGTGGGTATCCTGAAAACCTGGCTGGATGTGTGTGTCCTGAGGACGGGTTGAGAAGCACTGCCATAAAGCATCAGGATGAGATTGTCAGAAATCCAGGACTGGCTTAAAATCTCAATCCTGGAACTGGATAATTTGGCAACTCTGGGTTTGGGGGGGGGGGGGGGGGTATTTCTAATCCCAGTCCTTTGTATGGGCCTAGCCCAGGAGTGTTCAACTCCAATCCTGGAAGGCCATAATTCAGCCTGGTTTTCAGGATGTCCACAATCAATATTAATGAGATATATTTGCATGCACTGCCCCATTGTATGCAAATATATCTCATGAATATTCATTAGGGACATCCTGAAAATCAGGCTGCATTGTGGCCCTCCAGGTTTGGAGTTAGACACCCCTAACCTAGCCTTTCCCAGCAAATGAACTGATGGGAAACAGGAAATCCGGTGGGCGGGCGGGCGGCCGCGGGGCTCCTCATTCTGCCGCCGCTGGAGCGCAGCTGCTTCTTTTGCCGGGCCCAGAGTGTTTTTTTTGTTCAATTTCCCTGGGTTTGGGGGGGGGGGGGAGAGGTCTAGGACTGGAACTGGTCTGATGGGGGGGGTTAGAACTGGAAATGGGCTGATGGGGGGGTTAGGACTGGTAATGGGCTTGGGGGGTGGTTAGAATTGGAAATGGGCTGATGGGGGGGTTAGGACTGGTTAGAACTGGAAACGGGCTGAGGGGGGGTTAGTACTGGAAATGGGCTGATCGGGAGGGGAGCTAGGACTGGTAATGTGCTGTGGGGGGGGGTTAGAACTGTAAATGGGCTGATGGGGTTAGGACTAGAAATGGGCTGATCGGGGGGGGCTAGGACTGGTAATGGACTGATGGGAGTTTAGAACTGGAAATGGGCTGATGGGGGTTTAGAACTGGAAACGGGCTGATGGGGGGTTAGTACTGGAAATGGGCTGATCGGAAGGGGAGCTAGGACTGGTAATGTGCTATGGGGGGGGTTAGAACTGGAAATGGGCTGATGGGGGGTTAGAACTGGTAATGGGCTATGGGGAGAGACTAGGACAGGAAATGGGCTGATTGGGGTGCTAGGACTGGGGTGGGCTGATGCGGGGGGGATGGTAGAATAGGACTGGAAGGGAGCGGATACTGAGAGCGTCTGCCAGGGGAAGGATGGGGCAGGAAGGGAAGGAGGGGGCTGGAAAGGAGCTGACACCTGGAATGTACTGAAGGGGGACTGGAAGGGAGCTGACACTTGGGGACGGGAGTGGTAGGTAGCTGGGTAATAGAGAGGAGGCTGGAAGGGAGCTGACATGTGAATGGCACTGGAAGGGAGATGGACAGAGGGTAGGGCGACTGGAAGGGAGCTGACTGGGGGGTGACACTGAGAGTGAACCTGAGCTGATACCTGGGATGGTATTTGGACTAGAAGGGACTGGACAGTGGGAAAGGAGGGGGACTGGAAGGGAATGGACACAAGTGGCAGTCATGGGAATGCAAGGCGGTTGACATTGGAAGGTACTGGAAGGGGAGGACTGGAAAGGGGACTGATACTGGGGAGGGTTACTGGAAATGAAAATGGGCTGATGGAAGGAAGTGAAGAAAACTAAAGAAGAGATAAGAAATGTCAGATGGACCATGGACCATAGACCACAGAAAGAGAGCTAAGAGAAGACAGGACAGCAGAAGCCTCAGATCGGGACCAACATGATCAGAGAATAAAATGGTCAGACAACAAAGGTAGAAAAAATAATTTTATTTAATTTTGGTGATTGGACTTTGTGCTATTTTTATATTTTACACAATATTGGGGAACTGCATCTCTTATTTATCTGAAGTTGCACTGCATGTGGACTCTGGCTTCTTGGAGTTTCAGTTTAAATTTTGTCTACATATTTTTATTTTTACTTTAGATTGTGGTTGCTTATTCTGTACTTTGTGAGGGTCGATGTTGTGCGTGTGTGACTAAGGTCAGGTGTTCTGTTAACATGCAGTTTGTATATAAAGATCTATACTATACTGTAGTAATTTGACTTGTTCAGCTTTTCATATAGGTGTATGGATGTTCTAGGGCCCACTGTAGTATTTACAGTGACGCTTTTTTTGGATGGGCTCCTTATGTGACTTTTGGAAGTTTGTGCTGATATGGTATGGTAGGTTTGCTTTTTGTTGTAGGGTTTTTTTATTAGTTCACAATATGCCTGGTACTGGAGAATAGTGATTGTTGTTGTTAGTGAGATGATCAGAATCAGATTTTTTTTTTTAATATTGAGTTCTGTAGGTGAATGAACTGGTTGTGCTCTGCACCTACTGTGGATGCAAAATATATGTTGAAAAAGAAAAAGGGAGAACTATAACGCAGTTTATAACAAAATAAAAATGGGTTATAATTTAGTTTTATAAACTGTGCTGTTGGTTCTTGCTGTCTTTTAGTTCCTTGGTGTGCAAACAGGACCGTACCTAGCCCTGTGCAAGCAGTGCAGCCGCACAGGGTGCAAAGGCTTGGGGGGCACATTTCGGCTGTCTGCTGTTGCCCTGCTGCCGCTGGCAGGACAATAGCAGGCAGTTAAAATGCGCCCCAAAGCCTTTTCGCAGCACTTTAAGCAGGTCTGGTCCCTCCCTCCTCCGAAATGATGTCAGAGCAGGGAGGGACAGATCTGCTTAGAGTGCCGGCGCCTTTCAGATTGGGTGCATGCCCCCCGTCCTCCTCCCCATACCTCCATCCAGTGCTGCCTGCTCTTTCCCTGCTGCCGGCGCCGCCGTGAAAAAAACAGAGGGTGGCAGCAGCAGGGAAAGAGCAGGCAGCGCTGGATAGAGATATGAGGGGAGAGGGGGGTGTGCATCCGAGTTGCAAGTTGCACAAGGCGCGATTGCAGTTCTATACGGCCCTGTGTGCAAACATCATGCATTTCCTCCATATAATCTAATCGGCTTTTTGATTTGGTTCAGTCTCTAATTGGATTTCTGAAAAAGTCCCGCCCCCCTCTAAGGTGGTGGGGGGAGGGGGCGCCATCTCATTCTTCGCCTCAGGCAGCAGACTGCCTTGAGCCACCCCTGCCGACAGGGCTGCTGAAACCCAAGACCTTTAGTCTAACACTCTCCCAATTGTGCTATTTCAGTTAATCTGCCTCTGGTACTACTTCAAGTACCTCCAAAATTTCTTGCTGGGCCTACAGTACCTTCCCCTAAAAGAGATGCCTATTCAAGGCCAACATATTCCCCTCTTTAAATACTCAGATCTTCACCCTGCACACCGCAGTCCACAAGCCACATGGTCCAAGTGTGTTTTCCTGCTCACTCAGTGGCAGAACAGGAAATGCCTGGACTTGTTGCTTTCCTACCCCTTCCCTCTTCTAGCACACTAGACAGGCAAATGTACTCAGCCCAAGGGGGAACCATTGTCTCCCAGTATATTCTAGCTTCTCCTAGGACAAGCAGGATGAGTCAGCCACACTTGGTGTCGTCATCCGACAGCGCCGAGACGGAAGTACTCTCCATAGCTCAGAAGGGCTTTTCGCCCTTCTGAGCCTGGGCCAACTGGCCCCACCCCCTGCCCGCCCCTAGCTAGCCAGTTTTCAGTTCTTCCGCCTTGCCAGCAAGATGGACTTTTCTACTCTCCACCGAATCTAAAACAATTCAGGAAATTCTCATCTTACTTTGTATGTATATGTATAATCAGTTTTGTACTTGCCATTGATGTTTCCAAGCTTCTTCTTTCAGATCTGTTCCAGGGCTGAACTTGAGCTCGTACCAGTGAGGGACTCCGCCGCTAGACTCTGCCTCCGCTCAGGGTGTGCCTAAGGGCTTCCACCCCCAGCCATAGGCTCAAACGGTCGTTGCGACCTCCTAAACGCGGCATCCCACGAGCATTGAAGTGAAAGCCCTCGCAGCAGCCCAGGACGCGCCTAAGAAGGCCTCCGTCCCCGGCCTCGGCTCCTCTGCTCTCTGGGTTCCTTCCTCACATGTGTGGATATGGGGGCGGCCATCTTGCTCCAGCCATAGCTACAAGCTGCGCCCCCCCCGACAGAGATCCAGCTGACCTGCGGATCCTGCAGACCTGCATCGCCGCAGACATACGGAGGTCGATGGCACGAGGATGGATTCCCACATCGAGAACAGGGTCGTCTTATGGCCGCGGCATGGTATGTGCCATGTTATGCACAACTCCGGCTCAACCCTCTGTTTTTGCTGCTCTGCATCCCCCAGCCACGAGGCTTCCATGGCGACGGCCATCTTGGCTGATGACATCACAGCTCCTGGCTCCTCCCCCTACGGCGCCATTGGTCAGCGCCGATCCAGCATCAGAGAAGGAGGAGATGCCCGCACAGGACACTCCCACCACCGGTCCTGTTCGGCGCTGAGGATTGCCAAGGACCGCGCCGACCGGCGCAGAAGTCACAGCAGAAGCAGTAGCTGGGGCGTGCAATCGCAGCAAGCATTCTGCCTAGGAGGAGCCACTCGCAGAAGACACTCCCATCGCCGACAGCCATTCGGCATGGAGGCGTCAGTGAGGTCACAGCCTACTCCCCGCAATCATCCACGCTTCAGGATGCGATGCCGCTCCAAGCCTCGGCGCCGGGAGGCTCCTGCATCACCAATTGGGCCTCGGCGCCGAGATGCCTTATGCCTCCGGAGATGGCAGGAAGTGAGGTCAGCTCTACTCCGCCCCCTCCCAACGCCACGACAACCGGGAGCAATGCTGTCACGGAGGGGCATGAGACCTGCCTCCAGCTCCACCCGACCACCTTACCACGTCTCGTGCCTGCCTCAACGCCGAAGACAGAATCAACGCTGCGCCCTGAATGAGTCACCACTCGCCTGGTACTCACTGCTGCGCTCTGAACAGTTGTCGGCAGCTGAGTTCATCACTTCAGGCTCAGCGTGTCGGCCCGAGACGCCTCCCGCATGCCATGATCTTGAGCTACATCCTGCAGTTCAACCACCTTCTGCATGCTGCGATCTTGAGCCACTTCCTGCGATCCAACCGCAGCTGCCTCGCAGACCACATCCTGGGTAAAGGGGCGCGAATCTAGTGGTGCTTCTCTCGCCTATTCCCGGCACAGAGACTGCATGTGCACCGCAAGCCACCAGAATTCTGCTTCGCTGCAGCACAAGGCTGGGCCAGGTAAGACAGGCATGGAGCCAAACTTGAAGTTTTTTTCTACGAGGAACTGAGCTGCATCACTTACATTCAGAATGCGTAGGTGTTGATGGTCATGGGCCCATACTGGTTAATGCAGTTACGGTCCAAGCAGCGGTCAAGGTTCAATTCCTCAGATGCTGCCTCATCAATGCAGCTTCACGACTCTCCATGAAGGGGGCCCTTGAACACACGAGCAACCATAAAAAGGTCGCTCTTACCGCCAAGTCCCCGGGCTGAACCCGTGACATCAACGGAGAATTTGCCTACCGAAGCGGGGCAGCAGGCATGTGCTGAACCCGTGACATCAACACAGCCCGCAAAGGAACGGGGCGGGGCGGCAGTCAGACAATAACTGCCCTGGGTCCCCTTAAGGTCTCTAAAGCAGCAGAGGTGTAGCACAATGGTTAATACACTGAATAATGGTACAGGGGTCATGAGTTTGACTCCCCAGTGGGCTTCATGAATAAGGCTGTCTGAGCCATTACCCTTTACAGCCCGTGCCAAGGAACAGAGCCAAGGAACATAGCGGGGTGCCAGTCAGGCGATAGCTGCCCTGTGGTTCCTTTAAGGTCCCTAAAGGCTCTAGCTCAAGCAGCGAGCTAATACCGGGGAAGGCGGGATCCAGGTTTCTCCTGGTACTCTTTGGCGGCCCCCCCCCATGAGGTCATCGCGTGCTTGTCCACCAACCGACTATGAGAAACGACAGGGGGATCTAGGGCAGAAGCAAGGGCCACAGAGGCACACGCTAGCCCCGAGGACGTTCCCCGGTTCAAAGCAACCACTTGAGGATCCTACATCACCACAGCCGAAGCTACAGCACGCCAGTAGCTCTCCAGCTCTTCCCTCAGGTGACACATTCACCAGGCCCCCCCCCCACTCGCCTCCAAGAAAGGCTCAAGTGCTCTTCATCTGGTCACGATGAACCACGGCCTCGAAAGGCTCCAGTAACCCAGGTCATACCTCATATGGGTGATACGCAAAGCCTGCGTGGAAAACCCAGAAAGGACAGGAGGTTACACATCAGTAACAGGACGACACAGGTCACTCTGTCCAAAGTAGAACTTTGGGTGCCTGCCCGAAGATTAGTCCAAGGACTAAAGGATCCTCTCCTCACCAAGAGACTAAAAGGATCCTCTCCTTACACTTAGGTGGGCTGCACCGGCCCTCAATGGTAGCCTTGGCATCCACCACCATTGCAGTGGCAGCAGGGCAGTAAAGTGTAAAGAGTCAATGTGTCTCCGATCAGAAGGTCACGGTGCAATCCCAGCGGTGGATCCTGCAGTGCATGTCCCTACATCAGACAAGGAGTCTAAGATCCTGCTCACCACAGGCATGACCATTCATGACTAGTACCCTCTGGGCACCACCTACATCTGGGAGTGTGAAGGATAACATTCACGATGGGGGTACCTCATAGCCTCTGTTCCCACAGGGACTTCCAGAGGGAGAACCCATCACCCACTTGACCCGCTTGAGGAACATTGTAGTTCCTACACCTAGGTGCCCCATAATGGTCGCTGTCCATGAGCAAGGGCCATGGATCATGCAAGGGTCTCTGCGCGCTCCCACCTGACAAGAAACAACCTGTTCTCAGACCGACTGAGGCCACGCGACCACATACCCTCCCATCATATCTACTGAATAACCAGCAGAGGAGAACTCACGGACTCCAGCTGGCCGGATGGTCCACACACTGTTCCCTCAAACCATGTACACTGTAAAAAAAGTCGTTCACTGTTAATTCAAAAAAGTATGTAGAGGAATTATTTACTTAAACTTGCACTGCAATCAATACCACTCAGTTGTAAAACAAGGTCTCAGATTTAACAAGTGCTACTTCCCGACTGTCGTCCTGGAAGAGAAAGCACGTCAGCACATCAATGACCTTGTGGAAATTTACATCGAGTGAGCCAGTCCTGCTTCTCAATAAACACAAATTTTAACATTCACTTCAACTCTTCACTTGAAAGAACTGGGCTGGACTTTATCATTGCACTGTAGCTAATTTCCTGATCCCGACGCTCGCCTCAGGTACCAATCTCGCGTTTCACTTATAGGGTTCCTCAGGGGATCCTGTTATCTGATTTCTTAACGATATTCACTGATGCTGCCGACGTTCCATTTTTAATCCACGACCCTCTTTCTCAAACTTCATTCTTTCTCTCGGGCCGAAAAAACGCCGCGCATGCCATTATATCGTCCCTCAAACCATGTGGCAGCAGTCCCCACCCCTGTGGGAAGGGTACTGGCCTTCTCACACCTTGTATACGAGCCGCCTCTGCTCACCGCTGCCTTGCCATCTCCAGAGCCCCAGCAAACCTTGCTGCTTATTACCCTGAAGCCTTCATGAGCCTTCATGACGTGGATCATCTTCTCCACCCTGCAGAGAGCACCCTGCCGCAGTCACTGTGGCACTAAACCTAATGCCAGCCTGGGATCTCCAACCATGAACTTCTTCATGATCATCTCTGGAACAGGACACTGATCCAGCGCAACGGCAGGTATACCGGCCAGCGGGTCACAGGTTTAAGGCCTGCCTGAGGACCATATCGGGGATTACAACGTATCACCACGGTGCAACAACGCCTACGGCTTCACACTACAGGGCCGGGATGATAAGGTGATGGATGCTCCAACGCATCACCACGGTGCAGCAATACCGGCAGCTCCGCACTCCGAGGCCTGGATCAGTGGGGGCTGACCGCAAATGGCTCTGCTCACCACATGGATAACATGAAATATGACTATTAAAATGGACACTCACTGTCCGGTGTGCGCTTCTCCCCCAAGGGGCCTGACCCACTGTTGACAGATTGTGACCCAGACCTGACCCTGCGGTCTTCTACCTACCAATGCACCAGCGACTGAACGGCAGCTGTCCCCAACCCTTGACAGCCCGCCGCCATGCCATGACTTAAGAATCAGAAATAGATCTGCAGATGCTCTGGAAAGCTTCACAGCACTGCACGACTGTGCACCCAGGACATACACTGAACAGTGCACAAACCTGACCACTCAGCCCCAGAGGACTACACCCTAGGGACTCCGCCTGCATCCCCATCTGCCGGATGTGAGCGAGGATGCAAGCCATGCCAGGGGCGCACACATGATGCACGCATCCCCAAAGGTCCTCCCTCATGCAGCACACATCTGCAAGGTCACAAGACCTTGCAACAGGGACTATCACATCACCTGGACACTGGTACACACCGTCCAAGAGCACCAGACAGCCCCATCAATCTGGACTGCTACCTCCGCATGCCACCCGGGCCTGGAACTTCTCGCTGACAACATTGACCATAAGGTGTACTATACTGGGTCAGTACCATCAAGCCCAATATTTGGTTTTCCAATGGTGCGCAATCTTGGTCATGTCTCCACAGGCCCCAATGCTTGTGTTGCGCCTTCACCAGACTCACAGGCCCCAATGCTTATATTGCGTCTCCACCAAGGGCACAGGCACCAGTACGTGTATTGCGACTCCTGGTCAACCTGCTATGCGAATGGTTTACAAAGCCGCCGGTAACAATTTCCAGTGACTGGCGATTTTTACAACAACCACCAGGGACAAGTCCAGAGCGACTAGCGGTTTGCTTCCTTACAAAAGCCACCGGTAACAAGTCCCAGAGTGACTACAACAGCCTCAGGTAACACGTTCCAGAGTCACCCCAGACTGACTAGCGGTTTACAACAACCGCCAGTAACAAGTCCCAGAATGACTGCAACAGCCACGAGTGACAAGTTCCAGAGTCACTTCAGAGTGACTAACGGTTTTTCAACAGCCGCCGTTAACTAATTCCAGAGTGACTAGCAGGTTTGACAACAATCGCAGGTAACAAGTTTCAGAGTGACTACAACATCCAGAGTCACTCCAGAGTGACTAGCGGTTTTTGCAACAACCGCCGGTAACAAGTCCCAGAGTGGCTACAACAGCCACAGGTAACAAGTTCCAGAGTCACTTCAGAGTGACTAAGGGTTTTACAGCAACCGCCGGTAGCTAATTCCAGAGTAACTAGCGGGTTTGGGCAACAATCGCAGGTAACAGGTCCCTGAGTGACTAAACGTCAAAAAAACCCATAAACAAACCCACAAAAGGCAAAGGAGAAGCCTCTCCTATCAGCGATATATTAATGCTCCAATCGCAGCCACTCTCCTGCTGCTCCTTCATTGCGGTGACTTCCACACTGCTCGATAGACCTACATCCCTATACCACACAGGTGTGCCTTGCAGTAGGTGTACCTCGCAACTACAACGCTTTCCTATACCGCACAGGTGTGCCTGCAGTAGGTGTGCCTTGCAACTACAACATTAATGCACATGCGTGCATCACCACTACAGCCTTACATGTTCTTGCCGTAACATGTTCTTGCCGTAACATGTTCTTGCTGTAACATGAGGGCGCAGGCTGGCGCATGTTAGCCTGACGAAGCATATCGGCCTTCCCCTTCCACCACAGCGCATGTCAGCTTGGGAGGCACCAAGTGTGGCTGACTCATCCTGCTTGTCCTAGGAGAAAACAGAGTTACTTACCTGTAACTGGAGTTCTCCAGGGACAGCAGGATAAGTCAGCCACACATACCCGCCCACCTCCCCTGGGAAGGGGTGGGCCTCCGACTTGGTGCCTGCATCCTAGCAGCAAAAGGCTCAGTGACATACTGGCTAGCTAGGGGCGGGCAGGGGGTGGGGCCAGTTGGCCCAGGCTCAGAAGGGCGAAAAGCCCTTCTGAGCTATGGAGAGTACTTCCGTCTCGGTGCTGTCGGATGATGACACCAAGTGTGGCTGACTTATCCTGCTGTCCCCGGAGAACTCCAGTTACAGGTAAGTAACTCCGTTTACTTACCCAGCTAAATGCCCTTGGCAAGTCTTCTCCTAGAGGAGTATCTGTTGCAAGTGAGGATTATAAACAGCAGGGGTTCTACTAAGATTTGAAATCAGATCACTGGATGCAAAGGTCAGCATGCGAAAGCATTACACCATGGAACTACCTGGATGCTGCCTTTTTTTGCACCATTAGACCCTGGCTGCCTCAGAGGTGCCAGGCATATGTGATCTTGAAAACAGTTACAGTTTGTGCAACTAGATTGGGTGAAGTCTGGGCTGTGTGTATTGGTGGAGGTGATGGATGCTGCTTCAGAATCGGTGCTCGAGAGGATTGTTCACTCAGAACTAACGGCACTTCCCAAACTGAGGTCTGAATGGAGTGAAATTTACGCCTAAGAGGGAAAAATGCAAAACGATCTTGATATCCCATCCCTGCCAGTACATTCTCCCTCTCCAAATTGCCATCACTTGTGTCTACACTACACAATGGGAAAATCATTCCCAAGCTACACAGGGTCTTCTAAAAAAACCCCAACAAAACAAAACAAACAAATGCAAGGGAAACTTTTAAGACATAGTGATGTGTACCAACAGTAGAATTGCAGTAGGGTCCCAAACAAGATCAGGAGAATACTTTCATTGCCTTCACACAAGCCTTCCTTCCCTACCGGACTGAAGAGAGAGAAGGCCATCCTTACTGGCCAGCTTCCACTAAGACTTGAACTCAGGTTGTTGGATTCAGAGTCCAACCATTAAACCGACAGGCTGCGCTTCCTCTCAGATGATGAAGTGTTTTGTCTTCTGTACAGCTAGAATCTCTTGCAGCTATTATTTTAACTTCTAGTATGCCAGTAATTTTTCATCTTACTCTTCATTTTAAACATTTGCTTAAGGAATCCCCAATCTGAAAACCATCCATTGAGTAATCAAGTTCATTTTCTTACTAAAAATAAAGCCTGAAGGCTCCATTTTTCCTGCTCAACTAGGTGGATAATTTATGAAAAAGCAAACAAGAGCTCTCTGGCGAAGCAGTGCTGTTATAGCTTCCATAGATCCCTGCACTGGACAGACCCCATGGACCATGTCATCGTTTCTTAGGGGGGAAAAGGGGGAGATGAAACCTGAGACATTTCGATCTTAACTCTCACATTCTCTCAGCTGAGCTGCCTCTGTCTGCAACTGCAACTTCCTCCAAAATTCCTCATGATGACTTCAGTATCGTCCCCTAAGAGAGATGCCTGTTAACATGGCATGCTCCTTACATGCCATGCTCCTTACGACAGCAGCTAGTGTGGGCTTCCAATCCACGCACTAGCAGCGCTGCAGTAGGAATCCCCCTGTACTGCCCAACTGGCACCCCGATGCAGGCGAGTATAATATGCACAAGGTGTGGTCGAGTGGGAGGGGTGGTAAGCCCTCCATGTGGGTCAGTTTGTTCCCCTCTTGCATGGAGAAGGTGGTCTGGTGATTCCACCTGGCCAACAGAGTCAACCCCCCCCCTTGGTCCGTACAAAAGCTAGCACAGGATTTGTAGCATGGAGTGTGTGTTACAGTTTATGTGACACCTAAACCCTGCGCTCAGGGGCGGCCCAAGGAAGGTGCAGGGCCTCATTTGCATAAATATTTGCATAATGTTACCATACACTAACTTTTAGTAAACATGCCTCTTAATGAGTGTATGGATAAAGAAAGACTAAAAGATTTCTACATTACTATAATCCAGTGCCAACTGCTAGGCACATTAGGAACTACTACAAACACTGCCCATTTAGAACACATAGCAAACCTGCCGTATCATAACAGCACTACCAGGACTCACAAAGCACCATACCCTACCTATCAAAAGGAAACACTGCAAATATTAAACCAATACATTTCAGAGAACAACAATACATGACCTACTGGGGAAAGAGAACAAGTGGCAATGTCAAATAGGAATTACATAAACAGAATACCTCAGCTCAGTTACACATGCAGAACATAGACCGTCACCAAACAAGAAATCACAATGTAGAAACAGGAAGACAATAATTAAACTGGGAACCCCAAAAGCCCAACAACACTGTAGAAATAAAACTATAAATTAATTTCCTCTTGTACTAAACAAAGCGCAGACGTTAATGATGCACATTTCCCAGAGCTGGCATATTTCAGTTAATAAATTCAATAAAGAGATATTTTTCTACCTTTTGTGCATTTTTTTTTCAGTTGCAATTGCTCCAGCCACTTTCTTCTGGTTTCTTCGTGTCTTCTGCTAACTCTCCATCGTCTGCTGTCCATTTGTCCTTTCTTCACTCTTCTAGTTTTTTTTCCATTCTCTCTCTACATCTGCTTTAACATACTAATCTCTCTCCTTTTGCTCTTTCCTATTTCATCCACTCAAATTTTACCCCACCACCCTCAATCCCCACTTACTCTCCCAATATCCGGCCAATTGTAGATTTGTCTTCCGTCCCACACAAAATATTTTTCCCTCTCCATTTCACTCTCCCAACTCTATCCCATTCTAATCCTCCCCCAACATCAGCTCCCTTCTAGTTCCAGCCCCACCCAGCATCCGCTCCCTTCTAGTCCCCGCATCAGCCCATTTCCAGTCCTAGCTCCCCCATCCGAGTCCCTCCATCAGCTCATTTCCAATCCCAGCCCCCCCAACAGCCCATTTCCAGTCCTATCCTAGCCCTCCATCAGCCCATTTCCAGTCCTAGCTCCCTCCCCTCACAGCCCATTTCCATTCCAAGCCCCCCTCCCCATCAGCTATTTGTAGTTCAAGCCCTTCTTCCACACAGCCCATTTCCATTCCAAGCCCCCGTCCCCATCAGCTATTTGCAGTTCAAACCCTCCTTCCACTCAGCCCATTTCCAGTCCTAGCCACCCCCAGCCCATTACCAGTCCTAGCCCCACCATAGCCCATTACCAGTCCTAGCCCCCCATAGCCCACTTCCAGTCCTAAGGCCCCACATCACCCCATTTTCAGTCTTAGCCCCCCCATAGCCCATTACCAGTCCTAACCCCCATCAGCCCATTTCCAGTCCTAGCCCCCCATATAGCCCATTACTAGTCCTAACCCCCCATAGCCCATTTCCAGTCCTAGCCCCCCCATCAGCCCATTTCCAGTCCTAGCCCCCCATATAGCCCATTACTAGTCCTAACCCCCCATAGCCCATTTCCAGTCCTAGCCCCCCCATAGCCCATTACCAGTCCTAGCCCCCCATAGCCCATTTCCAGTCCTAGCCCCCCTATAGCCCATTACCAGTCCTAACCCCCCCATCAGCACATTTCCAGTCCTAGCCCCCCTATAGCCCATTACCAGTCCAACCCCCATCAGCCCATTTCCAGTCTTAGCCCCCCATAGCCCATTACATCCTAACACCCCCTCCATCAGCCCATTTCCAGTCTTAGCCCCCCCATAGCCCATTACATCCTAACCCATCAGCCCATTTCCAGTCCTAACCCCCCCTCAGCCCACTTCCAGTCTTAGACCCCCCCATAGCCCATTACCAGCCCTAACCCCCCCATCTCCCATTACCAGTCCTAACCCCCCTCCCCCCATCAGCCCCGATAGATTAAAAAAAAAACCGGCTGCTGCTGCCGCTGCCGCCGTGGCAGCGGCAGAATCAAATGTCCCGCCGCAGGGCCCCGCCTGCCCGGCAGAGCCTCCCTGAGCTCCCGAGTACCTCCCAATGCGCGGGCTTTCAGAGCCGCGAGAGTTTCCCTTTCTTCTCGCGGCTCTGTTAATCTCACCGGGGCTGATGGGATTTCCCATCAGCCCCGGCGGGATTAACAGAGCCGCGAGAGGTCAGAGAAGCTCTCGTGGCTCTGAAAGCCGCGCATTGGGAGGGACTCGGCAGCAGCATTGGGAGGCATTCGGCAGCAGCATTGGGAGGGACTCGACAGCAGCATTGGGAGCGCATTGGGAGGGATTCGGCAGGCGGGGCGCATTGGGAGCGCATTGGGAGGGATTCGGCAGGCGGGGACCCGCGGTGGGACATTTGATTCTGCTGCTGCCACGGCGGCAGCGGCAGCCGTTTTTTTTTTTTTTAATGTGCTTGTGCTAATGTAGAATGTTTTTTGCGTGGGGCCCCCTGAAACGTGGGGCCCTGTGCAAAAAACATTCTTGCTCAATGGACGGGCCGGCCCTGCCTGCGCTGCGGGTAGTGCATTTTAATAAACACATTCCACTGTGTCTGTGACTAGGATAGTAGAGAGTTTGCATTGTCCTCCAGTTTGTATGTGAAACATCCGACTTCTGCTCTGCACTCGCTTTTGGGGGAGCTTTATTGCTTGCTCTGGGAATGTTCATTTGAATGAATAATCTATGAGGGCAGTTTCTAACCGGATACCTAGTTTTAGGCACCCAGAACCAGAGGCATAGCCAGGCTCCGACCCCTCCAACATAGTATGACCTTCTTCCTGCGGCGGCGGCAGACGGGGTCAGGAAAGGCGCAGCAGTTCAGGAAAAGCCCGGAGGCAGCAGGAACTCTTCTAGCACCTGGCATTTTTCTGTTATTAGATCCGAGCTGTGCTCTCTCACCAGGTCGCAGCGGCAGGAAATGGCACTCATTATGATTTCACATCTGCAGCGTCCCTGCAGAGTCGCCTATTTCTTTATTTATAAAACTATTTGAAATACCAGCTTGGACAGGGTATATATTAAGCTAATGGTCAGAGCAGTCAGCTAGGAACCAGTTCATATCCCACTACTACTCATTGTGACCTTGGGCAGATCACTTAACCCTTCACTGCCTCGGGTACAAACTTAGATAGTAAGCTCTCAGAGGACAGGGAAATACCTACTATACCTGAACCAACTCGTAAAAATCCAATTCTCCCTTCCTCTTCTCACAATGGGGGAGTGTAACTCAGATCTAATTACAGAAAAATGCTGCATCTAACATGGCCTTTCCTCTGGTTTCATTGGAGAGACGCTAGATGGTTGGTATGGTGAAGTGATAGGAAGAAGGGGGATCCTGCATTGTTGGTGAGGGGAAGGGGAGGAGAGAGATGTTGTACTGTTTGTGGAGGAAAGGGCAGATGCTGCGCAGTGGGGGTAGGAGAGATGGGAGTCGCTGCACCATTGGTGGAGGGAAGGAGAGAGGAGAGCTGCTGCACTGTTAATGAGGGGAAGGGGAAAGGGAGAGACACTGCACTGATACTGTGAGAGAAGGAGAGGAGATGCTTGATTGTGGGGGAGGGAAGAGGACAGTGGAGAAGCTGCACTGTTGCTAGGGGGGAGGGAAGAGGGGAGTTGGAGGGGGGCAGAGAGGAGAGAGGCCATGGGGAGGGGGCCTGCCAAGGAAATGATAGTCAGAAAAGAAAAACGGAGGAAAAAAGATGAAAGGGAAAGATCAATGTCAAAGACAGATATAAGGGAGGAATGGATGAAGGCAATAGGAGAGAAGAGAAATGGCAAATGGACCGCAGACCATGGAAAGAATTACAGTTGTGGTCAACATTATAGGCACCCTTGCATTTTAGGTATGTTATGTACAATAGCTTGAGAAATAATTTAAAATATTTCAACTGTATGTCATCATAATATTTTAATAGTATGTTCAAAGAGTATATAACAAAAAATAGATGTCTGTGTAACGTAGACATAGTAATTTCTGAGACCCCCCCCCCCCAAAAAAAAAATCACTAATATTTGGTTGCACAACCTTTGGCAGTGATGACATCTTCCAAAGGTTTCTTGTAGCTATAAGTTTCGTCCATCTGTCTGCTGGTAGTTACTCCCACTCTTCAACCTCGATTTGTTCCAGCTCATGAATGCTTCCAGGATTCCTTTTACCAATGGCAGATTTCAGCTCTTTCCAAAGATTCTTGATTGGATTGAGATCAGGACTGGCCAGTTTAAAACAGTCCATTTATTCCTTTTTAATCATTTTTTTGTACTTTGGATGTATATTCTGGGTCATTGCCTACTGGAGGACCCATGACCTTCAACCGACACATAGCTTTCTGACACAAGATAGCACATTTTGCTCCAAAATATCTTGGTAGTCCTCTGACTTCATGATTCTTTTAATACGTTCCAGGTCCCCAGTTCCTGAGGCAGCAAAACAGACCCACAACATTATGGAACCTCCACATAATTAACTGCAGGGTGTTTTTTTTCCTTATAAGCTTAATTTTTTCACCTGTAAATGTATTGCTGGTCTGCACTGCCAAAGAGTTCAAGTTTGGTTTCATCTATCCACAGAACATTTTCCCAGAAGGATTGTGGTTTCTCAAGGTAGGTTTGGGCAAACATCAGGTGTGCCTTTTTATGTCTGTCTTTGAGCAGTGGGGTCCTACTTGGCCTTTATCCATGAAGTCCTTCTCTGTTTAGTGTGCAGTGTATGGTGGAGGTTGAAACTGTCACTCCAGATCGCTCCAGGTCAGCTTTATGCTCTTTGGATGCTGTATGTGGTGTTTTTCCAACAATTTGCACTAATCTTTGAAGACATCTTGGATTAATTTTCTTCTTCCCACAACATCCCAGGAGGTTCTTGACAGTTCCATGAGCAGAAAACCTCTTAATAACATTGCAAACTGTAGACCTAGGAATCCCAAGGTCTTTGGAGATACCTTGTACTCCTTTGGTGATAACAGTTTTTCTGATGGTCTCAGGCAGCTCTCATGTCTTCACCATTGTGAAAATGAAACAGGGAGTGAATGTGGCCATTTTAAACATTAGAGCCATCATTCATTAGTTGATTCAAGTCATGTGAGTATTGACAGTTGATCATAGGTGCATCTAATTTTACTGCATTGGGAATGTGGTTCTTCTGTTCAAACTGATTTTAAGTGTTTTAAAGGGTGTCAATAATCATGTCCTAAAACCTTTCGTGTCCAACAATATCAGAATGAAGAAAATATATTCACCAAATATACTTTATTCTACTAACAATAATGAGGACCAAAACATAATACAATTTTAAAAGGGAGAAAAAGGATCTCAGAACCTTGAGCACATCTGTCCAGGGATATCAATCTTGGCCCCGGATTGGGCTCTGGAACATCAGGGATCCTGAAAAAACTCCCCAAAAGGACAGGTGTATGTCCTTTCCCACTTATTCTTTACCAAATTACTTCAAATTTCTATAATTTGTTATAATATAGTTAACCACACACTTGAAAACCGAAACCCATAGAGCATGCAACATAAAAAACTGCAGCACTTGATTTTAACATCACAATCCAAAAAGGCACGGCTTAACACTTATCTTCCTAAAGCCCCAACACCACTGTGGACGCCCTTATGGCGTTTCGCAACCGCTTCATCGGAGGGGGGGGGGGCATCCGGGGCTTTTTCAAACAAGCAATAGCAGCAACATGGAGAGTGTGAATGTGATGCACTGTATGATTTTCGGCATGGAATTATGGCACAGTATGGGCTTGTGTCGTTCCCCCCCCCCCACCCCCACCCCCACCCCACGAAGTGGTTGCAAAATGCCATAAAGGTGTTCACAGTGGCATTGGGGCTTTAAGCAGATAAGTGTTAAGCCGTGCCTTTTTGGATTGTTAAAATCAAGTGCTGCAGTTTTTTTGTTACATGCTCTATGGGTTTCGGTTTTCAAGTGCATAGGCAGTGGTACAGAGCTTCAAAAGACCCACTTCCAATACCGAAAGATGCAGACAACTTCATTGACCTGTGCAAACCATTAAATGTGCTTCAACAGATATTCATGTAAGTGTTCCAGAGGAATTGTAAGTCATTTGAAAGGGATGATGTCATGGACAGATGAGTAAAAGCAATGGTTGTACCAAAAGAACTAGATAAAAAACTGATGGCTGAACTTTATAATGGAACTATTCAAATAAATGCAAAATGAAAGAGCCTGGGTTTACACTCTCATGATGCCCAGCAAAATGAAGTTTCATTTTAAGTTGCAGTTTATGAAGTGGGAGGAGGTGCTTCTGTCTATGAAACTCCAGCAGGGGTAGAGATGAACCTTATTTGCACCTGTCTTGCAATCTCAGGTCTTCATGCCACTGTTGTTGGTGCTGCTTAACTCCATTTGCAGTTCCTTGGGGCCTTCTTCCCTTCATGGTATATACAGGAAATGATTGCTGCATGTCCCAGCCCACAGCTACCAAGTGCCCTCCCTGATAACATTTTGGAAGTTAATAAATTTTGTGCACTTAGGTAGCCGAGGAGACCCTGGAGTATTGCTGCTGCTGAGAATATGGACCTGCACATTCAAATCCAGTGGCAAAATATTTGGGAATAACCCCTGCCACTGAACACCAACGCCTAAACTTCATCCTCAGGGTTTTGTGATGTTCCTCTTAATCTTGGTTCTCCTTTCCTTTCCGTCAGTGCCTTGGGGAGTTCCTGCCATGGTTTATTTTTTTTTCACGTTACAATTCTGTGCTTCCAGATCTATATTGGGCTGGTTAATAGTTGCTCCTTTGTGACAAGGGAACAGTGCAGATGAACATTTAAGTTGCATGCCAGTGTTCATTTCAGAATAGGGACCCTAAATCCTTTCATCTTTCTGGCACTATAAAGGAAATAGTGTGTTACAGTCCAATTCTCCCATGAAACACTCGGCTACTCTTCTGGGTAGTCCTCAAACAAGCTCCTTCCCCCACAGAACTCTAACCCTCACCTCACCATGTCTTGAAGTGCTGTTGCCTCTAGCTGATGCTTGCCAGCAAGCTTTTAACAGATTTCATTACAAAAAAAAGAATGAAAACCACAATTATTGCGAGAGCAATATTGCTTCCCCTATTGTCTTTAATGGAACCAAAAGAATATTTTCAGAATGAACAAAAATGAAAATTTTCCCTGTGCACATTTCTACTAAGTATATGCTTTGGCTTTCTAAGACATTTTAAAGATTCCAAACTATATATTTTCCTTAAGTCATTCTATTTTTATAAATCTCTTCAGGCATTTGGAGGGGGAGGGGGAGGGGGGATACTTAGCTGTGGCGACTAATGCTAGAAAAGCAGGTAGCCATCACCGCTGAACTTAAGACCTGATGCAAGGGACATATCCAGCCACTAGCACTGAATATATGAGTTGGCTGAGTAGCCCTGTCGCATTGAGCAGTAAACAGGGTCTTGGCTATCAGCAGGGGGGGGAATGTGTACAGGAGACCTTCCGACCACGGGATGAGGAATGCATCCACCACTACCTGAGATGGGTGCAGTTGGTAGGAGCAGAAATGGGGCAACCGCGTTTTCCAGGCAGGTGAACAGGTCCATCATTGGGACACCCCAGAGCTGGAACAGCCATGAGGCTACTGTTAGCAGACAGCGGAGCAGGGTACTCCAGCCACACAAATGGCACCTGGACCCATGCCAGTGCCCTGGCTCAGGAGGTAGACCATCCCTCTGCATGTAGCATAAGAGCAGAGGGCTACAGCCTCCTGCCAGAAGGGGTACAACCCCATTCCCCCGTTCATGTAGAACATCACGACCTGATTGTTGGTGTGGATCTGCATCACGTGGTGCTGCAGCTGGTGGCTGAAGGCTTTGAGGGCCAGGATTATGGCCCTGATTTCCAGCATATTGATTGCCATTTTGGATTCCCTCTGGGAGCAGCAGCCTTGTGTCTGGAAGTTCTTGCAGTGCACTTACCAGTCCATTAGAGAGGTGTCCATGGTGAGGACTTTCTAGGGAGTCGGTGCCTGGAAGTGCATCCAGGCCTGAATGTGAACTGGATTCTGCCACAATATGAGGGAGTCTGCCAGCTGGCAGGTCATATGCACTCTCTGGGTCCACTAAGAACGGAGGCACTAGTGGGCTGCTCTTATGTGTAGGTGGGCATCTGGGATCACATGGAGGCCATGTGTCACAGTCAGCAGAAGAGAAGCCAGATGGGCATTGTCCTATGCAGTTGCACCTCTGTGGCTAGTTCCCTGGGTCATACTGACCTCTCCTGAGGGAGAAAGGCCTTTGCCTGAAGGGTATCCAGCTGTGCCCCTATGAACTCTAGGCTCTGAGCAGGAGTGAGGTGGGACTTGGGGTAGTTTATGACAAACCCCAGGTGCTGCAGAGCATTTATGGTGCGTCTGATGGCGCATTGTGCCTCTGCAGCTGTGTCTCCCTTTTTGAGCCAGTCATCCAGGTAAGGGAAGATGAAGGCCCCTTGAAGCCTGAGGTGGGCTGCAACCACCCTAAGGCATTTTGTGAAGACCCTTGGAGATGAGGCCAGCCCAAAGGGCAGTACTCTGTATTAGTAGTGCTGTCCCCCCACCATGAACCAGAGGTATTTTCTGTGGCTGGGGTGGATTAGAATGTGAATGTAAGCATCCTTTAGGTCTAAAGGAGAAAAGCTAGTCTTCCTGCTGGATGATAGCAGTGTTCCAAGGGAGAGAATTTTGAACTTCACTCTGACCAGAAACCCGTTGAACTCTCGCAGGTCCAGGATGGGCCCAAGACCCCCAATCCTCTTAGGGATGAGAAAATACCTGGAGTAGAAGCCAGTGCCCCAGAGGTGTTTTGGAACTGGCTCCACTGCTTTGTCCCGGAGTAGTCCTGCTAGCTTGGTGAGGAGCAGGGTCTGGTGAAGGAGAGGCCTGGTGGGCTCTCCTAGGAAGAACTGGGGCGGCATCTGATATAGGTGAAGGAGGTAACCCTCCTTGGCCACCTGTAGCACCCAGACATCGGTGGCGATGGTTGTCCACCTGTGGGCAAACAGGGCTAGATGCCCCCCTGTGGGCAGTAAAGGACTCCCTGGGAGTATGGGTTCATGCCTAAGCAGTCAAAAGTGTCCCCCAGGCTGGGCCTGAGCTGGGGCCTGGGGCTTCAGGTCTTTTAGCTTCCTGGGACCATGTCCCTGGCCTTTTTGTTGCTGGGCCTGCTGAGAGCCCAAGAAGGCTTAGAAGTGCGGAGTAGTATTGAAGCCTCCTTTCTTCCTCGGGAAGAAGGTTTTTTCCCTGGGGTTTTCTTTCAGGGTTGCACAGAGATCTTTTTTGAGAGCCTGGTTCTCGTCACATACTGTGTCTAAATCTCCGCTTTGTCTGCCATAGCTTTCCCGAATAGGCTATCACTTGTGCAGAGTACATCGATCAGTTTGTCCTGTACCCATTATTTCAGGTCAGATGACTGTAGCCATGCTTGATGTCGTGCCCCGATGCCTGCGGCGGCCACCATAGCTGATGACATGAACCCATCATAGGCTGCTTGGGACAGGAACTTTGAACATTCCTTTACCGTCGAAGTTAGGGTCCATCTATCGAGGCCTGCCGAGAATCCTCCGACATTTCCTTCAGATACATGCCGATGTAGAACTGGTATGAGCATATTTTGCATGTTAGCATTGAGCCCTGAAACGCCTTTCGGCTAAAAGCATCAAGGGTTCAGGCCGCCCTGCCAGGTGGTACCAACAAGTGTGTCTTTTGGCTCTTAAGCTGGCACATGGCCGACTCCACGACCATTGAGTTGTGGGTGAGCTTGGCCTTTTGGAACCCAGGGCTCTGGCGTACCCGGTACATGGCGTTGAGGTGTCTGCTGACAATTGGTATCGATGCTGGTGTTTCCCACATCCGGAGAGGGAGACGGTGGAGGATCGGAGGCACTGGGACCGTAAGTATCTCCAATTCCTCAGTTTGCGGGTCCTCCTCGGCCTCTGTCTCGATTGTGAGAGTCTTGGCAATATCCCTCACAAACACAAGGAATCCAACATCCTCGGGTGGGGAGCAGCATCTGGTCGTTGGGGGAGACGGGTCCGAGGGCACGTCATGGTGTCGCCTCATGTCCAGGGATTCTTCATCCTCAATCTCCCATTCAGACTCAAAGTTGGAGTCCAACGCTGCGTGATCACCTCGGTCGAGGACCGCTCTATCTGGTGCAGAATCTACGGAGGATCATCGGTTCAAAACACAGGTACTCGATGGAGAGGACCAGTGTCCTGAAGAATGGGACTGGGACCTTGACCGGGGCCTCTCTCGAGGCCAATGGCACTTGAGGACTGGCTCGACATCCGGGGAAGCGCTTGATGTCAAGGGTCCCATCGTCATGGCAGATGAATCGAACGATCCAGACAAACGCCTGCTGCATGGCCCCTAGGGCAAATATACTGCTCTCTAGGGCTGCTATTCTGGTCTCCATGCCTCAGTTAGCTCCACAGTCTTCGACACAGGCACAGAGCAATTCAGAATCAGCACTGTCAATGGGGAGGGAGTCCTCTATGGAGGATGGCCTCGGAGGCCTGAGGCCGGTTGGCAGGAGCCGATGACTCCTTGTTGGGCAACTTGGAGGGCCGCTCCTGCCCCAACTCCTCGGACTCGTGTCTGGGGCTGTGGGAGCTGGGGTGTGATTTCACCTTCTTCCCTGATCCACTCTCTGAGGCTATCTTGAAGGATTTCTTGTTCTTATGCTCCACCTCTGGGAACTTCTGCTTGGAGAAACCGTGGCTGCGGAACTCCGAGGAGGCTCTGGCTTCACAGGGCACCGAGGTAGCGGGGGGTGGGGGGGGGGCCTGGAGTGTGGTGTTACCAGAGACTCCAGGCGGAGTCAGACTTATGAAAACATTTTTCCTGCTGCTGTTGACGACTCTTTAAGGCCTTTGGCGTCATTGTTCTGCAGCTTGCAGTCAGAGTCATTGTGCTCCAGGCCAAGGCATTGGAAGCAGCAGTCGTGACTTTGCCACACCAGTCATACTTTTTGAAGCCACTTGAGGCCATCGGAAAAAGGGTGACCCTGCCTCCCAGCAGAGGTCCAAGGCCTTTGGCTGAAAAAAGGCATGAACATTGGTTGAGACGGATCTCAATGAAAAAAAGTGGAAAACGGACAGATGAACCCAAGGAACAATGCCAAGATGAGCTGGCTCGGGGGTGGGAAGGAACCGGTACGCAAACCAGACAAATTTAACTATAAAAAAAATCTTTTTCCAGGGTAAAAAGGACAACGTCCGAAGGGCTCTGTGGAAAAAAGAAGACTGAGGCAAGAGGGCACCCTTGGGCAGGAAGTGGACCACGCATACGTGGTGCATCTCCCAAAGGCTTTCTTTGAAAGCTGGTGAGATGCTTCTGCTTGGGCTCCATTGGCACCGATGGACTTCCTGCTTGTTCCCGGAGAAGGAAGGATATCACTATGAAGAAAGCCTTAAAAGGTTAGGGGTCTTCATCTTGGCAAAAAGATGACTGATTGGAGATATGACAGAGGTCTATAAAATATTGAATGGAGTGGAAATGGTAGATTGATTGTTTACTGCTTCAAAAAGTAGTAAGACTAGGAGACATGTAATAAAGCTATAGTATAGCCATTTAAGACTAATAGGAGAAATATTTTTTTCACTCACCGTGTAATCACTCTGGACTTCATTACCAGAGAATGCAGTAAAAGCTGTTAGTGGAGCTGGGTTTAAGAGAGGTTTGGACTAGTTTCTGGAGGAAAAGTCCATAAAGCATTATTAAAGAGGACCAGGGAAATTCACTGCTTATCCCGGGATAAGCAGCATGGAATCCGAAACATTTTGGGAACCTGACAGGTACCTGTGACCTGGATTGGTTGCTGTTGGAAATGGGATATTGGACTTGATGGACCCTTGGTCTGACCCAGTATGGCATATCTTGTATTCTTATGCCACAGGGTGAAAGAAAGCTGGGATCTACAAGCTGCCAGGGTCAGGCTTCAGCAGAGCTCCTGCAGTCTTTGGTGCTGGCTTGATGGGCTTCACCAGTCACTGGGCTGCTCTGTGTCGGCGCCTGGTGGGATGGGCTGCCCCAGTCACCGTGAACAGCAGTGCCTTCTAGTCACTGGCATCAGACTGTATCTCTTGGGCATTCACTACATCCCCTGACTACCCACCTCTGCAATACTTCTACCTTTTGTTACTCTGACATAAACTGAATCAAAGAAAAAGATTTAGTTCTGAGAATTTTGCCCGAAACAAACAAGTCTGCTATTTATGTTCAGCAAACTGCTTCCTGTGGTCTTTAGCCTGAGCCGTCATGTGTTCTTCACTACTCCACCGAGTATTGCTTGCAGCTGCCTTCAAAAAGGCCGTGGTCTCATGGATCCAAACCCTCCCCAGTACCGTAGTAGTTGGGGCGGGAACCCACACGCTTCTGCCCCCGTGCTGCCATCTTACAAAATGACAGCACCCCTAACTACTAAGGTACTGGGGAGGTTTGTGTCCATTGGACCACCAGGCCTTTCTGCGGGGGGGGGGGGGGGGGGGCCGGCAAGGAGGAATGGTTACTGGGCTGCCAGGCCTTTTTATGTTTTATTTATTTATTTATTTATTTACGATCTCTTCTATACCGCACTATTCAGCATCAGCGCGGTTTACATAGAACAAAAAATGCTCAGTACAGATAACATGTATGAGTTTACAGATAACAGGGTAAGAAACTTGGATAACAGGGGTAACTATTTACAACATTTGCTACATGATCTTGGATAACAGTGGTAAACTATTTACAAATATTGTTACATAGAGTCATATGGAAGGGATTCAGTAGATACAAATGAACCACTAAGAGTTAGAGAAACTTTCATGGCATGTTGTTGTTAGAGCAACTTTAATGGCATGTTGTTGGGAAACCATATATTTCCTTAGCGGATTGGCTCTCTATCTCAGTGCGTTGGTTCTATGAGATATTTATTGAAAAGATGGTATTTAAGGGCTTTCCTGAATTGTGTGAGGCTTTCAATAGCCCGGATATCTGGAGGTAGTGCGTTCCAGCATCTTGGTGCGCTGATGCTAAACGCCCTATTGGCTGTAGTTGCTGTGCAAACTGTTAGAGCTTTCGGTACTTTTAGGGTGTTTGTCGCTGCGGATCTCCTCGCTCTGTTAGGAGATGTGATGTGGATGAGGGCACTTATTGATTCCGGGGAGAGCTTGTGAAGAGCTTTAAAAGTGAGTAACAGAGTCTTGAACATTATTCTAGCCTGGATAGGTAGCCAATGTAGTTGTATCAGCAGAGGTGTAACGTGGTCACTTCTGGAGGCTCCGTGGATGACCCTTGCTGCAGCGTTCATGGCGAGCTGCAGGGGGTGTAAGGTGGATAGGGGCAGGCCTTGAAGGATGGCATTAGCGTAGTCAAAGTGAGGTATGATCAACGCCTGGTATATAGTCCTGAAGTCATTCGGTTCAAGCATGGATCGTAGATGCCTAAGTGATCGGATCTTATAGTATACTGCCCTGACTGTATTCGCTATGTGGGCTTTCATGTCCAGGCGTTGATCCAAGGTGACTCCGAGGTAGCGTATTGATGGTTTAGCATGTAATTCTGCATCTTTTACTTTAAGGAATTGTGGTGGTGTGAAGTTAGGGTTCCTCGTAATGAAGAGTACTTCCGTTTTCTTATGCTGTATTCGGAGGTTTTGGGAGAAAAGCCAGTCAGAAATTGCGTTGAAACAGCTCGTCAGTGGAGAGAGGTCTAGATGTTCCGTAGAGAAGGGTATGTACAGCAGGACATCATCAGCGTATAACATGCAGTCCACATTGAAGGATCGGATGATCTTGCAAATTGGTTGCATGTAAATGTTAAACAGGAGGGCTGAAAGGGAGGATCCTTGTGGGACTCCCTGATTTTGGTGGAAAGGTTCCGATGTCATGCCTCCAGAACGCACATGTTGCCATCTTCCAGACAGGTAAGATCTGCACCATTCAAGCGCTCTTCCAGTAATGCCTTTCTCAATTAGTCGACCTATGAGAAGTTCGTGACTTACTGAATCAAAGGCAGCAGCGATGTCCAGAAAGATGAGAGCAAATCCTTGATGGATGTCATCAATGCCAGTGATTATCTTGCAGAAGAGGGTGGTAAGAAGAGTTTCCACTCCATGGGATTCCCTAAAACCATGCTGGCAGGGGTCTAATGGTGCGGCAGTGTCAACGTGATCTTGTAGTTGTCGTTGTACCTCTTTTTCGATGATCTTCGCAAGTAGAGGTATACTGGAAATAGGTCTGTATGATTCTACTTTTTGGGGGTCAAGTTTGCAGTTTTTCAAAAGAGGTCTGATAGAGGTGCGCTTAAGAGCTGAGGGGAAGGAACCTGTTGTGAAGGAGAGGTTAATTATATTGGATAGGATTGGGCTGAAGTGGCTGCGGAGCTCCTTGATCCAGAAGGCTGGGCATGGATCGGACTGAGATGTGGAGGTGTTAAGGGCCATAATAGTGTCTTCAATTCCATTCTTGGTTGGGGTAGAGAATACAGTTAGAGCTGCAGGGTAGTCTCGTTCAGGGGTGGTGGTTGTAGTCAAGATATTAATAGTCTGCAAATCTTGGATTGTGCATAGTTAGCAAAATCTTGTGGGTGAATCTCAAATTGGGGTCCGGGGGTTGGTTCATTAGATAGAGTCTTGACTAGGTCAAAAAGATCGTGGGGTTTATTAAGTGATCTCTTTAAGGTCTCAGAGTAGTATTGTTTCATTGCATCGGTGGTTGCCTTGCGATGTGCAGCTAGGTGACAGTTGTACGCTGTCTGGTCAATTGAAGAGTGGGATCGACGCCATCTCTTCTCGAGTTTCCGTAATTGGGTAAGAGAAACTCTAAGATTGGCTGTGTACCATGGAGCGCTGGTTCTTTTCCCTGGGGGCTTGTTGGTTGGTGTGCGTAGGGCTATTGCACTGAGGCAATTGTTCCAATGTGTAATCAGGTCGTCGAGGTTCGAGGTGGTTTCATTAATGAGTTGTTGTGTTTCCGTGAGAATAAGGTCTCTGTTGAAAGGCTTGAAACATCTGGAGTGTGGTCTTGTAATGTTGCTTGGCATCTTCTTGAGCTTTGCATCAGTTTTGTGCGAGTCAATCTGGAAGATGATCAGTTTGTGATCTGACCATGGAACAGGAGTTATGGATGTTATGGGGTCATGCGAAGTGTTAAGAGATATCTGAGGGGCGAAAACTAAGTCCAGAATATTTCCCTTAGAGTGGGTAGATTCTTTTACTAGCTGTTTGAAACCGAGATTTGAGAGGGCATCAAGGAAGGATAACACTTGACTGTCCTGCAGTGTTGGCAGGTTGAAATCGCCTAGGATCCAGTTTGGGACGCTTGGGTTGTGCATGTTGGAGGCGAGATCAATTATTGCAGCAAGATCGTCCGGTGGAGCTGAGGGTGCTCTGTAAAGTAGGTTGAGTGAGCATCGTTTATTGGAGACAGTGATAGTCTCAAGGTGATTAGTGTTGGTGGCGTCAACCGTCTGGAAATGGAGGTCTGTCCTGGTGAGGATGAGCACCCCTCCACCTCTTTTGTCTCGTCTATGATTTGTGTGAGCTGTGAAGTTCGGTGGGAGAAGCTGATTGAGTATAACGTTGTCTTCGTCGGATAGCCATGTTTCAGTGACTAAGAGTATATCAAGGTCGTGGAGGGAGATAATGTCGATAACAGCTGGCCACTTCTTCCGTATAGACCGGACATTAATGAGAGCACATTTTAGGTTATAAGGGTAGGAGATTTCTACCTTCTTGGGTTTCACCGAGTGCTGAAGCTTAATGTGTAGCAGATGTGGGTGGTGTGTGT
Organism: Ichthyophis bannanicus; assembly: GCA_033557465.1. NCBI lineage: Eukaryota > Metazoa > Chordata > Amphibia > Gymnophiona > Ichthyophiidae > Ichthyophis > Ichthyophis bannanicus. The sequence continues at coordinate 693,531,060 of CM066032.1, read as the reverse complement.
GCGGGTATCCCAATCTACATTGTTACGGGATGCACCAGACCATCTTCTTCCATGACTTTGTAATATTGGGATCTGGTTGGCAGGAGGGGTTAAGGTAAGAGAGCAAGAGAAACCAACTAGCAAGGATGATATAGCATCCGATTATTGTGGGGAAGGGGGGACCCATGGTGGCCTGGCTCTGTGAGATTGTAGATATGTATTGTTGAGTGAACTACTGACAACAGTACAATGGTGACTAGCTCGATAGAATTAAGGAATTGTTAGCAATGGTACAGAGGCTAAATAGCAGTAGGGAAGTACTGACAACAGTAAAATATTAACAATTACTGATTATAATTCAGTGGTAATGGTGTAGTGGATAGCTGGCTGGAAGCAGTTCTGACTACAGTACAATATTAACAATTACTGACTACAGTACAGTTGTAACAGTACAGTGTCTAGATAGCATTAAGTAATTACTGATAACAGTATAAGTAACTGACTACAGTACAATGTAAACAGAACAATGGTTAGATAGGGTTAAGTAATTACTGACAACAGTATATGTAGACTGGCATAGATAAGGCTGTTGATGGTAGTATACAGAAGTTATAATTGTGCGACTATACTTGCATTAAGCAGCATGAAAGTGGGATCATCTGATGCATGAGGACCGTTCAGTTCTTATCACATGTTGACTTTCACTAGGTTGAACGAAGGGGAGTGAGAGGTGCTGCTGGTGCGCGAACTCAACACCGAGGGACTCAGGCTGTTGGGTTGCTTGGAGGTGGACTTTGCAGCAGTGGCTGCTGTGGTGTGTGGGCCAGCTACATCAGGGTTGGCGCACCGGCTGGCGCGGACCTTAATTAGGCATCAAGCGGCTGCCACTATGGGACGGCTCGCCTGAAGTTAACCTCTGCTGTTGAAGGGTGGCTCGGTCCCCCGATGGTAAGAGTTGCTCAGGTAGTGGCTGGCGGCTGGTTGTGGTAGACTTCAAGGATTTTCTGCGTGATCACAGCGAGCAAGTGACTCTTTGGGTTGATTGCAGATAGCTGTTAGGCAACTCTCTGTTGTGTTTGCTTGGTCGATGGGCGGTAGATTACTAGTGCCGCGCCTAAGGGCCACGCCAAAGGGCCCTCAGGCGCGGGCCTGCCTGTCGGCAGCCGTTTAAATACGCTGCTAGTGCCCTCCCACAGCCCCGACTGAGCTGGAGGCTAGCGCGTGGTTGGAGAACGGCCCGATCTGGAGCTTAACCCCGATCGGGGGAGCGATGGAAGGCTCAAAAGCAAAAGGAAGTTCCCGCCGTCGGCAGCCGTTTAAATACGCTGCTAGTGCCCTCCCACAGCCCCGACTGAGCTGGAGGCTAGCGCGTGGTTGGAGAACGGCCCGATCTGGAGCTTAACCCCGATCGGGGGAGCGATGGAAGGCTCAAAAGCAAAAGGAAGTTCCCGCCGTCGGCAGCCGTTTAAATACGCTGCTAGTGCCCTCCCACAGCCCCGACTGAGCTGGAGGCTAGCGCGTGGTTGGAGAACGGCCCGATCTGGAGCTTAACCCCGATCGGGGGAGCGATGGAAGGCTCAAAAGCAAAAGGAAGTTCCCGCCGTCGGCAGCCGTTTAAATACGCTGCTAGTGCCCTCCCACAGCCCCGACTGAGCTGGAGGCTAGCGCGTGGTTGGAGAACGGCCCGATCTGGAGCTTAACCCCGATCGGGGGAGCGATGGAAGGCTCAAAAGCAAAAGGAAGTTCCCGCCGTCGGCAGCCGTTTAAATACGCTGCTAGTGCCCTCCCACAGCCCCGACTGAGCTGGAGGCTAGCGCGTGGTTGGAGAACGGCCCGATCTGGAGCTTAACACCCCGATCGGGGGAGCGATGGAAGGCTCAAAAGCAAAAGGAAGTTCCCGCCGTCGGCAGCCGTTTAAATACGCTGCTAGTGCCCTCCCACAGCCCCGACTGAGCTGGAGGCTAGCGCGTGGTTGGAGAACGGCCCGATCTGGAGCTTAACCCCGATCGGGGGAGCGATGGAAGGCTCAAAAGCAAAAGGAAGTTCCCGCCGTCGGCAGCCGTTTAAATACGCTGCTAGTGCCCTCCCACAGCCCCGACTGAGCTGGAGGCTAGCGCGTGGTTGGAGAACGGCCCGATCTGGAGCTTAACCCCGATCGGGGGAGCGATGGAAGGCTCAAAAGCAAAAGGAAGTTCCCGCCGTCGGCAGCCGTTTAAATACGCTGCTAGTGCCCTCCCACAGCCCCGACTGAGCTGGAGGCTAGCGCGTGGTTGGAGAACGGCCCGATCTGGAGCTTAACCCCGATCGGGGGAGCGATGGAAGGCTCAAAAGCAAAAGGAAGTTCCCGCCGTCGGCAGTCGGCAGCCGTTTAAAGCTGCTAGGCCACCCCCAATGGGGAGTGCCACGATTTGTTTTGGGGGAGGGGGGTGGAATCAGGCACATCTACATGAAGCAGGTGTAAATATAGTGTTAAAAAGCAAGTAAAATACTGCACTGAAGTTCAGTACAGATTTTTATTTATTTAACAGGTTTTATATACCGCTTTATCGTTTCAATCAAAGTGGTTTACCCAGGGCTACCGAGGAAACCACAGGGCCGCAAAGATCACCAAGGCCCTGTCCCGCTGTATCTTGAGGAGAACTCACGCTATGAGTGGAGTGGGGGGGGGGGGGAATATATACAGGAGGCCGTGTGTCCACAACAGCAGGAAGGCATTGGAGGCTTCCCTGCTCGGTTGGGGAACTGGGCCACAGAACTGCGGGATCAGCGCATTCGTTGGGCTGGTGAGGTCCAAGACCAGAGTCCCCCAATGCCGAAACAGCCACTGTGCCATCTGTAGGCAGAGGCGCCACTCACGTGGCTGGAGATCCTGCTCAGCCTGTCTGCCAGAACATTGTCCTGACCTGGGAGATAGGTGGCCCATAGGGCTAAGCCATGGCAAATTGCAAAGGACCATAGGGCTACCACCTCCATGAAGAGGCTGTAAGAGGTGGTGCTCCCCATTTTGTTCATATAGAACATTGCCACCTGGTTGTCCGTCTCGACAAGCACTGCCCAATGGTGAACGCGGTGCCTGAGCGCCCAGAGGGCCAGGAGGACTGCCCGAATTTGAGGAGGTTGATCGGCTGCTGGGACTCCTTAAGGGACCAAGTCTCCTGCATGCAGAGCTCGCCACAGTGTGCTCCCCAATCTGTGACAGAGGCGTCCGTAGTCAAAACCACATCATGCTGCGCGGCCTGGAACGGCATGCCTCAAAGCAGATTCCTGGCATCCCACCACCAGGCAAGGGACTCAGACAGCTGGGGGTGATCGAGACAGTGTCGCGGAGATAGCCCATCACCTGAACCCACTGAGTTTGAAGGCACCACTGAGTTGCTCGCATGTGCAGTTAGGCATCAGGGACGACGTGGACCGTCAAGGCCATATGGCCAAGAAGACAGAGCATCGCTCAGGCCGATACTATGCCGCAGTGCTGAACCGCAGAGGCCAAGCAATGAGGAGGACTGCCCTGTCCTGGGGAAGGAAGGCTGTCGCCCACTGAGTGTTGGAGGCATACACCAATGAACTCCAGGGATTGGACTGGTGTGAGGTGAGACTTCAGGTATTTGACCACAAAGCCAAGGTGCTCGAGGAGGTGGACAGTGCAAGCTGTGGCCTGCTGCGCCTCATCGGCTGTCTCTCCTGTAACGAGCCAGTTGTCTAGATAAGGATAGTTGAAGGTGCCTTGCAATCGCAGGTGGGCTGAGGCCACCGCGAGGCACTTGGTGAACACCCGCAGAGCGGACGCAAGGCCAAAGGGAATCACCTTGTATCCTGAAGTGCAAGTATTTCCTGTGTTTCGGGTGGATGAGGATGTGAGCATACTCATCTCGAAGGTCCAAGGAGCACAGCCAGTCGCACTGACGGAGGAAGGGCAGCAAGGCGCCAAGAGAGAGCATTTTGAATTTCTCCCACACCATATATTTGTTGAGATTTCTTAAATCGAGGATGGATCAGGAACTGCCCGTCCGCTTTGGCACAGGGAAGTAGCGGGAGGAGTAAAACCCACAACCTCTGAGGCGTGGTGGGGGTCCACCCACTGCTCATTCCTTAAAGGGGTTGGCAAGCTCCTGCACCAAGAAGATCTGATGCATATGGAGCTGAGGGGGCTCCCCGGGGCAAAAGGGTGGAAGAAGCCGGTCCAGATGAAGGAGGTAACCCTCACAGACGACCTGGCGGACCCAGGCATCCGAGGTTACAGACTCCCAATGGGGAGCAAAGTGGACCAGGCATCCTCCCATCAGTAGCTGGGTTGGTGGAGGGTGAGCAGCTATGCATCTGGTGTCAAAAACCTGGGGCTGAATGGGCCAGAGCCGGAGTCTGGCTCATGGTCCCTTAGGCTTACGCGAGCCCTGGGGGCTGCTTTTGCTTTGTCCGCCCTGAGGTGGTGCTGGCGCCGGACGGAAAGGTGGGTAGTCCCGGTAGGGGAGACCCTTCCTCTGTAAGAAAGGCTTCTTGCCCTGTTTTCTTCTGTGGGAGACAGGAAGTCTTTCGGGAGAGACAGGTGCGAGTGACGTACTCCATCTCAATCTCCGCTGCTTTGTTCTCCATCAGTTTGCCAAACAATTGCTCGCCCAGGCACAGTACATTGAGCAGTTTTTCCTGGACCCATTATTCGAGGTCAGAGGACTGCAGCCAGGCCTGCCCCCAATACCCGCAGCCGCTACCCGAGCAGAGGACTCAAAGCTATCCTATGCAGCGTGAGAAAGGTACCTCAACAGTCCCCCCCCCACACTGATTTCAGGAGGGACTGGCAACGGCAGAGGTAAATCGCCTTTGAGGCCCACATGGAAACCTCCGAGCTCCTTCGTGACGTCACGAAGGGATATGCCTATATATAACTGGTAAGCCTGGATGCAGCAAGCCAGCATGGAACCTTTGTAGGCCTTATGCCCGAGGGCATCAAGGGCATGAGATTCCCAGCCAGCGGGACCGAGGAGTGTTTTTGGGCTCTTTTGCTTCCGCATGGCAGACTCCGCCACCATTGAGGTATGGGGAAACTGGGCCTTCCGGAAGGCAGGCCCCCGCTGGACCCTGTACATGGTGTCCAGGCACTTGCTGACAATGGGGATAGATGCAGGTGTCTCCCACATGTGGAGGAACAGCCAGGCTAGGATGGGCGGAATCAGGACTGTGAGGGATTCCCTCAGCAGAGCTTCGTACTGTAAAATATTGAACTCCTCCTCTGACTGCATGGAGAGCGCTAAGGTTCAAGCCATGTCCCGCACAAACTCCAGAAAGGTGTCGTCTTCGGGAGGAGACCGCCGCTTCTGAACCGGAGAAGGATCCAAGGGGAGGTCCCGATGAGCCCAGGATTCAGGGAAGTGTCCGAGTTGGACTCCCAGCCCGAAATTTCCAAGGAAGACTCAGAGATAGGTTGCTCGAGCAGAGCCTGTGCCATGTGCTGGGCTCTTGAGGCCGAAGCCTGCCTGGAGCCGGAGGTGCTGGCTCGGGAAGATCTCGCACCTGAAGACCAGGATGGAGATCAAAACCTCTGCCGGGACCCCTCATGAGGCCCCTGGGGGTTGTCATGGTGGTCTGGGAAGCCATCACAGGCATCGCCCTCGAGGTTTCAGGGCACGTGCCAGCAGGGCCTGGAACCAGTGCCTGCTGGGCAGCAAGGAAGGCAGAAATGCTGAGCTCCAGTGCCAGCATTCAGGCCTCCCACTCGGGAGTGGGGCCTTGCGATGCCAATGTTGGGGTGACTGGGTCAGGAGTTGAGGAGGAGAGGGGGTCCTCGCCGGGATAACCCTCGGGAGACCAGGTGCTATCGCTGGAGACCTCCGTGTCTGTAAGGGGTACTTTTCATGGGCACTCCTTCTCAGACTCTTGAGACTGCCGAGGGGGCTGAGGGACCGTGCAAGAATGCTCACGCTGGTCTGTAGCTCCTGACAGAGTCCTTGAGGCCTTCTTCTTCCGCTCCCTTTCAGGAGACCCTTGCTCAGAGTTGTGCCGGGGCCATACATTCGCGTATACAGAAGAGCACTTAGATAAATTACGTCAACGTCCTTGCCTTTTTGATGTGACATCTAAAGAAGACTCAGCGGGAGCCTCGCTAATAGCTAATAAGGCACTTCGGAAGAGACAAGTAAGGTCCCAATTGCATGAAGCTGGGATGACCCAATATTTAAAAACCCGAATAATACCACGGGGTCTACGAATGACAAGAGCTCCGAAAATGTATAAATGGGATGAAGAGTTTATCACTAAATGGAATAAAATTTTAAACAAATGTAGCTTTGACTTAATCGCTTTAATTTTAGAGCGGACAATTCAAGAAGAAGAGATTATACAAAAACAAATTGATGTGGCCCAGTCATCTTTAAAAGAATCTTTAGGAGCAGATATATATGCGGCTAAACTTGAGGAAACAAATAGACAAATCAAAAGTTTTTTTGATTATATGAAATCATTAAAGACCAAGAAATTTGCCAGAGATAAATCAGATTATGACTCAGATAAAGTGTACTTTTGGATGTATGAGAGTACCGATTCAGGGGCAGATACTCGGAAGACGGTGTCTTTTGAAAGATCTTCGGATGATACCGATGACAGTACAACTGATTCTAATGTACGGACCTCAGAGAGAGGACGACAGGTTTTTCGGTCAGGACGAGGCAGAAGGCCCCGAGGCATATATCAAGAGGACCAATGGGATCCTCCCAACACACGACAACGAGCTCGTCAAGTTCGTCAATAGTAGTGAATTTAACACAAAATAATTTATCATCTGCTCAATTACAGGTACTTAATTACGGATTATCATTTGTACCAACTGCGCGATATGATGCATTCAATTTAAGAGTCTATCTGCAGAGATTTTTTCGGAAACTTCAAATCATCTCTTTTTTTCATGATAAACCTGCTACTTCAGATTTATCAATCGTTAGGCCAGTTTCACATTGGGTTCCATCAGTGCCACTGAATCCAATTCTACTCACATATCAGTCTCTAGTATTGCGAGATTTAGCACATTTGGAAGCTACACCTATTCCACATCGTTCTAATTTAACTAAAGAAGATTGGAAGGCTCTCTCTGACATTATGTCCGATTCCAATTTGATAGTACGAAGAGCAGATAAAGGGGGCGCATTAGTGCTACAATCCTTGGATGATTACACGGCATCTTTACGTCAACATCTAGAAGACAATACCACGTATCGAAAATTAGCAGGAGACCCTACAGCTGCTTTATTATCTGAAATAAAATTATTAGTGGAGGGAGCTTTATATAATCATTGGATTACACCAAAGGAACATCGGTTTCTTATAAAAACCTCCCCGCGAATCCCGACTATATATCTTGTACCGAAGATTCATAAATCTTTGATATCGCCTCCGGGACGTCCCATAGTTTCCTGTAGGGATTCAGTGTTAGAGCCTCTCTCTATTTTTTGTGATTTCTTCTTGAAAAAAGAGGCTAGTCAAGTTGCCTCATTTATTCGTGACACCACGCACCTTTTACAGATGTTATCAACAGTGATTGTTCCTTCTGGAGCTTTTTTGGTCACTTTAGATGTGGTATCTTTGTATACCAAAATAGACCAGATTGAGGCATTAACATTATTGGATAAATACTTTCAATCTGCGCCAGCTAGAATACCAAAATCTTTTTTGCTTCAATTAATTGAATTGGTGTTAACCAGGAATTATTTTCTATCAGGGGGAGTATATTATCATCAAATATCTGGCATAGCAATGGGGGCGACGAGTGCCCCCTCAATAGCCACTTTATACATGGATGAGATGGAGAGAACGCAGATTCAAACATCATCGGAATTTTCTAAAATTTTAATTTGGAAGAGATTCCTAGATGACGTGTTTTTCATTTGGACATCATGCAAGACATCTCTTATTGCTTTTTTGGCTTGGTTAAATACTCTAAGGGCCAACATTCAGTTTGTAGCACACATCCATTCTACTACTATTGCCTTTCTTGATCTTCAAATTACAATATTGGATGGACAACTTCATACTACTCTCTACAGAAAAACTGTTCAGCGTAATAGCCTCCTGCATTTTCGGAGTTATCACCCTGGTCCTCTACAAAGAGGTTTGCCTTATGGGCAATTTTTACGCCTTCGGCGAAATTGTGCCACCTTACAAGACTTTATGATTCATGCCCAAGACCTTAATGATCGATTAATAGCACGAGGTTATCCCCCTGAGGTGGTACATACTGCAATGAAAAGGGCACGGTTTACACATCGCGAATGGTTATTAGACCCGCAATATACGGCTGATAAACTTCATCAGACGTAATAGTGGGGGTTCTCCCGTTTTTTGAAGGCAGTTCAGCAGTCTCACGGATTTTAAAACGACACTGGCAGACATTACAAATGTTAGAATGTTTCAATAAACCTTTACAATTAGCTTTCTCCCGGGGGCGAAATCTGGGAGATATGATAATGAAGACATCTTTAGCATCTGATCGGCTAACTTGGCAGTCAGTAACGATAAGTGTAAACATTGTGCTTCTTCCCTAACGGGAATTCAATGGGTTCATCCGAAAACACAATGTAAATTTATGAGACACTGGGACACCACCTGCCTATCTAGTTTTGTGATTTACATGATCGTTTGTCCGTGTTCTTTACTCTATATAGGTCATACTACCCGTCCAATTAAAATTCGTTTAAATGAACATGCTTCACGAATACGTCAAGCCGTGTTGACTGCACCAATTGTGTCACATTGCATCACATACAACCATCGGTTTGAGGATTTAAAATGGACGATTATCGATCATACTCCACTGGATCCCAGAGGAGGTAATCGCTACCAAAAATTGCATAAATTGGAACAAAGGTGGATATTCCAATTGGCATCAGTAGAACCGGGCGGACTCAACCGTGAGATTGAATGGCACGGCATCCTTTGACGTAATTCTTGACGTTTTCATCATAGGACCAATCAGCGCAGGGATTCCCCTAACCAGTGGGGTGTTCCCTGTTCTCATTGGGTGGCTCCTGTTTAAATACGTGAAAACTTTCTTCCGCATTCATGGAGTAAGAATTGTACCTTTGCCGCATAGACGGCGTTTTTGGATACTTCGTTGCCTGAATAAGAGTAGTTTAACAGCATTTGATACAGGGCCCGATGGCTCGAAACGCGCGCGTCATGCTACTGGATACTTTTTGAGCAATGGAATCGTTTGGAACTACTAGGAAACTTCAGTTAAGTAACAAAAAGGTTTTATATTTAAAAGGCACGGTCTATGTACTACAGGACCAAAAAAGAAAAAAAAGTAGCTAGCAGTCTGGTTGGGGGATAAGTTACACATCATATCCCTCCCACGGCTTAGCTCCGACAAAAAGATTAAGCTTTTGAGTGGTACTATTGCAGTGAAATTTTGGATAGTTTGGTCACCCTTTGGTGGGAAGGCATGCATGGTGGCATTCCCAAAGGCTTTCTTTGAAAGCTGGGGAAATGCTCCGTGTGGGCTCTGTCAGTGCCGACGTCACCCATATGTGAGGACCGACTTCCTGCTTGTTCCTGGAGAATAGATTATAAGCTCTGTTGAGAAAGCATAATTACTCACCTGTAACAGGTGTTCTCTGGGGACAGCAGGAATCAGTCCTCATATGGGTGATGCCATCATGCATGCATGGTCCCCTTCCCATCCAAGGGTGCCTTCTTGCTCAGTCAGATGGCATAGCTAAAAGATGGCAAAAATAAAAGATGGTAAAGGAGCAACTCCAAGGGGAGGAGAGAGGGTTGTGAAGACTGATTCCTGATGTCCCCAGAGAACACCTGTTACAGATGAGTAACTACGCTTTCTCTGGGAACAAGCAGGAAGTTGGTCCTCACATATGAGACTCCCCAGCTACAGGCTAACAAAAGCCCATAGCAAAAATAGGGGCTACCTCATGGGGGAGCCGCAAGCAGCAACAATTAGCCTGTTTACACAGACCACAGTAAGACCCCTGTATCCGATGAACCAGCATTCAGATAGCCTGAACACAGAAGAGTCGGAGGGTAGGAGTTGCCTAAACCCTGAAAAGGTTATGGAGCACAACCTGGCCGAAGGCACTGTCCTGTCGGGACTCTTTCCAGGCAGTAATGGGCTGCAAAGGTATGGACTGAAGACTAGGTGGCGGCCTGGCAAATGTCTATCATCTGACAGAGCGTAAGTTTGTCACCGAGGCCCTGACACAGTGTGCTGTGATGCGGCCTTCCAGCGGGAGCCTTGCCTGCTCATAAGCAAGTGTGATACAGTCCACCATCCATGTGGACAGCGTACGCTTGGTCACCGCCTCCCCAGCCTACTGGGGTCATAGGAGATGAAAAGCTGAGAAGCTTTGCGGTGGCCTTGAGTGTGTTGGATATAGAAGGACAAGGCCCTCTTACAGTCCAAGGTGTGAAGGACCGTCTCCACCTGACTGGAGTGAGGTCTTGGAAAGAAGGTAGGAAGCACTACTTCCTGGTTGATATGGAAGGGCGACACTACCTTTGGCAGGAATTTGGGGTACATGCGAAGCACCACTCTGTTCTTGTAGAACCTGGTATAAGGCGTCTCTGCCACCAGGGCCTGGAGCTCACTAACTCTGCGAATGGAGGTGAGCACAACCAGGAAAGCCACCTTCTAAGAAAGGTAGCGAAGGTGGCAGGTAGCCAGAGGCTTGAAGGGCAGGTGAGTGAGCTGCCCCAACATCACGTTGAGGTCCCATTCGGTTGCCAGTGGCTGAACCCGGGGCTTCGATAACAGCAGGCCCCGAAGGAAATGGATCACCAATGGCTGGACAGAGAGGGACTTACTATTCACCGGATGGTGATGCACCGCCAGGGCACTGAGGTGCACTCAGACGGAGTTAGACTTGAGCCCGGACTGAGAGAGGTGGAGAAGGTACTGTAACACCAGAACCACCGGGCAGGAGAAAGGATCAGCTTAGTGTTCGGCGCACCAAGCAGAGAACCTGCGCCATTTGAGGGTGTAAGCCTTTCTAATAGAGGCCTTGCGAGAGGCTAGCAGAATGTCCTCCACCTCAATCGGAAGGTTGAAAGGGGCCAGAGTCACCCTCTCAGCAGCCATGCTGTCAGCGACAGGGACCCCAGGTTGGGGTGCAGGAGAGAGCCGCCCTCCTGAGATAGGAGTCCTGGGCAATCCCCAAGGGGATGGGGGCCTCCACCATCAACTGTAGAAGCAGAGGGAACTACGGCTGCCTGGACCACTGAGGAGCTATCAGGATGAGTGAGGGCCTGTCGCAGAGGGTCCTGAACAACGTCTTGGTGATCAGCAGCATTGGAGGGAAGGCGTACATGAGGCCTTCTGACCAAGAGACTAGGATCACATCCGCTGCCACCCTGATGGGGTGGGCTTGCTGGGAGCAGAAGTGGGGCAACTAAAAGTTGTCCAGACTGGTGAACAGGTCCATCATGGGTTACCCACAGAGCCAAAAAAAGCCAACCCGCTACCTTGGGGTCCAGCTGCCACTTGTGCGGCTAGAGAACTCTGCTGAGTCTGTTCGCCAGCAGGTTGTCCTGGCCTGGCAGGTACACTGCCCGCAGGAGGATATCCTGTTGGATTGCATACGAGCAGAGGGTTAGAGCCTCCTGACAAAGGGTCTGGGATCCCATGCCCCCCTGTTGGTTCATGTAGAACATTGCCACCTGGTTGTCTGTCTGGACAAAGACCGGCTGGTGACACAGGTGGTGATAGAAGACCCTCAGGGCTAGATATATGGCTCGGAGCTCCAGGAAGTTGATCTGCTGGGTGCTCTCATGTGGTGAACAGTTGCCCTGGGTGCAGAGATCTCCACAATGGGCTCCCCAGCCAAGCAGGGAGGTGTCCATGGTGAGGACCTTGAGGAGGGCTTGGAATCTGAAAAGGCATGCCCACCTCGAGATGCTGGGGTGACTGGCACCAGACCAGGGGATCCGCCAACTGGCAGGTCACAGAAACTCTGTCTCGGAGGCAGCCTGTTGCCTGAGACCACTGGTCCCGGAGACACCACTGCGCCGCCCTCATGTGGAGGCGAGCATCTGGGGTGACGTGGACCATGGAAGCCATGTGCCCGAGGAGGCACAGAAGAAGTCGGGCGGGCATCAAGGGATGGTACTGTAAGTCCCGAGCTAGAGAGCTGAGATGATCGACTCCATCCCTGGGCAAGAAAGCCTTGACTAAAGAGTGCCAATCTTTGCCCCAGTGAACTCCAGACATTGTGTCGGGAGGAGGTGAGACTTGGGGTAATTTATGACAAAGCACAAGTTTTGCCGAACCTGGATGGTGCGTGCGGTGGCGGCCTCCTGCACCTCAGAGGCCGTGCCTCCCTGTATAAGCCAGTCATCCAGGTAGGGAAAGACAAAGACCCCCTGGGGCAGGCATTTTGTGAAGACTCTTGGAGCAGAGGCGAGGTTGAAGGGGAGCACTCTGCATTGGAAATGCCTGCCCCCTACCACGAACCTCAGGTACTATCTGTGGATGGGGTGGATAAGGATGTGGGTATAAGCATTGTTGAGGTCTAAGGAGCATAACCAGTCACCCTGCTGGAGGTATGACAGCAATGTTCCAAGGGAGAGCATCTTGAACTTCTCCCTCACCAGAAATTTGTTGAGGTTGCGCAGGTCAAGGATGGGTCTTAGACCCCCTGTCCTCTTTGGCACGAGGAAATACCTGGAGTAGAACCCCTTGCCCTTGAGGTGGTGGGGCGCTGGTTCCACCGCTTTGTCCTTGAGAAGACCTGCCAACTCTTTCAGAAAAAGGTCCCGTTGGAGATGAGACCTGAGGGGCTCTCATGGAAAATAAGGGGGAGGTGTCTGAGTCAGGTACCTCTCCCTGACTACCCATAGTGCCCAGGAATCGGTGGTGATGGTACCCACCTCTGGGTGTAGAGGGCCAGACATACCCCTGTGGGCTGCTGATCTCCTTGGGGTAAAGAGGCTATGCTCAAGGAGTCAAAAACTCCTTGGAGGAGGAGTAGCCTAGTGGTTGGGGCAAGGTACTTCAGGCCGGAAGGTCGGGGGTTCAAATCCCACTAGAGGACAGCAACCTTGGGCCAGAAGGACTGGGGTTTCTAGTCCCACAGATGCTCCTTGTGGTCTTGGGCAAGCCACTTAACCCTCCATTGCCCATGTTCCCTGTAAGTATTAGTGTATGTGTCTCATATCCCCGTGTGTTAAATGTATCCCCCAATTGTGTTGTGACCGCTTTGATTGAAGGATAAGGCGGTATACAAAAACTGTCTAAATAAATAAAATAAATAAAATAAAATCTCCCCCCGGGCTAGGCTGGAGCCAGTGCTTAGGATTTTGGAGCTTTCTGCTTGCGTGGGCCATGTCCATGTCCCTTGGCCTGCTGACCCTGTTGAGAAGCTGGGGAGGCCTGATAAGGTGGGTAGTTTCTGTAAGCAGCACCCTTTCTTGGGTAGAAGGGCTTTTTAGCCAAGCTCTTCCATTGGGGAGGGGCAGTGGTCTTTTTTGAGCCTGGTCTTCGTCATGAACTCGGTCTCCAGCTCGGCAACCTTGTTGGTCATGGGTTTGCCAAAGAGGTTCTTCTCCTTGGCAGGGGACATTGACCAATTTGTCCTGAACCCACTGCTCAAGGTCAGACCCCCTTTCTGAGGACCCCCGATGAGGCTCGGGTTCGGAGCATTCCGTCCAAGATGTCGGGGCCTCAGATGAGGCCCTGGCCTTCAGAGGCATCGGGGACTCGGGGAAACACTTATGCTGCTGCTGGTGGCTCTTGAGGGCCTTACTGAACATTCTCTTGCAGAGACCGCAGGCTGCCGGGTCATGATCAGGCCCTAGGCAGCAGAGCCAGTAGTCGTGTGTGTCAGTCAAGGACATAATTTTGGAGCACCGATCACACTTCTTAAAGCCACTGGTAGCCATGGGGGGAAAAAAGTACCCCTGCAAGGTCAAAGACTCTCCGGGCTGCTAGCGGGAGAAAAAAGGCACACAGATGCCGGGAAAAGAAAAAAAACCTACAAAAATGAACCGAACTCGACGCTGAGGCAGTGAGGTCGGCAGGCGGGAAGAGTACCGGTATACCGGAGGAGAGTATGAAACTTGGAGAGAAAAAAAAAATCAACTTTTTCCGGGGACAAACCAGACAATGTCTGAAGGGCTCAGTGGAAAAAGGAGATTGAGCAAGATGGCGCCCTTGGGCATGCATGGTGGCATCTCCCAAAGGCTTTCTTTGAAAGTTGGAGTATGCTTCCGGGAGGGCTCCGTTGGTGCCAACGTCGCCCATATGTAAGGACTGACTTCCTGCTTGCTTCCGGAGAAGGGACTCTCTTATGTGTTTATGTAGAATGCTGGGTAAGCCTTGAAGCACTATAGAAATGAAAAGCAGTAGTAGTAGAGTCAAAGCTGGTTAACGTTCACCTTGCTTGAATGCATTTAATCTCATTGTGCTTTTACCCGATGAAGAGACTGTAAATCTCAAAGTTCGTCAGAAACGTACTAATTTAGGCCAATAAAATGGTCACACAAACATTTTGTTGACATATTCACATGGACTAACGCGGCAACCATGTTACTTTATTAGAATTCAAAGAGATCTGCTATGAAAATGTTGAGTATTTTCTTTTTCCTTCTTGATTCAGAGATACATTGCCAATAGAAAATGCCTAGAAATGATTTGAACTATAAGAGATAAAAGTAGAAAGAGAACAGGCCCGACATTATTAGTAATACCAAAGAGACAGACATACGGGTGAGCTGTATTCATATACATCGACTCGTGCACTTATATTTAATTTGCAGACATACAACGACCCAGAGTTAGGGCTCCCTGGCACATTATCTTAATGAAAAAGGAATTACAGAAACCACTGTGCAAAACAGCTTAGCTCATTACATAGATTCTAGAGCAAAAGTGGCCATTTTCCGTAAATCAAGATGAAAATACATTAACATAGTCCAATGGTTTAGGCTTATTTTCCTTTTTAATTTAAGAGCATATTATATTTTCTCAAAGGGGCACAAAGCTTGGTAATGTAATAAAACTGTAAAAGAGGACGGCTGATTTTTATGAAAACAATTGTGCTCAAAAGTGTCCATGGAAATCTATTCCCTCATTTTTCGATGAAGAACTTGCTTTGTGCTCGTCTGGCTTTTTCGATGCTTTCGAAAGTAGGCATGCCATGAGGTGGTTCCAGCATCGAGCTTTCTGTTTCAAGTATGCTCTCTGCTTCACCTATAAGAAAGAACGGAAAAATTACATTGTGTATCCAAGAGAAGATGTCCTAGACTGGGACTGGAACAATATGGTCTAACAGGCCCTGAAGGTTGGGAGAGGAAGTATGTTAGCACCAACACCCAGTTACTAAAACCACAGAGATTGTATGGTCAGAAATGGAGACTTTAGAGGCCCCAGTAAGATACTATGCAATTATGAAAATCACAAGGGGAACACTATATATATTTATACAACCAGCTGGCAGGGCACAGAATGCTTAACACACATATATTAAAACGGCATGCATCAGACGGTTACAGTTATGGTTGTTTGTGTTGGTGGTTAAGTGCTACCAAGGCAATGGCAACCCTCTGGATAGTTCTTCTAAACTATATTTGGTCTTCAGTCAGGCAGCTACTTGTTTATAGAAGGACATCCATAGCTGCTGTTACTGTATTGAGCGTGTAAACCACACATTCAAAGTAAAATTCTGCTAAGAAACCCGGAGACCAAACTCAAGCAATCAAAGCTTTTTGGAGGTAATTTTGCTAAGTCAGTAATGCGCATGTGCACAGTCTACCGACTGATGGACAAGTACACATCTTGACATGAATGTGAACACTTTGCCCATAGGCCCCAACCGGGCGTACAGTATGGGTGGAGCATAGGTGGGGTTTGCAAATATATTATTTGCTGTCCTGATTAATTCCACCCTAAGTGCTCTTTGAATATCACTGCTATCCACACAGTGGCCACTGCTGGTCGCTCCATCTGTATATTCAGCGCTGGTAACCATCTGAATACTGCAATGTTTAAATCTGCAGAGCTCTGAATTATCTGCCCTTATGTATAGTTTATCTGGAAGAAGGCAGGCCTAGGGGAGTTCTGGAAAGGGTGGGGGTTTGGCAGTATATAAAGTTATTCCTATAAGGACCCCAGAGGATATAATGCTAAGCAAATTAAATAAATCTGCTCCCCTAAGATTGAATACTCTTCTTATATCAAAAAGGATCATATCAGAGGACTTCCGGTGACGTCACCAGTCGGAATGGCCGCGCGTAGATAGAGCGCTGCCACAAACCCCTCCAAAAGATAAGGAAAGCCTCCTTAGGGTGACGGACACAGCACCCCTGAAGTTTTACAGTGGCCGTGGGGGTCCCGGAGTCCGTGGGGAGTGAGCAGAGACAGCAGCCGCCGCAGCAGCGTGCGAGTGGCAGGAGCACGAGGCAGGAGAAGGCCTGGCAGGGCGTCTCGTGCTGCAGGGACTGAAGTGGAACGGCATGCCGGGGCTACGGACGGTTAGCTGAGGATCCCAGAGGAGAAACGCGCCGATTTGAGCAGCATTGGAGTTCAGAGTGCGGAGGCAGAGAAGCTGCGGTGACGCCGCCGGAACGAAGCGAGCCGGGGTAATTGAGCACATGCTGTGGAGGAGAGGCCACCTGGGACCCCAGGCAAGGAAGGTGCAGGGGCTGAAGGTTTGGAAGGCCTAGCAGCATCTGGGGTCAGTGGCTGGAGATCGAACTTGCCTCCGGTGGCTGGGGTGAGGAAAGGCCAGAGCAGAGCTCGTTGGAAGTTGCAGTAGTGTGAGGAGGGTCTCCCCCTCCCCCCCGTTTTTCTTTTTGTTCTTCCTCCTTCTTCCCTCCACCACTACCACCGCTACTATTACTGCGGGTACCGCCGTTTCAGGAGCTCCCCTGCCTTCACCATTGTAGGGGACGACACATGGCGACGTGCAAGTCTGCAGTGGACCTGAAAGCCTTTTCGTTCAAGACTCCTGGGGAAACAAAGAGCCACGGGTGCAAGGGGACAGCGGCTAATGAGGAGCAGAGAGCAAATATGGAGGCAAATGGAGGAGGAGGTATGTCTCCGGATATTCAAGCCCTAAGGGAGGATCTAAAAGAGTGGTTTGATTCCACGAAGCAGGAATTAGGGGCGCTGAAACAAGAAGTTCATGGATGGCTCCAGGAGATGAAAGCTGATATGGCGTCCATGGGGACCCGACTGGAGGAGATGGAAAGCAGACTGGAAGAGGAGGGTAAATGGGCCCCCTATGAGAAGCGAGTGGCGTCCGTGAGTGAGGCACAAGAGGAGCTCTGGCAAAAAGTTGGGGACCTTGAGAACCGGTCATGAAGATCGAATATTAGGATTAGAGGCTTGCCCGAAAAAGAGGGAGGAGTGAACTATGTATCCTTGGCAGAGGAACTCTGTGGAGCCGTTCTTAAGGCCACAGAGATGGATGAGGAGGGGCTGTGCCTGACAGTGGATAGGGCACACAGGGCCCTGGGGCCAAGGAGGGAGAACAGGGTGCGAGATGTGGTGGTGTGTCTCCATGAGTACAGAACTAAAGAGCTGGTGATGCGGGCCTCTAGGAAGCTGGGCAAGATCGAATGGCAAGTAGTAGATGTGGAGGTCTTTGCAGATCTTTCGAGGCTCACTATTCAGAAACGTAGAGCTTACCAAGGGGTTACCCGAAGATTGCGTGAGGAGAATGTGAGATACAGATGGCTTTTCCCGGTGGGGCTGCAATTTACAATTAATACGAAGACAACAACAGCTCATTCGGTGGAGACAGCTCTACTGGGTATGAAACAAGCTGGTTGAACTGAGCTGCCAGTGCTGGAAAGGGTCACTTCGGGTCACAGGGAGGTGACGGTCGAAGAGAGGAGGTCCCAGCGCCAGTGGAGCAGAGTGCCTGGACGAGAACAGTGTCTGAGAAGCCAGAGAGTGGTGAAATGAGCCTTGGACACATGGGGGCAGAATAAAATGTTGTATGTACCATAGGGGTGATTGGATGGGGGTGGGGGATGCTTAAGGATGTCAAAGTGAAGAATAATAAGGGAGGAATGAAAACCAGAAGTCTTTTTATGAGTCGGAGGGTTTGGAGTGTTATTATGCTGTTATAACCTGTTAAGTTTGTTTAAGTTGATATAAGGATGTTATATGTTGCAATGGGGTTACAATGGGGGTAGGGGGAGGAGGGGGCAGTGGAGTAGCTGGAGCCGAGGTAGAATGGTGCGGGGCTCCAGGGGAGGAATGGGGGGGAGGCTGGGGTCACCTGAAGGGGTCCTACTGGGACTGGTAGCAGATAGGGGAAGGGGGGGGAGGGAGGGGGCTTTGGGGTAGGAGGTATGAGAGGAGGGGTAAGGGGGAGGGGGATGGAAAGGGAGGGGAAGGGGTTCAAAGTCTTCAAGGTGAGGACGGTTATGGGTGTCAGGGGAAGGGACCATGCCTGAGATAAATGTAATGTCTATGAATGTTCGGGGCCTCAATTCTTATGTGAAAAGAAAGTATTTAGTGAAAGAATGTATGCGCCTGCAAGGGGATATTGTGTTCCTTCAAGAGACCCATTTAATGACTAAGGATGAGAGTCGAGTGAGTCACCCTCAGTATCCCCAAAAAATATTTGCATCCAATAAGGTAGAAAGGAAAAAGGGGGGTGTGGGCCTTTTGCTATCAGCGCGAGTAACGGGGCAAGTGGGGGAGGTAATACAGGATAGAATGGGGCGGTATGTTATTGTAAAACTGAAGTGGGATCAGAGAATGTATACCCTGGTGTGTGTTTATGCCCCGAATTATGGGCAGGCCCAGTTTTTTAAGGATCTCCATAGTAAATTAATGGGGGTGGTGGAAGGGAGTGTTATCATGGGAGGAGATTTCAATATAACCCTGGACCCTTCCAAGGACACATCTAGGGGAGAGGCGTCCATAGCTAAGCATCATAGGAAGTGTTTGAAAAGCCTGACCAAGGGGATGGGTCTTGTGGATATATGGAGGGAAGTGAATGGAGGTCAGAGGGACTATTCTTTCTATTCCACGGTGCACGAGGTTTATTCCCGGATAGATATATTTTTGGAGAGGACCTTGGTGTCGGACATGTGTGCCTGTGAAATTAAGGAGCGTACGTGGTCTGATCATGCCCCAGTAGTTTGTAGACTTCAGTTGGGGGGGGGGGGGCCCAAATTCGTAAAGGATGGTGGAAATTGAATGAAACACTTTTGGAGGATAAGGAAGTGGTTCAGCAGATAACAGAGGATATCAACAATTAGGTTAAATGACACTGGGGAATGTGCCGCAGGAATGGTATGGGACTGTTTAAATGCGGTTGTAAGGGGTAAACTTATAGCAGTGGGGGCTCGACGGAAAAGATTGAGAGTCCCTGACACGTAGGATTGGGGAGGTGGAGCAGCAATTGAAAAAGGCCGCGGGGGATGATCAGCTAAGACAGGAATTAGGGAGGCTAAAGGGGGACCTGAGTGAGCTGTATATGCAGGAAATTAGGTGTAGACTTAGCATACTGAATCAGCGGAGATTTGAGTTTAGCAATAAGGCGGGCAGGATGCTAGCTAGGAAAGTCCAAAAGCTGAGGACGAGGAACACAATAGTTAGCATTAGGGATGCTACAGGGGCCACTGTATGGGCGGGGAAAGCTATTGAGGAGCGCTTCATTCAATTCTATCAACAACTCTACACACCAGAGAAGCCTGTGGCAAGGGAGGAGATACAGGCCTATCTGGATAAAGTACAGCTTCCAAAAATAACCGAGGAAGAAAGGGAGGAGCTGTCGGAGCCTTTTAGTGAACAGGAAGTGTTGGCAGTAATTAGACGTTTGAAGAAACACAAAGCGCCGGGCCTGGACGGGTTCACGAATCAATTCTATAAGACATTTGCGGGAGTGCTATTGGGGCCGCTGGTGAGAATGTACAACTCCTTTAGCGATGGGGTAGTGATGCCGCCCTCTATGCGTCTAGCGGGTATTAGTATCCTGCATAAAGAAGGGAAAGACCCCGTGGAATGCGGCTCCTACAGACCCATCTCACTGTTTGGGGGGGGGGGACTTTAAAATTTTTACGAGGGCCCTGGCAAATAGGTTGGGACCGCTACTGGGGAAATTAGTGCATTCGAATCAGTCGGGGTTTGTCCCAGGTAGGTATACTTCGGATAATATCAGAAGGGCTTTAAATGTAATGTGGGGAAGTGAAGTGAGGGGGGAAAAGATGGCTTTGTTGGCTGTGGATGCTGAAAAGGCTTTCGATAGGGTGAACTGGGTTTTTTTATTTAGTGCGCTGGAAAAATCTGGCATCCAGGGGAAATTTTTGAGTTGGGTTAAGAGTGTGTATCAAAAGCCCATGGCGTGTTTAAAAATAAATGGCACTATAACACGGGGGTTTGAACTGTTTCGAGGCACCAGGCAGGGTTGTGCCTTATTACCTCTGTTGTTTATATTGTCATTGGAGTCAATGGCGCAGAGGATTCGGGATCGAGAGAATGTAACGGGGGCTTGGGGGGGGTCGGAGTCAGCATAAGATTTCGATGTTTGCGGATGACGTGTTATTTTTCTTGTCGGATCTGCGGAAGTCCCTGGGGGTGATTCAAGAAGAGCTCAGTGAATATGGGGAAGTGTCGGGATTTCAGATGAACCCCACTAAATCGGAAGTATTGAATGTAACTATATGTAAGGAGGAAGAGCAGCAATTGCGGCGTGATTTCCCATTTCGATGGGCGGAGCATAGTATCCGTTATCTGGGGGTACAAGTCACCGCTACTAGGGAGGGGTTATTCCGGGCGAATTATATGCAGGCCATGAATACAATGTTTCGGGAATTGGAGGAGTGGGGTAGGTATGAAATATCATGGCTGGGCAGACGGGACCTGGTCAAGATGATGGTGGTACCAAGGTTATTATATCTGTTTATGAATCTGCCGGTGGAGATTCCTAAAGCATTTTTGAAGAAACTACAAGATAGGCTGATGAATTTCATATGGAGTGGTAAGAGGCCATGGGTAGGGAGGAAGGTTTTATGCGCGGGGAAGCATAATGGGGGAATGGGAGTACCTCTGCTGTCTCGATATTTTGAGGCAGCGAGAGTGAGGGCAGTGTTCGAATGGGATGTGAGGGGCGCGATAGATTGGGTGGGGATGGAGCGAGAGGGGGGGAAGGGGTGAGAGATTGGAGGGGGCGGATGTGGGTACGGGGGGGGAGTCATGAGTGGAAAGGGGGGAATCCCTATGTACAGCTTACACTGCGGTACTGGTGGAAGTGGCAGAAGAAGTGGTATGGTGTGGCAGGGGGATCAAGGGTCCTACTGTTGGTGGGGAATTTAGAGTTTCAGCCAGGGTTGGTCGATCCTGGATTTAAAAGGTGGAGTGGGTTGGGGCTGCGGGAAGTGGGGCAATTTAGGGTAAATAGTGAGTGGGTGCAGTTTGTAGACCTACAGGAGGAGTACGGGCTGCCGGGCTCGGACCAGTACCGATACACCCAAGCACTGCATTATTGTAAGGAGGTAGCACAACGGGGAATGGACCCCAAGGGGCTGAGATAGATGAGCTCTTCGAGAAGAGGGGGACTAAAGGTCTCATATCTAGACTATACAGGGCCATGGAGGGGGGAAAGGGGGTCAAGTGGGGCCATTGCAAAGCTTGGGAGGCTGACCTCCACAAGGTTTAGGACGAGGATCAGTGGGGACAAGTTTGCAAGGGGCTGTTTAAGGGGGTGGTATCCAGCAATATTTTAGAACATAATTATAAAATGTTGTACCGGTGGTACTTGACCCCTCAGAGGTTACAGAAATGGCAAGGAGGGGGGGGGGGGGCGGAGTGCTGGAGGGGCTGTAGGGGAGTGGGGACCTACATTCATACCTGGTGGGAGTGCCCAGGGTTGGGCCCCTTGTGGCATGGGATCAGGCAATGGATACAAACAGTGTGCGGTGAGGAGATCCTGTGGGGACCTGCTTTGGCACTGCTAAATGTAGCGCCGGTGGGACTGAAACAAAGGGGTACAGGTTGGGTTAGAGTGGTGTGTACAGCGACCCGGCAATTGATTGCGTGTAGGTGGCGCTCCGTAAGTGTTCCCACAGTGGAGGAGGTTCAGGGTAGGGTGGAATGGCTCTGTACTCAATATCGCCTTGCAGCGCAGCATCAAAATAATATGAGGAATTATCAGGTGACCTGGGGCTCTTACCTTAGCTGGAAAGAGACTGGAGGGTAAGGGAGCCGGGAGGAGAAGAAGGGGATGAGGATGAATAAGGATAGAAGTACATGGAATTATACATAGTATAGGATCTGATATCATACAGGTATTGTCTCTGTGACTATGGGTGGTTGGGGATTGGGGTGAGGCAGGCCCTGGTGGTTGTAGGGGAGGGGACTGTGGGAGGGATGGTCCGGAGGAGAAAGCATTGTAGTGGAAGCTTACACCCATTGGGGGAGTGTTATATGTAGCTGGGTGGGTGGGGGGAGGGTAGTTATGGGAAATATTGAAGGTATGCAATGATGTGGTTACATCTATTTGTTGTATATGTGAGTGCAATTTCCTTAATAAAAATATTAAAATGGGGAAAAAAATATATCAGAGGAAACCGTTGCAGAGAAGGAAAAAGACCTCAGTAAAAACAACTAGCCATATAGCGGCCTTCAATGTACTTTAACCATCATCGGTCAAAAAACCTTCTGCCTTCCTGTAATATATAGTTATTTCATCTTTTAAAGTTCTTTAATCTTTTATAATTTTTATACATACACACACTTTTTATACCAGATTTCAATTCTTATTTGGAACACTAAAAAAACACACATCTACTCTTTCATTCCAACTGCACATTCTTCACTCATTGCTCAGTCACTGGGGTCGAGAGGCGCTGCTCATTTTGAGAGGATGGCTACTCTGAATACTCTATTGCCGCTCCTAACAAAAACACTTCCTGATGCACCTTACGTTGGACAGCCAACTGCTCTTCGAATAACTTCACTCTGTGTGGTCAAATGCTGGCAGGGTGTGAGCCAAATGGCAGGTGTATCTCTGTACAGATAAAATTATCTGCACAAAGTTACAGAACACGACTGCTGTGCTGCTGAAAATTTACCCGATTAAAAATGTGCAAGCCTTCTAAAACATACAAATTAGAAACTTTCCAATGAATCATACAGAAAGAGTAGTTAGTTACTCACCTGTAACAGGTGTTCTCCAGGAGCAGCAGGAATCAGTCCTCATATATGGGTGATGTCAACGTTGATGGAGCCCCCATGCAGAGCATTTCCCCAGCTTTCAAAGAAAGCCTTTGGGAATGCAGGCACGCATGCGCGGTCCCCTTCCCGCCCAAAGGTGTCATCTTGCTCAGTCAAATGACATAGCTAAAAGAAAGCACAAAAAGAAAATGAACTACATACAACTGCAACTCCAAGGGGAGGAGGGAGGGTCGTGAGGACCGATTCCTGCTGCTGCTGGAGAACACCTGTTACAGGTGAGTAACTACTCTTTCTCCAGGACCAAGCAGGAAGTCAGTCCTCACATATGGGTGACTCCCTAGCTCTGGGCTACCAGGAACCCAGGCTGAAAAATAGAGCTCCCTCTAGAGCCTCATCAACAGTGAGAGAATCTTCTCTGAGACCACACCTGAACGGTAGCCCAACACCAGGGCCGGAGGGTAGGAGTTGCCTAAACCTCAAAGAGATTACGGAGTACCGCTTGCCCGAAAGCACTGTCCCTACGGGACTCCCTCTCAAGGCAGTAGTGGTCCGCAAACGTCTGGCTTGAAGACCAAGTAGCAGCCCGGCAGATGTCTGCCAACGGAACAGAATGGAAGTGAGCTCCTGATGTGGCCTTCGCCCTGACCCGGTGGGCCGTGACTCGACCCTCCAGGGAGAGGCCAGCTGCCCTGTACGCTCAGACGATACAGTCTGCCACCCAGATGGACAACGTACGCTTAGTGACAGGCAACCCCAATTTATTAGGGTCAAAGAAAATGAAGAGCTGAGAAGCCCTTCTATACGTTCTAGATAAAAGGAGAGCGCCCTTCTACAATCCAGGGTATGCAAGACAGTTTCTGCCCTACTGGCGTGCGGCCTGGGAAAGAACGTCGGAAGTACCACCTCCTGGTTGAGGTGGAAGGAGGACACTACCGTGGGAAGGAACTTAGGATGAGTCCTCAAGACTACCCTGTTCTTAGAGAACCTGGTATACGGCCTGAGACCAGGGCCTGAAGTTCACTCACACGCCTGGCGGAGGTGAGTGCCACAAGGAACACCACCTTCCAGGAGAGGAAACTTAAATGGCAGGTTGCCATCGGCTCAAAAGGAGGGTGAGTCAGTTGCTGCAAGACCACATTGAGATCCCACTCAGTGGCCGGTGGATGAATAGGAGGCTTAAGCAGAAGCAGGCCTCTGAGAAAACGAGACACCAGAGGGTGGCCCGAGAGGGATTGTCCATCCACCGGCGAGTGGTGAGCTGAGAGGGCACTGAGGTGAATCCGGACAGAGTTGGACTGAAGTCCCAGGTTGGAAAGGTGGAGCAGGTATTGCAGCACCACCTGGACCGAGCAGGAGAAGGGGTCCTCTTGCTGTTGAGAACACCAAGTAGAGAACCTACGCCACTTCAGAGCACAGGCCTTCCTAGTGGAATGCTTCCTGGAGGCCAACACCACCTCTTCAACCTCCCTTGATAGGAGCAAGGGAGCAAGGACTAGCCTTTCAGCAGCCAGGCCATCAAATTGAGGGATTTGAGGTTGGGATGCAAGAGGGACCTCTGATCCTGAATCAGAAGGTCGGGCTGTAACCCCAGAGGAAGTGGAGTATCCACTGCCATCTGCAGAAGAGGGAACCACGGCTGCCTGGGCCACCTGGGAGTTATCAGGATCACCGTGGCTCGGTCCTGCTGGATTTTGAATAGAGTCCGGGCCACCAGAGGTGTGGGAGGAAAAGCATACAGCAGGCTCTCTGACCAGGGGGATCAGGAATGCATCTGGCGCTGTTCGAGGGATGCGGTTGCCTGGAACAGAACCTGGGTAGTTGCCTGTTCAGCGGACTGGCAAAAAGATCCATGGTCGGAAGTTCCCACTTCAGAAAGATCTGTTGAACCACCAGAGGATCAAACTGCCACTCGTGAGGTTGCAGGAGTCTGTTTAGCCTGTTCGCCAGGTAGTTTTCCTGGCCTGGGAGGTAGACCGCCCTGAGGGTCATGCCCTGATTGACAGCCCAGGAGCAGAGAGCTTGTGCTTCCAGGCACAGAAGTCTGGATCCTGTGCCTCCCTGCTTGTTGACGTAGAATATAGCCACCTGGTTGTCCGTCTGAACCAGGACAGACTGATGAGACAGGATCTGAGAGAAAGTCCATAAGGCTAGTCGAATGGCCTGCAATTCCAACAGGTTGATCTGCTGGGCAGCCTCCCACAGAGACCACAGGCCCTGTGTGCAGGCCCCTTGGCAGTGTGCCCCCCCAGCCCTGCAGGGAAGCATCGGTTGTCAGTACCTGAGTGTGTGGGGAGGCCTGGAAAGGAAGACCCCTGACCTGATTTGGGAGATGCCTCCACCAGCGTAAGGAGTCCACCAAGAGTTTGGACACCCTTATTCTGTCTGACAATTTCCCTGTGGCCTGCAGCCACTGTGCCTTGAGGTGCCACTGAGCCGGCCTCATGTGCAGCCGGGCATGTGGTATGACATGCACTGTGGAAGCCATGTGACCTAAGAACCGGAGGAAGTGTCTGGCCAAGACCAGAGAGTTCGCCTGAAACTGGCTGGCCAACTTTATCAGCCTGTGAGCTCTGTCCACAGGCAAATAGGCCTTTGCATGGATGGTATCTAATCTTGCCCCTATGAACTCCACGTCCTGTGAGGGGACTAAAGTGGACTTGGGAAAGTTTATGACGAACCCCAGGTGCTGAAGCAGGGATATGGTTCTGAAGGTGGCCTACCTGGCCTCTTGTGGAGACTGGCCCCTGATAAGCCAGTTGTCCAGGTAAGGGAACACAAAGATCCCCTGGTTCTTGAGGTAGGCCGCAACCACCGCCAGGCATTTTGTAAAAACCCTGGGGGCGGAGGTGAGGCCGAAAGGAAGCACTCTGTACTGGAAGTGCTTTCCTCCCACCACAAATCTGAGGAATTGTCTGTGACTTGGATGGATTAGGATGCGAGTATAAGCATCCTTCAGGTCTAAGGAGCATAGCCAATCTCCCTGCTGGAGGTAGGGCAGTAAGATTCCAAGGGTAAGCATCTTGAACTTTTCCCTCTCCAGAAACTTGTTCAGATTTCTCAGGTCGAGGATGGGTCTGAGGCCTCCTGTTCTTTTTGGTACCAGGAAGTACCTCGAGTAGAAGCCTTGCCCTTCCAGGTGGTGAGGCACCGGTTCCACCGTCTGGTCCCTTAGTAGACCTTCCAACTCCTAAAGGAGTAAGTTTCTGTGCAGAGGGGGTCTTGGAGGCTCCCCTGGAAAGTAGGAGGGGGGTATCTGGGTGAAGTGGAGCAAATAGCCCCTTTCGATGATGCTTAACACCCAAGTATCCCCTGTGATGGCTGGCCACCTGTCTGCGTACAGGGTCAGCCGACCTCCTGTGCCCTGGAGAGGAGGAGAGGCTATGCTGGCATAGTCAAAAAAACCCCTCCCTGCTGAGCAGGAGCCGGAGTAGGAGACTTGGGGGCCTTCTGCCTACGGGGCCCATGACCCTGCCCCTTGGCCTGCTGGCCCTGTTGGGGAGCTGCAGAGGCCTGGTAGTGAGGGTAGGTTTTGTAGGCAGTGGTCTTCCTCGGGTAAAAGGTCTTTTTCCCCGAGCCCTTCTTCTTCTGAGAAGGGGCAGAGGTTTTCCTGGACAGCCTCGTCCGGGTAAGAGTCTTGGTCTCGAGTTCTGCAGCCTTTTCTGCCATGAGCTTGCCAAAGAGGTTTTCACCTCAGCAAGGGACATCGACCAACTTGTCCTGTACCCATGGCTTGAGGTCTGAGGATTGTAGCCAGGCCTGGTGGTGTGCACCGATGCCGGCCCCTGCTACCCGGGCCAAAGCCTCAAATCCATCGTAGGCTGCTCGAGATATAAACTTCTAGCACTCCTGAATACCAGAAGACAAGGCCTTGAACCTCTGCAAAGGTTCCTCGGACAGACCAGCAGAGAACCCGGCAATCTCCTTTGCCAGGTCTCAAACGTAGATGCCCATGTACAGCTGGTAGGTCTGGACAAGGCAAGCAAGCATAGAGCCCTGGAAGCACTTTCTACCGAGGGCATCCAGGTTCCGGGCCTCCCTGCCGGGAGGCACCGAGGAGTGCATCTTCTGACTCTTCAGGTGATGCATGGCCGATTCCACAACCATGGAGTGGTGCGGTAGCTGTGCCTTTTGAAACCCGGGGCTCTTGCGGACTCGATAGATGGAATCGACCCGCTTGCTTAGAACCGGCATTGAGGCCGGCGCCTCCCACATGCGGAAGAGCAACCGCTCCAGCATCGGAGGAATCGGGACAGTAAAGGCCTCCTTGGGAGGAGAGTCATACTGCAGAGCCTCGAGCTCCTCGGCTTGAGGCTCCTCCTCGGGGTCCGCAGGGAATGCCAGTGCTTTGGCCATGTCCCGTACGAAATCCGAGAACCTGGTATCCTCAGGGGGGGACCTTATCCGAGGCTCGGATTCTGGTGAGTCCGAAGGGACGCACCAAGTCTGGAAGGTGTCAGGGGACTCCTCCTCCTCCGTTTCCCACGCTGATTCCTCCGAGGAGGAATCGAGCGGCTCCGAGTGGGCGGGCACCAACGCCATCCACCCCGATGCCGAGGGAACCAGCGTTGACGACCTCGGTCCTGAACGGGAGGCCGAGGATCGACTCGAGTTTGCATGGTCTCAAGGATCGGCTCGGCCTCCGGGGTCGACTTGGACGTCGATGTCCCGGTGGTCAGGGCAGATGCGCCAGTGATCAGCACCTGCTGCTATTCCATGAAGGCAGACAATCTGCTCTCCAGGGCCGTCAACCTGAGTCCGAGCTCAGGAGACCCAGCAGCCTCCGACTCGGGCCCGAAGTCGGCTCCCCCGGAGGAGAGTCCACGAGGACTACAGTACTCACGTGACTCGGGACCTCCAACTCCACACGAGGATGCTTTGCAGGCCTCTCCGACTCTGAAGACCCGGGACGGTGATCGGGGCTATGCGACCTGGCCCTGGAGCCAAGAGCGTCCACCGATGCCACCCTCGCGGGTTTCTTCTTCCTTTGGTGCTCCCTCGAGGGGGACTCCCTTTCAGAGGAGCCCCGACAATGCTTGGGGTCAGACTCCCAAGACGTCGAGGCCTCTGACGAAGTCCGGATCCGTCCAGAGGCAGATTCGGAGAAGATCCTCTCACGCTGGTGCTGACGACTCCGTAATGCCTTGGAAGACATTTTGCCACAGGGGCTACAGACTGTAGAATCATGGTCTGGCCCCAGGCACCGGAGGCAGCAGTCGTGTGTGTCGGTGAGAGACATCAGTTTCTTACACCGATCACACTTCTTAAAGCCACTGGCAGCCATTGGGGGGAAAAAAAGGGCCCCTGCAAGATCAAAAAATTGGGCTGCCAGGGAAAAGAAAAAAAGGCGCGAACGCAGTCTCTAAGGACAAAAACCGAAAAAAGAGATCCGGGCTCGGCACCGGTGTACCGAGTCCAGGCGGGAAAGGAATCGACGTCGAACTGAAGAAAAACACTCGACCCAACGCAGAAAGATCAACTTTTTTCACGGGTGACAAGGACAGGCGCCCGCAGGGCTCCGCGGAAAAAAGAAGACTGAGCAAGATGACACCTTTGGGCGGGAAGGGGACCGCGCATGCGTGCCTGCATTCCCAAAGGCTTTCTTTGAAAGCTGGGGAAATGCTCCGCATGGGGGCTCCGTCGACGCCGACGTCACCCATATGCGAGGACTGACTTCCTGCTTGGTCCTGGAGAATCAACACTTGCTAATTGGTTGAAATCAGACTAGGCAAGCTTCTAAAATAATCAACTCAGAATGATGAGAATGGTATTTATAATACTGCCAGTTAATTCTTTACATCTTGGTTCTATGGTTAAGACAATTATAAACATTTGACTTCTTTTCTCCATTAGAGAACTTCTACTGAACGGGGCACAGAGGGAGGTCCCAGTAGTTTCCACCTGCTTCTCTTGGGTTCAATTGAAACCAGGGCTGAAATTTACAATCATGTGCCCTCATTCACAATTATCCAAGGATATATACATATATATTTTTTTAAGATCATCTCCATGTTCATATAATCCAGTCCTTGCTGTGACCGTCCTCGGGCAGGAGCCATGCACTAGAGCTCATTCTGTAACTCCTTTTGTAATCAGGGGCCCTGAACTGAGCTACTAGGTGTCACCAGGCACAGCACTGACTAGTAGTACACGCAGATGCTCAATAAAAGGCTCTTGTACTGTGAATGCTGGGAAATAACATCTCACGCATACAGTATCTCACGAACAGGCGTAGGACAAATAAAATCTCGTACCTTTCATTCTCTGAAGCAGCGTTCCGTAGCTCATGTCATACTGGTAAGCGAAAACAAAGCTTAGAGGAATAATGGGGATAAATAATCCCGGCTTCTTATTTTTCACAGCTCTGGTTAGAAAAACAGAAGGCAGCCGTTAGACCTACAGCACTCAGCATATAAACTAAAGAAACTAGAATAGCTGACTGCTTTCAGAGCAGAGATGCATTTTGTTTTCTGGAGACACACTGTCAGTTGTAAAAGTCAAGTCATTTGAAAAAGCCGACCCCACTTTTGGCTAAGGTCTGGAACAGGTGGTGCCAACAGAGATCTAGCCTTATGTAAATTAGAGTTTAGTAAGAATGTGTGCAGCCAAAGAAAAAATTTGGTTTATGCTCATTTTAAAGAAATTTTCCCGATTTGGGGGCATTTTTATGATTTATTTATTTAGTATTTAGTCACACTTTTCAAGATCATATTTGTTTCATCTATTCACTTTTTTGCATGTATTGTAAGCATGAAAGTACGTCAACGGTTAGCATGCGGTTTAGCATACACCAAGTGCACCGTGGTAATCTTTACCGTTTCTCAAAAATGTGCCTGCAGTAAAAATCCCACATTAAGCACTTAGTGCAGGTGGAGGTAGACACTGGGCAGCTCAGGGGCGGAGCATTTCTTACTAACAATGCTGCAATTAGCGTGGCTGCACCTACCATCACCTCAGTGGACGGCATTAAGAGCATCTGTGTTGATGACGGCAAACTGCTTAGCGCAAGGATGGTGGGGAAACCCGTGCTAGCTAAACAGGAACACACCTTCATTTTTTAGCATGATGCAGCACCACGCCAGGCTAATTTTTGGTGCTGTATGCATGGTAAAGCAAGTGCTTTTTAGTAAACATGTCCCCACGTGTGCTAATCAACTGCGCATATGTTAATTCATATGTATACCAATTATCTGCACACCCTTTACATTTTTAGGTACCCAAACTAATGGAATGCTCACCCCTAGAGTTTATATTCAAACCCATCAAGTTTCAGAGTAAACCATGGAACAGAAACCAGTCGAACGGCTCTCATGGATGACCCGACAACACTGCTGATGGCAGAAGATTTTTTTTAAAAAAATCTTTGCCACCAGTAACATCGGCTTTCGATACTGCAGGCCCCATGCTGTTCGAAGTGGGGTTTGAGGAGAGAATGCGCGACTGAGTCACTTCATTTCAGGGGAAGGTCACAGAAAGTGGTTAGGGAACATTTTTCTTCCCCTTCCTAGGGGCTTATCTTTATTTATTTATTTTATTTATTTATTTAACAACTTTTATATACCGCGCTATTTGTTATCAGTGCGGTTCACATATAACAAGGGTGCACAGTCAGAAGACTGTTCTGTGCTTACATTGTAACAGGAGTTTAAACTTGGAGCAACAGGGTAACTATAAACATATGTACAAAATACAATTAGATTAGGTTTGTATATACAAGGGCTAAGGCAAGCTCAAAATACTTGTGACGGTTATTTATGTAGAGCATGAAAGGTTTGTGGACATTGGTGAGTGGGTGAGCAGAGGCGGGGTGGATGCTTGAGCAAAGTGAAGTAGGAAAATGTGTTTGATTGCCTTACGGAACTGAATAAGGTCTTTGATGGATCTAATTTCTGGTGGAAGTTCGTTCCAGCATTTTGGGGTGTAGAAGGCCAAGGTTCTTTTCTTGGTCGTCTGGGTGCACTTGATGGACTCTTTGGGGATGATCAAGGTGTTGTCGGTTACTGACCTTCTGATTCTGTT
The DNA here is from genome assembly GCA_033557465.1 of Ichthyophis bannanicus. Lineage (NCBI taxonomy): Eukaryota > Metazoa > Chordata > Amphibia > Gymnophiona > Ichthyophiidae > Ichthyophis > Ichthyophis bannanicus. The sequence continues at coordinate 693,499,943 of CM066032.1, read as the reverse complement.
TTTCGGGATGAGGGTGATAAGGTCACTGAGTGTCGTGGGGGCTAGGTTATTGATGATCTTGAAGATGATGAGAAGGATTTTGTATGTTAACCTGCAATGAATTGGTAGCCAGTGGAGTTCCTTAAGTATCGGGGTGATATGGTCTGATCTTGCTAAAACACAGAGAACACGTGCAGCCGCATTCATATCGAGTTGCAGCGAATTAAGGGTGTTCTTGGGGAGTCCATACAGGGCAACATTTGCGTAATCAAAGTGTGGTAGAATGAGGGCCTGGAAAATGGTCCTGAAGTCATTATGAGGTAACATGGGCCTGAGGTGCCTTAGCGTTCTAATTTTATTGTAGACAGATCTGGTGGTGTTTCGTATGTGCTCCTTAAAGTCAAACTGCTGGTCCAGAGTAATCCCTAGGTAGCGAATGGAGGGTTTACTAGGGAGTTCCGCATCTCTTACTCTTAGGGAGGATGGAGGGGAGAAATCTTTGTTCCTTGATATGAACAGAACAGAGAGGCTTCCTCACAACATAGCTTTTTCCTTTGTGGGTCCAATATGATGGAGCAAGTTAACAGGTCTGTTCCATGTCCGAATACATTACCCGTCGCTGCAGCCTTCAAACCTAGCTTTTTGGATGGACATAGAGCTCATGATCCTATGAACTGGGGCTATGTTATTTAGCCATTAAGCTTGTACTGTTAATAAGATCCAATTTTTAATATTCTTGTAGGATGCAGTGGAAGTGGAAATACAGCCATTAGCACTGGTGTTTAAATGAAAGCGTTGCACATTCTTATTTGAGAATTATGCAGATAACAGATTTCTGTTGTTTTTTGTGGGTCTGCCTCTTGTGCATCATTTCCCCTGATTTTTCTAGTGTAAGAGGACCGTGTTTGTGTACAGCATTTCACGTCTCACCTAGAACGCTTCCTGGGAAGGAGAGTAAAAATGTGCGCTGTGTATGCTCTGTACAGACGACTCCTGGTATTAATGCACTTACATGATCATTGCTGTCACCCTGATTTTTACAGAGCACAGTGTATGCCATTCTGCATGTTTACACAGAAATAAATCTATGCAGCGGCATAATAAATATGAGCAGCACAAGCCATGCAGCTAAAAGGGAGTGGAGGAGTAGACTGGAGGTTAGAGCAACGAGCTGAGGACTGGGGAAGCCAGAGATCAGCGCCTGCTTTTCCCACTGGCGCTCTCTGTGACCTTGGGCAAGTACTTTACTTCCCCTTGCCTCAGGTACACGCAGCTAGTTACTAACATGTACTACCAAGTGACTGTGCGTCGTTGGTACTTAGATCCTCACTATGCACAAAATGGGACCCGCAGTATAACAACGCACATTAACACTATGAGAACAGAGGACTAAATCTAGCTGCTTGACTGTAAGCCCTCTGGAGGCAGGGAAATACTTTCTGTACCTGAAAGTACTTGGCTTTGAGCTACCAATGAAAAGGCATGAGCTAAAATAAATAGTTGTGAGAGGGCAGGACAGAGTTTACATTCCGGATCAACGGCAAAAGGTAAGAGCTGAATTCCTCAGCTGCAGACAGTCCTCAAAGGTGGTGGCAAGGGGAAAAGACTTACAGGCCTGAGCTTACAGAGGACATTAAGGTATTGGCAGGGACTCTGGAGAGTGGTACTTGCAGTATGTAGGGCTTTAGAAAGAGCAATACGAGAGCTCAATAGTATAGTCCACTGCTTGTGAGCCTGCTCTAGGGCAGCCTGGTAGTACGTTTTACAGGGAATCTCATGCAGACCAGCCGTCTGTCACACCGATTGCTCAAAGATGTTTTTGTAGCAGAAATGTCATAGAAGTTCAAACAATACTAAATGTCATAATAAAAGCAGTGGTTATAAAATATAACACCGCAGCATAGATATAAATACACAGGGAATATGTATTATAACGGTTTTATCACCCAACCCTATGCAAAACGAAACAGAGCTTTCAGCCTTAATCATTCCCAGCACCGCATGAGTCTTGTGGCTGGCATTTATATGGACAGTCAGCAGCCCCTTTATGAGGTGCATGATTTATACTACTGTTAACAGATAAAATAAAAAAAGTGTCCATGTTCGTAAGCAAACGGCTAATGGATAACATTAAAATAAATGCAACTTTAATAATTTATATTTCAAAATGTGAAACTGAGCTAACTCAGTAGCCATCCTTCTGCACTGGGACTTGATAGCCGTACTGCACATCGTGCCATGCATTTGTACAATTCCATATGATCTGGGTTCCAGTTTTACAGAATTAGATGCTGCTGAACTCAAGACCTTATATAGGGGTGGGAGCTTAAAGAGAATGTGGGCTGAACTCTGCCTGAAAACTTTTTGTTGGTGAGCAAATGTGGCAGACATCCCAAGGCACAAAATTGACTTAATGCATAATAATTTTTAACAAAACAAGAGTCTGAAAATCTGATTAAAACAGACCCAAGCAAAATTTAGAACCTCTGTTCTCTGTTAAGCTGAGCCTCTGGTGCACTTCTGCACCATATAATTCAATGACTGCAGTCTTCTCTCAAGCCTTCCCAAAAAGGCATACTTAGTCCTTTTCATTTTCTTCAGTAAATGCTGGCTTTCACTCACAGTGCACCGAGTTGGTTAGGTCTCAGCACAGCTGCAGCAGACACTGGTGAGGCAGGATTGGGCACACAAGCTTTAAGAGCACCCAATCCTGCCTCACTGTTAGCGTTAACACAGCCGCGGGAACACTTCCGTTTGCTCCCGTGGCTGTGCTACAGTCCGACGCTGGTGTGTTTTGAAGAAGTACACTTCCTGTCTAACTTTGAAAACATGCTGGCATCGGACTCTAGCACAGCTGTGGGAACAAATGGAGGTGCTCCTGCGGTTGTGCTGCTGTGATTGGGTTGCTGGCGAGTCAGAGGGGGGCTGGCTGGGGGCAGGAAAAGGCTACTGGCGAGTGGGCAGGGCTGATGGGGAGCAGGAAGAAGGGCTGCTGGTGAGTTGGGGTTGCTGGGGCTAGAAGTTAGAGGGAGAGAAAACAAGGGGGACAAGGTTGAGTTGGGAAAAAACTGGTTATTGGAGCAAGAGAGCTAAGGAGGAAAAAAAGGCAGGGGAAATTTCAGTTCTAGAGGAGGAATTAAGCTTTATAATGGGGGAATTCACAAAAAATCCTTTACTAATAAGGCATACAACATTTTCTAATATTGCATGCAGAATTTTCAAATCCTTTTGCACAGATTTTTTTTTAATTTTTTCATGCAGAATTCCCCCAGGTGTAAACTGTGTAACATAAAATAGACAGAATGAGCATCCTGATCCACATGGGAACTATCGTGTGTGCGTGTGTGTGTTGAGGGCCAATGTTAAAAACTGTTTACTCCTTTCTTGAAATTTTGTAAGCTAAAAATAAAACTAAACTCCTGGAGCAGTTTGGAGCTAGACAATTAATTTATGTATACGAGTTTCTCAATTCAGGACTCGGAGCTATCTAGCAGGGGATTCCGGCACAGGCCGACTCTTAGGGGCTTGTTTACAAAGCCGCAGTAGTGACTTCCGCCTGATATCGGAGCCGCGGCCCCATTGAATCCGATATCGGGCGGAAGCTGCTACCGCGGCTTTGTAAACAAGCCCCTTAGTGTATGTCAGGACTTAGTTAACTCCTTCACAGTGCGTGTGCACACAAAGGGGCATGTTTACTAAAGATTATGTGTGCTAAGTGCCCCCTCACTTGATTATTTCCATGGGCATGGCAGCAATTAGCGCACATTAATGTTTGTTAATTTGTGCCTCAATCTCTAGTAAACATGCCCCTAGGTCTAGTGTAAGTGCTTGTCCCTAAATCAACGCATGTTTTCAAACATTTATGCCCCTATTTTGCAAAAGGGACGTGAAATACATGCAGAAAATGTGCGCAAACTATTCAGGGCTTTAATATGACAGTTTAAGAGGGTAATTTTAATGTTTATCGAACTTGATATACTGTTTTTCGAACATAATGTCAGTGTGGCATAGGAACAAATTCAACACTTGTTACCTCAAAAGGCAAAATAAATTACAATGTACACAAATGGTAAATTATTGATACACACAATACAATCCAAACAAAAAATTAAACATCACATGTAATGGGGAAATAAGACAAACAATACAAATAAAAAACCAGAATACCCTTATCCAACCAATTCTGGTCACTAAACTAAGATTACAACAACAAATTTCACAATAAAATATAACCATAACTACACCAGAAGACAGCATATGATATTAGCCACATATTAATTATTCCACATGCGACAACACCGAAGGCCATACCAGGACTAGTGGGAACAAGCGTACTGCAGAAATGCCAAGGAGGAGTACCAGGGCTTCAAGCCAGCCACTTGGAGTAAGAATGGTCAATCCAAAATCAGGATCAGAGACTTCCATAAAATGGGAACAGAATACATGAAAGAGGGTTTCTGGGTTAATTTCAGTCGAATGATCCTTAGGGAGGGCAGCAATAAAAAGGTTATTCTAAGACCATTTGAGAGAGCACGACGGGGGATATGGAATAGCTTGGAGCAATAAAGCGAAAGCCCTGTATGTAAGGCACTATGAACCAGCAGAGGAATTTTATAACCGATCCTAGAAATTACAGGCAATCAGTGGTATGAAGAGAGGAGTTACATGATCAAACCACTGAGCTCCTGCCAAAATTTTAACTGCTCTATTCTGTACTAATTGACGTCTCTCTTCAGAGAGGTGAATGATAGGCCATTATATAATAAAATACAATAATCAATCTTATTCAGAATAGGACTATGCGTCACAGTGCTCAAATCCTCAGTAGACAAGTGGCATTTCAAACAACAAATACTTTGTAAGGTGAAAAAAATACAGGATGGAGTCACAGCTGAGATCAGAGTATTAAAGGCCAGATTCTGATCAATTTTTACTCCTAGGATTATAGCGGAGTTCTTAAGAGAAATGGCAGTTCCAGAGATTATGGGAGAGGACCGAGGCAGAACGTTCTGAGCACATCCAAGTCTGAAGCAATGTGGCTAAGTGATGTTGCTTCAGCCATTCGGCCTCTGAAGTTCAGCCATCATTGATGACAATGAGACTGAAAAAGGCAGGGTCAGCTGTGGCCATGAGCTGAATATCATTCAAGTAAATATAACGAACACTGAATTTTGAACGAGTGTGGAAAGACGTGAAAGAAAAATATTGGACAAAGTAGGTATCAAACTTGAACCTGGGGGGGGGGGGGGGACCATACAATGCAAGAAAACAACCAACGTGAACTCAGAACAACAACTTACAAAGAAACGAGGAAAATAATTTCAAAACACCAGCTATCCCAATCTCCTGTAATCGTGCTATTACCAGACTTCATTCAATAGAGCAGTCAGCAGAGTTCGGTACTGTGGTCTGTGAGGTAACCAGCCTGATAAGGGTAAACAATCAGTGACCTATCCAAGAAATCTATTAGTTGATAGAGCACAACCTTTTCCATAAATTTTCAAAAGGGCAAATTTGAGAAAGGGTAGTAATGAGGGCAACATCGAAGGGTCCTAAATAGTTGGTTTTTTTTGGGGTTTTTTTTTTTTAAACAGGGCAAATGGTTATCCGTTTCCAGTGTAGTGGAAAGAAACCAGTTGATAAGCTTGTAGTAACCATCGTGAAATACGATGATGTAACTGTATCGTAGGGTTCTTATCATACCTTTTATAAGAGGGCTTCTAGATTAAGGCAGTCAAAACATGTCTACTTGAAACCTATATTATAAAAGGCACCTCTCTAGTCTCTTCATTTTCACTTGGTGGCTCAGTTTCTTAAGTTTGAACTTTGCAGCATTGATTGTCCCTCCACTGTCTCATGAGAGCTCAGCCAATACTAAACAGTCCCATGGTGAGGCAGCATGGAAAAGAGAATTAACGTCGGGGGCAGAGGAAGTACCAGTGTGTGGTACTGCTATTATTTATTACATTCTCTTATATACCGCGCTATTCTGCATCAGTGCGGTTTACATTGAACAAACTGAAATTACATTGAACAGGGCATTATAACTTGGAGATAACTATTTTACAGGGAACATGGGCTATGGAGGGTTAAATGGCTTGCCCAAGACCACAAGGAGCACCTGTGGGACTAGAAACCCCAGTCCTTCGGGCCCAAGGTTGCTGTCCTCTAGTGGGATTTGAACCACCGACCTGCCGGCCTGAAGTACCTTGCCCCAACCACTAGGCCACTCCTCCACTCCATATATATATCTATATGTGTGTATATATATATATGTGTATATATATATATGTGTATATATATATGTGTGTGTATATATATATATATATACTACCCCGCCTTTTACTTGCACGCCAAGCACTGAAGAGACAGATTATGAAAATTAAAATTGAAGACTGAGCAGTGATGACATCATATTCCTGGCAATATAATAATCCAGGACATGGTAGGTGCTCAGTGCTGTAAAACTCAAGACACTTCTAGATGGCCTTTACTTGGCAAGAAGTCCTTAGGGAAATGTGGAATAAATCAGTGGTCTGGAGAAAGAGAGAGAAGAAAAAGGACAATTATCTAAAAGGTAAAATGATCTTTACCAATTTATTATTAAGTGTATTTAGGTTCCTCAGATTATTATAAACTATAGGATAATCTTTATTTTACAATATTAAGCGAGAGCAAATGGCAGCCCAGCCGGCCACCAAGCACATGGTCATATGACCTACAAGTGCCAGAGAGACTGCTAATGATCTAGATTTGCAACTAGATCATGAAAGAACATAGTAGCTCTTCCAATTTCTGCTAGCTTTAGGATGCAAGGGAAGAGGGAAGTAAACATGGATGAAATGGTTCTATTCTTTTGTTCTTTACCATGCTGCTCAGAACTGTCATTACGTGCAAGCACGACTAAACAAACATGAGATCAGAAAGGCTAATTAGTATCATAAGGGAAAAGAAAACCCCTCCCAGAGGAGAACCTACATCTCAAAGACGCAACGGTTATAAAAATGTGATACTGTATAGCAAAATCTCAGGATGCCTCATTTCTTTCCTTAGTTATAATTATATGCAGATGTCTGAACCAATAACCACTGATGGGACATTGATGCTCGATGACATCACAATTTGCTCTGCTCTGCCTGACATTCCAGCTGAATTGAACAACTGGTTTCTTTCCCTATTAAAAATAACAAAATGAAGAGTTAAGGGAGCAAGAAAAGTATAAATGATGGTGGTGGCAGTGGGTGGTCGATGGGATCTGTACTGTCTGTAGAAAAAAATCTGAATGCCGTTGGGTGAATTGCTCCAAAGTTACTGGAAGCACATAAGACACAAAGAAATATGACATTATGATAAGGCACATTCCTTGTAGAAACAAGGCTACGAATTGCAACATTATCATGGCTTTTGTTAAATTCTGAATGTCATACCCAGCTGTTAAGCCAAGAACGGTAAGTCCAAAAAATGTTCCAAAGTACTTGAGAAATTCTCGTGACCAGGCAATTTGCATAGCCACCTGTCTGTCTCTCATCTGCTTCTGCATCAGTAACTGTCTCTCCAGCTGAAAGGGAAAAATATGAGGAAAAGATTAATTAAAATAAAGGAAGCAGAAAACAAATGACTACTTGATCATCTACTTTACAGAATTTATACAACAAGGCAAATTGGCTGTGCACTGATCAATGATAAGGTGGCATTTTACTTACCACATCATGCCCTTTCCTCGAGTCCTGCTAGACCACTCCAGACAAGTGGCTTGTGTTACCCTACCAGCAGGTTGGTGGAGACAAAGAACCAATGAAAAGCTCAGGTTTCAATGACTTCACTCTCAAGCCTCTAGATGCCTCAGCCACCAGACATCTCTTCAGTATCTGTCCCAAAGCATATGAGAGAACATGGCAGACCCCACATAACCTCAACTTGCGCAACAATGAGCAAATAATAGAGAACCATGTACAGGAAAGCATAAAAAGAAGGCTGTTCGTAGAAGATGAACATGCAGAACCAAATATAGAAATCACAGCGGACCCAAGGATACCGCCTCAGAAGAAAAGCACAAACAGTTCCAGGGGCAGGCCCTGGACTGGTCTAGCAGGACTCAAGGAAAGGATATTATCTGGTAAGTAAAATGTCACCTTCCATGCTAGACCAGTCCAGACAAGTAAGATGTACCAAAGCTACGCCTCCACTGGGTGAGAAAAAGACACAGCAGTTTGCAAAATCTTAGAGCCAAAGGCCATGTCTGCCCGAGTGTGGACATCCAAGTGGAAATGCTTGACAAAAGTGGAAGTGATGGCCATGCTGCTGTCTGACAAATATCTGCAGGGGCTACCGAACTCTGCTTCGCCCCTTGTGCTCAGGTAGAATGGGTGCACAAACTCTCCAAAACTGTCTGGTTCTGCAATAGATCTGCTAAGGCAAAGGCCTCTTTAACCCAGTGCCCCAATGCAGACCAAGTCACTGCGTCACCTTGCACGGGCCAGCAAACAGCATAAAAAGATGGTCTGACTTATGAAGGGAATTCAAAACCTCCAAGAACCAGAGGAGCACCCTCCAGACATCCACAAGGCGAAGATTCTTTACCATTCCCCCAACACTGCTCCTTAGAGAAGGAGAGTAGATAAACCACCTGGTTCACATGAAAGGGAGAAACTACTTCAAGGAAGAAGAAAGGCAGAGGCTGAATGGAAACTGCCTTCGCAGAAAAGATAGGCAAGGATCTCAGCAAGCCAGAGCCTGTGGCTCAGAAAACCACCTTATGGAACAATCGCAACCATGAAGACTGTCTTGAGCATCAAGTCCTGCAGAGTAGCAGGCTGCGTCATCAGGGCCCCGAGCACCAGACAGATCCCAGGAAGGGACCCCAAGCTGTAGGGAAGGACGCAGATGCTAAACCCCCCTGAAGGCGGCGTGAAACATCTGGGCATGTGGCTAAGACTTACAAGTCAGCAATCCTCTGAAATAGGGCAAAGTTGCCACCTGAACCTTCAGAGAGCTAAGAGAAAAAGGGCCTTCTCCTGACCATCGTGCAAAAAAGGCCACAGAGATGTCATCTTGGCTGCATCAGGAGCCAGCCGCTGTGCACCACACCTGCCCTTATGCCAGGCTGGAAGACCTCCTCTGGGCTCTGAGCAGAGTGGAACACCACTGCTGGAGAGGAGCCCATGTGCACTAACAGTCTCCTTACAGGAGCCAAGCATAAGCAAGAAGGGAGCCAGATCCTCCAGGACAAGCAGCCCCTGACACAATAAAACCCCAAGATGGATGCAAGCGAAGAGGTGGTGTTTTCAGGAGCTGCATCAGATCTCCACATCCCACTCTCCTCGGCCAACCCAGTGCCACCAGAATAATCCTCCTCAGATGGCACTCCGTATGCTGAATCACATGCCCCACCTGGGGCCATAGAAGAAACAGCTACAGTAGGGGCTGACCTGGTTAAGGTTGAGCCCACGGCACCAAGGCCTTCGGACTCCATCTCCATGTGGCGACTAAAGAAGCAGCACACTTTGGCACTGTAGTGGGTCACCATCAGATCCCTCTTGGGGCAACCCCAGTGGTACAGAAACAGAAAACACCTCCTTCCACTCTTCTGGGACCAGAGAGTGCCAGCTGAGAAAGCACAGTTACTTACCTGTAACAGGTGATCTCTGGGAACAGCAGGAATAAGTCTTCACATATGGGTACGTCGGTACCGATGGAGCCTGCGCGGGAACGCTCCACAGCGTCCAATCAGAAAGCTTTTGGGAGCATCCCTCAGCGCCTGCGTGCTGCCTTCCCGCCTTTCCAACTGTCTCTCCTCAGTTGACTTTCATAGCTGAGACAAAGGGAGAGAAAGAGGAAAGGAAGATAGATAGAGAGATACAACTCCTAGGGGAGGTGGGTGGGTTGTGAAGACTTATTCCTGCTGTTCCCAGAGATCACCTGTTACAGGTAACTGTGCTAGCTCCAGGAACAAGCAGGAATGAGTCTTCACATATGGGGACTCCCTAGCTGTGGATGCCAGGGGGAGATCCCATAAAATGCGTGTCCATGGAACAGGACTGCACTTTCCACACATGGATCTCTGGCATCCCATGAGGGATGGTGGGTAGGAGTTGAAAAGAGAGGAGCTGTAGGAAAAACAGCTAACCTAAGGACTACAGGAGAGGAGTCCTCCTTGGCATGTATGATAATTACTATTAAAAATATTGAATGAGTAATCACAATATGGACCTTACCTACTGGATTGCAGGAAGTAGAGAGGCTGATGGAGTCTACTGGAGATTCAGTAGAGGAATCCTCAAGGTGACCTCACATCCACTTCCATATCCCTACACGTAGTCTTCATTCTCTTCACATTAATCAACTGCACTTCCCCCCACCATCTCGTGCACACTTACAGTCTACCCGTCATTTTGCCTTTTTCTTCCTTGGTCCAGCTCTGTGGAACTCTCTTCCCACTCCACTCCATCTGGAAGATAACTACACCAATTTCAGGCCCCTACTTAAATCCCATCTGTTCACCTCAGCATATAACCTCCCAGCCAAACCCAACTGACCAGGTTTATCTATTTTTGCACTCTTCTTTGTTTTTTTTGTTATTTTTTTAATACTACTTTCCCCACTAATCACAGCAGTTCACATTGCAACTAAAACTTGGTATAGCACATTAAACAGGAACATTGATAACTTGAAATTTTTCTTTGTAAGGCAATGAGGGTTAAGTGACTTATCCAAGGTCACAAGGAGTGCTAGTACTCTTCTCTATTCCAGTCTAATTCGCATAGACATCTAAGCTCACAAAGGAAGGAACATTTACATAAGGGTGTGTACATTCATAAACTATAAAACCTTTTTTATCACCAAATTTGAACCAACTAGAAAATCAATTATCACTTCCTAATGCGGTACAGACAGTACTTCTGTTTAAATTGTTACACACTCTGTTATAGCTGAAATATCCTGATTAGTTGTTGAATCATTGAATTATGCAAGTTAAGATGTTCTATGTAATAAGTTATAATGTTCAATGTTCTATGTAAACAAACTCTGCTTTGTTAACTGTTGTTAATTGTACACCGCAACTGATCGCTGGAAGATGCGGTATATAAATAAGTGTTAAATAAAAATAAATAAATTAATAACTTAACACTTATATCTTTGTTACACTATTTTCAGAACAAAACAACATAGTATAATATCAGCACATAGGGCTCCTCATGCAAGAAGCCTGAGACAAAATCAGTATTAATGATCAAATGAGCAAGAGCTCTAGAAAGAGCGAACACTCCAGCTAGTTGAGCATTAGCAAATAGCAAAGCAGCCGACTCTGCACAGAATCAACTCTTATAATTGCATCAGTTTTCCTTACTCATTGTACAAAGCAGAACCATCAGTACAGTGTAAGGTCAAATAGTAGCAATCTAGAGCTGAAAGGAAGCTGGGGTTTTTTTATTCCAAGTGTAGAAGACGCAAAAACTTAATGAGAGACATGTTAAAGTATTAGAAACTCAGTAATTTGGATTGCAAAGACTACTGCTACCAGCCCAGTGGCTTACGTCCAATGGGAAATTTCTGAGCAAAAACACAAACAGCAGCAATAGAAGAGGTAGGCATATTGGATCACACTTGCAATTAACAACATCAATTCTGCAGAGGTCTTTCCATAATAACTAAAACATATACAACATGAGAATTTAAGATCACTCCTCCAATCGATTCCTGCAGATTAGCTTAAAAGAGACTAAGGGAAATATCAGCATTTTTTTTCTTCAGACATTTACTCATACTCTATTATAGTTGAACTTTCAACATTATACATATATTCGCCATACTGTTTTAATTACTTAATTCACTTGTTTGAATATAGTTGCATCATTCACTTTTTTCCCTTTTCTTAACCTTTATCACATCACTCAATTTTATCAAATATCTAAATATATCAAAGCATGGAAGATCTTCCCATTCATTCACATCAATTATAACTAGAAATACAATTTGGAGAATATATCATCAATCATTTCTCCCAAAGCATCCAGAGACATAAGAAACACCAAGGAGTAATATTTCTAATAATATTTTCAGCATTTGCATTATTACACATAGAATAGAATCAGTAAATAAATTCTCATAACCCAAAATAAGTTCAGATCCAAACCTAAAAAACAAACTTATTTATTATACATACACAAGTAAGAGAAATAGTTAATCACATTTGGAGGTTTTTTTTTTAACTTCCCTAATGGTTAGTCTGACAAAGAAAATCTTACCACAGTTGCTCAAGACTTTCTTTCCTGCTAATATTGCAGTTATGCCAAGCCGTTATCTTTGCCGGAAACTCTACATTATTACTGCAATAAATATCAGAACTTACAATGCACAGAACAATTCCCTAACCACGAAATTAGAGGAAACAAACTTCATACTACAATTATGACATGAAAATTAGTCCTTCAAAACTTCTATTTTTTTCATAAAACAATGACTTAAGTTTTTCCCTGTAAGCTTCCGTTTCTTTTATATTTACACTATTCATCCTAAACACTTGATTATTACATTTTTCAAAACACAGAGTGCTTGCTGCACTATTTAGCCTTAAACTGCCACAAAACCATTCATGACTGGTATGAAATTTGCTTAAATCTAATCATATTTCATACTGTAATCAACTCAATTTGACCCACTGAAATGTTCCAAGGGGAACGGCAAACTGTGGTTACTGGCAGTCATCAAATATTAACATAAGGGCGCTTCACCAAAACTTGCGCCTCATTTCACAATTAGGGCTTCCTTTTCTCTCTGCCCTATATCACTTCACTTATCTAACTGAGATCTCTAATTAACCTTACCGACTTTACATTATTATCACAATATACACACAGATATCTATCAATACTTTAGTATACTCACGGCAACCACTGCCTGTGTCCTTGAGACTTGTCTACTGTTTCCAACTGCTGAAGGAACACAGAGATCCGAGTCCAGCACCAACTGAAGAAAACGTCGTGATCTGACCACAATACCACGGCTCTTTAGGTCTCTGGTCCATCAGTAGTGAGAGACAGGCAGAGAGTAATACAGAACACAATCACACACACACAAAGTGCTATTTTCTTTGAGCTCAGAGGGAAGACAACAAGCGGATTATGAACAGGCATAATTCCAGGCTTATTGAATTCAAAGTTCTCCTCCTAAAAGCTCCTTTTTATTAGAGAAAAAGAGGAAGTAACAATCATTTATTATAACCATGAAATAACACAAGGTGTCGCCAAAGTTCTTTTTACAGAGTAAGATCTGATTACAGTATATTAGATGAAATTTACTCAATTATGACAAAATTGTTTATAATTGCAAAAGTTGCAAAAATTATGTTTTGTCAGCAGTGACTGTACAATGAACTATGGTTGCACAGGTCATAGCCTTTATGCTCTTTTTGCTTGCGTTAACACTGTTCCATCTATTTTAAAGACGGTTACAGAGAACACATGATCATGACATTCTATTCTATTTAAAAGGAAGTAGGTGAAAAGTCAAACTTCTAAACACATTTTGTATCAAGAAATTCATCCATCTTCAATTACATATTGGGGATTCTGGTATCCCTTTATCTGTCCATCCCTACAATGAGATACCAGGCTGACCCATTGGAGGGACACAAGGGGTATCATGCGTTACTAGTAGAATATGTGCCGTCCATAAAAGAGTAGGATACCATGAGGACAAGCTGCAAAGAAAAAAGAGCATATTCCTGCAGAATTGGAAAACTCTTTGGACATTCATGCAGAAAAAGCTTATATCCTGTATTATAACAGGAGATAACAGGGTGTGGAGAACCCTCACAGTCATGGAAAATGACTGAGGAGCCTTTCCCAACCATATAGAATAGTCATCAGAGACAAAACTCCATGCTCTCTAGCAAGGGCCCACAGTAGAAAGCTTCTTTGAAGATTGCAGAGAGCAGTATGCAGGAGAATTAGGAAATAAAACTGGCTGTAGGTCAACTCTGCTGCCAAATCCATGAAGGTGGAGATGGCAAGAAAAGAAGATAGTGTGATAAGCCTGAAGTGATTAGGATTACCCAAGATAGATGAAAGCACTATCTTGGAATCACAACTAAGGCCAGACAGAAAGTAGTGGAAGACAGACTGGAAACTTGTGGAAAAGTACCAGTAGTCCAATCACTGGAACTCCTGCATGGGTAGCTGCTGAAAGAGAGAGCAAAGAAAATCTTCCTGTGTAAAACAGAGAGAACAGACAAAAGGAGAGGAGAAATTCCTGTCCCTGTCTGATGGGCTGCCCAGAGAAAAGAAGGGAATTTATTCAAGGGAAAAAACTCTACACTGGAATGAAAGGCTAGAGAAGCCCTGCAGTGACATGGTACCTCTCATTCAGGGGGAACCCTGGATGAAAGGGTAGAGAAACAGGAGCTGAAGGGTGACGTACCATATGGTATATCTGCGGAAGGAAAAATTCATGTTGGAACAGAAAAAACTATCATGGGATAGTTGTTAACTTCTCTTCTTGGTAGGAAGAAGAGGAGAAACCTGTGACCCATAGACATGAATATCCTGACAGCTCAGCATATCTAGGAGGAAAAGGATGTCCTGAAGAAAGGAATCCATGTGTAGAGTTTTGAAGGACAAAACAGTGAAAAAACTTCTGCTAAGAAGAAGTTAACTGTAGGTAGTAACCTTCAGAAACCTATGGTTGCTGGGTTTGTTCATCCTGGCTAGAGTTTGGATTCTTCAGACCAGTGCGAGGTTTCCCCTGCTTGGGAACATCTGTATAATGGGCAGGAGAAGAGTGAAACCTTCTTTTCCTAGGGAAAGAAGGTTTGGTAGGGCATTTCCTACCTACTGGGGAAGGAGAAGGCTTAGAATAGCCCCCAGAAACAGGGAAGTCAGTGGAGCAATGAGCAACCTGACGTAAAGACTCCCTATTGAAGAGATTTTCTCCAGTACAAGGAGTATTACCCAGTCTTTGTTGTGCCCATCTGTTCAAGTCTGAAGCCTGGAGCCAGGCTCTACGTCGTGCTCCTATGGCTATAGCAGAGGTTCTGCTAACAGACTCAAAAGAGTCTAGAGAAGCACGAGAGAGAAACCAAGAGATATTTTGGCTGACTAAGAAGTAAGGAATAGTCTGCAGCCTTGGGCTCTGATAGAAAAGGAGTCAAAAGAGATAATTTCCTTGTGACCACTGTTCCCTCTAAGCTATGCGCGTGTGCGCGCGCACACACCTCGCCGAGCGACCGCACATACTTTACAACAGAGCGCAAAAAAATTACGGCTCTGATTCTGATAGAAAACAGAGATATCTTAAAATTTAAAAGTTATGATTGTAATTACTAGAAATTTCCTGCTTCATTTCGTAATCGTCTATTTTTATTTAATTTGATTAAAAACAATGTGGTGTACATACTGTATTCTGACGTGTAGTCAAATTTTAAAGTATATAACTCCGAGTGTCATTATGTGGCGCACAAAAATTTAACCTTCCTTCAAAAGCTGCACACAGCTGATATTTTATGCGCACACAGCCTACAGAAAATTAGAGGGAACATTGCTTGTGACCTCCTGGAGAGATAGACTCATAAAAAATATAAGAGATAATCCTTGTTGCCAGCATAGATGTTTGGAAGGTTTGACGTCCAAAGGCATCAAGTGTTCTAGATTCACGACCTGGCGGATAAGAAGAATGCTTCTTCTTGCTTTTTACCTTCCTCATTGCTGATTCCACTACAATAGAATGATGGGGAAGTTGAGTCTTTTGAAACCCTGGAGAGGGGAGCACCTGATACAGATCATCAGTTGCTGCCGAAGGTGAAGAAACCCTTAAAGGTGTTTCCCATATCCTCAGAAGAAGATCCTGCAAAGAATGATGTAAAGGAAGCATTATATTTTCCTTTTCTGCAGGAGAGCCTTGAGTAGGATCACAGCTAGGGATAGGAATAGCAAGGAATGTTGCCATGTCAAGGAGAAATTTCTGAAAAGAAGGATCTCCAATGGGAACCATCCCTGGATAGTCTAAAGTTGAAATAGCAGCCTGGGCACCGGAGGATGTAGTGGTCCGGTGCAGAAAAAAAGAGCCCCACTAGATGGAAACTGGTACTGGCAGTTACAACTTGAGACAGTCAGTACTGCATCGTCCATGCCGGGTATCGACTCCAAACTAGGTATAGAAAGGAGCGATCCTGGTGAAAAAGGCATGGAAGTGGCTGGTCCTGATGTTACTGCAGGAACCGGCATCGATACCGGTACCGGTAGCTGTGCCGGAATCGGAGGCGATACCGCCATCGAAGCAGTCATCGGAGGCTGCTCAAGCGGTACCGAGGTAACCAAAAAGCCTTGGTGAGTTATCCTCGGTACTGCGCATCCGGAATCGATAAGCATCAGTTCCGAGATGCGTCGGTACCCAGTCTTCCAGACTAGAGATCGATTCCAGACTCGGCATCGAAGGAAGCGAGTCCATCGATGCATGTCTAGACGGTACCGACGTCGGTGGTCATATCGGCGATGCTGCCGATACTGGAAAGTCAATCTGGGACGTATCGATCGGTCCCGAAGGCACCGAGAACGCCAGATGACGATCCCTGGCGAAGAGTGGATCACTCAACACCAGTGCCGATGCTGGGGTATCGGTACCGCTCGAAGCGGATGCCACCACCGAACATGGCTCAGGTATGTTCTGTGAGGGGTGAGCCCCAGGAACAACCTGAAACCCCTGAAAGGCTTTGGAGACCGAAGACTCTCGCCGGGGTTTTGAAGCCAATAGGGTCTTGAGGGCAAGGCCGGAGCCGTCATCATGCTTGGCATGAGACCTACCACCCAAGTATTGGCTAGTCTTAACAGACTGTTTTTGGGTTACCTGATCCTGTAGAGAAGAAATGGTCGGTGCCCTGACACTGGAAGGGAACGCAGTATCGAGGGAAACTCGAAATGGAAAATCTCTTCTCATAAAATTGTAGCCTAATGGCTCCGGAGGAAAAGGGTCAGGACCCAAACAGGTTAGACACCAGTTATTGGAGTCTAAAAAGAAAACTGTATTTCCACAGTTGAGGCACTTCTTAGGAGAAGGCGGCTCCATGATGGAGAGGCCTTACAGGCCCAAAAATTTAAGACAGAAACTGAGGGAAAAACTCTCCCTGAGTTTGAGAAAAAAGAAAAGAAAAAACCCACCGGCGGTACCGGTGGAGGCGGGAAAAACAGCCGCGACCACAAGAAAAAAGAATTAAAGAAAAAATTTTCTGCGGTGACAGGACGTCCTCCTGCCGGCTCCGCGGAAAAATGAAAACTGAGGAGAGACAGTTGGAAAGGCGGGAAGGCAGCACGCAGGCGCTGAGGGATGCTCCCAAAAGCTTTCTGATTGGATGCTGGGGAGCGTTCCTGCGCAGGCTCCGTCGGTACCGACGTACCCATATGTGAAGACTCATTCCTGCTTGTTCCTGGAGATCATCTGTTTCCACAATATCTACCCTGGCAATGTACAGGGCCAACAAACTAGGAGGTTCTTCGCTACCGAGGCAAACAAGAGAGCCATCTTGAGGACTACCCCGGCAATCCTCGTGCCACTTTGCTGATAGACATAAGCCACCACCATGGACATGTGAACTGCCTGGCCCTCAACTGGGGGTCGGAGATGCAGAAAAGCCAACCTGATGGCCCTCACTTCAGGGCAGTTGATGGACCACACCGCCTCCCCATGGTTCCCACAGTACCGGGCTGTTCAGCCTTAGCAATGGGCTCCTCAACCCAAGAGACTGGCATTTATCACCAGAAGGATCCAAGAGCAATCATCCAGTGGTACACCCTTCCTCAGAAGACTGGGCTGCTGCCACCACCGTAGGCTGGCTACCATCATTGGGAGTGGGAGCCTGAGTTCAAACTGCTGATGGAGATAAACCTGGCCTCTGGGAGCCTGCTGTGAACAGAATAACGCTAGGCAATCCAAAAGACTTGACTTTCTTCATTGGCAGAAGGACTCCACACACTCGAGTAGCGAAAAACGTGCTTCCAGGAACTCCAGGGGCCAGGAATGCAACAACTAGCTCTTCCCCAAATGATCATGCAGTCCAGGCTCATCAGAAGGACATCACTCGGGGAGCTACCTGAGATGCCTCCGAAGAATTGGCTCAGATGAGCCAATAGTCCAGATGCGGGTGCACACAAATCACTTGGTGCTGTAGCACCGCAGACACTACCACCATAACCTTAGAGAACGTCCTTCAGGTAGTAGAGTCTGAAAGGAAGTGCAGCGAACTGAAGGTAAGAGCCAAGCATGACAACACACAGATACTTGCTGATACCACAGATCAGGGTATGAAAATATGGCTCGGCCAAAACTAGAGCTGCTGGGATCCCCCTCTGCACACCACTTGAATCCTGGATTGCTAAGCTTCCATCCAGAAACACATTGTGTGCAAGTGCTTATTGCTTGAATGTTCCTTCCCTGTCAACCACCACGAAACAGATGGAATACCTGCCCCTGCCCCAATCGTCTGGCAGAACAGGCACCACTGCCTTCAGGAGAGACAGCTTGTCCAAGGTGATCCGCACAGTGGCCCTCTTGTTCACAGAGCCACAAGGGGAGAAGACACAAGTGACTGGGATTGGCTCTTTTCATTTCAGGCCATAGCTGTACTGAATGGAGACTAGCACCCAGCGATCCTTGGTGACCCAGGCCCATTCTTGAAGAAAAGGCGAAGCCTGCTCCCAACCAGAGGAACCAGGGAATGGGCCCCTAAACCTTCATTGTGCAGCCCAGGAGGATCCTCATCTCGATGGGACCTGGTCTCTGGGCCCAAGTGCTCCACAAAAGGACCAAGAACAAGCCCGAAGTCCATAAGCAGAAAGGAAGAAAGGCTTTCCAGGCTGGTAGTGACAGGAGTCCCAAGACCCTCAGAAGTCTGACCAGTGTGCCTGCGATGAGCGGGTGGAGGCTAACAGAAAAAAAAAAAGCTCCAGCCCACTACACAGGCCCCTTAGACCTGTTCTCTGGAATGCGGTAAGATTTTGTCTCGCCCAGGTCCTTTACAAGCTTCTCCAAATTGGACCCAACAGAAGCATCCCTCTAAGGCCAGATGGACAACCAGGCTTTGGAAGATAAGTCTGCTGCCTCGTGTCTGAGCCAAGCCAATGCCATGTTACCATCAATAGGGCACAATTCCTAGCCGCTAGACTGTACCAGGCTGTACATGGCATCAGAAAGAAGACCGTTGCTGACTACAAAAGAGTGATGGAATCATTCAGCAGAAGAGAATGAATCCACTGGGGCAGGGCTCGAGACCTCAGGCCTGCACATACCACCAACTGAAGAATAGCAGTTGACACAGCGAACTGGATCTTCAACACAAATCCACCTTTTGGTCCAATCTGCCTTCCACAGGAATGGTGGTGCATCTGGTAACCGTCGTGACCATCTTGGAAACATCAAACCACACAACGCATATCTTCTCCAGGGGAATGTGCATCATCTTATACCCCCTTAGCCCCTAAAGCAAAAGTTGGGGGGGGGGGGGGGGGAAACCCACTCCAACTGTAACAGGCCATTGAGCACCTCCGGGAACAGGAAGACAGTAGTGGATTTCCCCACACCTTGCAGGAGTGGATGCATACTCCGTTCCTGCTTCATGCCTACAGCAACTGCCAAAGCTCAAGGTGGATGAGACCATGGGAATCAATGCCTCCGGTTCCTCCTTCCAGAATCAACTGCCTCACAATCCTCTGAAGGTTAGAGTACTTTATCTACATCAGACATTTGAATCCATACCGCAGTCCAAATCCTGGACAGATTGCTGCTGTTCTTCATCTCCAGGGAGTGCCCTTTGCCGGGAATGCTTAGCCATAGGCAATCAAACAGGGCATCCATTTTCAGCCTGCCCCTTATGCGACTGTGCTCGGGGGAACCCAAAGATTGCAGGGTTTGAACTTCCACGCCAGAATGATCAGGCCTGTTATAAAAGGAAAAGAATTCCAGGGAGGACAATCCAGATTCCAGAAGCTCTCCTTACTGAAATCACCTCCCTATATACCAGGGAACTCAGTCGCTGTTGATCCCCTAAAGGACTGGAAGCAACACACAGCACGGTTGCTAGAACCTTTGGTTGTCTGGTTATCCTTACAGCTCCACCTCCTGCCTTTAGGCAAACAAGGCTGGACTAACTGCATTTTCTGGCATAGAGAGGGGGAGCAATCCCTCTAGGGACAACTTAGGAGCTGCCATGCTAAAAGAACAGAGTCCAGAAGTCAGAGATGAGGCATCTTGCTTGCCATATGCCAAACAATGATTCCTGGAAGAAGACAGAGAGCTAAGGCCACAGTGGCCCAAAGGCATGCATTAATGGCGCTTTTGCCTCGGTGTGCTAGGGTAGGAATATGTGCTAGAGCCACTTGGGCAGAATGCATGCAAAGATCACACAACGGGAGAAAATGCTACCAATACGTGCAGAAAATGGCGGGAAACCCCCACACCACACATAGCCTGCCACTTTTGATCCCACTCTTATCATAAGCGTGTAGAGCTGAACCAATTTTCCTTCCTCCTGTGGCTACCAAAAAGACCGCATTCTAGTGTAGCCTTCCATGCCGTGCTCGATTGAGAGGGTCACCCTCAAGATGGTCGTTCATGAGCGTTTAATCAATCTTTTCCTCTCAAATCTTATTTATAGAAACATATGAGCATCCAGGCAACATCCCATACCCAAACTGAAATACTTCTTCTGCCGCCAACCAAGCACGCACCCATCCTATCCACACACACAAGTTTATCATACCGCGTTATTAAATACCCTCATATTAAATGTTACCTTCAATTGTACTGTCTAAATGCCGATAAGTAATTGTACTGTCTAAAAGTTTACACGTACCCTAATGTTAAATGTTACTTTCAATTGTACTGTATAAACGCACATAAGTAACTGTACTATCTAAATGTTTACACATACCCTAATGTTAAATGTAATCCTCCAATTGTGATGTGACATGACCACCTTGATTGAAGGATAAGGTGGCATACAAATCTGTCTAAATAAGTAAATAAATAAATCTTCAGATTTTCTTCAGAGAGGAGAAAATCCATCCATCATCTGCTGAAGGCAAAGAAATGCCGAATGGACCTCTGGTGGCTGAGGTGGATAGAGGCACAGGAGTGATGCCATTGAAACCTGGGTTTTTCATTAGCTCTTTGTCTCCGGCAATCTGCTGGTAAGGGAACACAACCCACTTGTCTGGACTGGTCTAGCAGGGCGATATGGAATGATAGTTATAATTAGGAGGGGGAGGGGAGGCTTTGACACTCTTTGGACACTGGATTGTCACATGCAATCAGAAGAACCTCTGTTTCTTTCAGCTTACGTGGCATTTACATTATGTATCAAATCTTCAATGCTACAACATTGTCCCTTTATATGCCGCTTTATAATTCGTTTCAATTGGGAACTATACGGAGAATATTTAGTGACTATTAGCAGCATGCTAATGTTTTGAATAGCATTCCAGGATTGGAAGGTAAAAGTAGTCCGATGTGTATGGCAGCGCCATAACAACTTAAAAGAAAAACTAAGTCCCGCAGTATTGCGACCTTTGCCAACAGTTAGCAACTATCAAAAACGGACATAAGAAATGTGGTGAATGCACAATAAGTGATATTACTTATGAACTGACAGAATTTCAAGTATCATGGAACAACTTATCATTTAAAAAGCCAAACATCATGTGGCTCTACTATGTAATTTATTGCATTCAATGCCCATGTAGACTAATTTATATAGGTAAAAAAATTAGGGCGTTTAAAATAAGGATGAATGAACACAAAAGTAGAATAAAATGTAAGAAACGAGAAGCACCCATTGTTGAGCACTGTTTACAATTTAAACATAGTTTCCAGGAACTTTGGTGTTTCTGCATTGATCAGGTAATGGCTGGTTCTAATGGAAGATCGCGGGAACGAACCCTTCTGATTTGAGAATAATGATGGATATACAACCTCCGATCAGTTACACCAGAAGGATTAAACGCACAAATCGAATGGGACGTTTGTATATGAAGAAGAAATATAATACATTAGTTCAATAGAACGAAGAATATTTTGGGGTCATTTAAGTTAATGCTGGCAATAAATTTAGAAGCACGATGTTACTTCCTATATATACTTTTCATGTCACATAACAGCAAACACTGTTAGACAACAAGAAGCAAATCAGAGTATAAAATGATAGCAGTAAATTAGAAAAAGGTATATATCTGGTATGTAATTATTCCGAACCGGGCAACCTTAGGTTGATAAGAGAGTATAAATAGTCAGTCCGCATGCGCGGCGTTTTTTAGGAAGCCGGTAGGCTCGGCACAAGAACATTGAAGTCAGTCTTGGATGAACAAAAGGTAACGAATCTCAAAAGCGGATGTTTCTCTGGATAAAAGAGGAATTCAGTTAATTAAATGTATATAGAATCAAGGAGAATGTGATTAACGAGCATGTTCGTTCTTATTCTGATTAACAGTGCTTTCAAAATCGAACCCCCTGATGAAACTGAGTTAAAGTGAAACGCAGAAGCAGCACGGAAGTTTGGCGTTGGGGAATTCATTGAAAGCTAAGCATTGTTTAGAATCATGTTATAAGCTAATTGTCATCAAGCAACTGTAGGAAGGTCATTGATGCGAAAAGGGCGCCTATTCAGAGAATTGATTGAAGTCTGAATATTTTAACGCCCGAGGAAAGTCTGAGACCTGTTGCTTGTTTACCATAAGATTCATGCTTTTGGGTTGAATTGCATTTCATCTTTATGATAGAGTCAGAGTATCATAAAATCGATTGACAGAGGAGAAAGAAAGACAATAACAGAGCTCAACAGATATTTCCAACGTGCAGCAAGACGGGACAAGGAAATGTACTACGACGAAGCATGCAAGGAAATAGAAGCAGAAACTATTAGAGGAAGAACAAGATCGGCTTTCCTAAAGCTACAAGAGTTAAAGAAAAAGTTCCAGCCTCAAATTGGAATGTTACAAGATGCTCAAGGTTCTATGTTGAATGATGCTGAGAAGATCAAGAAAAGGTGGAAGGAATATACAGAGTTTTTATATGATAAAGATCAAGTGGACCAACAGCCGTTTCAACCTGTACCTTATGATCGGGAGCCATTGGTGATGAAAGAAGAAGTTGAAGCAGCATTGAAAGCCTTATCAAAGAACAAAGCACCAGGCATTGATAGCATTCCCATAGAAGTATTACAGCAATCTGATTCAGCTGGTACCATACTTACAAGGCTCTGCCAAGAAATATGGAAGACAACATCATGGCCAACTGACTGGAAAAGATCTGTGTTTATACCAATACTAAAGAAAGGTGATCCAAGTGACTGTGGAAATTATCACACAATCGCTCTGATCCCACATGCCAGCAAGATTCTATTGAAGATTATTCAAAAGAGACTACAACCATACCTGGAACAAGAACTACCTGAAGTGCAAGCAGGGTTCAGGAAAGGGCGAGGAACGAGAGACATCATTGCAGATGTGAGATGGATCCTTGAAAAGACTAAAGGATACCAAAAGGATATCTATATGTGCTTTATCAACTATAGCAAGGCTTTTGACTGTGTAAACCATGAGAAACTCTGGGCCACATTAAGAAGCATGGGTATACCAGAACACCTGATCGTACTCTTGCACAATCTGTACATTGATCAAGAAGCAACAGTTCGAACGGAACAAGGAGAAACAGAATGGTTTAAAATAAGAAAAGGTGTCAGACAAGGCTGCATACTTTCCCCCTACCTGTTTAATTTATATGCAGAACAAATCATCAGAGAAGCAGGATTGTATGAAGACAGCAGAGGTGTGAAGATTGGTGGAAGACTCATCAACAACCTTCGCTGTGCTGATGATACCACATTACTGGCTGAAGGTGAAGATGATCTGAAACATTTGCTTCTCACAATCAAAGAACATAGTCTCAAAATGGGCCTGCACCTTAATGTAAAGATGACAAAGATCATGACAACTGGCATAATCAACAGGTTCATTGTTGAAGAAGAAATTGAAATCGTGAACAACTTTAACCTACTTGGATCAACTATCAATAAAGAAGCAACAAGCAGTCAAGAAATCAGACGGCGCATTGCTCTTGGCAGAATGGCTATGAAAGACCTAGATAAGATTCTCAAGAGCAGAGATGTCTCTCTCCATATAAAGATTCGACTTGTTCAAGCCATGGTAATTTTCAACATCATTTGGATGTGAAAGCTGGACAGTGAAAAAGATAGACATGAAGAAAATTGATGATTTTGAATTATGGTGCTGGCGGCAAATACTGTGTATACTATGGACTGCCCGAAGAACAAACCAGTCGGTACTAGAGGAGATCAAACCTAGGCTTTCTTTAGAAGCTCAGATGACAAGACTTCAACTTTCATACTTTGGACACATCATGCGAAGAGAGAGATCATTAGAGAAAGACATCATATGCTTGGCAAGATAGAAGGTAAACGCAAAAGAGGAAGGCCAGCAATGAGATGGATCAATACAATAACAGCAGCTACGGGTACCAGTCTGTCAACAATGAGCCGCCTGACTCAAGACTGAACACAATTTAGGATAGCTATCCAGAGGGTCGCCATGAGTCGACTCCGACTTGACGGCACTTAACAACAACATTCATTAACTCACAGGTCACATGGTATGATTCATGAACAAAACTAGTTTCTACTATAATTCTTAAATAAATATAATGAAAAAAAAATATTTTAGCTTAATAAAACACCTTTTTCTGTTTTAGTATCATTGCCTGATGAAGAGGGGGGAAAAATGCAACTGTCAAATGTCTGAAGATAGGACTTCCTTTTTCTATAAAACTTAAAAAAGTCATCAAATATAAAAGTTGCCATGCTAGTCCACTTGGATAAGTGGAAATAAGGGTCAACATACAAGTTGCATGTGACACCTTGGTGTTGGACTAACTTAATGTATCTTTGACAAGCTTTCAAGAGTTCTCTTCATCAGGTCAGTGAAGAAGCAATGCAGGTTAGTTACACTGGGTTTAAATAGCCCAGACTCATCTAGGTCTTGGGCTGTCTGCATATGTCATTACAGCTCAATGATAGAGGGCGGAGACGGACAGGGGAGACAGGACAGTGACACTTGACAGGATTATTTATTTATTTATTTACATTCTCTTATATACCGTGCTATTCTGCATCAGTGCGGTTTACATTGAACAAACTGAAATTACATTGAACAGGGCATTATAACTTGGAGATAACTATTTTTACAGGGAACATGGGCTATGGAGGGTTAAGTGGCTTGCCCAAGACCACAAGGAGCACCTGTGGGACTAGAAACCCCAGTCCTTCCGGCCCAAGGTTGCTGTCCTCTGGTGGGATTTGAACCCCCGACCTTCCGGCCTGAAGTACCTTGCCCCAACCACTAGGCCACTCCTCCACTCCACATGTACAAAGGCCATGTGTCTGATCTTAAGCTGACTGTATATGCCATGACAGTTCAAGCAAGGGGGTGGGGGTAGATGGATATGATGAGATAGTGAAGCTTTCTAGTTCAAAAAGCTTACATGTGATAATGGGTGAGAAAGTCAATGTCTTTACTAAGCCCTTTGTGTAAGTCTCAAAGCATTTGATCACTCTAGTTTCAAACACTTTCCTTGTGTATTCCTGAAGTTTCCTTTCAGTTCCTTTATTGTAAGGTTGTTCATGGAGTGATTTTCTTTTGAGAAGTGTTCACCCACTCAGTTGCTATTCTGTTTTTTTTCTGTAACACTATTACGTCTATGAAGATTGATAGATGTTCTTAATTTTCTAACTTGCCAGGCACCACCAAGCAAGTTCTGCCAGCAAATATCACAGGAGCCTGTAGCTACCCACACTTATCAGAATACTTACAATCACTCCTACACAGAGCATCCAATAACAGATCTAGAAGAATTAGCTTGCAAAACACCTTCACCGTCCCCTCCCTCAGAATAAGAAGCACTCGATCTACCTCCAATCGGGCCTTTTTGCTATTTGCTCCCAGCATCTGAAACAATCTCCCTGACAACATATGTGCTATAGCAGACCTTAAGGAGTTTTTATTTATTTATTTTTATTTACATTCTCTTATATACCGCGCTATTCTGCATCAGTGCGGTTTACATTTAACAACTGAAATTACATTGAACAGGGCATTATAACTTGGAGATAACTATTTTACAGGGAACATGGGCTATGGAGGGTTAAGTGGCTTGCCCAAGACCACAAGGAGCACCTGTGGGACTAGAAACCCCAGTCTTTCCGGCCCAAGGTTGCTGTCCTCTAGTGGGATTTGAACCCCTGACCTTCCGGCCTGAAGTACCTTGCCCCAACCTACTAGGCCACTCCTCCACTCTGTAAGGATCTTAAATCCCATATCTTCAAGGATTACTTCGATAGCGAAACATGAAATTATCACCTCTCCCGCTCCTCACTGTAGCATACCCTCCGCCTCACCTGCTCTCCCTCCTCACTCCCATAATGTACAGATGCATCTTCATTGTAAGGATTTTAAAGTTTAATGTATAATATAAATCTTATAGTCTTCCAAGTTCAGGCCCCATATTCCATGTATCTGTTTCTTGATCAGTTTGTTGTAAACCGCTTTGACTCTGAGATAAAGTGGTATATAAAAATTGCTGAATAAATAAAAGGCTCACCTCATGCTTCTCTATGAATGTAGAGCCCGATATTTGAAGTGCTAGGCGGCATCTAGATGCCGAAAGTCACGGCCTACCTGTGGAAAGACGTCATAACCAGGTATAGCAGACATTCAACAAAACGGCTTGGATCGAAAATTCGCCAAAACTGGGCAACGCAATCAGGTTCCGCAAGAGCATAATGGGGCGTGGCCCCAACATACCTATGTAACACCAATATTTAAAAATGTTGGGTGGTGCCAGAAGACGCCATAAATCATGTAAGTGTAGGCGAGGGTTTGTGGCAACTAGGACACCAGAAACACAAGTGGAGAACCTGTGGACTAGCAAAACTGTATAGTATGAGCAAAACAGCATAGTATGGAGTGATGCGTAAGCACGGAGGACAACTGACAACCTGTGCAGAAGAGCCAGAGATGCCATGTGGGCACTGCACAGGATCCACCAGAGGTGGAGATGCGCCCGACGAGCCCAGGCACAGAAGGGGATGTGGCAGAATGCTGGAATACAGCAGCAAGCAGTGGCCCTGCACCTGAGGTGCAGGTACCATGCCCAATGTGTGCACAGGCCCAGGGTGAGCTACCTGCAACTGACAGAGCAGGAGGTGTAGCAGCGGTACTGGCTGGACGTTGTCACATTCATAGAGTTGTGCAACATCCTCAGTGGGGACCTGGAGCCATCCACAGCCAGAAGCCAGGTACTGCCAGTGGCTGTAAAACTCACCACTGTCTTTGGTGTCCTAGCAACTGGGAGCTTCCAGCACGTCATTGGGGCAACCATTGGCATCACAGTCAGTAGCGTCCCACTGCATAGATGCTGTCACCAGAGGCTTGCTGCGACGACCAGGGCACCTCATCACATTCCCCAGGACACAGCTGGAATGGCAGGAGACAATGCAGGCATTCTATGACATCGCAGGATTCCCATCTGTGCTTGGCACCATTGGCTACATGCATGTTGCAGTGAGGCCCCCAGATAGGAAAAGAGAGCCTACAGGAACAAGCACAACTTCACATCCATGAACATGCAGGTGGTGGTAAATGCCAACATGACCATCACCGACATATATGCACGGTACCCAGGCTCATGCCATGATGTTTTCATACTTGCCCAGTCTGGCCTGGGACATGCAGCAGCCAATGGACACCTTGAAGATGCCTGGTTACTAGGTGAGGGGACACAGCTGTGAGCCCCTAGATAGGTACACAAACTACTGTCGATGTAGTATAATGTGATGATGTAGGCAAACATGTAGGGACTTATGGGGGAGGTGGGCTATGTGAACCTCAATGTACACTAGGGGGAACATATGCTGTGGTGCCACAGAGACATGTTGGTAGCTAGCTGTGTTACACATAAGCAGGGCAACCTGCCCAGAAGGCACGCACCTACATGGTGCACCTGGCAGAGTTGTAACATATACCAGGTTGACCATCCATATGACAACAGGCCATGAAGCCACAACCAGGATGCTCGCCATCCCTCCCAGCAAGCCCCACCACATCCTGTACACATGCCAGGCTGATCAGTGCATCTCACTATGCCCCCACAGGTGACCATGAATATCCCCTCCTGACTTGGTTGCTGACACCACTGCGGCACTCCCAGACCGCTCAGGAAGAATGCTACAATGCAGCACACCAGACGACCAGCATGGTCATGGAAAGAGCCTTTGGGATCCTGAAGGGCCGCTTCTGATGTCTTGACCAGAGTGCAGCAAGCTTCTCTACAGCTCAGAGGGGGGCTGCAGGATCTTTGCGGCATGCTGCACAACCTGGCAAGGCAGTGAGGCATCCCAGATCCCAAGCCTGTAGAGCGCCCGCCACCCCAACTCCTGGTCCCTGGGCCTGCACAAGACCCAACGGGTATACTGTGCCAGCAATGATAGTCTGGTAGGCCACCATCTCCCACATCAGTCGCAGTTGTGCCTCCTGGTGGTGCTTGGCGGTATCGCCAACTTCTAGTGCTCGGTATGCATCTCCTGGCTTTTAGCCTGCATCTTCTGTTGGATGTTGTGCAGCTCTGACTAGATGCCCTCGGAGCAAGCCAACAGACATGCCCCCTCCTATAGCAACTCCTGATCCACATAATCCCAATCACTGTTACTTGGCTTATCCAGACTGGGGAACGCCAGTTCTGCAAGACGTGGCTTGGCAGGCTCATGCTCCTCAACCCTGTCAGCCACATCGGTCTCCGTGGTTGTGCTGCATGCAGGCTGCACTGTGAGATCAGCAGCTGTGGGTGGTGAAGCCCCACCACTCATCTGTCCCAGGCTTGGAAGGGGCGGACACAGGCTGGTTTGTGGGAGTCATTGGGAGACAGAGGTCAGGGAACAGCAGTGCATTATGGGGGGGGGGGGTTGTCACCAGCCCTGCAGTCCGACAGGCAAGGTCACCTACCAAGGTGCACGGTCCCCCCGCACCAACCCCCCCACTGACATACAGACACAAGCCCTGTGCGCATGGAACAGTGGTGGTGTCACATGCTCACACAAGCATACAATGCAGGGCACTACAGGTTAGGGGCACCGCCTGCTGACAACTACAGAGGGTGGTTGTGCACAGCCACACCTGGAGCCCCACCCAGCCCCCACAAACCCCCAAGGGTCACACACTGTGGCATCCAAACACCAACCTGGGCCTCCCCCAAGCCTGGACAGGGTGGAGTGGTGGAGCACCACACTGCGTGTGCACCCCATGGTATATGTCAGGCAACAAGAGCAGGTTACATGCACACTATAGTAAGGCCCACTGACCCCAACAGCTGTGCTACCTCATCTATGCTATGTTTGCCACAGTGGACGTGAGGTACCCTAACAGAGCTCTCTTTCTCCCCACAGTACCCATATGCATCACCATGGCGGACTGGCCTGATGGGTTCATGGCTGGCCAGGATGCTGCACCAACCAGCCATGGCTGTTACTAATGGCCAACAGACCACAGCACTGCCAAGCACAAACCCAATTGGTCTGTCTGCCACGATGAGGGCATAGCAGACTACCTAGGTGCCAGCACCATAACCCATGTCAGGTGGTCCGTACCCCCCCCACTGGCTGCCTCACTGAATGCGGTACCCAGTGTGCCCTCACTCTACCAGGTGCACAGGAATAAGCCACCTGAGAACTATCACAAACATGCCAGCTGTACACAGCACCTGTCGCAGTGACAGCACCATATCTGCTGCAGAAAGTATAGTGCTACCACAGCAGGGACACATCACAGACAAGGCTGTCAGTGCACTGACACCCCAGAACAGTAGCATGCAGACATACCACAATGGCCCCGTAGCCCACACATGTGACTGCATGACAGGACATGGGTGTGTGAGAGAGACAGGGTCATCAGGGGACCCATGAAACAGTGGGCCAGGAGCTTGTGACTGTGGGAGGCACAGCAGTGATAACACGACACCAACTCACTGATAACTGTAGAAGGCCCCACACAGCACCAACCCAGAGACACGCATGCAAGGACGCAACCTACATCCAGCTGCACCTGATCTGGCATCGGGCGTAGAAGCGGGAGCTGCTTGCCCCTCCTGCTCCCCCCACCAAGGACCAATTAGGGCACGACTCTAGCCTTTAAAAGAAGCAGCACGCCCAGGCATGCCCGTGTCTGGTGGGCTCACGCCTGAGGGCCTCGCCAGAGGGCCCTTTGGTGTGGAGCTGAGGCGAGAACACTAACACCTATAGCCACATTGGACTCTAAAGCTACTAACTCAAATCTGTGAGTTCTCCCATCAAGTTAACCGATAAAAAATAACCAATACGGGTTTCGGTTGTGTATATCTTTGCAACCGTATTATTAGATCTCTCTGTTGCTTAATAGATACTCTTGATACTCTCTGCTACTTATTCCTGCACAAGTACTCTGATTTTCTCAACACCTACAGTTAATCGCATTGATACTTTGCAATTAGTTCTGTAATCCAGCGTACTTCTGTTGTATCCTCTTCAATATCATTTCATATGCCCACCACTGCTGTTGTTATATGCTAGTTACAGCTAATCTCTTCTTTCTCTGTAAAGTGTTACGCCAAGCATGCTCCCAATGTGCACATTGAAATTTTGAATCATTGTAAGTGTTTTAAATAACTCAGAAATACCACACTCTCCATCATAGCAACTCCAAAACTCCTCCCACGATGGAATTTATATAAAATTGTTGATGCCATCGCTGAACATGTTGTGCTACATATTCTGTCTCCTGCACACCACCTCTCCCCTCTAATTCATACTGATCAACCCTCCCACATACCAATCATGCATCATCACACCAGACAATCACCAGTCATACCTAAGCAGATATTCCTTCCTAGGTGATTCTAACTCAAATCAGATAAGATGTACTCACAGACTAATTCAGATAAACCTAGCACCAATAAACAAAATACCAATAAATATAAGCTCCCCCTACTTTTCTAAGATTCATCCTAGTCAACGCCAGATCCATAAGAAATAAAATCCCTCTCATTATCGACCTTAGCACAAATGAAAAGCCAAATTTCCTCTGCATAATTAAAACCTGGCTCTCAGATTCAGATTCTGTCCTCCTGAACCAACTAAAAATGCAAAGCTACACCACATTCCACTGCCCAATGGACCGTAAAAGAGGTGGAGGGGTCCTAATATTGACAAAATTAGACTTCAACTTTTCCCCTAGCCTTTGTAGTAACCACGAACGGATGGACATCCTTAAAACTAAAAACAAAAATATAGCCATATGCCTCATCTAGAGACACCCCCCACAACCAACAACCAAAATATAATGACTATTCTTGAATTTGCCTGTCCTTCCTCTACAAGAAAATCCCACATCATGCTAGGGGACTTCAATCTGACTTCCCTCCCTAGTGCACAAACAGTCACATTTCTGGAATCAATGGAAGACATGGGATTCGCTCAAACAATAAAATGCCCCACCCACACCAGAGGCAACACCCTAGATCTCGTGTTCCTCCCAAAGCATATAATAGAACAGGCAAATTTTAATCCTCCCCAAATAATCCCCATCCCATGGTCGGACAACTTCATAATACGCTTCTCCCTACCCTCACCTCTAACCATCCCCTCACACACACCCTCCGCCCATGAAAACCCAAGATATAGATCCTTCAATAAAGAAATGTTTCTAAAGTTAACCATTCCTAAACTCAATAATAATTCAAACAACCTTAATGTAATACTAACAAAATGGAATTCCTCAATCAAAAATGCAGTTCAGTCACCACCAACCCAACTAAGACACAACAAGAAAATATCTGAAAAATGGTATACCCCTGGCCTAGCTAAGATAAAAAAAGATCTCAGAAGATTAGAACATAAATGGAGATCAAAGTAGTCCCCAGAATACAAACCACAATGCATGTCAACCGTAAACACTTACAGAGAAGCCATAAATACCGCCAAAATGAATCGCCATGCCAAAATACTCGACAAAGCCATTAACCGCCCAGGGGAACTATTTGAAATAGTTAAATCCTTAACCAAATCCCCACAGGACAACCCTCACAAAATATCAATTAACCCCTAAATCCTAGCCAATAACTATGCCAAACTTAAGCAAAAGAACCCAGCTGACCTCTCCCCAGCTACAACTCTCCCATCTAAACCCAATGAGTGGAGCGCTTTCCACCCCATTGACAGCAAACAACTGCTTGACACAATAACAAAAATCAATACAACCACCTCCCCACTTGATCCATGCCCTGTTGCATGGATTAAAGCAGCAAAAAAGTACAGCTTGCCTCCTATTAAACATAGTGAACCAATCCTTAAACCAAGGATTCATGTCAAACTTAAACTCACCACAATCCGACCAATTCTAAAAAAAATAGATCCTTTGATAAAAACAACCCTACCTCCTATAGATCCATTGCCAGTATCCCATTTATTGCGAAGGTCATTGAGAAAGTGGTCCAACTTCAATTACACGCCTACATAGACACCACTGAACCATTGGACGAACAGTATGGTTTTCGATCTTTTCATAGAGTCAAAACCCTCCTAACAGCACTCTTTGACACCCTTATCTGTGGAATGGACAACATAAAACAAGCTTTCATCCTTGTCTTCCTGGATATCACATCTGCCTTCGATAACGTGAACCATAACACACGCCTCACTAGACTTAATCAAATAGGCATAAAAGGAACCATACTCAACTGGTTCAAGTCCTATATCTCCAACCAGGTCCAATAAGTACAAATAGAACAGGAATCATCTGCTACCTTTCCCCAAGAACAAGAAACTCCTCAGGGATCTGCAGGTGCCCCTAGCACTGTGCCCTCTTCCATCACACCCTCCACCTCCCCCATCTCCCCACTCGGCATCACAGCCCCACTTCCCCCTCTGTCACTCATGCCCCTGACTCCCATGTTCTTGCCTATGTCATCCCTGTCCCTTCTGTTCCTCCCACCTGCAGCACCACTGACAGAGCATGTTGGCACAGTACATGGTTGGTGGCAGTGTTCGGGATTGGCTGTGTTCCAGTAGTGTGGGGCTAGCACTCTGTCCCTATGCAGGCCTCACTGCTGCATGGGTTGTTCGGCTTGGTTGGGCATGGGGAGCCATGGTATATGCGTGCCGGGCTTTGCACATCCATTCAGTCCTGTGGCATCTCCATATCTGTGACTATTCGCATATTGTGCCGGTGCTATGCTGTGGGTGCTGGGCATCTGCAGCGGATGGTGCCTGTTGGCAGCAACAGCTGTGGTTGCATACCCACAGCACGGATCCCCCTGCACAGGGCCATGACTCTACTACTGTTTGCATGCAGTGTGGGGGAATTTGTGGGCCTTTCCATTGCTTGCAACCACTACCAGGGGGAGCTCTAGCTTCCATGCATGCTGTCTCTGGGCCTGGCTATTGCTGTTGGCAGACAGGGTAGCAGGGTTGTACTATATGTGGTACTGCCCCTGTCTGGCTCATGTCCATGATACATAGGTGCCGGCTCCAGAATGTGCCATGTCCCCCCCATCCCTGTCTGCATGTGCAGGCCCACATCTGCTCCTTTGCCAGTGTGTTTGCACTGACTAGCTGCCAAGCCCCACCCTCCGCTATGCTCCATGACCCTATCTGGCTACTCACCTGTGCAGGTGGAGCTGGATCTCCCTCCATATGGCTAGTGACAGCCTCCGATTTGTCCTTCTATCCCCCTTGGGTAGAGCACCCCCTTGTACTTCAGTATGAATTGTACCAGGGCCTCTGCCTTATTGGGGCTGAAGTTCACTGTCCTCCTGGACGCCATGCTGCAGCCCCAGCTAGAGGGGGCTCCTGCACAGGCAGCTGGCAGGGCCTGCCTGCTCATGTTGTCACTGCTCCACGGGTACGTCAGGATGGCACTATGCGAGTAGCTTACTATGACACCCATGTTTTGCTGCCTGGGTTTTCCCTTCTGTTGCCCGTGCTTCGTTGGTTGGGTGTTTTCTTTTCCCTGCTCATCTGCCTCGGGATTGCGTTGTTCTGGGTGACCATGGTGCATGGACTCTTACACAGGTAATCCAATATGCTCTTCTTGTGTTTGCCTACTTATGGCACATTACATGCCTGCTGCCATGCTAGGTTTGGCTCTCTGTATATCCAGAGTCAGATCACATCCTGAAGATGACGTTGGACTACCTGGCCTCGGCATCGACATAGCCAGGTCACCTCCGGATTGTTCATGGTGCTCTACATAAGGTTGTACAAATGAGTCCATTGGCCCAACAACCGGAGAATGAGCAGAAGGAGACTGAAACAGTTGGGGCGGGGGTCCCCTGCAGCTTCCCCTTACGCTTGGGCATAGCAGAAAACAGCCTACTCAGTCGGCAGAACAAATAGCCATCTTGGATCAACAACTTTCTAAGCAGCACACCTCTCTCGGCTATATAAGATTTAGACCAGAGTAATTGGGCAAGGGTAAGGTGAGAGGGAAATAAAAGAGTTAATAGGGAGATATCTAGATTAGTGAAAGGCAGTTTAAGGGTTAATTCTTTTGCGAGTGGAAGGAGGAGCTATATATAGACAGATTAGTAGAGACACAGCACAAAAAACAGAGATATGCTGATCTTTCAGGTATCTATTAGGCTTCCCCCTTAGCATTCCTGCCTGCCTTTTCATCAGCAAACAGAAGAGTCTGGATGCAGATCTTGAGTCACAGTCAGGTAAAAAGTTCTCTTAATCTTCTTTTATTTCTTTTAAGAAACAGCTGCTTGTTCTCTGCACAAATAGTACCTTTCAAAAGAGGGGGCCCAACAGATCACTTTCTTTCCTGGAGTTCCCCAAAAGGATAACACTCACAGCCTGAGAGTAACTGTCAGAGCAGCACCACATACCAACCAATTGTTTATACTCACAATGCGGTGTCTTCAGCTGTGTAGGGACGTCCACCTACTGCTCAACATGTCAACTTTCAGCCCTGTGAGACTTTGCAATAATGAGCTCAGCTTGAAAATTGCCTTCAAGACCAGTGGGCTACATACCCTTTAGCTCCAAATTATTTTAGTTTCCCCAACCTTATTTCCTAGCTCTTCTGAAGTTGAGATGGACAAGAGGAAGGCAAAACGTCTTCCACAGGCCCCCATGAGGTTGGTTCGGAGGACCTATAAACCAACATCTGGTGCTACATGTACTGAAAAATATTGCAGAGGGGGGCTGTTCAGAGCGTCCTGAGTGAGCTACTGGTAATGCTCAGTTCTGGAACGCTGCTGTGGAACACCCAGAGGATAGGCATTGTGATGGACCAGCATTGAGGGGCAGCAGCCCTACAGAGCATCAGGCTGTGGGAGCTGCTTCTACACCAGGAACAGGTCAGTGCAGTGTCTTCTACTAAAACCTCAATCCTCTTTCCCATGGTAGTCCTGGAACCCCAAGTGGTGCTGCTGGGAAAAAGATAGCCCTGGGAGGGTCTGATGAGAATCAAGGCTATTCTTCGGGAGTCAGTGATTTCTATATCTTTTTTCATGAGACAAATGATGGCCAAAGTGGGAGCATATGAAAGCAGGACCAAGTCAGGACCGGCTTGAGAGCTTAAGAACCCAAGTTACTACTGTTCAAGGACCTACTGCAGCGTTTATTAAAAATAGCTGTAGAGAATATGGTGAGAATTAAGAACCTGAGATTATTAAACTTCGCTAAGACTGGATTACTGGTGCCTGTGGAATTGTGTAAAATATGTTTTAAAGACCAGCCAATTCATACAGGTTAGGAATCTCTTAAGGGACCCTTTTACTAAAGTACATTAGTCAGTTAAATGTGCACATCCTGTTATTGCATGAGTGCAGTAACTGTTACCTTGCAAGCATGCCATGTGCAAATTAGCACTGATTAATGCATAAAGGGAAGGGGGCTGGGTGTGGACTGCAGTCTGCAGTTAGTACATGCTAATTACCATATGCTGTAATTGCTGTAATTAACGCAGGTTCACTTAATGTGAATAGGTGGCGTTAAGTGCATCTATGCTAACTATGAATGAGCTTAATGCACGATAAGGGGCTTTCCCATGCAGTAAATGCAGGGAATGTGCTGGGAATGTCCGACAGTTATCACATGGCTTTTGTGCTTACTGTTCTTAATACATGGTAAGTGCAAAAAGACTTAATCACTCGTTATTAAAAAAAATCACTAAGATGTTTAATTTGCCATTGGGGAAGAGGAAAGAATGAGTAAAAAAGGAACCATAGATACCTTGGTATCAGGATGACAGTCCGCATCTCTCTGCTTTCCTGGAATCCTCTGAGAACTCGGTTCTGTTGAAAAATTACTTAAAAAGAGACTTCTGGTCTGGCCAACAAGGAAGCTAGTCGTGTGTGAGGGAGCTCTGTGTAGCTTGCCTGCCACTGAGGAAATTCTGGCCTGCCCTCCAGAGAAACTATACTGGCTCCTATCCAATCATGCCTAAGACTGCTAAATTGAAGTCTGCAAAAATGATCAGGGACTTATATGCTGCCAAAATGAGATTCTCTGAAGTCGCAAAGACCACGGCCCAACCTCCAGCATCACCTGTGTCCTCTGTGTATAATGAGGGGGACGAGATAGCAGACTCCCAAGAGACAGACTTACTATAATCATGCTGTGGGAAATATGTGATTCCAAAAAAAGAGATCGTAGAGAACGTTTTAAGTAAGATCGAAGAAAAATTCACAGCAGTGGGCTTGAGGCTGGATGAGACAGAGGCCCGCATCAGTTGGATGGAGGACAATCAAAAAACAAACCAGAAGTAACTACCCAGCTGCAACAACTGGTCAGCCAGCTACAAGAGAAAGTGGAGGAACAAGAAAATTAGGACTGAAGATTGAATGTGTGGATCTTCGGGGTCCTGCGTTTATCAGAGAACTATTTAAATAGTGCTTCCCCAGCTGCCCCTCTCTGGTTGATTATGAAATCAAAAGGGCTCACAGAGAGCTTCATGCCCGACCAGACCCCACAGAAAGGTCACATGCAATGATCGTGAATCTTTTACGATTTCAAGACTGGAGGTACATAATCAAAGAGGCCTGAAAGACTGGCCATGTTATTTATAAGGGCTAGAAGTATACGTGTTCCCGGACCTGGCTGCAGAGACGGTGCATCGAAGGAGGAATCTTCTCCTATACTAAGACTCTCTGGCACAACAGCGTGTGGAAGTGGCAGTATGGTATCCCGCAAGGCTCACCCTCCTAGGCAATGGAGATAGCAGATTCTTTCAAAAGATCAGGAAGTGCTTGAAACATTTCTTAAAAGGAGGGCAGCCCCAAGTGGAGGACCAACAAGGCAACAATCCCGGGGCTCACCGGGGACTCAATGGATGAATGGGGAGATCAAGACAACCAGTGCATAAGGAGGAGGCATGGCAGCACTGCGGTAGCAATACTAAGCAGCTGGCAGAACACTCTAGAGACTCTACAGGTGGCAGGAAATGCCTTAGCTGAACCAGATCCAAACTGAATGGTCAGTATGGCATGCCTTCCTCACCTTTTTTCTCTATATGAAAGACTCCTGCAAATATCTGCTGTGGAGTATCAAGTCTAAACATCAGAGTCTAGCACTCTAGTAGGAGAATATCTCCAGGCACAGAGAGCTGGGGAATGGCGGAAAAGAAAATATTCTTTGCTTCTTCTTGATACCTTATAACATACTTATACAGAAGGGAATGTTACTAGTATAGTGTTTTGAGGGAGTTTGGGAAGGGGGAGGGATATGAAAAAATGAAGGAGAAGGGTGGCAGGTGGGTGAGGGAAAAGGGAGCGCATGGATGTTGAATTGGGCCAAGTTAGTCCTATAACATTTATATTGTGGATAACAATGTATAAGCATGGTTGGGGATTGAGAATTAGGGAGGGTGTTTTATTGGGGAATATTGGTAAGGGTGGTGCTCACTGCGATTGTTGGTGGAGGTTAGTGTGCTTGAATGTATGGGGAGGAGAGGGCAGGGGATTTGTGTGGTTGGTAGAGAGGATGCATATAAATGCAGAGAGCCATTGAGGACTATAAGCTTTCTTACCTCAATGTGCGAGGGATTCATAGATTGATTAAACGGAAGAGAATCCTCTCCTACTTGGCCAAAGCGCGTATTGATCTAGCCTATCTTCAGGAGACACATTTAATTAGAGCAGAGCATGACAAGCTGAGGAGATGGGGGTATGAACAAATGTTCTGTTTGCCCTATAGCTCCAAAAAAAAAAAAGAGTAGTAGTCATTCTGGTGCATAAACGTCTGCCTTTCCCGTATGCATCAGGAGGGGATAGCCAAGGGAGAATGGTGTGGGTAGTACGGAGAGTGGACAAGCATGAAGTGTCATTGTTGAATCTATATGCCCCTAGTGGGCTAAAGGAGACCTTTTATCAAAAAGCTCTCCATGCATTTGAGTAGGAGGCAAATAGGATTGGATAATCTTAGGGGATATGAAATGCACTGTTGGGGAGGCTGACCACACTAATTATAAGGGGAAAGCGTACTACCGGGAGGGGAAAGAGCTGTGTAAGTGCATGCAACAGTGGGGGTTGCTGGACATGTGGCAGGAAGAGCACCGAGGGAGTAAGGAATTTATGTGTTACACATTTCCAAACATATTTTCATTTTGATTATATATTAGGGAAGCACAGTCAAAGAGAGGGGCATTGAGGGATATGGAAACACATCCGATAACGATAGCAGATCATGGAATGGTTACTGGTTGATGGAGCCCAAAGAAGAAGAGGGGAGACAGACCTAGGGTAGGTATGGAGGGCAGACATCTCACTTCTACAGTCAGAGGAAAGGGGGAAAAAATTACGCCAGGCATGGCGGGACTATATAATATGGGAGAGGTGGGGGGAGGGAATCTCTGGGATATAAGGAAGTCCTATATGCAGGGGGGGGGGTACTTATCCAAATGGCAGCTGAGAGGAAAAGGGAAAGAAAAACAGAAACAAAACAGCTGACAAAGGCAATTGCAGAGCTCCAGACATAGCACGTCAGAAATGGAAAACAGAAGGTGTACTACTGTCTCTATGCTGCTCGAGCGCAGTTGTCAGCATTAGACACAGAGAGGATGGTGCACCTTCTCTGACGTACTAAGAGACAATACATGGAAAGAGGTAACAAGGCGGGCAAATTGCTTGCATGGCAATTAAGGAAGCAGAGGAAGTCATGGCTAGTGGCGGAGATTAAGAAGGGGAATGAACGGGTATGCTCAAAGAAGGGGATATGTGAGGAATTCCAGAGAACACATTGGCAGGAACACATCGAAACATACCTGGCCAGGACAAATCTCCTTAGGTTAGGAGAGGAGGAGGCAGAGGCCCTGGGTTGCCCGGTGACAGTGGAGATGGAAGAACGGGTGATATAAACCCTTCCCAAGGGGAAGACAGCTTCCCATCAGAATATTACCACACTCTATGGACTGAGCTAGCTCAGATATTGGAGCACATTTTCTCAGAGAGAGACTCTGTGGGGAGAACCACTACTGGAGTTGATGGCCATGGCTAACCTGATAGTCTTGCCCAAGGCATGGAGACCGCCAGACCAGTGTGGGAAGTACTGTCCAATCGCGTTAATCAATAGCAATGCTAAATTATTTGCCAAGATGCTGGCATTGAGGTTGGGGTGGGTGCTTCCCAGACTGATCCACGTGGACCAAATGGGATTTACAGGGTGTCAGACAATCTTTGACAACATCCATTGGGCAGTTAACCTCATCCACTTGGTTAGACAAAAAAAGCAGGAAGCCCTATA
Organism: Ichthyophis bannanicus; assembly: GCA_033557465.1. Taxonomy (NCBI): domain Eukaryota; kingdom Metazoa; phylum Chordata; class Amphibia; order Gymnophiona; family Ichthyophiidae; genus Ichthyophis; species Ichthyophis bannanicus. Next base: position 693,460,144 of record CM066032.1, on the reverse strand, counting down.
TGTAGCACTCGATGCCGAGAAGGTGTTTGATAGGGTGGAGTGGGGGGTTTTTGGAAATGCTGTGCAAGTTTAACATAGGGGAGGGCTTCAGCAAAGGAGTTATATTGAGCCCCTACAGCCAGAGTTTTAGAGAATAGGGAGTGATCTCTTCTAGCTCTACTGGGGAATGCGGCAGGGGTGCACACTTTCGCCAATGCTTTTTGTTCTAGTGATAGAGGCGTTCGCGGCTTGGATGCGGCAAAATAGCACCATTCGACCAGTGGCGAAGGGGGAGGGGGTTGAGCATATATTTTACTTTATGCTGAGGATACCCTGATCCTTATGACTCACCCGAAGGACTCACTACTGGTGCTTCTGGAAGAGATCGAAAGCTCTTTGAAACTTTCCAGATTTAAGGTTAATCTGGCAAAGACGGAAGCCATGGCATTGGGAGGGCTATGAAAGGAGGAGATCACCAACTTTCCTTTTCATTGGGCCAAAACTGCAATAAAGCATCTGGGGGTATATATTTTCCCAAACCCTGGTGATTTTTTGGCTTAATTATTCCCCTTTGTTTTATCAGTTGCAGGAGGATTTGGTGAGATGTGCAGCACTCCATTTGAGGTGGTTGGGGAGGGCAGCAGCATTAAAAATGAACGTAATCCTCAGATTTAACTTTGTCTTTCAGCAGCTTCCGATTTCGATCCCTTCTACCTTCCTTGCTAAGTGGGAGGTTTGTCTGGTGAGGTTTACTTGGGATAATAAAAAAAAAAGCCCATAAGCGCGTGCAACTGCTACGCCTGTCAAAAGAGCGGGGGTAGGGGGATACGTTTTGCATCTTTGAAATGGTACTACAGAGCGGCTGTGCTGCAAGCAGTTAGAGGACACTATATAAGGGCAGACTCGACGCTTTGGGTAGACTTGGAGAGGGCTACTATTCATCCCATGTCCCTCTTTGAATGGCTGGGGGGGGGGGGGGGGAACTGGTGAGAGGGATTGGGGAATGCTCACCTGTTTCTTCCTAATTGCGATGGGTGATAAACACATTACGACGCAGGGGCACTCTCTGGTCTCTTAATTTCAAGATGGACAAAAATAAGTGATTTCAGGCCTTTTTATGAGGAGGGTTCCAAAAATTGAGGCAGAGGATGTGAGGTAAAGGGTTTATGCTTTTCAGATTTATTTCAAGGGGGCACGCTTCTATCTATGCAAGAGATGGAGGAGCGGTTGGGGGAACATATTCCATTTCTTCAGTATTTTCAGTTACAGTATTTCGTTATGCATGCAGGGGTGAAGACACACTTATTAAGAACTGGTCACCCACCGGAGGTTTTTTTTTTTTTTTTTTTTAAGGGGCTGAGCTCAAAGGCTGATATCTAAGCTATATGGAGTTTCATTGCAGGAAATGGAGTTGGGGCAACCATTTCACCAGATGGGTTGGCAGACATGGTTGCATCAGGATATCTTCGAAAGAGACTGGCAGAACATACATGTGGCTATTTACAGAGATACTGGGGTAACGTCATGGCGCCAGACACAATTAAAACTCATCCACAGAGCATGTGTCACCCTCCCCATAGCACTGGTAGAATGTCGTGCAAAGACTGCTGGTGGGAATGTGGGGGTGTGAGCACCTTCTTGCCTGGTGATACAAGGGTTTTGGAGTCAGGAGATACAGTCCATACAGGGGGCAGGAATTTTGTTAAACCCCAGGAGATGCTGTTAGAGAGTGGGGCCCAGGCAAGTGTTTCGCGATGGAAGGAGATACTGTGGTCTAAGCTGCTATAAGCCACAAGGGTAGTGATAGTTTGGATATAGCGGGTATTCACAGGGCCTCCACTGGTAGACTGATGGCAGAAGGTAAAAGAGGCTGTACAGTCTGATAAGATGACTCTTCAATTAAGGCAAAACAATTTCATGGAAATATTGAGGCCCATATCTCCTCTTTGATCAGGTGGATAAAAGGGTTGGTGGAGGATTTAAAGGGGGGCCTCAATATTTCTATCCCTTTGCCTTAATTGAAGAGTCATGGGTAGTGTTAATTATGGAATATGTATTCACCTTTGCCTGAATCTGTATTTTGAACGTTCAATAAATAAAATTTTAGAAAAGAATTTTTTTTCTGAATTGTACTACTGTCTTTTAAAAAAATATTGTGCAGCTTTCCTTACTCACTTTGTAAGGTTAATTTTAAATGCTTACAAATATCTAAACACATCAACATTCTACCGTCGACTTCCCTCTCAGCTATTGATAATTACAGTTTCAGTGAAATAACTTTAATTATAAATGTGTTGATCTTGTGCTGTCATCTGAAGGTGTGAAGGTATCAGGAAACTACATTCATTCTGGAGACAACACAATCAAAAGGACAGATCTCATTAAATATAATTGCATAGAGGGTGGAAAACTACTTTTCATCCACCTTCACAAGATTGTTCCCTGCGATTTTTCTCTCTTCTGAGCTCTTACATGCCAGTTAATCTTCTAAGCAAAATTACCAACATCCATAATTTACTGACACCCATAATTTTATGACCTCTTCAGTTATACACTGGCAATTATGTGAGGGTCTACGAGCCACTTAATAAAATATCAAAATAATTAGAGAACATTTTGTCTTTTTCCAACACCTATTTCTACACTAGTGACCTATATGGTAGGCAGTGACGTTGCTGGTTAATTACCCCCATTGTGGAGCTCAATATAGAGGGTTTGCAAAGGTGGCAGAGACAAACTGTCTGAAAGAAATAAGCATACTTTTCAAATCCAGTCAGACTTGTAATTTGTTTAAAACGGAAACATAAGCATTAGCGTAGTCTTTTAGTTTTGCTTATCAATAATAATCTCTCACCTGTCATCACACACACACGCACAGAGCTATAAACAGGCTTTTAATATTTTCTGATTTAGCGAGGAGATGATGCATGAATTCCTGTCTTCATTTGCTACAAAATAATTTTTTCCTCTCTCTAATAATGTACAAGTCTCCAGTTTTTGCATCTTGCAGACACAGTTTTGTAAACTCTTTTCTCCATGGACAAGCAGGATAAGTCAGCCACACATGGTGATGTCATCAGACAGCGCCATGGATACGGAAGTGCTCTCCTAGAAAGGCAAGCTTTTCTGAGCATGTCCCGGTTGTCCACACCCCCAGGCCCGCCCCTACCTAGCTCAGTTCTTGTTCTTCCACTCTGCCATCGCATGAGAACTGCTCTCACTGTGCCCACATGTCTCCTAGGTTAAGCCGCTTCCGCAGCCACACTTTGAAGGACTTCCTCTCAGAGGCTCCATCTGCCAAGGAATACTCCAAGGCTCAATCTGCATCTCTCCCCTCCTCCACGGCCTGAACTGGTGTCCTCAAAAAGAAGAAACAAGCTGAAGATGAGGGAAGCAACGGCATGGTTGCAGCCAACATGGCCGCCACCCAGAACTCTCCTTACTTCTGTCATGGCCCGCGATGTGCACTCTGGGGCCCCCATCCTCAGCCCGGCATCTTTTCCTCCTTTTGCGCCTGCTGCCCACTCAGCAAAGAAAAACACAGCTGCGGCAGCAGACAAAACCAAGGATTCCCGAGGGCTTCCCCACATTGGCAAGGACTCCCAGACAAGGCTCAGGACTCCTCCCACCGACTGTGCGATTGGCCGACATCATGACGACATCAGCCGTAACATCGGCCGTCATGCATAGACTAGGAGGCTACTCAGGCCAGCCCTCCTTGCTCCATGGGATCCCCTTCGCCTCAGTGCCAGTGCAGTAGATACAGCCGCACGGGCTGGGAAAGGTCAGACAGTGACAGGGAGTAGAAGCAACAGCTGGAGGGAAGACCAGAGGCACAGACACAGGTGCACAAGAAGCTTCTCCAGCAGCTCAGCTTCCTCCCTCCCATGTAGGAAGAGTCAGCAAAGGGAGTGATCCAGCTAGCAGCAACCCAGGCCAGTGCCCCCTACTACTCCAAAGCCCTGGATCCTGAATACCTACCCACGGCTAATATGGACCTCTGGAGGTGTTTTTTGGCCTAGAACTGTCCCACACAGGGCCTCCAGTCACAGTTATCACCCCACCATGGAAACCCTCTCCAAGAGCGTTGCCCTCCCCAGTTGGGTTCTCCCCGGGACCCCTCTTATTGGGCAGCGACGCTGAGGTGGCAGCCAAATTGATCTCTACATGCAGCTCTTTGCCTGTAGTCGATGAAGGGGAGGCCCCCTAGGAGCCCTCACCATCACTGCCGCTCCCACCATCACCACTGGAGGACCTAACCTATCCAAAAGTTCCTACTGTACTCCCATCTGGCACTGACTCCTGTGGACACCCCAGACCCCAGGAACGAGGTCCTGGAGCTCTTGAAATACCTTGACACACCCAGGTTGGTGGTCTCCATCCTGGTCCACCACTTCCTGCTGGAAAATCTCACATGTAACTGGCAAACACCTGTGTCTGTTTTAGCCACATCACAAAGACTCGACGCTAAGTACCAGGTGCAACTGATGCTAGGATTCAATAAGACCCAGCTGGCACCAATTCATAGTAGTAGAGTCTGCCCTGAAGCAGGCAAAGAGCTCCTGCACACATACCAATGCACCTCCAGGCAAGGTCCACAAGCTCCTGGAGGACCACAGCAAAAAGACCTACCAGGCCGCCTTGCTGAGCACAAAAATTGCAGCCCACCAATACCAGCCAGTATTATACTCAGATACCATCCTGGAGAGCCTCAAGAAAGCAACAGAAGGACTGGCAACAGAATCCAAAGTCACCTTCTCGCCACTTCTGGAGGACCTGAGCAAGTGCGGCAAACACCTCATCCGCTAGGCCTTTGATGTCGCATCCTGCACGGCCGCTACAGCCATCGCATCCAGATGCATGGCCTGGGTACAAGCCTTGTGTCTGCGGGAGGACACTCATGAGCGCCTCTTAGACACACCCTCCACCGGAGATAACCTCTTCGGAGCAAAGGTCAAAGAGGCAGTCAACGACATGAAGGAGCACTTCACCACCTTGCAGACCTTAGCCTCAGACGGTCTTGACAGAAGCTCCAATTCCAGGAAATCACAAGGATTTTACCACCGTAAGCCTTACCAAGCCAAGTGCCACCAACCATACCAGAAATGGCAACCACAGCATTCTAGACACCAGCCTTAGTAATCCTACCATCAGAAGCCATGGCAAAAGGAGTGCAGGCAGCAGAAGTAAACAGCAGCCTCCTCAGGGAAGAGCACCCCATCCTTTTGCAGCATAGCCTGCACGTCCCCACCGATGGTCACATCACCTTCGAGGAGGCTTGGGTGAGCATTACCACTGACAAGTGGGTACTAGAAATCATCAACCAAGTCTACAGCATTTGATTCCTGTCGACCCCTCACCAAAAATCCATCCCTCTCAGCCGCATGCTGAAACACCTGCATGCCATGGTGTCTACAGAGATAAATGCCCTTCTGGAGACCTGAGCAGTAGAGCCTTTTGAGATATTTCACTGACCATTAATAGGATCCTATAGGTAAGTACGGGACAATAAACTCTGATGAAGCAAACCTAGGCAATAATTAAATTGCATATTAGGGGGCACAAATTATAAGGAGTAGGCGAGGTCTAATATTGGGGTGACACACAGCACTAAGGCACAGAGAAAAAAGCCTCAATAAGCCCATACCACAGCAGGAAATAGGACACTGCTTCTATTCCAGGTACTTCCTGATTTCCAAGAAATCAGGAGGAGTGCACCCCATCCTCGACCTACACCGCCCACATAACCTGTGACAGCCAGTTAAAGTGTACACAGTTACACTGTTAGCCCTGTATAAAACCCTTGTTTATTGTAAGTCCAGTGTAGGCCTGCCTGCCTGCACTGCACAAATTTGTTACCTGTAAACCACACTGATTCTAAATAGCGCGGTATAAAAGAGACATTAAATAAATAAATAGATAAATAAATAAATAAAATAAGTTCATCCACAAGGAACACTTCGGGATGTATTCCCTGGGGTCCTTCTTGCCCCTCCTGCAACAGAACGACTGGCTAGCTTCGCTGGACCTGCAGGATGCCACACCCACATTCCCATCTACCCAGTTCACAGGAAATTCTTGCATTTCAGCATCAAGGAACACCACTACCAATACAAGGTGCTACCCTTTGGCCTCTCTCCAGCCCCGAGAGTATTCATCAAGTGCATCGCAGTAGCGGCTGCTCATCTCCACAGATCTGGTGTATGTGTTCTTCCCTACCTGGATGATGGGCTGACAGCTGCCCCATCCAAATCTATGGCGGAGAAGGCTGTGTACAACACCATCTCCCTCTTATCTGCTCTTGGCTTCCTGGTCAACTTCAAGAAGTCGCAATTACAACCCATACAAGCCTTGGACTTCATTGGTGCGACACTCTGCATCCCCCAAGCGAAGGCCTTCCTGCCTTTGACTCGAGTGGACACCGTTACATCTCTATCACAGGACATCTCGGCAGCTGAGGATGTATCAGCCAGGACACTTATGCGCCTCTTGGGACAAATGGCAGCAACAACTCAAGTTGTCTGGCTCACCAGGCACCACATGAGAGGCTTCCAGTGGCACCTCCGTCAGTGCTGGAACCAACTGACCCACTGTATGTCCCACAGGTCTCTATTGACCAGAAGGCATGGGTCTCAATCAACTGGTGGATGCACAAAGAACACCTTACCCAAGGCAGGCCCTTAAGGGACCCGCAACAAGACCTACTCATCACCACAGATGCCTCCAAGCTGGGTTGGGGTGCCCACCCGGGGAACATGGACAGCAGCAGAGGGCCAGTTCCACATCAACCTGCTGGAACTGCGGGCCATCAGGTATGCCCTCCAGTCCTGGATAACAGACAAAGTGGTACTACTCCAAATGGACAATCAGGTCGCCACATTCTACATCAACAAGCAAGGAGGCATGGGATCGCTTCCCCTGTGCAGGGAAGCTCACAGAATCTGGAGTCTTGCATTGGCCAAGAACATCTACCTTCTAGCAACTTATCTTCCCAGCGAGCACAACCAGCTGGCAGACAAAGTCAGCCACCAGCTGCAATCACACAAATGGTTGCTCCACCCAGATATCATGACCTCCCTATTCCGACAGTGGGGCCTACTGCAGGTGGACTTTTTGTGCACTCCGCCAATATGAAGTGCAAAGAGTTCTGCTCCAGACACCTGACAGAGCAGAGGATAGCAGCGGACGTGTTCAGCCTGAACTGGGGGTTCCACAAACTACTGTACGCCTACCCCCCAATGCCACTCATCTCCAAGGTTCTGCAGAAAACCATTGCTGACAAGGCCACAGTCATCCTCATTGTCTCCTATTGGCCGAGGCAGATGTAGGTCCCCTACCTGAAATGCCTAGCTGAGGGCCCACCAGTGCCCCTACTGAAATGGACAGACCTCATCACCCAGGATGGAGGACAGACCTTACATTCCAATCTCTCTGCCCTTGCACTGACAGCCTACTTGTTAAGAGGTCCTGGCTGTTCATCCTGAGACTCACAGGCGATGTCCAGCAGTTCATTCTGGCAGCCAGGAGGAAACTCCACCCAGCACTCATACATGCTGAAGTGGAACCAATTCAATGCCTGGTGCAGGGCATTGGGGGTGCCACCTGCCTCAAGTACTTCAATACCTAACCACCCTTGTGCAGGTGGGCCTCCAAACCTTATCCATCAGGCTTCACCTCTTTGACGTCACAGCATTCCACAACCACCTCGAACACCAAACCTTCTCCGCAAACCCATTGGTTTCATGCTTCATGAAGAGCCTTGTCACTGCAACCTACGGTGAGAAGGCCAGTGCCCCCATGGGACATCTACGTGGTGCACGAGTAATTCATGAAGGAGCCCTCTGAGCCTTTGGAGAGTGCACCACTCAAATATAGCACATGGAAGACCCTGTTCCTTGTCGCCATAACCTCGGCTAGGAGGATGAGCGAGCTCAAGATGCTTGTCGCGCACCCACCTTACACCCTGCTATACCTGGACCGCACATCGCTGCAGACTTACCCAAAATTTCTGCCTAAGGTGGCATCGCCAGTCCATATCAACCAAACCATCGAGCTCCCCATCTTCTACCTGCAGCTGCAAGTCACTCCAGAGGAGCGCTGCCTCCACACCCTTGACTGCGTGCATGCACTATACATCTATCTGGGACGCACTATGCCAGCCTGCCAAGGGCCACAGTTTGTTGTCGCCTTTGACCTCAACAGACTGGGATGCCCAGTCACGAAAAGGACACTGACTCAGTGGATCACTGAATGCATTGCCTACTGCTACTCACAGGCGGGTTCTGACCCTCCAGCCTCCATCCAGGCCCACCAACTACGGGCCATGGTGGCCACTCTGGTGAACCTCAACGCAGTCCCGCTTCACCTCATCTGCAAGGCCACAACATGTGCCTTTGCACACACCTTCCAGAGGCACTACTGCCTGGACCAATTAACACTGAATGACTGCTCTTTTGGACGATCTGTCCTGGAAGCAGCGACCCAGCTGAAGGATGGCCCCCAGCCCCCGGACAGGGGTAATGACTAAAGCCATGTGACTCATTGTCTTTGCCTTATGTTGCCAGTAGCCACAATGTCTTATTGCTTGTTGCACCAAGCCAAAGTGTTGTCATGTCTGGTGTCGTTATAGCTGATGGTGGACACCTATTGCGCCACCAAGGTTATGTTCTGACACTGTTGCGATTGGCCCACACCTACGTGTTGATGTACTTCATTGTTTACCTGTGATTAAACTACCTTGTTGCATCTGAAGGTGTCGTATCTTATTATCAGTGCCTTCATCCTACTGCAACTCTAAGTGGCCCAAAGTCGCTGTTGGAGAGTCACCAGGTGTGGCTGACTCATCCTGCTTGTCCATGGAGAAAGCGGGGTTACTTACCTGTAACAGGGGTTCTCTGTGGACAGCAGGATAAATCAGCCACAAATTCTTACCCGCCTCCCCTACGGACGAAGGCATCACGGGCTCACGCCTGCCCACACTGTCAAGACATCACTGCAGCCCACGGCCCTACTGGCTGTGGAATTGGCATAAGCTTGGTACAAACTGAGCCAGATAGGGGCGAGCCTTGAGGTGTGTGGACAACTGGGGCATCTCAGAAAGGCTTATCTTTCTGAGCTCTAGGAGAGCACTTCCGTATCCATGGCGCAGTCGAATGACGTCACCAAGTGTGGCTGATTTATCCTGCTTTCCACAGAGAATCCTGCTTTCTTTTATGGGCACTAGCATTTTTCTCTCAGGTTTATCTTAGCACAGGTACTAAACATGAAAACATTACTATTTGAAGCCTCCCACTACCTTTCACCTCCTCCCCTGTACTCAGTGGTTTTAATGAAATTGATTTTTCTACTTGTCTGCGTCAATTTTCACTTGCAGATCTTTTCTTGTCCTACAAAACTCTAGTAAGTGACTGTGAGCCAACTGAAGCCCTTGCAGACAATAAGGTTAGGATACTAGGAGCTGCTCAACTACCTCCCCCTCTAGGCTTCCCTTTCCAACCCTATACAGCAAGTACCATTTTACTACAAAGAAGGGTGAGCCTAGCCTCTGTGTTCCTTGGTTGGGGATTGGTTTCCTATCTATACTGTAGGTTGGACCTGAGCCCATGCAAACTTCAGGAACTTTTCCTCCCTCTGGATTCTCTGAAAATTCCTGAGGTTTTACTCCCCACTCCACTGAAGTATACTCTAAGGCAGCATTTTTCAACTTGTGGGTCGCGACCCCCATGGGGGTCGCCACACTCCGCCAAGTTAAAAAATAAAAAAAAGCGCACGAGTTGCTGCCGCTGCTGAGTCTGCTTCTCGGCAGCGGCAAATTCACCACCTCCCTTTTTCTGCAGCCACAGCTCCCTGCCTCTTAGGGAACCGCGGCTGAGCCTGTGAACCCGTTGCGGAGCCTTCCTGTCTCTCGACGGGCTCCATGCAGCATTGTCCCGCCTCCAAAGGAAGTACAACTGGGGACAATACTGCACGGAGCCCATCGAGAGACAGGAAGGCTCCGCAACGGTTTCACATGCTCAGCCGCGGTTCCCTAAGAGGCAGGGAGACGGTGAGTTTGCTGCTGCCGAGAAGCAGACTCGGCAGAGGCAGCAATTTGTGTGCTTTTTTTTTTTTTTTTTTAAACTCTGCAGAGTGAGGCAACCCCCGCTAAATCCTGTGGCGACCCCCATGGGGGTCACGACCCACAGGTTGAGAACCGCTGCCTTAGAGTATACTTCAGTGGAGTGGGGAGTAAAACCTCGAGAACTTTCAGAGAGTCCAGAGGGAGGCCCTGGAAGTTGTTTACCACTTCCTTTGGAGGCAGGACAATGCTGCATGGAGCCCGCTTAGAGACAGAAAGGCTCCGAATGGCTTCACAGGCACAGCTGCGGTTCCCTAAGAGACAGGGAGCTGCGGCTGCAGAAGGAGGAGGCAGACATGGGAGAGGGGAAGGAGGGGGCAGGGGAACCTGCAACGGGGCTGACATGAGGGAGGGAGGGAGGGAGGGGGGCTGACATGGACAGATAGGGGCTGAGGGAGGGAGGGAGGGAGGGAGGGAGGGAGGGGGGCAGACATGGACAAAGGGGAGAGACAGGGGGACATACTGGACAGATAGGGGATAAATGCTGGACAGAGGGAGGAGACAGTGCGGGTTAGGATTATAATGGGCTGATGGGGGAGCTAGCACTGGTAATGGGCAGATGGGGGGGCTAGGACTGGTAATGGGTTGATTAGGGAAGGCCAGGGCTGGGAATGGACTGATCAAGAGGGGGTGGGACTGGTAATGGGCTGATGGGGGGCTAGTATTGGAAATGAGCTGATCGGCGAGGTTAGGACTGGAAATGGGCTGATTAGAGGAGGCTAGGACTGGTAATGGGCTGATGGGGGTTAGGACTGGTAATGGGCTGATTAGGGCAGCCTAGCACTGGTAATGGGGTTGAGGGGGGACTAGCACTGGAAATGAGCTGATTAGTGGAGGCTAGGACTGGTAATGAGCTGATGGGGGGTAGGACTGGTATTGGGCTGATTAGGGGAGGGGCTAGCACTGGAAGTGAGCTGATTGGGGGGCTTCAACTGGGAATGGGCTGATTGTGGGGAGGGGAGGATACAGCTGCTGGCCCTGGAAGAAAACTGGGGGCTAAGGCTACAAATGGGCTGATACGAGGGGATGAGAGAATGGAACTGGAGGGGAGTGGATCTGAGAGGGGCTGCCATGGTATTTGTACTAGAAGGGACTGATCAGTGGGGAAGGAGGGGGACTGGAAGGGAATGGACACCAGTGGCATTCATGGGAATGCAAGTTGACATTGGAAGGTACTGGGAGCGAGGACTGGAAAGGGGCTGATACTGGGGAGGGTTACTGGGACTGGAAACAGGCTGATGGAAAGAAGTGAAGAAAATGAAAGAAGAGATAAGAAATGGCAGATGGACACAGACCACAGAAAGAGAGCTAAGAGAAGACAGGAAAGCAGAAGCCTCAGATCGGGACCAGCATGATCAGAGAATAAATTGGTCAGACAACAAAGGTAGAAAAAATAATTTTATTTCATATTAGCGATTTGACTACAAAATCATAATAATTTTGAAATCAAATATTGTTACTTGTTATTGGGATTAATTACTGTGGTTTAAATAAGTACATTTTATAAATAAAAACATAATGCAAAGGCCTATAATTCAACAAATGATTACAGCGACAGTGCGTTAACGGTAAAGGAAGAGAGACACGTTTCTGTTTTTTTGTTTTTTTTATACCGCGCTCTTTAGAATCAGTGCGGTTTACATGTATACTAATAGGTACTTTTTTTATTCCCTTGTCCCCAAAGGGCTCACAATCTAAGTGTACCTGAGGCAATGGAGGATTAAAGTGGCCATGGGACTAGAGACCCCAAGTCCCTCTGGCCTGAAGTTGCTTGTCCCCATGCGGGAAATGAACCCCTGGCCTTCCGGCCTGAGGTAACCTGTCCCAACCACTGAGCCACGCCTCCCTCTTTTGATTTTATCATTGGGGGTCAACACAAGTTGACCAATGGTAAAAGGGGTTACGGTACAAAAAAGGTTGAGAACCACTGCTCTAAGGTCTTTGGAGGATTTTTGGCATCCTCAACTAACCCGGAGTTCCCCTCCTCTGCAGCTCCCAGGTTCTCAGTCTACTGGAAATAGGTACTTTAGAGTCCTTAATGTACAAGTTTGGATCTTCCAGCAAGATCATCTTTGGGAATAACTCCTTTACTATATTTGCTAGGCCAGTGGTCAGCTGGGTCCATAAACTCCAGGTAGCCTTGTCTCATGATCTGGATAAGGTAAGGCTCCTACTTCCAGCTCAACTTGCCCCACTGTGGGCCTGGACTGTCGGCTATTGTCTCTGGTCTACTTCAAGACAGACTAAAGCCACCATCTATTCATAATTGATCTGGATTCTCTATTACTTCTTTTTAGATAAGGGTCTTTACGATTCCAGAATCCACCGGAGCTGAAGTGGGTACTCCATCCAACTCCACTTGGACCACAAAATTCTGTATTCGTGGATGTGGAGCATCCATGAAGTTAACATCCGTAACTTCTTCTTTGGCCATAGCGCAATCTCAGGTAAAATGACCCCTCTCTCCCCCCACCCCCCACATACCTTTTTGGGAACCTGCCAGTTACTTGTGACCTGGATTGGCCATTGTTCGAAACAGGATACTGGGCTTGATGTACCTTAGTCTGATCCAGTATGGCATTTCTTATGTTCTCTTTTCTTTCAATCTGGGTTCCCCAGGTACATATTGAGCCTGATGGAAGGTTTCAGCTGTTTCTCGAGCATCTTCTGGCATCAGCTTGGAATGCTGGAACATCCACTGCCACTGTCCAAGAATGATTCTAAGAGGATAATCTTGGCTATTTTGACCAGGCCTCCCTTTCAGTGGCAGGCATGTCCAGGAGACACTCTAGTCAGTAGAAGAAACCTCTTAGACTTTCTTTTGCCTCCAAGATACACCTAGCCTACTCTTCAAGATGATGGTCTTAACTTCTGCATAGGGCGCTCCCCCATCTGGGCTAACATCTTGGAAGATGGCTTTACTACTGCCAGATAGCAAGTTGACTAGGTAAATGGTCCAGGTCATCTCTGGCCATCAGGCTAGAGAGGCAGTTCTCTCAAAATTTACCAAAATATATTCTGGGCTATCTTGGGCAAAACAGGGACCCGAGTGGCTGGATGAGCGATTGTTACTTGCATGGCTTGGAACACCTGGGCAGGGCTGGTGCTAGGGTTTCTGGCGCTCTACCTGCAACCTCATCAATTGGTGCCCTCCTTCATTAGCTAATGGCTCATGGCTATACCCACAATGCTGTTTTTGATAACATCTTGTTCCTCTCCTAGCATCTGCACTACTATCTGCAGCTACTGCTGTTAGCCTTTCCATCCTGGGCTATCTCCAGTCTTCTGCCTGCAGAACTGCAGCATTTGTAAATGAACACAAAAAAAAAATCCTGCCTGTCCAGCTCTAACTTTACTTCTGGTCTTTCTCTGTCAGGGCAGAGCTACTGCATTCAGCAACATAACTGCACTTCTCATTGCTGCAAGGCCTAGAGCTCTTGCAATGGTACTGGGCTGTGGTTTTTACTGGAGAGGCACTGATCCCATGACTTTCACCATGTGGAGCACTGTGGATGAACATTTAAGCCATGGGTCTCTTGGAGAATGAACTTCAGGAATAAACTGAAAATAATTAATTCAGAAAAGTAATAGAAAACACAGAGCACCTATCTTGCAGGTAAAGCCAACAGCAGAGCAATAGAATATTCCTTACATGTCTACAGTGTAGGTGTAGTCTGGAGGGCTGCTTCTCCCTGTTCTGGTGCTCTCCGATTTTCTCCAACTCAGGGTTTACATACTTCCTGGTTGGGCCCCATCTTCCTGGCTAAGATTTTTTGCTCTGATTTTGTTAAGGTGGCCCAGAGGGGAAAGGTTTTTAAGGCGACCCAGAGTTCTCTTACACATTCGCTCACACTCATGAGTTCATACATCTCTCTATATCTGTATATCTAGCAGAAGGGTGACATTTCTTAGTCGTCAACCCTTCCAGTGGAAGGGTAAATAGGCTTGTCATTTTTTTGTTCTCTGATAAATCTGCAGGTCCAGCTAGCATCAAATTCTCACTAAGAGAGCAAATAAATATACCATAAGATTTGCTTGTGAACAATGTTATTCTATGGAACACTCGCAATGTTTTAATTTTTTCCCATATTCCTTTGAGAGATGTTTTTAGAATATGCAATTGTTCAGTTTGTTTTTATAATTGTGTATGTCTGACTTCACGCTATATTGATTATTCAGAAAGTTCGGCATATAAGAAGTTAATAAATAAAATGAAAACCGCTTTGTTGTGTGCACTGAAAGTGGTGTATCAAATACCAATAAACCATTTCTCTATCATAGATAGACAGATATAGCTTCTTCAGTTACTAATCATCTGAGTCACTCATAACTACTTCAGTACTCAACTATACTGCCATCTGATACAATCCCAGATTTGGGTCCAGGGGGGGGGGGGGGAGGGATTTCCCTCTACATAGCCAAAAAAAACCCCAAACAGCTTAAACCAGTAGCTGACTGGATTAAATGCTCATCAGCTTAACACATACCCCATAGACCATTCCTTCGGGTCTGCTCCTATGTGTTGCTTTTCTGCCCACTCAGCCAAACACCAGCATAGCTGCTAAGGCAGTGGTTCTTAACCTGGGTTCGATCGAACCCTAGAGGTTCGGTGAGTCAGTCTCAGGGGTTCGGCGGAGGTCAAGACACAAGACAAGCACCCGACTCATATGATTCGTGATGACACGCCCCGCTTGGCCATCATTGGCTGCAGGTGATCACACTACATTGCTTGACCAATCTGTGCTGCAGGGAATTTGGTGCACTCAGTAGTCGACTTGTGACTGTCGTGATGGTATGTCGTGTGATTTCTTTCTTAATATTTTAATCCATACTAACTATGTCGAGCAAAAAAAGAAAGTGGTCGGACGAATATGTAGAACATGGATTCGCATATATAACAGAACGTGATGGAAGTCAGCGTCCTATCTGCATGATTTGCAATGCCAAGTTAAGCAATTCTAGTCTAGTACCGGCAAAACTAAAGGAACACTTCCTTAACCTGCATGGAGATGGGGAATACAAGAACACAACGCTTGCTGAATTCAAGGTGAAGAGAACCAGATTCAATGAAAAGGCTACTCTGCCTGCTCTCGGCTTTGTACCCATCAACAAACCGATCCTCACAGCATCGTACGAAGTTGCTTACCTGATCGCAAAGCAGGGCAAACCACACACCATTGGTGAAACACTCATAAAACCAGCTGTGTTGAAGATAGCGAATCTGATGCTGGGAAAAGCGGCCGAAGTTAAATTATCCCAAATTCCTCTTTCAAATGACACCATCAGCGACAGAATAGAGGACATGAGCAAAGACATCTTGGCTAAAGTAGTTGCAGATCTGATTTCAAGCCCAGAAAAATTCAGCCTCCAACTCGACGAGACCACAGACGTTTCTAATCTAAGTCAGCTTGCTGTATTTGTGCGCTATGTGAAAGACGACATGATAAAGGAAGATTTTTTATTTTGTAAGCCTCTTACAACAACTAAGGCAGCCGATGTGAAGAAACTTGTGGATGACTCCTTCAGAGACAACAATCTTTCGTGGGATATGGTTTCTGCAGTTTGTACAGACTGAGCTCCAGTCATGTTGGGAAGAAAGTCTGGTTTTGGTGCGCTAGTGAAAACCGATGCACCACACATCATTGTTACGCATTGTATTCTGCACAGGCATGCGTTGGCAACAAATACCTTGCCTCCAGAAATGACAGAAGTATTAAAAATTGTAGTGAAATGTGTGAACTATGTGCGAAATAGGGCTCTGAATTCGAGGTACTTCTGTACCATTCTAACGTTCGGTGGTTATCCCGGGGACAGGTGCTGAATCGTGTTTTTGCCATGTGTGTGGAATTAGCCCTGTTTTTGCAAGAGCACCAACATCGTCATGCAGATTGCTTCAAAAATTCTAAGTTCATTCTCATTTTAGCGTACATGGCTGATATATTCTCTCAATCATCTCAATCAGCAGATGCAGGGTGGTGGAGTCAACATCATCGAAGCAGAAGAAAACCTGAAGGCTTTTCAAAAAAAGCTACCGTTATGGAAACGACAAACAGAGAACAATAACTTCGCAAACTTTCCCCTGCTGGACGACTGTGTAAGTAAGATCAAAGATGTGTCTGGAATCGGAGACATTTCTGTACCCACGGAACTGAAGCAAGCAATTGCCACGCACTTAGATGAGCTTGCAAAGTCTCTCGACGGATACTTCCCTACAAGAGAGTCATATCCAGCATGGGTGAGACAGCCGTTCACGTTTGGTGTTGAGACAGCAGATGTCAATGATGAATACCTCGACGAAATCATTGAAATTCAGCAGAGCCAGGTTCAACAGCAACTCTTCAGAACAACAACGCTCTCAACGTTTTGGTGTCGACAAATGGTAACGTATCCTGTTATTGCTAGGAAAGCCCTGGAAATTTTTATACCATTTGTTACAACATATCTTTGCGAGCAATCCTTTGAGGATGCTGGACATAAAAACGAAGAAAAGGAACAGACTTTGCTGTGAAAATGACATGAGAGTGGCACTTGCCAAGGTGAAGCCACGTATTTCTGAACTGGTCTCTCAAAGGCAACAGCAGAAGTCACACTGATTTGCAGTAAATATTCATTATTATTGTAGCGGTGTAGCCTGATGGAAATTAGGTGATGGGTGTGTGTGTTAAAATGTTAAAAATAATAAATAGCATAAATACAATAAGTTCATTATTGGAATACATAAGGTTAAAAATTAAAACCATTTCAGTGTGGTAGTATTAAAAAAGGTCATGTCTTTGTGAAAAGTTATGTATGTAATTTGTTGTGAGTTCATGCATTGTATTGGTTTTGTTCTTTGAACACAGTGATATTAATGCACGATTCATTTTGTGAACCAGTAAAACATATACCTATGTCTTGAATTTGAAAAAAATATTTTATTTTTCAATAAAGAAGGGTTCGGTGAATGTGCATATGAAACTGGTGGGGTTCAGTACCTCCAACAAGGTTAAGAACCACTGTGCTAAGGTTAGTCTGTCTACCTAGCCCAGCATTAACTTTACCCATTGTTTGTTCTAGTGAAGATCAGGATCAGGCCTCTATTTGACATGACTACCAAAAATCACGAGCAACGCCTTGCTGCTTTCCATATCCAACGGCTGCTTATCCAACACTTATGTATTTATCTTATTTACTTACTGCACTTATATACCAAAGATTTTATGCATCCTCCACAGTTTACAATAAAGCACAAAAAATTATTAATAGCACATAAAACATCTAGACAGAAAGCATCATAAAATCATTTAGTTGTAACATTACTTTTTAATGTGCTACTGGACATATGCTGCACTGGAATATGGTGATAAGCATACACGTAAAAATAAGTCTCTTCTCCCAACGGCTTACAATCTGAGGGGCTCCTGGATGCAAGGGCAAATAACAGTTACTCACCAGTAACAGGTGTTCTCCAGGGACAGCAGGAATTAGTCCTTACATATGGGTAACGTCAGCGCCAAAGGAGCCTCTGCAGAAGCATCTTCCTAGCTTTCAAAGAAAGCTTTTGGGAGATGCCACCACTTATGCGTGGGTCCGCTTCCTGCCCAAGGGTGCCATCTTATTCAGTCAGATGACATAGGTAAAGCAGACAAAAAAGATGGCAAAAAATTGTACGGCCAAGGGGAGGGAGGGAGGGTTGTGAGGAACGATTCTTGCTGTCACTCGAGAACACCTGGTACAGGTGAGTAACCACGCTTTCTCCAGGAACAAGCAGGAAATCAGTCCTCACATATGGGACTCCCTAGCTACAGCTATCAAGAACCTTTAGAAAAACATGGCTCAGCCGTGAGCAGCTGCAAGTGAATCTGAGAAAAGACTCTAAGGACCCCAGTGTCTAGGGAGAACCATCGCTCCAGTAGCCTAAACAAGAAGGGTTGGAGGGCAGGAGTTACCTAAATCCAGAACAGATTATGGAGTATGGCCTTGCTGAAGGTGCTGTCCCGTCAGGATTCCCTCTCCAGGCAGTAGTGAGCTGCAAAAGTGTGAACTGAGGACCAGGTGGCGGTCCGGCAAACGTCTGCCATAGGGACAGAGCGTAGGTCTGCAACCGAGGCCACCATAGCCCTGATATTGTGCGATGTGACCTGGCGCTCCAACAAGAGCCTAACCTGATCGTGGGCGAAGGTGATGCAGTCTGCCACCCAGGTGGACAGGGTCTGCTTGGTAACAGCCTCCCCCAGTCGACTGGGGTCGTAGGAAATGAAAAGCTGCGAGGCTTTGCTGTGGCCCTGGGTACATTGCAGGTAGAAGGACAGGGCTCTCTTACAAGCCAGAGTATGGAGAACTGCTGCTGCCTTGTCAGCATGGGGCCATGGAAGAAGGTGGGGAACATGTTCGGAAGGAATTTAGGGTGGGTGTAAAGCACGACCCTATTCTTGTAGAAACTGATATAAGGTGACTCAGCCACCAATGCCTGAAGCTTGCTGACTCTGAAGGCAGAGGTGAGTGCCACCAGAAAGATGATCTTTCAGGAGAGATTGCAAATGACAGGTAGCCAGGAGTTCAAAAAGCAGCTTGGTGAGCTGCATCAAAACCACAATGAGGTCCCATTCTACCAGGGGAGGGCGGATGGGAGGCTTAGAGAGCAGAAGGTCCCACATAAATCGGGTAATGAGGTGCTGCGCAGAAAGAGGATTGCCCTCTATGGAATGATGGTGCACGGCACTCAAGTGCACTCTGACAGAGTTGGACTTGAGTCCGGCTTGCGAAAGGTGCAGCAAGAACTATAGTACTGTGTGCACTTGGCAAGAGAACATGTCAACCTGTTGCTCTACACACCATACTGAGAATCTGTAGGCCCTTGGGAGGTTGAAGGGTGCTAAGGCTGCCCATTCAGCAGCCATGCTGTTAACGACAGGGCCCCCAGGTTGGGGTGAAGAAAGGAGCCCTCCTCCTGGGACAGTAGCCCTGGGGCGTTCAGAGGGACCGGGAGCTCCCATTGAGAAGCAGAGCAACAGGGGAAACCAAGGGTGCCTATCAGATAAGCCGCTTTGACACATTGGGGTCTATTTGCCATTAGTGCGGCTGGAGGACCCTGCTCAGCCTGTCCACTAGGGCATTGTCTTGGCATGGTAGGTAGACCACCCTGAGGGGCATTCTCTGTCCGATCACATATGAGCAGAGAGCTACTACCTCCTGGCAGAAGCGCTGAGATCCTGTGCCTCCCTGCTTGCTCAGGTACAACAATGAGACCTGGTTGTCTGCTTGGACTAGCACCAACTGGTTCTGCAGGTGGTGGTAGAAAGCCTTGATCACCAGGAAAATGGCTCTGAGCTCCAGCAGGTTGATCTTTTGCTGGCTCTCTGCTAGGGACCAGTTGCCCTGCATGCACAGTTCCTTGCAGTGGGCACCCCAGCCCAGTAGGGATGCGTACATGGTGAGGCCCCTCTGGGGATTTGGGGGCTGGAAGGGCATGCCCTCCTGCAGGTGGTGTGTGCCCTGCCACCATCTGAGCGATTCTGCTAGCTGACAAGACACTAAGACCCTGTCCCGGAGCCTGCCCATGGCTTGTGTCCACTGTGAGTAGAGACACCACTGAGCCGTCTGCATGTGGAGGCGGGTGTTGAGAATCACATAGCCAGGGCCCTGAGGCGATTTGCCCTGTCCAGGGGAAGAAAGGCTCTGGCCTGGAGAGTGTCCAGACAGGCTCCTATGAACTCCGTTGGAGTGAGGTGAGACTTGGGGTAGTTTATCGTGAACCCCAAATGCTGCAGAACCTTGATGGTACGGGTCATGGCTTGTTGCACCTCGGTGGCCGTGTTCCCCTTTACAAGCCAGTTATCCAGGTATGGGAAGACGAAGGCCCCTTGGAGTCTGAGGTAGGTGGCCACCACTGCCAGGCATTTGGTGAAGACTCTTGTTGTGGAGGCTAGGCTGACGGGTAGTACCCTGTACTGGTAGTGGTCACCCCCGACCATGAACCTTAAGTACTGTCTGTGACTGGGTTGAAAAAGGATGTGGATATAAGCATCCTTTAAGTCCAAGAAGCATAGCCAATCTCCCTGCTGGAGGTAGGGCAGCTATGTTTCAAGGGAGAGCATCTTGAACTTCTCCTGCACCAGGAACTTGTTCAGGTTTTACAAAACCAAAATGGGCCTTAGGCCCCCTGTTTTCTGGGACCAGAAAGTAACGGGAGTAGAACCCCTTGCCCCTGAGGTGGAGGGGTACTGGTTCAACGGTTTCATCCCTGATGATGCCTGCGAGTTCCTGCAATAGAAGGGCCTGGTGTAGGGGAGTCTGAGGGGGCTCTCCTGGAAAGAAAGGGGGATGCGTCTGGTCTAAGTGAAGGAAGGTAGCCTTCTCTCACCACCTGGGGTACCCAGGTGTCGATGGTTATGGCCGGCCACTGATGGGCAAAGTGAATCAGATGCACCCCTGTTGGCAGCTGCTCCCCCCGGGAGGAGAGGCTATGATCAGGGAGTCAAAACCCTGACCCAGCCTGGGCAGGAGCCGGTGTTTGGTGCTTAGAGCTCTTAGGCTTGCATTGGCCTTGACCCGCTCCTTTGCCCTGGTGACCCTGCTGGAGGTCTGGGGGGCCTGGTATTGGGGATAACCTCAGTAAGGCTGGCCTTTCCTGTGAAAAGGGGGCCTCTTTCCCACCCTCGCATTGGACTCAAAGCTGTCATAGGCGGCTCGAGATGTACTTTGAGCACTCCCCAATGCACTTCATGAGTGTTTGGAATTGCTGGAGGTGATCTCCACTGAGACCTGCCGAGAACCTGCGAGTTCTTTTGCTAGGTCTTGGAGATACATGTCGATATACAGCTGGTAGGCTTGGATTTGGCAAGCCAGCATCGAGCCCTGGTAGCATTTGCATCCAAGGGCGTTGAGGGCACAGGAGGAGTGAGTCTTTGGGCTTTTCTGCCAGCACATGGGTCGACTCTACCACCATAGAGGTGTGAGGGAATTGCGTTTTCTGAAAGCTGGGGCCCCGCTGGACCTGGTAGATGGTGTCAAGGTATCAGCACCAATGTCAGTGTTTCCCACATCCGAAGGAGGAGTTGTCTGAGGATGGCGGGGACGGAGACCATCAGGGCCTCCTTAGGTGGAGCCTCATACTGGAGGATTTCAAGTTCCTCTGTGTGAGGGTGCTCCTCCGAGTCCATGGTGAGAGACAAGGATTTCACCATATCCCAGACAAACTTGAGGAACGGATGTATCCTCGGGTGGGGACTGGTGTCACAACACCAGGGGAGACGGGTCCGAGGGGAGATCGTGGTGTTTACGCATCTCCGGGGAAGCTTCGTTCTTGGACTCCCAGTCTTGAGTAGTCGGTCAAGGACTTGAGGCCTTGTGTCTTCGGTGACCCACAGCAGCTGCTTGGCTGGAGCCACAAGTGCTTCCCGGGGAGGATCTTGTTCGCAAGGACCAGGAACGGGATCGAGACTCTCGCTGAGGATCAGCTTAAGGCTCAGGGCTGTTGAGGATCATCTCGGTGGCCTGGGGAGTCCTCAATATCGTGGTACCTGCAGTCCTCGGTGTGAGCACCAGTGGGGCCAGGCATTGACGCTTGCTGCAAGGCAAGGAAGGCAATGACACTGCATTCCAATGCAGTCATCCAGGCTTCCCACTCAGGAGTTGCAGCCATTGACGTGGACACCGGGGTGACCGGGTCCAGTGTCAGTGACGAGAGGGAGTTTGATGGGACAGACCTTGGGGGCCCGTGATCCATCACTGGAGGCCTTGGCATCTGTTCTGGGTACCTTCGCAGGCTGTTCCCACTCCAACTCCTCAGATACCCTCTGGAGACTGTGGGACCTGGCACGGGACTTGCTGTGTGTCCGATTCTCAGGATGAGGTCCTTGAGGATTTCTTCTTCTTGCACTTACGTTTTGGGGAACTCTTGTTGGAGTGCCCACAGGCCTGATCAGGTACCGCGGTGCTTTACGCAACTAAGGATCAGTGTGGGGCCTTAAAGCGTGAGGCTACTGAGGATACCAGAGCAGAATCTGACCTGTGGAAGATGTCTTGATTTTGCAACAACTTTGGATGGTCTTTTGGATATCTTTTTGCAAAGAGTGCAAACCTCTGGGTCATGGTTGGCACCTAGACACCAGAGGCAGCAGTCATGTGTATCGGTTAGGGACATGTTCCTTGCGCACCGGTCACACTTTTTGAACCCTCTGGCCTGTGGGGCAAAAAGGACCCTTACGAGGTCGAAGACCCTCAACATGGCCAGTGGTTAAAAAAAGGGTGCAAAACCACGTTGAAAGGAAAACTAAAAATGTTTCCGAGACTCGATGCCGGGGCAATGGGGCCCAGAGGCGGGAAAGGGACCGGTATTAACAGGAGAAAGAAGGGCAGTTTTATGCACAAAAATATCAACTTTTTTCCGGGGACGTCTGTTGGGCTCTGTGGAAAAAGGAAGACTGAGTAAGATGGCACCCTTGAGCGGGAAGGGGACCATGCATGCGTGGTGGCACCTCCCAAAGGCTTTCTTTGAAAGCTGGGAAGACGCTTTTGTGGAGGCTCTGTCGGCACAGACGTCACCCACATGTGAGGACAGACTTCCTAATTGTTCCTGGATAAAAAGTGGCTTGCCCAAAGTCACAAGGCATGTCGATAGCAGGAGGATCTGAATCTGCTTTCCTGGTTCTCAGGCCATTTCTTCTCCACATCACTCTTTGCACAAGAACTCTTCTTTGGCTCTAAGCTATCTCCTCTTTCGGTTTTAAAGCTATTACACATTCATTAAAAGAGGGTAGGTAAACTTAATCAGCAACTGGAGATGGTAGTGATGAATGTTTGGTTATTTTTATGACTGTATTGTTAAGATTTGTAAAAATTACACAGGCACACTACCAAAAAACTGCCTCCAGTTTTGCAACTGATTCCTATAGATTTTGGGGTGCTGAATCCAGGAAAAATAGCCAAAATGTTCCATCACGTCACGTTTTCTTGCAAAATTAGATTTCTTACCCATATAAGGAATGTTCACATAATTTCTTTTTAGCTGACTGCAGTTTATTTTCTTGGCCCAAAATAGAGGTTGTAATGGTTAACTAACTAGGAACACTCCCTCATGATATTTTAGAGTGTTTTGTATTCATTTTATACATTAACAGGACAATTGGGAGGCGGGGGGCTAAATCCAGTACTCGCGCTGGCGCATGTTCTTTCCTGTTCGCCTCGCCTCGTTCGCTCGCTCAAACACGGTGGTTGCGACATGAACGTTCCTATCAAATTTCAGTTTCTTGCAAGTTCATTATTACCTTTTGTTTGCTCAGTCGTAATCCAGCTTTATTCCGAAGTGGTTCACTACAGTTGTAGTTTGCAGTGCTGTGTATTTGTGACAGTGCTGTGTATTTGTGATGGCTCACAGAGCCAGAGGTTGCGTCAACTCTCCGGACAGTTTTTGTTTTATTTGTGGGGAATATACCGTGAAAAAGCGGCAGAGGAACATTTCTGCATTTATTAAATAAGTATATTTCGCCTATTTCGGTTTGAAGTTAGGCGATCAAGACAAACCGTGGGCTCCTCACAAAGTGTGCAAGACATGTGAGGAAGATCTACGCTTATGGATGAAAGGTAAAAAAACAAGCATTTCGTTTCGGAATACCTATGATGTGGCGTGAACAAAGAGACCACAGCAGTGACTGCTATTTTTGCTCTTGCATTGTGAAGGGATACAACTTAAAAAATAAGAACGTAATAAGTTACCCCAACCTTCCCTCAGCAATCAGGCCTATGCCTCATAGCAACGAAGTACCTGTGCCTGAACCACCAAAATCTTTGGATCATATTTGTGTGGACGGTTCTGATCATGATGAGACTCATCAGATGGCTTTTCCCGATGAGTCCAGTACTTCCGAGTTTGAAACTGAACCAGATCCGAAACCTGAACTTTTCTCTCAAGCTGAATTGAATGATTTAGTCCGGGATTTAGGACTCCCAAAAGATGCTGCCCAACTGCTAGGTTCTCGGCTTAAACAGAAAAATCTATTGTCACCAGGAACAACTTTTTATTGATACCGCAACCGCGAGACACAATTTTGAAGTATTTCAGCAAAGAGGAAGATTTGGTATTTTGCAACGATATATACGGAGTGATGGAAAAGTTTAAACTCAAGTATGATCCTGCTGAATGGCGGCTGTTCATTGATTCGTCAAAAGACGGCATAAAAGGTGTTCTTCTTCATAATGGCAACACATTCGCTTCAGTCCCTATTGCTCACTCTGTTATTCTCCAAGAAAAATACGAGAATTTGGCCCTGATTCTTCAGAAGATTCGTTATGATGAGCATAAGTGGATGATTTGTGGAGACTTTAAAATTCTATCCATGCTATTAGGGCAGCAATCCGGTTTCACCAAATATCCCTGCTTCCTTTGCTTGTGGGATAGCCGGGCCCGCGACCTACACTGGGGGAAAAAAGACTGGCCAATTCGGGAGTATTTGAGACCTGGTGAGAAAAATGTTCTTCATGAGAGCTTGGTACCTCGTGATAAAATTCTATTACCACCTCTCCACATTAAGTTGGGTCTCATTAAGCAATTCATCAAGTCCCTTCCAAAAGATGGTGAGTGCTTTCGGTACCTTTGCTCAAAGTTCCCCCCGACTTTCTGAAGCAAAGCTAAAGGAAGGAGTGTTTGTTGGCCCTGATATAAGGAAACTCATTTCAGATGGAGCATTCGCTGAAACGATGTCTGAGAAGGAAAAAGAAGCCTGGGATTCCTTCAAGGATGTTGTTCTCAAATTCTTGGGGAACAGGCAGGATGAGAACTATAAGGATATTGTTGCCAGGATGCTCAATGCCTTCAAAGAACAAGGCTGTAACATGAGCCTGAAAGTCCATTTCTTGCACTCCCATGTGAACTACTTTCCCGAAAACTTGGGGGCGTACAGTGAAGAACAAGGTGAAAGGTTTCACCAGGACATCAAGGACGCAGAGAGAAGGTACCAAGGAAGATGGAACACCACTATGATGGCTGATTTCTGCTGGTTGCTGCTGCGGGAAACCCCAGATGAAAAATACGCCAAGCAGCGCACCAAGAGAAGCATTCGGGGGAAGAAGAAACGGGCCCACCAGGAGATTGATTGACCCAAGAATGACTTTAAAATCTAAACTGTGTTGACAAATATCGTGTTTTTACTAAACTTTGAAATAAAAATTTGCTAGTTATTACCACAGTGTCGGATCTCATTTATTAGAATTTTATTTTCACACCATCGGGTGTTTGTCTTCATGTATTGCAATGGTGCGGTTTGCGTTTTCTATTCTTACATACATACCTGTACAACATTTTTTGCACATTTCTTTGCTTTGCTTTGTGTCTAACCTCGCTCTTATATGCTCAATGTTTGTGCACATGTATGTGGCTGTTTTAAGTGCAGACAATTTTGCTACCATCACAGTGTGTTTTGTTGACATTACTCTATTCTTATGTGCTGCCTTGTTACAATTTTCTTTATTCTTATTTGAATAACTACTAAACAATTAGTATAAAGAATTCATCCAAGAAACTTTTATCTCGATCGCACTCAATCTGAAACGTTCACCTCAAACTGCTAACCCAATGTAGCAAAAAATCTGTACGTGATGGAGCAAATTGGTTACCAGATTTGGATTCAGCGCACCAAAAAACGTAAAAATCAAATCGAAACATTAGAGGCAGTTTAAAAAACAATTTTTTTAGTGTACCTGTGTTATTTATATTGTTATCTTGATGCATTTTACCATTAACTGTGCAATGTTATGAGTCATTCTAATTTTTATTAGAAATAAAGACAGCATATATTGTAAATACTTTTAAATAAATAACTAGAATTCTTTGGGCAGAGGGTGGGAAGAAGCAGCTTTGGGGCTAGACAGCCATCACTTACAGTAGCTCTCTAGAACCCTCCAGCCCTACGTGCATATTTAAATACCTTTCTTAATTTATTCTAAAATGTTGTCACGTTCCATTGAGATGGTGTTGACTCATGGCAACCCTCTGGATAGTTGTCCTAAACTGTATATGGTCTTCAGTCAGGCAGCTCATTGTTGATATAGTGGCACCCATAGCTGCTGTTATTGTATCGATCCATCTCATTGCTGGCCTTCCTCTTTTGCACTGACCTTCAACCTTCCCGAGCATGATGTCCTTCTCTAATGATCTCTCTTCGTATGATGTGTCCAAAGTATGAAAATTGAAGTCTTGTCATCTAAAGAAAGCTTTGGTTTGATCTCCTCTAGTACTGACTGGTTTGTTCTTTGAGCAGTCCGTGGTATTCTCGCAAGCACCATAATTCAGAGGCATCGATTTCCTTCCTGTCTATCTTTTTCACTGTCCAACTTTCACATCCATAAGATGTTACTGAAAATACCATGGCTTGGACAAGTTGAATCTTTGTACGGCGAGAATCTTGTCTAGGTCCTGCATAGCCATTCTGCCAAGAGCAATGTATCGTCTGATTTCTTGACTGCTTGTTGCTTCTTTATTGATTGATCCAAGCAGGTTAAAGTTGCCCACTATTTCAATTTCTTCTCCATCAACAATGAACTTATTGATTTTTCCAAATGTTTAGATCTTTCTCTTTACGTTAAGGTGCAAGTCCAATTTAAGACTATGTTCCTTGATCTTGAGAAGCAAAATGTTTCAGATAGTCTTCACTTTAAGCCAGTAATGTGATATCAGCATAGCAAAGGTTGTTGATAATTCTCTCACCAGTCTTCACACCTCAATTATCTTTATACAGTCCTGCCTCTCTGATTTGTTCTGCATATAAATTAGACAGGTAAGTGGAAAGTATGCAGCCTTGTTGCACACCTTTTCTGATTTTAAACCATTCGGTTTCTCCTTGCTCTGTTCAAACTGTTGCTTCTTAATCAATGTAAAAGTTGTACAAGAGAACTATGAGGTGTTCTGGTATACACATGTTTCTTAAATTGGCCCAGAGTGTCTCATGGTTTACACAGTCAAAAGCCTTGCTGTAGTCAATAAAAACACATATAGATATCTTTTTGGTATTCTTTTGTCTTTTCAAGGATCCTTCTCACATCTGCGATGTCTCTCATTCCTTGCCCTTTCCTGAACCCTGCTTGCACTTCAGGCCGTTTTCGTTCCCAGTATGGTTGTAGTCTCTGCTGGATGATCTTGAGTAGAATCTTGCTGGCGTGTGTAATCCAAACAATTAGGTGATCCGACTGACTGTGGAAATTATCGCACTTCTTCATTATTGGTATAAACACAGATCTTTTCCAGTCAGTTAGCTATGATGTTATCTTCCAAATTTCCTGTACATATGGCAACAGCTGCATTTGATTGTCGTAATACTTCAATGGGAATGCCATCAATACCTGGTGCTTTGTTCTTTGATAATGCTTTCAATGCTGCTTCGACTTCTTTTTTCATCACTAATGGCTCTTGATCATAAAGATATAGGTTAAAATGACTGTTGATCCACTTGATATTTATGGTATGACAACTGTCTATATTCTTTCCACCTTTTCTTGATCTCAGCATAATTCATTATGGATCCTTGAGCACCTTTTAGCATTCCAATTTGAGGCTGGAATTTTCTCTAACTCTCGTAGCTTTAGGAAAACCAATTTTGCTGCATGTTGGAAATCTCTATTGAGCTCTGTGATTGCCTCTCTTTCTCCTTTGACTTTAGCTTCTCTGCATTTCTGGGCAATTTTCAGAGTTTTTCAGTCATCCATTTTGGCCTTTGTTTTGCTTTTTTCAGATTTTTTAAAAGATTTCTCACTTTTTCGTCGGGCACAACTTTCTTGATGTCATCCCATAACTCTTCTGGTGCTCTGGTCATTTGTATCCAAAGCAGCAAATCGATTTTGCAAGCAGTCTTTACATTTTGGTGGTATATTCTCAAGGTCATATTTTGCTACATTCATGAGTGGCAGCTTTAGTTTGAGTTTGCATACTAGTAGTTGATTTTATTGAGCTTTTCCAACATTGACTTCCACAGATGTAGTCAATTTGATTTTTGTACAATCCATTCGGTGAAGTGAAAGAAAATTGCAAATGGAGAAGCAATGAAAACAAAGGAGAGGAAGTCCTTTACAAAAAACAAACAATCCACAAAAGGAGCGGAGAAGAACCACAGCCACACCAAGGATATCTTCATAACCACAAAACTTTAAGGGCCTGACTTGGCCAAGTTTCCGCATTAAAGTCTATGTCAGGGGTCAGTGAATATCTTGGTCAGCTTTGAATTGACAGGAGTGCGCAAAATGTCACAAATAGACTTCATGTGTAGCCCAACTATCTTTAAAGCTTCCAAGGAAAAATGAAAAGGAATGTGCCGCTCTGAATTAACCAGTAAAGAAAAAAAGTGCAGGACGTCAAGAGAGGTCAGACCTGAAGGTCTGTCTGTAGAGATATGGGAGACCCTAAGCCTTTTGGCAAAAGGGCTTTATTTACGACATTCTACACAGACTTGTCAAGTCAAAGCAAGATACTCACTGACCCCCGACACAGGCTTTAATGCTCAAGCTTGGCCAAGTTGGGCCCTTAAATAAAGTTTTGTGGTTATGAAGATACCCTTAGTGTGGCTGTGGTTCTTCTCCGGTCCTTTGGTGGACCAAATGGAGACAATGCAACGTATGCCTTCGAGTCAATGTGGACTCCTGGCAACCCAGCAACATCTGGGGTTTCTTGGCAGTGTGACTGGAAGCAGATTGCCAGGCCTTTCTTCCAAGGCAATGGAGGGTTAAATGACTTGTTGCAAGCCACAAGCAGCACTAGTGGGAGAACTAAAATGCTTATCTTGTGTCATCTGCAGGTTGTTCTCTTGTTGTTAAATGAAGATACTGTACAAGTTTCAGCATTTTTGCTGCTCGGTAAACTTAATATTCTGAAATGAAATAACAAATGAGGCATGGAATAGCCTGGCCGAGCATCTAGTGTTGCATATTCTTATTATCACCTAAGTGAGATTTCTGTTGCACTTAGTAAGTTGATCTCAGCTCAGGATTCACAAGACAATCACTTTTATCCTATCAGCAGATCCTAAGGGCCCCTTTTACTAACACTTAGCTCGAGCTATCTACCCAGAGATCTCAGTTGAACTTCAGGAAAACCCTTTCAGTGAGAAGCAGTATACAAAAATCAAATAGGCAAGCACAGAAGATCCTTAGTTGTGGGTAAGCAAAGATACAGCTTCAGACAAAGCAAAGTTTTCAGTATTACAACTAGCAGACCATTCAAGCAGATCAGATTGGCCTCCACATTTCATGTTTCTAATCCTATACAACATTTCCCATTCTGGAATAGGTACTATGTAGGGTACTGCTGAGTACACCATGATTACCAATCTGTTTTTCTTCAAATGTGTGGACCTCACAATTTTTTTTTTGTTTTTATTAATTGAGAAAACAAAAACTCAAATTGTGCAAAAGAAGCTATAGGCACATAAACCATATGAGGGCTTTCTATACATATCATATTTTCCTTTCAAATAGAACAAACATACATTTGAGAGGTTTATCATACACATGAAATATTTATTTCAAACATAATTTATCTTTTTGCACCTTTGGTGCAGGGGCCATGGTTGATTCAGTAGCACTTGAATTTCTAGGCCTGAATTATTTCAAGCAATGTATTGCTAGGTAGATCTAGTATGTGCAGAGCTCTGTTTGGCAGGGAAGGATCTTCTTGCCTGGATGTTACATGTGCATGCAGTATCCCCCTATCTTGTCCTCTGTGCCATAGCTACATGTGTTGGGATCTGTCAGATGGGTGCAGCTGAGACATTCATAAGGTGTGGTCTCTAGACACTTACGCACCTACTACAAATGGCTGCCTCAGACTTCCATTATCTCATGGAACTACAATCTGAAATACGAGGGGGCAAAATTTATTTTGTTTAAACCAGCAATGGGGAAAGGCCTGGGGCAGAGAGAAAATGCTGATTCTGTGACCCAGAGAGAGACATCTCTTCAGGAAACATGGTTTATGGTTTATTCTGTTTTTAGCATACTGCCCTTTGCCAGGCGGGCAGAGCGGTACACAATTAAAAAAAACAAACTAAACATCTGGTTTTCCCTTTTGATCTGCAACTGGAAGGTGGGGTTATTAATTTTTGAAAGAGAAAAGCCCGCCACCTGTGGTTGCCCATGCTCCGCCCCCAACAAATTACTGCAGTAAGGGCAGCGGTGAGGCTTCCCTTGACCCCTCTGTTCCTGTGCACTATTGCCTTGTCTCCAATCTTCCTTTTCTGTCTAAAATTTTAGAAAAACTTGTCTTTGCCCAGCTTGCAGACCATCTTGAGCACACTAAACTTTCTTCACCCTCGGAAATCTGGTTTCTGTGCTGGTCACAGCACGGAAACAGCTTTCTCTGTCCTCAGCAAAACTCAGGAATCACTGGATAAGGGTAACATTTCTTTGACTCTCTCTCGTGATCTTTTATCAGCTTTTGATCTTGTCAGCCACCTTGTTCTTCTGTCACGGCTGCGAGCTGCTGACTTTCACAGATCTGTCGCCCAATTGTTCACTCCTTTCTCTCTGGCCACTCTCATACAGTTTTGTTTCAGTCTTCTACTCTCCCCTTACCCTGTGGTGTCTCTCAGGGTTTGGTACTGGCCCCCTTGCTCTTAACATTTTCCTTGCCCCTTTAACCACCCTCATTCAACAGCACAGAATCTCTGCTTACTACGTGGACGACATCTTGCTGCTCCTTTCACACCCACCCACCTCCCTGGATCTTACTGTTATCAATTCTTGCCTTTTTCTAGTGGCCCTCTGGTTGTACTCTAACCACCTAAAGTTGAACCCCTCTAAGACATCTGTCATATGGCTCCTCCTCTGCTCCCATTTTGATCCCCCCTTGATGGTTCTTCTATTACCCTGGTGCCCTCCCTTAAATACCTTAGTGTTTTTACCTTATTTTATTTATTTATTTATTTATATTCTCTTATATACCACGCTATTCTGCATCAGTGCGGTTTACATTGAACAAACTGAAATTACATTGAACAGGGCATTATAACTTGGAGATAACTATTTTACAGGGAATATGGGCTATGGAGGGTTAAGTGGCTTGCCCAAGACCACAAGGAGCACCTGTGGGACTAGAAACGCCAGTCCTTCCGGCCCAAGGTTGCTGTCCTCTAGTGGGATTTGAACCCCCGATCTTCTGGCCTGAAGTACCTTGCCCCAACCACTAGGCCACTCCTCCACTCCACTCCACTCCACTCCACTCCACTCCACACCTTAGTGGTCATACTTTTCACAAACAAACTAGTGCTGTGGTCAAGCGCTCTTTTTTTCACTTTTCGCCAGATCCGCTCCCTCCACTCTTTCCTGCCCACTTCTGCCATTGCAACTCTGCTTCTTGTCCTTGTCATATCTCGCTTACTGTAATGTCATTTATTTTGCTTTACCACACTATCAGCTTAAACGTTTGCAAACAGTTCAAAATACTGCCACCCGTATCTTTCATCATGCTTCCAAATTCGACCACATTTCCCCTCTACTTAGCAAATCCCACTGGCTGCTCATCACATTCCGGATTCAGTTCAAACTTCTCTCCCTCATTCACAAAGCTTTGCACACTGGTACTCCCCCTCCTATCTCTCTTCACACATTATTCCTCATGCTCCGCCATGTCTTCTTTGCTCTATCCATGCGAACCAGCTTCATCTTCCCCCTCCTTCCCGTGCACGCTATGAATCCATTAGACACTCTTCTATTTTCTGGGTCCCAATCTCTGGAATTCACGCCCCCTCCTGATATCCGCTTAGAACTCTTTCCCCAAATTCAAATGTCTTCCTAAAATCCATGTCTTTCAGCTTGCTTTTGAACAACCATAGCGGGTCTGAATCTGTTCCCCTCCTCTGGCCCTTCTCCCTCCTGCTATGACTCTTTCATTTTTCTCACCTTTCCTTTCAATTTATTGGTATTCCATTTCCTTTTCTTTTAATGAAAGTTTATTGATTTATTGTACACCACTTTGCAGTTCTGAAGGGCGGTACAGAAAATTTTAATAAACCATAAACCACTGGGAGGGGTGGGAGGAACAGGAGCTTGTATTCTTCAGCCCCCCATTAAGACACAGTTCAACACACATACCGTATGTTTTAAATGAGAACATGTATTCTGCACTTACAGAACTCCCTGGTCTCTCCCCCCAAAATGGATGCAGAACAGAGCTAGGACATTGTCCCAGATAAGCTATCATACAAAAAAACCCATCCGATTCTACGGTCGTATCAGTAATGGCAACAAACTCTCTCAGTACAAGGCATAATACAAAACTCATTTGGGAGCTACAGCAAAGCTACCATGCCAGCACTAATGTCCAAAACTCATACAAGGATCCTCTCTAGGAAAAATCTGCACCATAAATATTTTAGTGAGCTCTGGAACATCATTGGGAAACTGAACGTGCCAGATTATTAGAGATTGCTGTGTAGAAATTCATGCTAACAGAATACCCAGCCTCAGTCACACATGCAGAACTTCACCAAATACAGAATAAATGACCACAAATGAAAAGCACAGTTACTTACCTGTAACAGGTGATCTCTGGGAACAGCAGGAATAAGTCTTCACATATGGGTATCGTCGGTACCGACGGAGCCTGCGCGGGAACGCTCCCCAGCGTCCAGTAGGAAAGCCTTTGGGAGCATCCCACAGCGCCTGCGCGCTGCCTTCCCGCCTTTCCCAACCGCCTCTCTCCAGTTCGAGTTTTAAAGCTGAGACAAAGAGAGAGAGAGGAAAGGAAAGATAGATAGAGAGATACAACTCCTAGGGGAGGTGGGTGGGTTGTGAAGACTTATTCCTGCTGTTCCCAGAGATCACCTGTTACAGGTAAGTAACTGTGCTATCTCCATGAACAAGCAGGAATGAGTCTTCACATATGGGGACTCCCCAGCTAGAGATGCCTGGGAGATCATCCAGGTTGTGAGTCCCTGGGAAGGGCTCTACCTCCACCCATGAATCTCAGGCATCCAGTCAGGAATGGAGGGTAGGAGTTGATTAGGTATGGAACAGGTGTTTGAGAACAGCCTGACCAAACAAGGCATGCCGGCAGGAGTCCTAGTCCAAGCAGTAATGGGCTGTGAAGGTATGAACTGAGGCCCAGGTGGCCGCTCGACAGATTTGGTCGATGGACACAGAGTTTAGATGAGCCATAGAGGTGGCCATGGCCCTCACATTATGAGCTGTGACATGGCCCTCCAGAGAAAGGTTCTTACTCTGGTAGGCGAAGGAAATACACTGAGCAATCCAATTGGACAGAGTTCTCTTAGAGACTGGAAGTCCTAAATTAGAGGGATCAAAAGCAACAAATAGTTGAGAGGACTTTCTATGTTGCTGTGTCCTTTGTAAGTAGAAAGCAAGTGCTCTTTTACAATCCAGGGTATGAAGATTCCTCTCTGCACTTGATGCACGAGGACCTGGAAAAAAGACAGGTAAATACACCTCCTGGTTCAGATGAAAAGGTGAGACCACTTTAGGCATAAAGTGTGGATTAGTTCTGAGGACTACCTTGTCATGATGGAACCTTGTATAAGGAGGATTAGCCACTAAGGCTTGCAACTCACTGATACGGCAAGCTGAGGTGACTGCAATGAGAAAAATAAGCTTCCAGGAAAGGAATTTCAAGGAGGTAGTGGCTAAGGGTTCAAAGGGTGGCTTCATAAGCTGGCCAAGAAGCAGATTCAAGTCCCATGCCACTGGAGGTGGTCTAATGGGAGGTTTAGTCAAAAGAAGGCCTCATGAATCTTGCTATAAGAGGATGAGAGGAACTAGGTTGTCCATTGAGAGGCTTAAGGGATGCTGCAATAGCACTCAAATGGACTCTGATTGAATTTGTTTTAAGGCCTGCATGGGATAAATGCAGCAAATACTCTAGTAAAGAATTCAGAGGTATTGCAAGAGGGTTAAGACCCTTCTCTGCACACCAAATGGAAAACCTCTTCCATTTAAAAGCATAGGAACGTCTGGTGGAAGGCTTTCTGGAAGCATGAAGGATATCCTTCACTTGCTGAGAAAGAGGTAAATCTTGAAGGTCTAGGCCTTCAGCAACCAGGCCCTGAGATGAAGAGACTGAGGATTTGGGTGCCACAAGGTTCCCTCCTCCTGGGAGAGGAGATATGGAGCAGACCCCAAGTCCAGGGAGGGAGCTTGAGAGAGATGCAGAAGTAGAGGGTACCACACTTGGCGTGGCCAACGTGGTGCTATGAGGATCATAGACCCCCTTGTCTCTCTGAAGCTTGAACAGAGTCTTGGAAATGAGGGGAATAGGTGGAAAGGAATAGAGGAATTCTTGCCCCCAATGAAGGAGGAAGGCATCCCTGGCCTGAACTCCCTGACACGGAATCCTGGAACAGAACCAGGGAAGTTTGGCATTCCACAGACTTGCAAACAGGTCTATGTCTGGGGTACCCCAAATTCGAAAGATCTTGGCTATCTGGTCCCCATGGAGGGACCATTCGTGTGGAAGCAGAACTCGACTGAGTCTGTCTGCCCAAGAGTTTTGAACCCCTGGAAGATACACTGCCATGAGATGGATTTGATGCTCTCTGGCGAAGGCCCACAATCTCAGAGCTTCATTGCAAAGCGACAGAGAGCCAGTCCCCCCCCTGCTTGTTCACGTAGAACATGGCTACTTTGTTGTCCGTGTGGATGAGGACTGTCTTGTAGCTGAGCAGGGTGTGGAAGACTCTGAGAGCCAGAAAGGATTGCTCTGAGCTCTAAGAGGTTGATATGTAGAGATGTCTCCTGTGGAGACCAGATGCCTTGGGTGGAGAGATCTTGTAGATGAGCTCCCCAACCCTTTGGAGAGGCATCTGTTGTAAGGGTTGCTTGGGGTAATACCTGTTGAAAGGGGGACCCCAGCAACAGATTTTGAGTGGACTTCCACCAATGGAGAGAGGAAAAGAGGCGACTGGAGGTCGCTATTTTGTCTGACAGGCACCCTGATGCCTGGGTCCATTGGGTGGACAGAGTCCATTGAGCTGCTCTCATGTGAAGGCGAGCATAAGGAACCACATGCACAGTGGATGCCATGTGGCCTAACAGTTGTAACATCTCTCGAGCAGTTAAATGGAATTTTAACTGAATCTGTGAGGCTAACTGCACCAAGCGTAGGCAACGGGCCTGGGGGAGATAGGCCCTTGCAGTTGTGGTATCCAGTAAGGCCCCTATGAACTCTAGAGATTGAGTAGGGGTAAGATGGGATTTTGGAATGTTTATTACCAGTCCCAGATACTGAAGAACACACCTTGTGCAGGCCAGGGAAGCCTGGGCCTCTGACTGGGATGGAGCTCGGATGAGCCAGTCATCCAGATATGGGAATACAAATATTCCTAGAGTGCGTAGAAATGCAGCTACTACTGCCATGCATTTCGTGAACACTCTTGGTGCAGAGGCCAGACCGAAAGGAAGCACTTTGTATTGGTAGTGCTTTCCTTGGTAAAGGAACCAAAGGAACCTTCTGTATGTTGGATGGATGAGGACATGGGTGTACGCATCCTTGAGATCTAGAGAACAAAGCCAGTCCTGACTCTGGAGGTATGGAAGGAGAGTTCCGAGAGAAGTCATCTTGAATTTCTCCTTGCATAGAAACGTGTTCAATTCTCTGAGATCTAATATGGGTTTGTAGCCTCCTGTTTTCTTTGGAATGAGAAAATAGGGGAAGTAGAACCCTGAGCCCTGTTGAAGAAGGGGTACTTCTTCTATTGCCCCTTGGGCAAGAAGGGTAGCAATCTCTTGACCTAGAAGGTTGAGGAGAGATGTTGGAGAATTGAACTGTTTCACCATGGTGTGAGGGGGAAGGTTTAAGAAATGAAGCTTGTACCCGTCTCTTATGATGGAGAGGGTCCATTGCTCTGCTGTGATTTGTTCCCATCTGGGAGCAAAATGAGCTAACCTTTCTGGAATGGTGAGAGGCTCTGGATGTTCTAGAGCCAGAAAGGCTAAGTTCTCTAGTGATAAGTCAAAGGCCCTGAAGAGGCTGTTGGGCCGTAGCAGTCCTCGCAGCCTTAGGCTTGGCCTGTTTTGGTTGTTGCTGTCACTTTGTAGCAAAACGACCTGCAGAAGAGGCCTGACCATAAGCAGAAGAATATTTCCCTTTTTTTGGTAAAATTCCTTTTTTGAACAACCTCTTTTTAAAAGGAGCAGAAGTAGACTTGGAAAGTCTATCTAAAGCAGAATTTTCAGCATCCATCTGGTTGGTCTTTGCTTGCCAATCTTTGCCAAACAGGATTTATTTATTTATCTATTTATTTTCTTCTATACCGCCCCTTCCAGCGATCAAGGGCGGTTTACATGAAACATCTTAACAATTGTACACAGTTATATACATTTACATTGAACAATCGGATTCAACTATTTACATTGAACGGTCAGGTTCAACTATTTACATTGAACAATAAACTTCAACTTTATGATATATTAATAATACAAACAACCGTTAAATTATTTACATTGGATATTTACAGTGGTTGAGTGTTGTGTGTAGGGCATGTGTAGTTAGGTATTGGAATTTATTTCCTTTTATGTTGTATGTCAGGAGTGTGTGGTGTGTAGGACAGATATATATTTTGGAATTTATTTCCTTTCATGACGTAAGTTGGGAGTGTGTGTGGGGGGGGGGGGGGGACAAACAGGGAGTTAGAGTTAGTTAGTTTTGAATACGGGGGTTTGTGCATGTAAGTCCATGGTTGTTATGGAGGTGTTTTGGGGGAATATGGGATTTCAAAGTGTTCAGTAAATAGGTAAGTTTTTAGTTCTTTCCTGAACTGAGAGAGGTCTTTTATGATGCGAAGGTCTATTGGGAGGTCGTTCCAGAGCGTAGGGGCAGTGAATGTGAATGCTCTGGAGCTAGTGGTTTTCTTAGTCTTCCTGAAAGCTTTTGGTGTGATAAGGGAGTGGGCTGCGTTTTGTCTGTGTGATCTAGTTTCGGTTGGTGAATGCAGTAGTGTGGATAGGTGTGAGGGGGCTATGTCTTTAATGAGTTTAAAGGTTGTTAGGATGATTTTGTATCTGATTCGGCTGTTTATTGGGAGCCAGTGTAATTCTAGCAGTATTGGGGTTACGTGGTCCGTTAGACGAGCTTTAGCAATTACTTTTGCACAGATGTTCTGAGCTCTTTGGAGAAGGTATGTGTTTTTTTGTGGGAGGCCTATTAAGAGACTATTGCAATAGTCGAAGAGGGGGGTGATTAGTGTACTTACTACAGATCTAAAATCTTGTGTTTCGAGGAGTGGCCTTAGGTGCTGAATAGTTTTAAGTTTATAGTAGATGGTTTTTACGGTTTGTTTTATGTGTGGTAGCATGGTAAGTGTGTGATCTATTATTACACCTAAATATTTTACCTCTTTTCTAACAGGTATGGATGTTTTGTTGATTGTGATTGTTTCCGGGAAGGTGTTCTCAGTGGTAGATGACCTTGTTACGAACATTGCTTCCGTTTTTTTGAGGTTGATGCTGAGGTAGTTAGATTCTAACCAGGAGGAGGTCTCAGTCATGCATTCTGATAGTGTGTCATATGAAGGGTTTTTAGTGGTTATGGGGATAGCGAGCATGATGTCGTCAGCATATATAAAGTGGTTAATCCTGTGATTTTTAAATATGTTTGTTATAGGTTGTAGGTACAGGTTAAATAGGAGGGCGGAAAGGGCTGATCCTTGGGGTATTCCTTGGCCTTGGGGGAATGATTCTGATGCCTCTTGGTCAATTTGGACGCGTATTAGTCTATTTGTGATGTAGGACTTGAACCATTCAAGGACAGTCCCGCCTATTCCTAAGCTTTGTAGTCTGTTGATCAGTGTGGGGTGGTTGATGTTGTCGAAGGCGGCAGAAATATCTATGAAAAGAAGTAGGAAGCCTTGGTTGTTGTCATCTGTACCTCTGATGAGGAAATCCATTAGGGTGATTAATAGAGTTTCTACTCCATGGAAGGGACGGAATCCAAATTGGTGTGAGTCAAGTGGTTTATGTTCATCAGTGTGTTCTTGTAACTGTATTTAAATTGTTTTTTCTATTATTTTAGCTATAAATGGGATGCTGGCTATGGGTCTGTATGAGTTCGGGTCTTTTGGGTCAAGTTTATTGTTCTTTATTATTGGTCTAAGTGTTGTGAGTTTTAAGGCATCAGGCATTATGCCTTGTGAAAGGGATTGGTTCACTATGTGTTGTAAATTTTCCGCCAGTTCATCCTTTGCACATTTAATCCATGATACAGGGCATGGGTCGAGTGGGGAGGTTGTTGTGTTGATCATTGTTATGATTCTAAGGAGTTGTTTTCGATCTATCATGTGGAAGTTTGTCCATTCGTTTATGAGTTTAGTGCTTGTAGATATTATTGTCGGAGTATTGGTTTTGCTTTTTAGTTTCGCTGCAAAATGTGTTGCTAGTGTTTGTACACTTATTGCTGGTTGTTTAGGCTCAGTGTTATTAGTTTTAGTTAGTGTTTTTACGATCGCAAATAGTTCTCTTGGGCGATTGATGGCTGAGTTTAGTACTTTAGAGTGGTAGTCTCTTTTTGATTTGTTGATTGTATTTTTGTATTCAGTAAGTAACAACATGTATTGGGATTTGTTTTCACCTGTACAAGGAAGGTTACCTAGTCCATCCTGAACCCAGGGTTCCAAATCAGAGGCTTGTAACCAAGCAACTCTACATGCACCTATGGCAATAGCCGAGGCTCTGCTGGCACCCTCAAAAGAGTCAAAGGCTGCACGGTTGGAAAACTTGGAAATATCCTGGGCATGTTTAAGCCAGGTGAGAAACTCTTCCCTTTTATTTTCTGACATAAAAGGAGATAAGGTGTGCAGATGATCTGTAACTTCCTTTAGAAACATCCCCATATAGAGACTATAGGAGTTGATTCTGGCTACAAGCATACTGGCTTGGAAAATTCTCCTGCCAAAGGCATCTAAAGGTTCTGCATTCTCTTCCTGGAGGAGTAGAAGAATGCCTTTTTGCACTCTTGATCTTTTTCATAGCAGACTCCACCACAATGGAGTGGTGAGGAAGCCGAGTCTTATGAAAACCAGGACAAGGAGGAACACGATACATGGTCTCCAACCTACGAGAATGAGGGGAGGTGGTAAGAGGAGTCTCCCATATGCCCAACATGTGATCATAAAGAATCTCATGTATTGGTAAAGTGGCTGCCTCTTTAGGAGCCTTAGGATATTGTAAAATATCCAATTTTTTGGCTCTAGGCTCTGTCTCAGAGGCCACTGAGATGGAAAGGCCCCTGGCCACCTCCCTGATAAAGTCTTTAAGAGACAAGTCTTCTGGAGGAGACATTCTCCTTTTGGAGAAGAGGGTTCCTGAGGAAGGATCCCGGATGCTTCGATAGAGGCCTCTAATTCATCAGAGTCTTCAGAGGAATCGAAGTATCGCCTTTCTGGATGCTCCTGCAGAGCCCGATACACGTACCGGGGGGTACCGACATTGGGAGTAATCGGTACCGATTCGGTACCGATGGGCATCACAGGATAGTGTACCGCTGCCGTCGATGTTGATGCAATCGGTACTGGCAGCGGAACAGATATCGGATCCGGAACCGGAACCGGTACCGACAACGGAGTTTGTTGCGGTGCCGAAGGCGTCGCAGCTTGTATGAATGCCGTGATGGCCCGCTGCATGGTCAGAATATTCTGATCCATCGACGCCACCAATGTCTGGATGTCGGTACCGGTGGAAACCGCCGGTACCCCAGAACATTGTAACAGGTGATCGGTCGAGGCCGAGCCATCGATGTCAACCTGTGACCCCATAGGTAAGGCTTTGGAAGCCGGAGCCTCCCGCCGGGGTAATTTTGCCGGTGTGGATTCCTCTAGAGCAAGCCCGGAGGCATCTCGATACTTAGAGGGAGATCTACTCTTTGAGGACCGGCTGGATTTAAGTTTGGTTACCTAAGATCCATGGGAGGAAGAAGCAGCCCTGGAAGATGTCGATGCCACAGAAGCTGCATCAGAGGGAAACAGGGTACTGAGCTTGGCTGCTCGATTCTGTAAACCTCTTTTAGACATCATGGAACAGGGCTCACAGTCCGCAATGGAATGGTCAGGACCTAAACATTTTAGACACCAGTCATGGGTGTCTGTGACAGAAATAGTGCCGCTGCACTTCGTGCACTTTTTGAACCCGGAGGCAGGCTTTTCCATGAGGAAAAAATTTCTGCAGGCCTAAGGCCACAGAAAGAAAAATGCACTAAAGTAAGAAAACAGTATTTTTTTAATTTTTTTTTTTAAATAAATAAAGAAAAGACCGGCGGTACCGGTCCGGAGTCGAGAAGGCAGACACGCGACTAAAGAAATAAAAGAAAATAAGAAATTCTTCAGCGGTGATAGGAAACACGACCTGCTGGCTCCGCGGAAAAGAAGAACTGGAGAGAGGCGGTTGGGAAAGGCGGGAAGGCAGCGCGCAGGCGCTGTGGGATGCTCCCAAAGGCTTTCCTACTGGACCGCTGGGGAGCGTTCCCGCACAGGCTCCGTCGGTACCGACGATACCCATATGTGAAGACTCATTCCTGCTTGTTCCTGGAGATCACAGAAATGTGTAGGCAAAAATTAAACAAACACAAAGAAGCCAGACTGCACATGTAGTACAACACCAGAGAAATAGAAAGAAATGCATTTCCCCTTCTACAGCAGATGCCATGACCAGCACAGCATGGTGCAATCAGGGAGGGCTCCGAGTCTTCATATGAAGCTGAAGGGCCTGCTAGTTAACTTTGGGTTCTCCTCCAAAAACTGACTCTGTACATTCCAAAAACTGACCTATTCCAGTTACTAAATAGAAGAGGTTGTAAACCTTTGTTGTCTAGTCATTCTTTCTAACCCAAAGGAAGTTGGAAAGAATTATACAAAAAAGGAGCTATTGATGCCCATAGCACTTAGGACTGCTTTATGGCTCTGCAGTTTATGTGAATAGTTACCTGGATAGCAGCGCTGAAGCTCACCACTATCAGAAATTTCTCATCTATTCTGGAACTATCCCAGTACAAAAGTGCAGAGGCAGTTTGTGGTGATATTCAGTGGCGTTATCTGAATTGTGCAGCTGAATATCACTGTCAGTGGGTGGGCTGATCTAGTTAGTAGCTAAGCAAAATGTATATAATTAGCTTATCTAGTATGAATGAAGAGACATGCAGATCTACAGAGTAGGAACTGATGATACCTGTGTCACTTTTTGGCTTTCAAAGACATCGCTACTATACTTGAAACAGCACAATTGTGGCAAATAAATGAGGAGAATCCCATATTCACTTTTAGTTGATCCTGAACCCATTAACTCTGGAACTTAACTCTGAAGAATGCAGCAAATGCTCCTATCAAGAACCTGAACAATAGCAATACCATGGTACTCTAAGGAGATTAATGGCATGAAAAGATCCCTACGGAAAATAGAGCATAGATGGAGAAAAATAAAGAACCAGGATGACCTCCACGCATACACCTCAAAGCTCCAAGAATATCACCTCCAAATTAATTCCAGTAAGAAAGAATCCCTCAATAAGCCAATAGAACTATTTGATATAGTACAGTCCTTTACTAAAGAAGCCCATAGATGAGAAGAAACTAACTCAATAAACTATTTAAGACTAATAAAAGAAAATATTTTTTCACTCAACGTGTAATCAAACTCTGGAATTTGTTACCGGAGGATGTAGTAAAGGCTGTTAGTGTAGCTGGGTTTAAAAAAGAAGGTTTGGACAAGTTCCTGGAGGAAAGGTCCATAAACCATTATTAAGAAGGGACCCAGGATATCACTGCTTGACCCAGTACAAGCATTGCGGAACCTGTGTCTTTTGGGGAAACTGCTAGGTACGTATGACCTAGATTGGCCACTGTTGGAAACAGGATACTGGGCTTGATGGACCTTGGTCTGATCCAGTATGGCATATCTTATATTCTCCACCCATTTGGGGGCAAAAAGAACTCCAAAAATTATATAGAATGGGATGAAAAACTTGGCATGGGGTAAAAAGTAGTGATAAGACACGTGGAGCCAGATTCCCATACAGGCATGTTCGGATGGCCCCAGGCAAGATGGGCCCGTTTGGACCCAATTCTGGTCCGCGGGAACAAAATGTTCCCGTGGCAGCCAGAATCAGGTCCCAAGGACGTCCCAGCGTGCCCTGCCTGCCTGCAGGGACATCTTCCCCACAGGCTCCCTTGGCTGCCCAATCAAGGCCCCGGCTGGCCAGCCGTAGGTCAGGCGGCGAAGATCCCCTGCACCCGGCCCTGGCCCCAGGGGAGGATCCCCGGCCCCAGTCGCACAAAAAATGCTGCTTATATCGCCTTTGAGTGGTACTCAATGTGATCTGAATCGGCCCTGTACGTACTGCAGGTCTGGCCTGTCCTGCTCTGCTCCGATCCTGCCCCCTCCCAGCTCTCCCCACCCTGATGCACAGGACGTACAGGGAGAGACGGTGGGGAATTGGGCCCCCACAACCCACATTTCAGAATGGGGCCCACTGAGTTCTAAAATAGGCCTGATTGGACCACAGGTTTCAAAGAAATAAGCCTCCACCCCCCCCCTCCACCCCCAAAAATATCACTAGGTGCATTTCTACGGGAGGCGTTCCATCTTTTATGGTATATAAATTTACACACAGTGAATGCCTCTTTTGGGTTCTCAAGTTTTCCAAACCCCAGACTGTCTCCACTCCAGAAAATATCCCCTGTAATTGCTTCCCCAAACCTCAAAAGTGACCCATCCCAATAAAACTCCCCCACAACTGCACCACCCCAAAAACTAATCCCGCCAACTATCCCACCACTGCACAATCTTCCTCACCCTTAAAATCAACCATCCTCAAATCTTCCCCACCTCCAAAAACTACCCCCACAACTGCCCCACCACCTCACAATATTTCCCAAGCCCAAAAGGCTAGCCCCTCCAAACTTTCCCTATTCCTAAAAACTAACCCTTGCAACTGCTCCTTCTCTGGCTGGCCCTACCATTGTCTGTTTATTGCACATGGCTCCACTTTGTAACCCCAAATCTCATTCCCTATGGACTTATGCAAATGAGGCCTGTA
Source organism: Ichthyophis bannanicus (assembly GCA_033557465.1). Taxonomy (NCBI): domain Eukaryota; kingdom Metazoa; phylum Chordata; class Amphibia; order Gymnophiona; family Ichthyophiidae; genus Ichthyophis; species Ichthyophis bannanicus. Next base: position 693,417,059 of record CM066032.1, on the reverse strand, counting down.
ATCGGTCTCTGCACATGGCCCCACATCCCTCTGCATTCATCAGGCCGTCCCTGTCCCCACCACCGCCAAAGTGTCTCTACTCCCCAAAACAGACACCCTGCAACTTCCCCACCATCCTACAAACTGCCAAGCCCCCCAAAAATATCTCCCTCTGCAAATGACTAATCACCCCAGAAACTGCTTCTATCACAAAAAATACCACCCCTGTAACCGATTCCCCCCTACTCTGCAAACTGCCTCCATCCCTCCCAAAATACCCCCTTGCAGACCTCACTTCCTCTGACAGGAAATCTGCATTGGAGGGGGTTGAATGGGCCTGGCCTAGAACATGCACGAGTGGGAGGCCCCACGCTGAACGTACTTGAAGCCGTTGCGTCGGATGACAACTTTGGTAGGATGGCAGCAGCGGCCTACTTTTGATTATGCTAATGTTGTTCTGATAGGTCTCTGTCTGTCTGTTTTGCAGATGGCACAAAATGCCGTGGCTAGGGTTCTCTTGACTAAATCTAATTTTGACCATATTACGCCTTGTTCAAGTTATTTACATTGGTTGCTGATTCAACAGAAGATTTTATATAAAATTCTGTTTTGTTCTGAAGATTATATTTGGATTGCCAACATCTTGTCTCACCAATTTGTTGCGCTGGAGTATTTCTTCACATCCAATGTGAGTGGGTCTTCAGCATTCTCTTACTTTGTCTCCTTTGTTTGCTAACAGCCTGCATATTACACTAGCTTGGAGCACAGAATAAAAATGCATGTGTATGTGGAATCAATTGCCAGATTATTTGTGAAGTTGTTCCGATCTGCTGGATTTCCATAAAAAGCTAAAGGCTTTCTTTTATCTATAGGTTTTTGAGAATGATGTATCTTAATTTGGACTGTGCTATATTATTGTCTTTGTAGCTGCTTATTATATTTTTTTTGTTCCGCTTTGAGTTGTATGATTAAGCGGTATATAAATGTTTTAAATAAAATAGGAAGGGTAGGGGGGGAGAAAGCGTAGTTACTCACCTGTAACAGGTGTTCTCCAGGAGCAGCAGGAATCAGTCCTCACTTATGGGTGACGTCGGCGCCGACGGAGCCCTCGCGGAGCAATTTTCCCCAGCTTTCACAGAAAGCCTTTGGGAATTGCAGCGCGCATGCGCGGTCCTCTTCCCGCCCAAGGGTGCCATCTTAGCCAGTCAGATGACATAGCTAAAAAAGACAGCATAAAAATTTGCAAAAAAACTAAAGCAGACGATTGCAACTCCAAGGGGAGGAGGGAGGGTTGTGAGGACTGATTCCTGCTGCTCCTGGAGAACACCTGTTACAGGTGAGTAACTACGCTTTCTCCAGGACCAAGCAGGAAGTCAGTCCTCACTTATGGGACTCCCAAGCTTAAGGCTACCGGAGACCCTAAGCACAAAAAAGAGCTCCCTCTAGCTCAGCAGCACAGAAGGAAAGAATCTTCGCTGAATGATTACCCACCGGTAGCCCACATCCGGGATGGAGGGTAGGAGTTGCTCAGACCTCAAAGAGATTACGGAGGACTGCCTGTCCGAAAGCACTGTCCCTGCAGGACTCCCTCTCGAGACAGTAATGGACCGCAAAAGTCTGGCTCGAAGACCAAGTAGCGGCCCGGCAGATGTCTGCCAGCGGAACAGAGCGGAGGTAAGCCACTGACGTGGCCTTTGCCCGAACGCAATGAGCCGTGACTCGACCTTCCAAGGAGAGTCCGGCTGCCCCATAAGCCCAAGAGATACAGTCCGCAACCCAAATGGACAGAGTACGCTTGGAGACCGGGAGCCCCAATTTATTGGGGTCAAAAGACACAAAAAGCTGAGCAGCTTTACGGTTGCTCCCGCGTACGGTCAAAGTAGAAGTTCAATGCCCTTCTACAGTCCAGGGTATGGAGGACCGTTTCAGCTCGGCTGGAGTGTGGTCTGGGAAAGAAGGTTGGAAGTACCACCTCCTGATTGATATGAAAAGGGGACACCACTTTTGGAAGAAATTTGGGGTGAGTCCGTAGGACTACCCTATTTTTGTAGAACCGAGTGTAAGGGGGATCAGACACGAGGGCCTGCAATTCACTTACGCGTCTAGCGGAAGCGAGGGCTATCAAGAACAATGTTTTCCAAGAAAGAAAACGGAGAGAACAGGTAGCCATAGGTTCAAAAGGCGGACAGGTGATCCGCTGTAAAACCACATTCAGGTCCCAGTCAGGCGCTGGCGGGCGCAGAGGTGGTTTAAGTAGAAGGAGACCCCGGAGAAACCTCTCTACGAGAGGGTCGTTGGAAAGAGGTCTGCCGTCCACCGGCACATGATGTGCTGAAAGAGCACTGAGGTGAACTTTGACGGAGTTTTTATTTATTTATTTATTTATTTAGACAGTTTTGTATACCGCCTTATCCTTCAATCAAAGCGGTCACAACACAATTGGGGGATACATTTAACACGCGGGGATATGAGACACATTCACTAATACTTACAGGGAACATGGGCAATGGAGGGTTAAGTGGCTTGCCCAAGACCACAAGGAGCATCTGTGGGACTAGAAACCCCAGTCCTTCCGGCCCAAGGTTGCTGTCCTCTAGTGGGATTTGAACCCCCGACCTTCCGGCCTGAAGTACCGTGCCCCAACCACTAGGCTACTCCTCCTTAAGTCCCAGATTAGAGAGGTATAGCAAGTACTGCAAGATCACCGACACCGGGCAGGAGAAGGGATCCTGAGACTGTTGGGTACACCAAACGGAAAAGCGACGCCATTTAAGGGCGTAGCATTTTCGGGTAGAAGGTCGTTGTGAAGCTAAGACGACCTCCTCCACCTCTGCCGGCAGGAGAAGGGGAGCAAGGACTACCCTCTCAGCAGCCAGGCCATTAGGTTGAGAGACCTGAGGTTGGGGTGTAGCAGAGACCCCTGATCCTGAGTGAGGAGATCCGGTTGTAACCCCAGAGGGAATGTATCCTCTACCGCTAATTGCAGCAGGAGTGGAAACCACGGCTGTCTGGGCCAGCGAGGGGCCACCAGGATCATGAAGGCTTTGTCTCGGAGAACCTTGAAAAGAGTCCGGGAGACTAGCGGGATGGGAGGGAAAGCGTACAGAAGGCTCCCCGACCATGAGAGTAGAAAAGCGTCCGCTGCAACTCGAAGGGGGTGTGGCTGACGAGAGCAGAAGCGAGGAAGTTGCCGGTTGTGAGGACTGGCAAAGAGATCCACCGTGGGGAGGCCCCACTTTAGAAAGAGCTTCTGAACTACCAAGGGATCCAGGCACCACTCGTGCGGCTGGAGGATCCTGCTGAGTTTGTCCGCCAGCCAATTTTCTTGGCCTGGGAGATAAACTGCCTTGAGAAGAATGCCGTGACTGACGGCCCAAGAGCAGAGCTTCCTTGCTTCCTGACAGAGAAGGAAGGAGCCCGTGCCCCCCTGCTTGTTCACGTAGAACATGGCAACTTGATTGTCCGTCTGGACAAGGACGGACTGGCGAGAGGTCAGGTGGGAGAAGGCCTTGAGAGCCAAGCGGATCGCTCTGAGCTCCAGGAAGTTGATCTGCTGAGCAGACTCCCACGTGGTCCAGAGGCCCTGAGTACGTGCCCCTTGGCAATGTGCTCCCCAGCCCAGGAGGGATGCATCTGTTGTCAGCACCCGGGCTGGCTGAGGTGACTGGAAAGGCATTCCGCAGATCAGGTTTGGCTGCTGAAGCCACCACCGGAGAGACGAGATCAGCGGCTCAGAGACGCGCACTAGGTCTGCTAGGCCGCCTGTGGCTTGTCGCCACTGCTGGCGGAGACACCATTGAGCAGGCCGCATATTCAGGCGGGCATTGGGGGTCACATGGACGGTGGAAGCCATATGGCCGAGTAGTCTCAGGAAGCGCCTGGCGGAGACCAGGGGCTGGCTGCGAAAACGGTCGGCTAGGTCCATGAGCCGTTGAGCCCTGTCGAGCGGTAGGTACGCTCGTGCCTGAGGAGTGTGCAGCCTGGCGCCGATGAACTCGAGATCCTGTGAGGGGAGCAAAGTGGACTTTGCGAAGTTTATAACAAAGCCCAAGTACTGCAGAAGAGTCACCGTGCGGCGTGCGGCGTTGGTGACCTCCGGAGCGGACGCTGCTCTGATGAGCCAGTCGTCGAGGTACGGAAAGACATATAGGCCGTGAAGCCGGAGATGGGCCGCCACCACCGCGAGACATTTTGTGAAGACTCGCGATGCGGAGGACAGGCCAAAGGGCAGTACTCTGTACTGGTAATGATTTCCTGCCACCACAAACCTTAGGTATTGGCGGTGGCTTGGGTGGATGAGGATGTGCGTGTAGGCATCCTTTAGATCCAAGGAGCATAGCCAATCTCCCTGCTGGAGGTAGGGCAGAAGGATTCCAAGGGTAAGCATTTTGAACTTCTCTCGCACAAGGAACTTGTTGAGGTTGCGCAAGTCCAGGATGGGTCTGAGGCCTCCTGTTCTCTTTGGTATCAGAAAATACCTGGAATAAAAGCCTTGACCTTTTAGGTGGTGGGGCACTGGTTCCACCGCCTGTTCCTGTAGAAGACCTGCTAACTCCTGAAGGAGTAATTCCCTGTGCAGAGGGGGTCGAGGAGGTTCTCCCGGGAAAATAGGAGGGAGGGACCTGGTGGAAGTGGAGAAGATAGCCTTCTCGCACGACTTGAAGCACCCAGGCATCTGAGGTGATGCTGGACCACCTGTGGGCGAAGTGAACCAGCCGGCCTCCGGTGCTGGGAGGAACCAGCGGGGGGGGGGGGGGGGGGGGGGCTATGGTTAAGGAGTCAAAAACCCCCACCCTGCTGAGCAGGGGCTGGTGGTGCAGGCTTGGGGGCTTGCTGCCTACGGGACCCGTTACCCCGTCCCTTGGCCTGCTGGCCCTGTTGGGGAGCTGCAGGGGCCTGATAATGGGGGTATTGTTTGTAGGCAGCCGCCTTCCTCGGGTAAAAGGACTTCTTTCCCGAGCCCTTCTTTTTCTGGGAAGGGGCGGAGGTCTTCCTAGAAAGCCTAGTCCTGGTGAGAGTCTCCGTCTCAATTTGTGCAGCCTTATCAGCCATGGGCTTGCCAAAGAGGTTTTCACCTCGGCAAGGGACATCGACCAACTTGTCCTGCACCCAGGGCTCAAGGTCAGACGACTGAAGCCAAGCCTGTCGGCGGGCACCGATGCCGGCTGCGGCCACTCGAGCCGATGCTTCAAAGCCATCATAGGCTGCTCGGGACATGAATTTTGAGCATTCCCGAATGCCAGTGGACAAGGCCAGGAACCTCCGCAAAGGGTTCCTCGGACAAACCAGCGGAGAAGAAGAAGCCGGCTAGCTCTTTAGCCAGGTCTCGGAGATACATGCCCATGTATAGCTGGTAGGTCTGGACACGACATGCGAGCATAGAGCCCTGGAAACACTTCTTACCAAGGCCATCCAGGTTACGGGCCTCCCTGCCAGGAGGCACCGAGGAGTGCATCTTCTGGCTCTTAAGACGATGCATGGCCGATTCCACTACCATGGAATGGTGTGGTAGCTGTGCTTTTTGGAAGCCAGGGCTCTTGCGGACTCGATAGATAGAATCGACCCGCTTGCTCAGGACCGGCGAGGTGGCCGGACTCTCCCACATGCGGAAGAGTAGTCGTTCCAGCATGGGAGGAACCGGTACAGTAAAGTGTTCCCTGGCGGGAGAGTCATACTGGAGGGCGTCGAGCTCTTCGGCTCGAGGCTCCTCCTTGGGGTCCGCAGGGAAGGCCAAAGCCTTGGCCATATCCCTGACGAAGTCCAAGAACCGGGCATCCTCCGGGGGGGACTGCCTCCGAGGTTCGGACTCAGGTGAGTCCGAGGGGACACACCGAGTCCGAAAAGAATCAGGCGACTCTTCCTCTTCCGACTCCCAGACCGACTCCGACGAGGACTCGATGGGGTCGGCCCGGGCAGGGCGCGGCGCCTGCCGCCCCGACGCCGAGGGAGTCGGCGTCGGCGACCTCGGTCCCGAACGGGAGGCCGAGGGTGACCTCGACCGAGGATCGACTCGAGTTCGCATCGACTCGAGGATCGGCTCGGTCTCCGGGGTCGACTTGGACGTCGACGTCCCGGCGGTCGGGGCAGTGACGCCAGCGAAGCCAGCGAGCAGTGCCCGCTGCTGGTCCATGAAGGCAGACAGTCTGCTCTCCAAGGCCGTCAACCTGAGTCCGAGCTCAGGTGACCCAGCAGCCCCGACTCGGGCCCCGACGGCGTCGGGCCCGACGTCGGCTGTCGCGGAGGCGAGTCCAGGAGGACCACAGGACTTACCCGAGCAGGCAGCTCCGACTCCAGGCGAGGTCGCTTCGGGAGGTGCTCCTTCTCCAAGGACCCGGGGCGGCTATCGGGGCTATGCGACCTGGCCCTCGCGGAGCCAGGAGCGTCCACCGACGCCGCCCTCGCGCGGGTGTCACCTTCCGTCGATGGTCCCCGGAGGGAGAACCCCTGTCGGAGGAACTCCGGCGACGGTCCGAGCTGGAACCTTTGGACGCGGAGGCCTCCGACGAGGTCCGGGTACGGCTGGGGTCAGCGAAGATCCTATCCCGCTGATGCCGCCGACTTCTCAACGCTTTGGAGGACATTTTGCCGCAGGGCCCACAGATCATTTCTTCATGATCCGGGCCCAGGCAGCGGAGGCAAAAGTCGTGTGTGTCAGTTAGTGACATATTTCGGTCACACTGACCACACCGCTTGAAACCACTGGCAGCCATCGGGGGAAAAAGGGCCCCGGCGAGGTCAAAGGACCGGGCTGCCAGGGAAAACCGAAAACGAAAACTGACTAAGTCAGAAAAATCGAAAAGAAGAAGAGGACTCGTGACCGGCGTCGCGAGTCCGGGCGGGAAAAAGACCGGCGTCGAACCGAAGGAAAAAGAATAAAATAATGAAGAAATATCGACTTTTTCGCGGGGACAAGACGGGGACGTCTGTAGGGCTCCGCGGAAATAAAGAAGACTGGCTAAGATGGCACCCTTGGGCGGGAAGAGGACCGCGCATGCGCGCTGCAATTCCCAAAGGCTTTCTGTGAAAGCTGGGGAAAATTGCTCCGCGAGGGCTCCGTCGGCGCCGACGTCACCCATAAGTGAGGACTGACTTCCTGCTTGGTCCTGGAGAATGAGGACTACTACTACTAATCATTTATACAGCACTAAAAGGTGTACGCAGCGCTGCACATGTAGACACAAGACACAATCTTTGCTCATCGGGGCTTATAATCTAATCAAGACAAAACCTAGTGAAACCGGGACTAGAGTATCATAAGATACACATACGTAGTGGACAAGAGTGAGGAGCATCAGGATCCAAAAGTGGCTTCAAAGAGGTGGGCTTTTAGCCTGAATTTGAATAGGGCTAGAGAAGGAGCCAGACGCACAGACTCGGATAATTTATTCCAAGTATATGGAGCAGCAAGGTGGAATGAACAAAGTCTGGAATTGGCAGTGGCAGAGAAGGGCACAGATAAAAGGGATCTGCCAGAGGAGCGGAGCTCTAGAGGAGGGGTGTAGAGTGAGATAAGAGAGGGAAGGTAATGAGGAGCATTAAAATGAATGCACTTCTGGGTCAGTAGGAAAAGTTTGAAGTGGATGCTGAAATGAATAGGGAGCCAGCAAAATGACTTGAGGCTACATGATTATAGTGAAACTGGTGGAAGATAAGCCGTGCAGCTGAGTTTGGAACAGATTGAAGGGGAGAGAGATGATTCAGAGGGAGACCAGCGAGGAGCAGATTACAATAGTCAAGGCGGGCAGTGACTAGTGAGTATAAAAGGGTCTTAGTAGTGTGAGTAGAAAGGAAGGGATGAATTCTGCTGATGTTATAGAGAAGAAAGCGTCAGGTTTATAGCCATCTGTTGGATGTACCCAGAGAAAGAGAGAGTAGAATCAATGACGACCCCAAAGTTGCGATCTGAGGAAACGAGAAGTGTAGTGTCATCCACAGAAATAGAGAAGGAAGGAAGGTGAGAGGTGGGTTTAGGGAGAAAGATAAGGAACTCAGGTTTGGCCATGTTCAATTTCAGATGGCAGTGAGACATCCAGGCAGCAATGTCCGATAAGCAAGTAGAGATCTGGGGCTGGATTCCTGGAGAGATTTCAGGCATAGATCTGAAAGTCGTCAGCACAAAGATGGTACTAAAAACCATGGGAGGAAATAAGTGTACCAAGGGACTGAGAATAGAGAGAGAAACGTAGAGCTCCCAAGACAGAATCTGATGTACCCTAACTGAAAATGGCATGTGGTAGAGGATGAACTACTAGAACATATACTAAAAGTGCGCTGGGAGATATGAGAAAACCAGGAAAGGACAGAGCCCTTAAATCCAAGCGAAGAAAGGGTATTGAGGAGAAGATGATGATCAACAGTGTCAAAGGCAGCAGAAAGGTCAAGAAGGATGGGGACCGAGTAAAGGCCCTTGGATATGGTGAGTAACAAGTCGCTGGAAAGTCTGGCAAGAGCTGTTTCTGTGGAATGTAAGGATGAAAGTCAGACTGCAGTGTATCCAGAAAGCTTGAAAGTCAAGACTGCAGCAGTAAAGCAAAGGGGATGAGAGAGATATGTCGATAGCTGGAAGAACAGGCAGGGTCTAGTGAAGGCTCTTTGAGGGTTGGTGTGACCAGAGCATGCTTGAAGACCACAGGAACAGTTGAAGTGGAAAGCAATAGGTTCAGAATATGATAGATGGAAGGGATGACGCTGGAAGAGAGAGAGAGCTTAGTAGATGAGTAGGAATGGGATCAGAGGAGCAGGTAGTCAATTTGAAGGAGGAGAGAAGATTTGTAGTTTCCTCCTCTAGTGATTTCAGAAAAGGAAGAAAGAGTGATAGTAGGGGAGGGAAGGATTTGGGATTGAAGAGGGGGAGGGGGGAGGTGGAGGTGAACCTGTGCAAAATTCAAGGCTAATCTTTTGGACTTTATCATGAAAATAATCAGCCAAGGTCTGGGCAGAAAGTGAAGGAGGGACTGGGGAAGGAGAGACCTGGAGGAGAGAGGGTTCCCCCTCCCTCCCCCCCTATTTAAATCTAATTTATTTAACATTGGCTATTTTTCATTTTGTATCTTTGCTTTCTTGACTACTTGCTAGCTTCTCTAAGAGGCCAATTCTAGTCGGGGCATGTCTGGGCCATCTGGACGTCCAAAATCTGGACAGCCCGATGTTGTACCCGATTCTGCACCTGGGGGGAGCCAGGTGTCCCTGTAGATGTAGAATCGGGCATTTAGATGGGCCGGATGTGACCCAATTCTGGACCGCTGCATGTATGGCTCCCTCACAGTCTAACCCTCCCAATGCTCCTGCATAGAGTCCGCTGCCGTGGCGTCCCAGTGCTCCTGCATAGAGTCCGGTGCCGTGGCGTCCCAATGCTCCTGCATAGAGTCCGGTGCCGTGGTGTCCCAATGCTCCTGCATAGAGTCCGGTGCCAGGATGCCATGCAGAAGCCCCCATCCCCCGCAGAAGTTAACAGACGCTGTTCCCCGCCACCCGACCCCCTGAAGGGGCCTGCTAGGGCTGGGATTCAGCTGCAGGGAACCTCCTGGTGCTCCTCACTCTTTGGGGGGGGGGGGGGTCCTCCGGTGCAGATCCCCTTCCTCGGGGAGACTTATTCCACCTCAGAGATTGAATAAAGTTCCCTGACCAACTCTGCCTTCCCGGACGTACAGCACCGTGACCGGAATTGGCCCTGTACATCCAGGGTCACGAACCTGCCCATGCTCCATCTCTGGCCCTCGCCCTCCTGCCCCCATTCAGAGCTACCAGCACATCTCCTCTGTATGTGCAGGGAGCTCATGGGGCAAAATCGGTCCCAAGCGATTAGCAGGGGGGGGGGGGTGTACGTCCAAATTGGATGTACTTCCCCACTAAACACGATATAGAATGGCCCCCTAAGTGTTTTCCAAATATAGATGCTTTTCTTCCTCTCTCATATGTTATGAAGGCCACCCTCTTTTTCTTCACCTTTTCAGCTACTTCTTTTGAGAACCATAATGGTCTCCTTTTACTTTGACATTTATTTGCCTTTCATTTTTTCTCATTGCTTTTCTACATCCCCTAGCTGTTCCATCGCACTAATGACTCCTTGAGGTATTTTCCCCATCTTGGCAAGTTTAGTTTTCCTAAAGTCTAAGACCCTTGCTTTTGAATGGATTTTATCAGCCCTAGTCCTAATATTGAACCACACCATTTGGTGATCACTGGATGCGAGAGTATCTCCCACTATGACATCAGAAACACTTTCCCCATTGGTGAGCACCAGTCCAGTATGGCTCATTCACATGTGGGTTCTTTTACCAGTTGCTAGAATAGTTCTCCCTTTAGAGAATCTAAAATCTCCTTATTTCCAGATGACATCGCAGCAGGGATGTGCCAGTTAACATCCGGCATATTGAAATCACCTGTCAGTAGCACTTCTCCTTTCATGACAATACTGCATATGTCTTCTATTAAATTCCTGTCCACTTCTCCCTGTGAGGGGGATCTGTATATCACACCAATGCAAATGGATTTCCCTTTCCCTCTTTCTAGTTGAAACCACAGAGCCTCCTCACTACCTTTAAGCTCTGTAATTCTATAGCTTTATTATTTTTTTTACATATAGTGCCACTCCTCCTCCCTTTCTTCCTACCCTGTCCTTCCTGAATAAAGTATAGCCTGATATACATCCCAGTCATGTTTGTCCGTGAACCACATCTCCTGCCATTAAATCCAAGTCAGTCTCTTCCATTAAAGCATCAACATCTGGGATCTTATTTCCCATGTTACGGGCATTTATACACACTGCTTTCTAGATGTTGCCCCTTTTACCAATTTCCACAGAGGTATTTAGTGTTTCACTTACCTGGTGGCTTTCTTCACCCACCCTCAACCAATCTAGTTTAGTTTATAGTCCTCTTCAGTAGGTTAGCCATTCTGCTGCGTAAGACACTTTGACCCTTCTTGGGCAGATGGAGACCAATTTTCTGCTCTGCAGCCCTTGAAAAAACATCCCATGGTCTAGGAAATCAAAAAGCTCTCAATGACACCATCCACACAACCATGAATTCATCTTCAGGATGCAAGCTTCTCTGTCTTGGCTTTTACCATCAACAGAGAGGATTGAAGAGAACACCAGGGAGGGAAGGGGGAGTGGCTTAGTGGTTGGAACAAGTTACCAGAGGTTCAAATCCCACTAGAGGACAGCAACCTTGGGCTGGAGGGACTTGGGTTTCTAGTCCCACAGGTGTTCCTTGTGGCCTTGGGCAAGCCACTTAACCCTCCATTGCCTCAGGTACAAAAACAGATTGTGAGCCCTTCGGGGACAAGGGACAAAAAAATTGTATATTGTATATTGTATAATATTAATATATATTAATATATACACACATATATATACACACATATACATATACATATATATATATATATATATACATACATACACACGGTACCTGAATGTACACCACTTTGACTTGTAGAAAAGCAGTATATAAGCCTAGTTAAACAAACAAGTACCACCTGTACATCTATCTGCTTCAGCCTCTCTCCCAGAGCCATTAAGTCACTTTTCATACGCTCAGGATACCTAGCAGCATCATTTGTGCTGACATGGGATGAGCAACTGGATAATAGTCAGTAGGCTTGATGAGTCTTGGCAAACTCTTCATAACATCTCGGATTTTGGCATCTGGCCAACAGCACAGCTCTCTGGACATAGAGTCTGGTCATCAGATGGACACCTCAGTACTCCTCAGAAGAGTGTCACCAACCACTGCTACCCTTCGCTTCCTTGTGGTCACTGATTCCGCAACTTTGGGGTGCTTGAGCTCTGGTTCTTTCCTTTCCTGGGATGTTTTCACCTCCTCCACTTCCAAGACTGCATGCTGGTTCTTCAATTCAAGGGCTGCAAGAGTTGGATTACTGATTTTGCAGGCCCTGGTGATTCGTGTCAACTCTCTTCACTCTGCAGCATCCCCTCTTCACTTCTGTCAGAAAGCTTGGATGTTTCAAGAAGCATCTCATCAATGTACTTTTTGCTGTCTTGAATGCTTTTCAGTCTCACCATCTCTTCTCATCTCTCTCTATATATAAAGTCTCACAAACCCTGCAACAAATTGTAAATAAATGCACCCAAGAACATTTACCCCTGTTGGGGAGCTGGTGTAAAATCTGCATGTGTATTGTACCTTTGTCCACAGTCTGTCCAAACTCCTCGCCCAAACATGCCTACACTCTGGTGGTATAAAAGTAGGTGCAAACATACTCTGCATCTCCTTTAAGAGGCATAAATCTTGAGTAATTTATAAAAGCCCTTTTCTGTGGGTAAAACAGGGTTTACTTGTGAAAAATTACCTCCTTTATAGATAAACACCTGCTTCACCAGAACAGCTCAGTGAGCTCAGGGTTACATCTCAAGCAAGGTTGCACACGGGGACATCCAGCAGCGTGGAGAACAAAAACATGAGCCTCCATTCCACATCAGTGTTTCTTCTCAAATTATAAAATAAAGTGTAGTTATTCACCTGTAACAGGTGTTCTCTGAGGACAGCAGGAACCGGTTCTCACATATGGGACTCCCTAGCTACAGGCTACTGAAGACCTATAGAAGGCCACGGGTGACGAATGGGTGAGCCGTGAGCAGCAGCAATAAGATCCCAAGTCAATAGACTCTTGAGCAACCCTGGTGTCTGGTGAGTACCACCACTCCGGTAGCCTGAACACAGAAGAGTCAGAGGGTAGGAGCTTCCTAAATCCTAAAGAGATTATGGTTCTGTCCTGTCTGGACTCCCTTTCCAGACAGTAGTGGGCCGTGAAGGTATGAACAAAGACCAGATGGCGTCTTGGGAGATGTCAGTCATAGGGATGGAGCACAGGCTTGCCACAGAGATCGCCATAACCCAGTGCTCCAGTGTGAACCCAGCCTGCTCACAGGCAAGGGCGATGCAGTCAGCCACCCAGGTGGATAAAGTCCGCTTGGTCACTACCTCCCCCAATTGACCAGGGTCGTAGGAGACAAAAAGCTAGGAGGCTTTGTGGTGGCTCTAGGTACACTGCGGGTAGAAGGATAGGGACCTCTTACATTCCAAAGCATGAAGGATGGCCTCTGTTCTGCTGGTGTGAGGCCGCGGAAAGAAGGTGGGGAGCACCACCTTTTGGTTTAGGTGGAATGAGGAAACCACTTTCAGAAGGAACTTGGGTTGTGTGTGGAGCACGACCCTGTTCTTATAGAACCTGGTGTAGGGCCACCAGGACCTGAAGCTCGCTGACCCTGCAAGCGAATGTGAGCACCACCAGGAAGATGACTTTCCAGGAGAGGTATTGTAGATGGCAGGTAGCCAAGGGCTCAATTGGCAGCTTAGTAAGCTGCGATAGCACCATATCGAGGTCCCACAATACCAGGGGTGGGCGGATGGGGGGCTTGGACAAAAGAAGGCCCCACAGGAAGCGTGTTACAAGATGCTGCACAGAGAGGGGCTTGCCCTCAATTGGGTGATGATGTGCCGAGAGGGCAATGAGTTGTATCCTGACGGAGTTGGACTTGGGTCCGGCTTGTGAAGGTGAAGCAAGTACTGCAGCATCAGCTGCACCAGGTAGGAAAACAGGTTAACCTGTCGCTCTGCACACCACACAGAGAATCTGTGCCATTTGAAGGCATAGGCCCGCCTTGTGAAGGCCTTACGGGAGGCCAGGAGGACCTCCTCCATCTCTCCTGAAAGGTTGAAGGGAGCCAAGGCTACCCTCTCAGCAGCCATGCTGTTAAAGTCAAAGACCCCAGATTGGGGAGCAGGAGGGAGCCCTCCTCCTGAGACAGTAACCCCGGGGAGTTCCCCAGAGGGACCAGGGGTTCCGCAGACAAGCAGAGAAGCAGTGGGAACCATGGTTGCCTGGGCCACTGGCAGGCAATCAGTATCAGTGCTACCTTGTCATGCAAAACCTTGAAAAGGGTCTTGGCAATCAACGGCATGGGTGAGAATGTGTACAAGAGACCCTCAGACTACGGAATGAAAAAGGCATCCACCACCACCACCAGGGACAGGTGAGGCGGGCAAAAGCAGAAGCGAGGCAACTGAGTGTTAGCCGGGTTGGCGAAGAGATCCACTAGTGGAGTCCCCCAGAGCTAAAAGGGGCAATGGGCCACATTAGAGTCCAGCTGCCACTCATGCGGCTAAAGGATCCTGCTCAGCCTGTTTGCCAGGGCATTGTCCTGTTCTGGCAGGTATACCACCCGCAGGAGCATCCATTGGCAGTTTGCATATGAACAAAGAACTACTGCCTCCTGACAGAGGGTATAGGACCCTGTGCCCCCCTGCTTGACGACATAAAACATTGTGACTTGGTTGTCTGTCTGGACCAGCACCGACTGGTGCTGCAGTTGGTGGTGGAAGGCCCCGAGGACCAGAAATATAGTCCTGAGCTCCAGGAGATTGCACTCGGGACAGCTGGTCCAGAGCGGAAAGCCAGCTGCAGATCAGAGGTCCTTGTAATGAGCTCCCCTGCCAAGCAAGGAGGCGTCTTTGGCGAGGACTTGCTGGGGGGGGGGGGGGGGAGGGGAGACTGGAAAGGCATTCTCACTTGTAGATGCTGTGTGGCCTGCCACCAGCCGAGAAACTCTGCCAGCCAGCAAGTCACTAACACCCTGTCCCATAGCCTGAGTCCATTGGGAGCGTAGGCACCTCTAGGCTGCCCTCATATGGAAGCGGACATCTGGTGTAACGAGGACCGTAGATACCATGTGGCTGAGGAGGCATAGCAGAAGGCAAGCAGACACTGTCCAGGGGAAGAAAAGCCCTGGCCTGAAGGGTGTCCAGCTGTGCCCCTGTGAATTCCAGACACTGTCGGGGCGAGTATTTTATCATGAATCCGAGATGTTGCAGGATGTTGATGATGCAGATCATGGCATGCTGCACCTCGGTGGCCATGTCCCCCTTTATGAGCCAGTCATCCAGGTAGGGGAAGATGAAGGTCCTTTGGAGGCCGGTAGACTGCGACCACCATCAGGCACTTGGTGAAGACTCTGGGTGTGGAGGCCAGGCCGAAGGGTAGCACCTTGTACTGTTAATGACCGCCCCCCCGACCATGAATCTGAGATACTGCCTGTGGCTGGGATGTAGGTATAGGGATCCTTTAGATGCAAGGAGCATAGCCAGTCCCCCTGCTGGAAGTATGGCAGCATTGTTCCAAGGGAGAGCATCTTGAACTTCTCCCTCACCAGGAACCTGTTCAGGTCCCACAAAAGTCTAGGATGAGCCTTAGGCCCCCAGTTCTTTTTGGTATGAAGAAATACCAGGAGTAGAACCCCTTGCCCCTGAGATACTGGGGCACCAGTTCCACTGCCCTGTCCTCAAGAAGACCCATGAGTTCCTGCAGGAGCAGGGTCTGGTGGAGAGGAGTCCTATAGGGCTCTCCCAAAAAGTGTGGGAGGCGTCTGAGCCAGGTGGAGGAGGTAGCCCTCCTTGACTACCTGGAGAGCCCAGGTGTCAGTGATGTTGGCTGGCTACCGGTGGGCAAAGTGGATCAGATATCCTCTTGTGAGCTGCTGACCTCCTGGGGGTGGAGAGGCTATGCCCAAGGAGTCAAAACCCCCCACCAGACTGTGCCGGAGCAGGTGCCTGGGGTTTGGGAGACTTCTGCTTATGAGGGCCCTGCCAGTGTCCCTTGCCTGGCTGATCCTGCTGGAGAACTGGGAAGGCTTGATACTGCAGGTAGTTTCCATTAGTTCTTCCTTTCCTCGAGTAAGGGGGCTTTTTACCCATGGCCTTCCATTGGGGAAAGGTAGTGGTCTTCTTGGAGAGCCTGATCCTCATCAGGAACTCTATTTCCAACTCGGCAGCCTTCTCGGTCATGGGTTTGCCAAAGAGGTTCTCCTCCTGGCAAGGGACATCGACCAATTTGTCCTGAACCCATTGCTTCAGGTCGGATGACTGGATCCGGCTGATGAGTATCGAGCCCTGGTAGCACTTTCTGCCAAAGGCATCCAGAGTGCGAGTCTCCCTACCCGGGGGCACCGAGGAGTGCACCTTCTGGCTTTTGAGCTGATGCATGGCTGATTCCACCACCATGGAGTTGTGCAGCAGCTGTGCTTTCTGGAAGCCCAGGCTCTGTTAGACTTGATACATCGAGTCAAGCCAAGTTGTCTGCTCACAATGGGCATCGATGCTGGTGTTTCCCACATATAAAGGAGCAACTGTTCCAGGATAGGAGAGAGAGGCACTGTCATGGACTCCCTTGGTGGGGTCTCATGCTAGAGAATTTCAAGCTCCTCTGTACAAGGGTAGTCCTCTGAATCCGTGGCGAATGCCAGTGCCTTCGACATGTCCAACACAAAATTGAGGAAGACCATGTCCTTGGGTGGGGACTGGCGTTGAGTCTCAGAATGAGAAGGATCCAAGGGTACATCGAGGTGGCGGCGAGTGTGGAGGAGTTGAAGGCAGATTGGGTTGCGGGGGCAGGCCCCATGTCCAGAGGCCCCCATCCCTCGGAGGCTTCATTACCAGAGCCATGAGCACTGGCCGGGGGTGACCACAGTCCCATGGAATGGGACCAGGATAGAACTGATGTCGAGGATGTACTCGAGGCTACATGCTGTCTAGGATTGGCTCGATGTCTGGGAAAGTCCTCTATGTCAAGGGCCTGGTGGTCTGGGTGATGACCTGGTGAAACCGAGCATCATGGCCCGCTGCATAGCCATGAGGGCAGTCAGACTGCGCTCCATGGCTGCCATTCTGGTCTCCAAAGGTACTGGGCCCGACACCAGCTCTTAAGAGGGGGAATCTTCGATGAGGATGGCCTTGGGGGGGTCCGAGACCGATTGCTGAAGCAGACGATTCCTTCCAGGGGACCTTAGAAGGATGTTCCCGCTCAGATCCCTCGGATCTGTGATGTGGACTGTAGGACCTGACTTGGGACTTCCCCGCCTTCCCCGACTCGTCCAGAGAGGCAGGCCCCAAGGATTTCTTCTTCTTCTACTGCTCCCCTCCGGGGAGCCCCACTTGGCTCCGAACGATAGCCACAGGGTCACTATTCTGGGATCCCAGGGTCCTTGGAGCATGATACCACTGGAGACTCCGGGGCAGAATCTGATCTATGGAAGATCTTGTCCTGTTGCTGCTGACGGCTCTGGATAGCCTCGGCAGCATTCTTTTACAGAGCCCGCAGCCCAAGGGTTCATGGAGCGGCCCGAGACAGCAACCATGCGTGTCAGTGAGGACATCATGCGCGTGCACCGATCACACATTTTGATTCTGCTGGCAGAAGCCATGGGGGGGGGGGGGAAGGGCCCTGGTAAGGTCGAAGACACGAGGTACTGCAGCAAAAAAAGGGCATGAAACTGGGCTGAGGAAAAAAAACGAAGAAAAAACAGTTCCGAGACGCGATGCCAAGGCAAGCGAACTTGGAAGTGGGAAAGGAACCAGTCGTAACCGCAGAAAGAAAAATTATTAGGTAAGAAAATGCTACTTTTTCCTGGGGGAATCAGACACACGTCCGGTGGGCTCCATGGGATAAAGGAGACTGGGCAAGATGGCACTCCTGAGCAGGAAGGGGACCACACATGTGTGGTTGCATCTCCCAAAGGCTTTCTTTGAAAGCTGGAGAGATGCTTCTACACAGGCTCCGTTGGCGCCGATGTCACCCATATGTGAGGGCTGACTTCCTGCTTGTTCCCGGAGAAAGGGGATACTAGTGTACCTTCTTCACACTCTCCAGACATTTGCCTAACAAAACAAGCACTTTTCAGAAGCCTATTGGTGTTTGGAGCAAGTAAAATCTTTGACATCACTTGGGACATCCAGGATATTTCTTGACTCAGGCAAGGACGTCCAAGTTCTTCAGAATGCCCTGGCCACACCTACACCACACCCCCGTTCTCACTTAGACATCCTCATACTGGGGATGTCCACAGACCTGGTTTCTAAAATGCCTCCAGGGACATCTGTGCTTTGGACATTACTATGCCAGTTTTCAGATGTCCAAAGCACGAATAGAGCTTCTAAAATTACCTCTCCCCCCCCCCAAGGAGAAACACCAGCTTCACCAGAACTGCTCAGTGAGAAAAGAAATTAGCCAAACTCAAAACAATTCTTTTAACAAATCAAAACCAAATTGCCAACCTCTGCCAAAGATACAAACATTGGCAATCTCCTCTCAATCCCCAGTGCCCACCCCCACCCCCATGGATCTCAAAGCTTAAGGGATTTGCAGCTGTGCTTCATTTTAAATTAATTAGCCAATTCACTGGGAAACATATGCTCATATTGCATCTGGTCGGATACCCGAGCTGCTTTGTGAAGCACTATCTAATCTCCACTTATGTTCAGGGCAGAAAGCAATAAGACCCATCCAAGTCCACATTTAAGGCAACAGGGAAACTAGCTGCGATGCTAAAGTAAATGGATAATAAATATTTAGCTGAACATGCTGAATCTGATTCTTGATATGGGCCAGCACAGCTCGTATACAGGTAACTGGAGGCTCCATGGAGTGGAGGAGAAACATAATGGTTTGATTCCCACTAGTACTCCTTGTGACCTTGAGCAAGTCACTTAACCCTCCATTGCCTCAGAAGAAAGGACTGGGAATCTATTTCCAGACACATTGCCAAGAAAACCCAGGAGCTGCTGTGTCACCAGGAGTCAGCATTGACTCGAAGGCACACATTGCATTTTTGGAGGCTCTATGTTAGAAAAGCCAGGCTAAATCGGTCCTGGTTTCCAGCAATTGTATCTATGTACTTGCAAGAAAAGCTGGTACTAGATGGTCAAAGGCGAGAAAAAAAAGTGAACCAGAACCAGCTCAGCCTGTGCTTTAAAATATGGAGCCACTGCATTATCTGATACTCACACAACAGCACCAGAAGAAGATACTAAAAATTACATGCCGAGATTATTTTACACAAGCCAAGTTGGAGATTGGGAAGTAAAGGATGAGACCTTTCATAAAAAAGTTAAGAAATGCTACACGCATAGAACATTTATTCTGTGTCTATAGATGCTGCAACCATCGAAAACAATTTTAGCACAGCTGATGTTCATATTGCAGCTAGCCCGACATACTCAGCACTACCACACCAGAGCGTCACAACATCACACCCTGTTAAGAAAATGTAACTCAACAGCTGCACCCTCTCTTACTACTCCTGAGCAGATCAGAGGGTACTAGGGTTGTCAATTTTTCCACAGACCATAGCGGGACGTCCAGCAGCAGAAAGCACAGTTACTTACCTGTAACAGGTGATCTCTGGGAACAGCAGGAATAAGTTTTCACATATCCAGGAATGAGTCTTCACATATGGGTATCGTCGGTACCGACGGAGCCTGCGCGGGAACGCTCCCCAGCGTCCAAAAGGAAAGCTTTTGGGAGCATCCCACAGCGCCTGCGCGCTGCCTTCCCGCCTTTCCTAACCGCCTCTCTCCAGTTCGAGTTTTAAAGCTGAGACAAAAGAGAGAAAGGAAAGGAAAGATAGAGAGATACAACTCCTAGGGGAGGTGGGTGGGTTGTGAAGACTTATTCCTGCTGTTCCCAGAGATCACCTGTTACAGGAAAGTAACTGTGCTATCTCCAGGAACAAGCAGGAATGAGTTATCACATATGGGGACTCCCCAGCTAGAGATGCCTGGGAGATCACCCAGATTGTGAGTCCCTGGGAAGGGCTCCATCTGCATCATGAATCTCAGGCATCCAGTTAGGGATGGAGGGCAGGAGTTGATTAGGTATGGAACAGATGTTTGAGAACAGCCTGACCAAACAAGGCATCCCGGCGGGAGTCCTTGTCCAAGCAGTAATGGGCTGTGAAGGTGTGAACCGAGGCCCAGGTGGCCGCTCGACAGATTTGGTCGATGGACACAGAGTTTAGATGAGCCATAGAGGTGGCCATGGCCCTCACATTGTGAGCTGTGACATGGCCCTCCAGAGAAAGGTTCTTACTCTGGTAGGCGAAGGAAATACACTGAGCAATCCAATTAGACAGAGTTCTCTTGGAGACTGGAAGTCCTAAATGAGAAGGATCAAAAGCAACAAAAAGTTGAGAGGACTTTCTATGTTGCTGTGTCCTTTGTAAGTAGAAAGCAAGAGCTGTTTTACAATCCAGGGTATGAAGATTCCTCTCTGCAATACACCTCCTGGTTCAGACGAAAAGGCGAGACCACTTTAGGCATAAAGTGTGGATTAGTTCTGAGGACTACCTTGTCATGATGGAACCTTGTATAAGGAGGATTAGCCACTAAAGCTTGCAACTCACTGATACGGCGAGCTGAGGTGACTGCAATGAGAAAAATAACTTTCCAGGAAAGGAATTTCAAGGAGGTAGTGGCTAAGGGTTCAAAGGGTGGCTTCATAAGCTGGCCAAGAACCAGATTCAAGTCCCATGCCACTGGAGGTGGTCTAATGGGAGGTTTAGTCAAAAGAAGGCCTCTCATGAATCTTGCTATAAGAGGATGAGAGGAAATAGGTTGTCCATTGAGAGGCTTAAGGGATGCTGCAATAGCACTCAAATGGACTCTGATTGAATTTGTTTTAAGGCCTGCATGGGATAAATGCAGCAAATAGTCTAGTAAAGAATTCAAAGGTATTGCAAGAGGGTTGAGACCCTTCTCTGCACACCAAACGGAAAAACTTTTCCATTTAAAAGCATATGAACGTCTGGTGGAAGGCTTTCTGGAAGCATGAAGGATATCCTTCACCTGCTGAGAAAGGTGTAAATCTTGAAGGTCTAGGCCTTCAGCAACCAGGTCCTGAGATGGAGACTGAGGATTTGGGTGCCACACGGTTCCCTCCTCCTGGGAGAGGAAATCTGGAGCAGACCCCAGGTCTAGGGAGGGAGCTTGAGAGAGATGCAGAAGTAGAGGGTACCACACTTGGCGTGGCCAAAGTGGTGCTATGAGGATCATAGACCCCTTGTCTCTCTGAAGCTTGAACAGAGTTTTGGGGATGAGGGGACTAGGTGGAAAGGCATAGAGGAAGTCTTGCCCCCAATGAAGGAGGAAGGCATCCCTGGCCTGAACTCCCTGACATGGAATCCTGGAACAGAACTGGGGAAGTTTGGCATTCCACGGACTTGCAAACAGGTCTATGTCTGGGGTACCCCAAATCCGAAAAATCTTGGCTATCTGGTCCCCATGGAGGGACCATTCGTGCGGAAGCAGAACTCGACTGAGTCTGTCTGCCCAAGAGTTTTGAACCCCTGGAAGATACACTGCCATGAGATGGATTTGATGCTCTCTGGCGAAGGTCCACAATCTCAGAGCTTCGTTGCAAAGCGACAGAGAGCCAGTCCCTCCCTGCTTGTTCACGTAGAACATGGCTACCTGGCTGTCCGTGTGGATGAGGACTGTCTTGTAGCTGAGCAGGGTGTGGAAGACTCTGAGAGCCAGAAAGATTGCTCTGAGCTCTAAGAGGTTGATATGAAGAGATGTCTCCTGTGGAGACCAGATGCCCTGGGTCGAGAGATCTCGTAGATGAGCCCCCCAACCCTTTGGAGAGGCATCTGTTGTAAGGGTTGCTTGGGGTAACACCTGTTGAAAGGGGGACCCCAGCAACAGATTCTGAGTGGACTTCCACCAGTGGAGGGACCAAAATAGGGGACTGGAGGTTGCTATTTTGTCTGACAGGCAACCTGATGCCTGGGTCCATTGGGTGGATAGGGTCCACTGAGCTGCTCTCATGTGAAGGCGAGCATAGGGAACCACATGCACCGTGGATGCCATGTGGCCTAAAAGTTGCAACATCTCTCGAGCAGTTAAATGGGATTTTAACTGAATCTGGGAGGCTAACTGCACCAAGCGTAGTTAACGGGCCTGGGGAAGATAGGCCCTTGCAGTTGTGGTATCCAGTAAGGCCCCTATGAACTCTAGAGACTGAGTAGGGGTAAGATGGGATTTTGGAATGTTGATTACCAGTCCCAGATACTGAAGAACACGCCTTGTGCAGGCCAGGGAAGTCTGGGCCTCTGACTGGGATGGAGCTCGGATGAGCCAGTCGTCCAGATATGGGAAAATGAATATTCCTAGAGTGCGTAGGAATGCAGCTACTACTGCCATGCATTTTGTGAACACTCTTGGAGCAGAGGCCAGACCGAAAGGAAGCACTTTGTATTGATAGTGCTTTCCTTGGTAAAGGAACCGAAGGAATCTTCTGTGTGTTGGATGGATGAGAACATGGGTGTACGCATCCTTGAGATCTAGAGAACAAAGCCAGTCTTGACTCTGGAGGTACGGAAGGAGAGTTCTGAGAGAAGTCATCTTGAATTTCTCCTTGCATAGAAACTTGTTCAATTCTCTGAGATCTAATATGGGTCTGTAGCCCCCTGTTTTCTTTGGAATGAGAAAATAGGGGGAGTAGAACCCTGAGCCCTGTTGAAGAAGGGATACTTCTTCTATTGCCCCTTGGGCAAGAAGGGTAGCAATCTTTTGACCTAGAAGGTTGAGGAGAGATGTTGGAGAATTGAACTGTTTCACCATGGTGTGAGGAGGAAGGTTTAAGAAATGAAGTTTGTACCCTTCCCTTATGATGGAGAGGGTCCACTGCCCTGCTGTGATTTGTTCCCATCTGGGAGCAAAGTGAGCTAACCTTCCTGGGATGGTGAGAGGCTCTGGATTTTCTAGAGCCAGAAAGGCTAAGTTCTCTAGTGGAAAGTCAAAGGCCCTGAGGAGGCTGAGGCTGTTGGGCCGTAGTAGTCCTCGCAGCCTGGGTTTTGGCCTGTTTTGGTTGTTGCTGTCTCTTTGTAGCAAAACAATCTTGAGAAGAGGCCTGACCATAAGAAGAAAATTTCCCTTTCTTTGGGAAAGATCCCTTTTTGAACAACCTCTTTTAAAAGGAGCAGTAGTAGACTTTGAAAGTCTTATCTAAAGCAGAATTTTCAGCATCCATCTAGTTGGCCTTTGCTTGCCAATCTTTGCCAAACAGGTTTTCGCCTGTACAGGGAAGGTTATCTAGACCATCCTGTACCCAGGATTCCAAATCAGAGGCTTGCAACCAAGCAACTCTGCGTGCACCTATGGCAATAGCCGAGGCTCTACTGGCCCCCTCAAGTCAAAGGCTGCACGTTTGAAAACTTAGATACATCCTGTGCATGTTTAAGCCAGGTGATATATTCTTCTCTCTTATCTTCTGACATAAAAGGAGATAAGGTTTGCAGATGATCTGTAACTTCTTTCAGAAACATCCCCATATAGAGACTGTAGGAGTTGATTCTGGCTACAAGCATACTAGCCTGGAAGATTTTCCTGCCAAAGGCATCTAGGGTTCTGCATTCTCTTCCTGGAGGAGCAGAGGAGTGCCTTTTTGTACTCTTGATCTTTTTCATAGCAGACTCTACCACAATGGAGTGGTGAGGGAGCTGAGTCTTATGAAAACCAGGACAAGGAGGAACACGATACATGGTGTCCAACCTTCTGGAATGAGGGGAGGTGGAAAGAGGAGTCTCCCATATGCCCAACATGTGATCATAAAGAATCTCATGTATTGGTAAGGTGGCTGCCTCTTTAGGAGCCTTAGGATATTGAAGGATATCTAATTTTTTGGCTCTAGGTTCAGTTTCAGAGGTCACTGAGATGGACAGGCTTTTGGCCACCTCCCTAATGAAGTCCTGAAAAGACAAATCTTCAGGAGGAGACATTCTCCTTTTTGGAGAAGAGGGTTCCTGAGGAAGGATCCCCGATGCTTCAATTGAGGCCTCTGAAGAATCAGAGTCTTCAGAGGAATCGAAGTATCGACTGTCTGAATGCTCTCGCAGAGCCCGATACGGGTACCGGGAGGTATCGACATCGGGAGTAATCGGTACCGTGTCGGTACTGATGGGCATCACTGGATAGCGTACCGCTGCCGTCGATGTAAGCGGTACTGGTATCGGAACCGGAATCGGATCCTATACCGGAAATCGGTACGGGTACCGACAACGGGGTTTGTTGCGGTACCATAGGCGTCGCAGCTTGTATGAATGCCATGATGGCACGCTGCATGGTCAGGATATTCTGATCCATTGACGCCACCAATGTCTGGATGTCGGTACCGGTGGAGACCACCGGTACCCCAGAACATTGTAACAGGTGATCGGTCGAGGCCGAGCCATCGATATCAACCTGTGACCCCTGCTTTGGAAGCCAGAGCCTCCCACCGGGGTAATTTTGCTGGTCTGGGTACCTCAAGAGTAAGCCCGGGGGTATCTCGATACTTGGAGGGAGATTAACTCTTTGAGGACCGGCCAGATTTAAGTTTGGTTACCTGAGATCCATGGGATGAAGAAGCAGCCCTGGAAGACGTCGATGCTAAAGAAGCTGCATCGGAGGGAAACAGGACACTGAGCTTGGCTGCACGATTCTGTAACCCTCCTTTTAGACATCATGGAACAGGACTCACAATCCGCAATGGAGTGGTCAGGACCTAAACATTTTAGACACCAGTCATGGGTGTCTGTGACAGAAATAGTGCTACTGCACTTTGTGCACTTTTTAAACCCGGAGGCAGGTTTTTCCATTAGGAAAAATATATCTGTAGGCCTAAGGCCCCAGAAAAAAAATGCACTGAAGAGAGTAAAAGGTTGTTTGTTTGTTTTTGTTTTTTAAGAAAGAAAAAAGACCGGTGTACCGGTCCGGAATCGAGAAGACAGACACGCGACTAAAGAAAAATAAAAGAAAATAAGAAATTCTTAAGCGGTGACAGAAAACACGACCTGCAGGTTCCGTGGAAAAGAAGAACTGGAGAGAGGCGGTTAGGAAAGGCGGGAAGGCAGCGAGCAGGCGCTGTGGGATGCTCCCAAAAGCTTTCCTTTTGGACGCTGGGGAGCGTTCCCGCGCAGGCTCCGTCGGTACCGACGATACCCATATGTGAAGACTCATTCCTGGATATATGAAGACTCATTCCTGCTTGTTCCTGGAGATGACAGTTTGCTTTGCTTACAAAGAATACCTCAGATTATACACCTGAGCGAATGGACAACACATTTTAAAGAAAAGAGAGCTTCCTAGAGCAGTGTTTTCCAAATGAGATTTCAGAAACGATTGTGCAATACAACATTTATTTTTATTAAGTTTCAGAAATTTAAATTCAAGCCCAATAATTCTCTTTCATAGATACTGAACAGTTTTTTGTTAAAATTTAACTCAAGTCACCATGTAGGTTTTTACCTGCTCAGATGTGATTTTTATGATGGTGTATCAAATGCTGCATAAATAAATAAAAATGGACAGAATAAATTGTTGTAAACTGTTACAGTAAAAAAAGAAATACATAAACCTTAAGTACTAAAAAAGTAATCTCAGCTCCTGCATGTGACCAGAGCTTCCTCAGAAATCATGTATTTAAATTACTTTCTAATAAGCTCTGACTACAATGTATTAATTTATTTGTTGTTTTATTTAAACATATTTTTATACTGCCTTTCTACTATTCAAAGCGGTTTACAGATGAACAACAAACTAACATGACCATATGGTACAATGTTTTACATGAAATGGAAACAAATTAACAGTAGAAAGTTAACTATGAACATTGGGTATATAACTATGAACTATTTACAGTGCAGTATGATTGTGAGTGTCTTGTTGAGTCTTTATTGTATTGCTAATGTTTGCATAACTGGGTTTAGAATTCTTCAGAAGGGATTTATGATTGGTGGATTTCCAGGTTTGTGGGTAGTTTGTATTCTGCCCTAAAGATGCATATTTTTAGATACAATTCTTTCCTAAAACTACTGTTCTTTTATTTCAGGTTTCACTAACTCTCTGGACTTCAGGTAAGTATGTAAGCTGCCCTTTAGGCGTTATCCTTAAAATATAAAAGGGCTTTAAACAGAAATATATTTGCAGCACATCCTTTGTATTTTGTCTATCCTTTGACTTTTTTTTTTAAACAGTTCTCCCTGATCATTACCACTGTCTTTTTAAGTGCCAGCAAGTCAATTCTGACTCTTGGCAACACAGCAGCACCTGGGTTTTCTTGGCAATGTATCACCAGAAGTAGATTCCCAGGCTTTTTCTTCTAAGGCTATGGAGGGTAAAGTGACTTGCCCAAGGTCACAAGGAGTGCCAGTGGGAATCAAATCCTGATCGCTGGTATGTTAGGCTATTACTCTAACCACTAGGCTATGCCTCCATTCTCCCACTGTCCCTAACTAATTTTAATGACAGGGTAATTTAATTATCCTATCTAGACAGGAGCACTCACTCTACCTTGATTCTCTCTCCAGCAAGCACAGCACTCAACTTTTCTTTTCCAAAATAACTCAGTTGCAGCCGTTGACTTTTACAATTGGCTGCCATAATTTGCCATTGTTAAACCGCTAGCCCTCAGCATCCATTATGCAATGGGCATAGGCCTGATTCTTTATCAAAGCCTGTGCCTGCCTCCACGGTATCCATTATACGCTAGTTACAGGATAGATACATACTGCTGGGTATTTTAGATATCAAATCGCAAGAAAGCCCTCACAGGGTCATCACTCAACCACCTCACACACACCTAGGCAGCAACTATTCACCACAGGCCGATCAATTTAACATTACCATTTACAATCACACCCCTCTCAATCAGCAAACTTTAATTTTCTTGTATCTTAACTCAGATTCAGGACCCAATCACTCAGCCCTTCAAACATAGATCCATTTGTCTTCCCTGAAGTCTCTTGGTGGTCTTCACTGTAAGCAAGTGTGTAGCTAGAGAAATAGCATCAGTTTCTAGGTGCTGCCGCGGTGTTGCTAGGGAACCCACTAATGGGCTTTGAGCTTCGCTTTGGACTTGGAATTCCAAAGTTGTAAGCTGCTTTTCCTGGAACTTTGACCTTGGAATTTTCCCTATAATAAAATAGCTATTTATCTCCATTAAAATTCATCCCTTTAATTTTCCAAAAGGGACTTTGTCACATCATTCTAGGCCCAGAGCCCCCAGTATCTCCAAGACTGCCTTGTCAGTCCCAGCCCTGAAAGAGCTCTTTAAACACGTTCTCCGTTAGTAGAGTGACACTTTACTACTGCTGTTACTCTTCCACCACAGTTTCTCACCCACTGTGGCAGTTTTACAACATTGTTTAAGGTGAGATACAGGCAAAAGGAGACAAAGACGAAGATGAATGATGATAATAATGCTAGCTTTTTATTTTCAAATGCAGCCATGTCCCTCTTAAAAAAACACTGCCACCAAGGGCCACTGCTGCTGCCCCAGCACACCATATGCCATAATCCACAGCTGCCCCTTTAAATGTCACATCCCTCCACCACCGACAGCGCCCCTCTTAGTTGCGGCCTAATGCACTGACAGTCTTGGCACCAGCTCTGCTCCAGTCATGGTCGTGGCTTTACCTTTTTTAAACATTTGCAGCCCTAATGCTGCTATCCCAACCAAGTCCCAGTCTGTCTCCTGCCACAACTGTGGTTTCAGCTCCCTGGGCCAAAAAATATGGACTAATCGCTCACCACCATGGCCTTAACCTACAGCTGTAGCTTTCTTCGTAGCTCCAAAGCCACCTTTAATTTGGGCTTCCCTGTCCTGGCATAGCCACAGTTGTGGCTGTGAGGGCTTTCTGGGCCCCTCTCCCGTTTTGTTTTTAAAGTGCCTTACCAGTGTCCAATCATGACCCTTCAAGGCCTCAGTAACTCTGTGGGATTTCACTTATTTTAATATTTATCGAATTCCATCCTCCTGTTGACAATATTTTTAGAGTCACTCAAAATAAATACAACAACAGAACATTCATTATAGAAGAACATTGAATTCATCCAAAAATTGCTAACACCCACCATATAAAGGAAAACCCAATATTAAAAGTGCAAGAAACTCTCAATTCTCTTACAGTGTACAGTTTAAAGGCAGATCCAGATATCACAATTTTATGACAAAATTTTCCTAAAAAGAAGAAATCAGCTAACAAAAAAGATGAGGATTCCTTTAAACTTCATTGTAGAAGCCTAATTTGATATAGGACTTTGTGATAGCTGGACTTGATTGCCAAGAATATGACGTTTTGAACTACACGTATAGCCCTCAGTAGGGTGGGTTTTGTGCGTTTAATCTATAATTATGAAGTTGTTATTGGTGGGGTATTAACAAGAACTTGCTTGGGCACGCAGGTTTTCTTTCTTTGAAGGGGGGGGGGGAGTGTGCATGCAAACTGAAATAATATATTGTGTCTACCATAAGCTCTTATGAGAAGCTACTAGGAAAACGGCAGAAGTAGAAGCCCCCTAAAATCCTGGTAATAAAATTCCAGGATCACAATAAATCCCTCTCTTCCTGAGAACAATCCTATAAAAACAGAGAAGAGAGAGTGTAACAGAGATCATACTAACCTCTGGGGGGAATTTTATCAAGTCATTTTAGTGTACATGTGGCAATATCTCTCTGCCAAATGGCTCAATTGCAGCAGGTGTAGAAGTACACATGAGATGGCAGGAACGCACATAAGAACATAAGATATACCATACTGGGTCAGACCAAAGGACCATCAAATTAGTATCCTGTTTCCAACAGTGACCAATCCAGGTCACAAGTACCTGGCAGGTTCCTAAAAGATATACAAATTCCACGCTGCTTGTCCCAGGGGTAAGCAGTAGGATTTCCCCGGTCCACTTTAATAATGGTTTATGGACTTTTCTCCAGGAATTTGTCCAAACTTCTTTTAAACCAGGCTACACTAATAGCTTTTACTACATCCTCCGGCAGTGAATTCCACAGTTTGATTACATGTTGTGTGAACAAATATTTTCTCCAATGCAGTGTGTGCCTTCGAGTCAGTCCTGATTCCTGGCGACCCAGAAGCTCCTGGGTTTTCTTGGCAGTGTCACCGGAAGTAGATTGCCAGGCCTTTCTATTTTCTCCAGTTAGTCTTAAATGTGCTACATTGTAGTTTCATTGCCTGTCCCCTAGTCTTTCTACTTTTGAAAGTGTAAATAACTGATCATACTTCTACTGTAGACATTGCCGAGGGCATGATCTAGGCAGGACGTGAACAGAGTCACAAAGTACGCATATTGATTATAAAGAATGTTATAAATCAACAAACATACTTGACGACTCTGTCCGCACTCCACTTAGACCACACCCCAGCAATGCCAAGGTTAACTATGTGCGTTTGAGGTAAAATGATGGACATTTTCCAAAGCTGACAATAAGACTTCCCACAAAAAAAGAGCAGGAGAAACAGTATAATACTCACGGAAAACAAGAGAAATAGTGGCTGTAGCAGTAAAAATATGTTGAATCCAGCCAGAGACAATTGGGATTGGCATCAGAAGATGGGAACCGGCCTTATTCTTATCCTCACTGTGCTCTGTTAAATTTTCCCTTTTTTATTTTAATTTTTATGCATTACTTTGCAAACGTAAAATTGTCAAGCCAAAAAAAGCTATCCAAATCTGATAATCCATTTGTCTTAGCCAGGTCCTGATTTCATAGTTATTAAACTCAGTTGTCTGCACATTGTTTAGTGCTTGTGTGACTTTATTCCTACTTCAAGGACCGGGGGGGGGGGGGGTGCTAATAGCTGTGTAGTGATAGCTTTTGGAGTGTTAAATGGGAATTGATTTGGGAGACACCTTGTTACTTGCAATGCTGCTTGTCCACAATGGAAAAGTGTAAGCACTATAATAAGGTTACTAGATGTCCCCAATTTTCAGGGCATGTCCCTTTCTCTAAGGACAAGCAGGATGAGTCAGCCACACTTGGTGACGTCATCCGACAGCGCCGAGATGGAAGTACTCTCCATAGCTCAGAAGGGCTTTTCGCTCTTCTGAGCATGGGCCAACTGGCCCCACCCCCTTGCCCGCCCCTAGCTAGCCAGTTTTAGTTCTTCCGCCTCGCCAGCAAGACGGACCCTCTACTCTCCACCAAAATTACACTAATTCTGATTTCACTTAAAGAGGAATCCCTCCTTACTTACTCATTTCATAAGTCTAACGCTTCTCTGATGCTTCTTGTCTTTGCAGGTCCGTTCCGGTACTGCTGGGTCAAACACTTGCTCCCGGTCATGTGCTC
Organism: Ichthyophis bannanicus; assembly: GCA_033557465.1. Classification (NCBI taxonomy): domain Eukaryota; kingdom Metazoa; phylum Chordata; class Amphibia; order Gymnophiona; family Ichthyophiidae; genus Ichthyophis; species Ichthyophis bannanicus. Next base: position 693,387,161 of record CM066032.1, on the reverse strand, counting down.
GCGGCCTCAGCATTGGGCTTAATGAAGATCCTTCCTGAACTGAGCAGCGGGAACATTCTGCATTGGGTGCCCTTCGGCCGCTAATGAAGATCCTGAGTTTGAGCAGCGGAAGCATGCTGCCACGTGGGATCCATGAACGTCGCCTCAGCCGCTCGGGATGTGCCTCAGGGCCTCCATCCCCAGTGGCAAGCTTCCAAAGCCAAACCAGCCCACCGCTGGCCTTTTTGTGAGCGCCCTGGGTGCTGCCCTATGAGGCTGCAGCCACCCTACTCCGACCTCGTGGGATTCTCCCCTCTGCCACCGCCATGCGGGATGGGCCTCGGGGCCTCCATCCCCAGTGGCAAAAGCTTCGGAAGCCTGCAGCCGCCCCATAGTTCCTGCCCAGGAGGTGGGCTCACTGATCGTCGCCATGATGAAGACGCAAGGACTGCAGGCTCCGCCCCCTCGGCTCCACTGGCTGGCCACGAGCGGAACCATTGGCTCCATGGCGACGGGATCGGGCTCCGCCCCACCCACAGCCCCATTGGCTAGTGCCATGATGATCGATACTATCGGCTCCATGAGTAGCCGCCTTTCCGACAGGGACTCTTCGGGGCCAGGCTCCACCCCCACGGTACCATTGGCTGGCTCCATGACGTCAGGGAGTCCAAGGGCAGTGCTGTGCCGATCTGTGGGCCTCTGTTCGCGCAGAGCAACTTCACAGCACTGGAGCTCACAGTGCCGGAGTCACTCGGGGCAAGCCGTATGACCTGGAGGAAGCCCGAGTGTGGAAAGAGCGGGCGGATTAGCGCACACCTGCGCTGAACTCCTGCATGAGTAAGTTGCACATCGCACGCTTGGCCGTTCACTTCATTGGGTCTACAGCAAACTGTTGGCATCAGCGATCACGCTGGAACCTTCAGTGCTGCTCAATGACAAGGAAACTTTCAAGGACGTGAGTGTCTAATAGCACCTTACATTGTGCTGAAGAAATACAGGGAGCGATATAGAATGGACTTTATCTATATACGCATAATGCCCAGCTACAGCGGATCACCTATAGGGCAAATTGCGTCGAGGCTGCTGCTCCCGAACAGCATGCAATCACCTCTGACCCCTGCTGCCAGTGGTGACCTGAGCAGCAGCAAGTGAGGGCAGAATCTTGACGGGGCAGGAAAGCTGCCAGGGGATACCACATCAACACAGCTTCACGATGCTCCTGCTGGGGCTCTTGAACGCCCCAAGCAGATATCACAACAAGCCAAGCTCTCCCCTGCTGATCATTGCACGGAGTACCACGCCGCACGGCACAGAGGCATGATCACGCTCCAACACACATAGTTGCCCGCTCTGAATCACGAGGATGGCGCCATCCCCTGGTGGAAGCAGTCCGTTCTCTCTTTACGGCTGTTCACATGACTGCAGGCATCGGCCCTCCATGTGGAGACCACTCGTCTGGCTCTCAGGGCATCAGTGGTCAAGGTCAGATCCCCGAATGGTCAAATCTTGCCACATACCAGCACTGGGTCTGTGTGTGATGCTAGGCACAAACAGAGCCTACACCTTCCTGTTAGTCAAAAAGAAGACAGTGGCTCCCACCTGGCCCTGGGTCAACTCAGTACCTTCAGTGGCACATTGCAGATCAGATGCCTCGGGGAATGAGACATCACCATCTACTGCTTCAACAAGCAAGGCAAACGCAAGCAGCTCATGGCAAGGGGCTCCAAGCCACTGGCTCACCAGGCCTTCACATTGGGAAGAACCTCTCTTTCTCACTTGCCCCTCTAACAATGGGCTCTCTCGCCTCCTCCTCGAGGCTGAAATGATAAACAAGACCCTTTGCTACCAGAGAGATGCAGTGATGGACACATGGGCCATTTGCCTACCTGGCCAAAAGCTATCTGCATTAGGAAATGCACAACAGCACAAATGGCAATCCAGTTCGTGCATCCACACACTTGGTCCACCACAGAGGCCTGAGCCCAAGCCTCAAGGTGGTCTTCACAACCACAGCCCACTATCGGAGCCCCTCATGGTCGCAACCCTCTTCCTCTTGCCTACAAGACTATTGTCTTCAGCGTAGAGGTCCTCTCTCTTCAGTGTAGAGGTCCAAGATGAATGACAAGCTGAGTGCGGGCAGTACCCCTTATTGTTCTCAAGGGTCAGCCCTGATTCCACCATGCAGAGTCTCAGAACATACCGGCCATGGAAGGATACTTCATGGAACAGTGATGACTCATCGGCAGCATACGGACCATTGCAACAAGGAGTCTCTGACCTGACTCCAGCCTCAGACTCCACTTGGAGATGCAGCTGCGAACCCTAGGAAACCCCTAGTATAATCCAATGGCCGGCTCAAATCCACCTCCAGCCTCCCATCCTCAGTGAACCCACTAGGGAGTCCATAGGGCTAATATGGAGTCCCTGGGAAGACTGTTGAATTAACATGCAAGATTCTGCCTCTGAGGCTCGCCCACTTGAATCTGGCCTATCCTGGCAGCACCAGGACTAGCTCCCACCTCAACATACTCTGCAGCTCTGACCGTCCTGAGAGCCCGCCCTGTTCTAGATGCAGAGAAGAGACCTGCACCCCATGCCATGAGACTAGGCCACACACCACAGTAAATCGGTTCAGTGGTCAGGGAATTCACCGACCATCAATGGACCAGAAACCACCTCGCCAAGGGGTGGTAAGAGCATATGAAATGCTTTACCGGACCAGCAATCGCTCACTAGTACTGGGCAGGTCTCAATAGGTAACACTGGCTCCACAAGGGAACCCAGGTTCTAATATCACCCCTGCCACAAACCATTCCAGCTAAGCCCCATTTCAGTTTCCCACTTTAATGTGGTGCGCTATACACAATTGGTGCGTATAGGGGCGGAGGGTTACAGGCGCAGGTCCCGGCTGTGAATCATGCAGCGCATGTTCCCAACAACCTTTGGGGCTAGAGTACTAGCTCTCATCCCTAAATGAATGCAGGGATCAGCATTCTGGTTTTTGAAACCCTGAACCCCAGTGGAACGCAGTGTCCAATGGGAGGGGGAGATATACCATGACAGGCCAGACGGCCTATGGCTACCACCCAAGGCTTCCCCGCAGCCCTTTTTATTTGGGACCACAGGTCCATCCTGAATGAAAGACAGGCTTAGACTGTCCATGGACCACATACAGGACACACACTGCTAAAAAGGCACACCACAGGCCACATCAATGCCTCAGAACCTTGCCCATTGGGTGCACAGGTGCAAGGTGGAGCAGCAGTCATCCCTTCCAACAGGAAGTCAGATGGCAAGGGCCTCCAAAAGAGGTTAGATGGCAAGGGCCTACTTCGAAGGGCCATAGTAGCTGGTATGAAATGGGAAAAGGTTTTCCCACAACAGCCGGCATGAAATGGGGAATGGACTTCCATGTAAAGTGACACTACAACCGAGCATAGGGTTGCATAAAAGGGCCACAAGCATTTCAAGTAGGACCCTACCATTCATTTATTTATTGATATGCCTGATATACCACAGTCCCGAGGATCAACATAGTGTATGGATAACTCTAAACTTCACCACATTGCCAAATCTAAGTTATACATAAACATACATTACCAAATTTAAGTTAGGTGAACCACTTTGACTGACACCTAGGGGCTCCTTCTTTCTTTGATAGCCAGGTGATACCAGGCACTCACTGCAGAAAGGGATGGGCTCTGTCATCCCCAGTCAAGGAGGACTTACATCGTGATCAACCTGGCTCCCTCCCCTCATGAAGGGAGGATGACCCAACCCTACCTGAAGGACCCCCCCCCCCAACCACATGGGGAGGAAGGCAGAAACCTCCCACGAGAGAATAGATCAACTGATTGATTTTATTAAAAAAAAAAAAAATCAAATCAATATCAAACAAAGCAATTTATCCATATAGGTACCTTTTATGAGGCCCTTGCTCTTGACAGCCCACTGCCGGACTATGACATTATGATCTGGAATAGATCCCCAAGAAAGCTCTCTCACATAGATGCTCTGGAAAGCTTCACGGCCCTATGCAACTGTATGCCCAGGACATACACTGAGCAGTGCATAAGCCGGGCTGCCCAGTCCCAGCAGACTACATCCCTAGGGACTCCACCTGCATCTGAATACTGCACAAGCCTGGCTGCCCAGTCCCAGCAGACTACACCCCTAGGGACTCCACCTGCATCTCCACCTAAAGGAGGAGTAGCCTAGAGGTTAGGGCAGAGGTCTACTACCCGAGTCCCATTGGTATTCCTTGTGGCCTGGGGCAAATCACTCTACATCTGCCCGGATACAGACAGGGGCTCATGCCAGGCCAGTGGCGCGCACACGCTGCACGCATCCCCAGACATCCTCCCCGTGTCCTGCTCATGTAACACACATCTGCAAGGCCACCAAGACCTTGCAACAGGGACTATCATATCACCCAGGCACCGGTACACACCGTCCAAGAACACCAGCGGTAATTTGTGCACCTCATGCAGTAACCATATCAAGACGGATAGGGTTGTGAGTTCTTGTCGACCAGGCAGCCCCAACAACCTGGACTGCCACCTCCGCATGTCACCTGGGCCCGGAACTGACTCATGGACACTGCGGGCTTAGGTCAACCTCATACCACCCTTGTAGCACAACAGAAGCTGCCTTATATGCCATACTGGGCTGGAATGGCCCATCAAGCCCAGTATTCTGTTCCAATAGTGGCCAATCTAGGTCATGTCTCCCCAAAGACACAGGTTATTATCCTGCTGCACTAATGGACACTGCGGGCTTAGGTCAACCTCATACCACCCTTGTAGCACATCGAGGCTGCCTTATATGCCATACTGGACCAGAATGAGGATTCTGTTCCAACCGTGACCAATCTAGGCCATGTCTAGCTTCCACAATGCTGGTATTGGGCCAAGCAGCTATTTCCCAGTCCTGTTATCCTGCTACACTAACGGTTTTACAACAGACTGCAAAAAAAAAGAAAAAAAAAAAAAGAAAAAGGGGGGGGGGGACCCCTCTCTTATTAGTTCTGTTACCACACAGAGGTGCCTTGTATCCACACCCTCTGCACATGCGTGCATCACGACTGCAAGCCGTCGTACGGTGCCGTTTAACTGCACCCTCTGACAACGCTGCTACTGCACATGCGTGCATCGCCACCACAAGCCTACATATGTTGTTGCAACATGCGGTACCACAAGGGTGCATGCAAGCCCTGATGCATCGTCTCGGCCTTTCCCCAACCACCACAGCGCATATCAGCTTGGGAGGCACCAAGTGTGGCCGACTCATCTTGCTTGTCCTAGGAGAAAACAGAGTTACTTACCTGTAACAGGAGTTCTCCGTGGACAGCAGGATAAGTCAGCCACACATACCCGCCCACCTCCCTGGGAAGGGGTTGGCCTACGTCCTGGTGCCCGCCTCCTAGCGGCAAAAGGCTCAGCTAGTGACGTACTGGCTAGCAAGGGGTGGGCAAGGGGGTGGGGCCAGTTGGCCCATGCTCAGAAGGGTGAAAAGCCCTTCTGAGCTATGGAGTGTACTTCCGTCTCGGCGCCGTTGGATGACATCACCAAGTGTGGCTGACTTATCCTGCTGTCCACGGAGAACTCCTGTTACAGGTAAGTAACTCCGTTGACTCCCACCTGTCTGACAGCCTCATCTCCCTGCTTCCAGTAATGGGGATAAAGTGCGTAGAAATTTTTTTTTTCAATCTAATCATGTCAAAGTGTCAGATTTTAGAATTCACATCCATTATCTTTAGATTTTAAATAAATACTCTTCTGACCTTAAGAAGGTGGTTTATCCTTCGAAAGCTAATAAAAAAATGTATTTAGGCCAATAAAAAGGTATCCCCTTATTTTCCTGTTTCGTTTTCTTTTTATTTAACTAGCTTTATTTTTTGCACAGTATAGGGAAAATGCATTACTATTTCTATTTCTCTGTTGCTTTGTCTGCTTGGGAAGTGATATTATTGCGGTCATGGGATGGACATGGTGGTGGTGGTGGTGGTGGTGGTGGGGCAGGGTAATGACTCTTCTTCCCTCCTCCATGCCTTGTTGCTCAAACCCGGAACTAAAGGTGTCCCTTCTTCTCACCCTACCACCATTTTGAGTTTTGTGCAAGTGCTTTATTTAATATGTACATTCAGTGCCACTATTTGTATTGATTGAATATATGCATTGACCTGTGACCACAGTGGCATTATCCCTTTAGCTTAGGCCTGCTATTCAGCTAGATAAAATGACTCCCCTAAATGTACTCTCTGTGGATGTGGTACACTTTCTATTTAAACCAACCCAATAAAAAGTATTTGGGATATGCTATCACGCATGCATGGTCCCCTTCCTGCCCGAGGGTGCCATCTTGCTCAGTCAGATGACATAGCTAGAGCTGACAAAGATAGCCAAAAATTATACAGCAACTCCAAGGGGAGGAGGGACGGTTGTGAGGACTGATTCCTGCTCTCCCTGGAGGACACCTATTACAGGTGAACTATGCTTTCTCCAGGAACAAGCAAAAAGTCAGTTCTCACATATGGGACTCCTTAGCTACAGGCTACTAGGAACCTGTAGAAAAACATGGCCCAGCCATAGACTCTGAGGACCCCTGTGTCTAGGTAGAACCATGGCTCCGAAAGCCTGAACAAGAAAGGTCGGAGGGCAGGTGTTGCCTAAACCCTGAACAAAATTACGGAGTATGGCCTGGCCGAAGGCACTGTCTCATCAGGACTCCCTCTCCAGGCAGTAGTGAGCTGCAAAAGTATGAACGGAGGACCAGGTGGTGACCCAGCAGATGTCCGCCAGGAGGACAAACCATAGGCTTGCAATGGAAGTTGTCATAGCACTGAGATTGAGCGCTGTGACTCGGCACTCCAACATCAGCCCAGCCCAGTTATGGGCGAAGGCAATGCAGTCCGCTACCCAGATAGACAGGGTGCGCTTAGTGACAGCCTCCCCCAGATGACTGGGGTCATCAGAAATGAAAACCTGAGAGATTTTACAGTGGTCCTAAGTCCGCTGTAAGTAGAAGGACAGGGCCCTTTTGCAGTCCAGAGTATGCAGAATGGCCGCCGCCTTGTCATTGTGGGGCCATGGGAAGAAGGTGGGGAGCACCACCTCTTGGTTAAGGTGGAAGGCAGCCACCACCTTCAGAAGGACTTTAGGGGAGGGGGAGGGGTGTGCAAAGCATGATTCTATTATTGTACAGCCTTGTGTAGGGTGGCTCAGCCACCAATGCGTGGAGCTCATCGACTATGGGCAGAGGTGAGCGCCACCACAAAGACAACCTTCCAAGATAGGTACTGCAGGTGGCAGGTAGCCAATGGTTCGAAAGGCAGCTTGGTAAGCTGCGTGAGAACCACATTGAGGTCCTATTCTGCCAGAAGCAGATGGATGGGGGGCTTAGAGAGCAGAAAACCCCACATGAAATGGGTGATGGGCTGGACTGAAAGAAGCTTGCCCTCAATGGAGTGATGTGTGGAGTGTGCGCTCAGGTGCACTCGAACGGAGATGGACTTAAGTCCGGCCTGTGAGAGGTGAAGCAAGTACTGTAGCATTGTATGCACCTGGCAAGAGAATGGGTCAAGCCATTGCTCTGCGCATCAGACCGAAAACCTGCCCCAATTGAAGGCGTAAGCTCGTCTCGTAGAGTTTTTACGAGAGGCTAGGCGGACCTCCTCCACCTCTATGGGGAGGTTGAAGGGTGCTAGGGCAACCCATTCAGACGCCACACTGTGAGCAAAAGGGATCCCAGGTTGGGATGGAGAATCAAGCCCTCCTCCTGGGTCAGGAGTCCTGGGGAACTCCTCAGAGGGACCGGAAGCTCCATTGAGAGGTGGAGCAACAGAGGGAAGCAGGGCTGTCTGGGCCACCGTGGGGCCACTAGGATCATGGAAGTCCCATCCAATGAGCGGCATGGGAGGGAAGGCATAACCAGGCCCCCCAACCATGAGACAAGGCGTCTGCCGCTACCCAGCTTGCGTGCAGTTGGGGACAGCAGAGGCAGGGTAGCTGAGCGTTGGCCAGACTGGCAAAGATACCAGGCTTGGGGTTCCCCATAGTCGGAACATCCGCTGCAACACCCTGGAGTCTAGGCACCACTCGTGCGGCTGGAGGACTCTGCTCAGCTTGTCCGTGAGGGTATTGTGCTGGCCCGGAAAGTAGACTGCTCTGAGGAGCATCCCCTGATTGATTGGGTATGAGCAGAGGGCCACAGTCTCCTGGCAGAGGCATTGAGACCCAGTGCCTCCTTGTTTTTTCAGATAGAACATCGCAACCTGGACTAGCACCGACTGGTGCTGCAGACGGTGTCAGAAAGCCTTGAGCGCCAGAAAGATGACTCTTAGTTCCAGCAGTTTGATCTGCTGCTGGCTTCCTCGAGAGACCAGCTGCCCTGCATGCACAGTTCTTCACAATGGACACCCCAGCCCTGCAGGGAGGCATCTGTTGTGAGGACCCTCTGGGGGTTTGGCTGCTGAAAGGGCACACCCCTCTGCAGATGGTGTGTATTTTGCAACCAATTGAGTGACTCCGCTAGTTGACAGGACACAGGGACCCTGTCCCAAAGGCTGCCCGTGGCCTGAGTTCACCGAGAGCGGAGGCACACTGGGCTGCCCGCATATGGAGGCGGGGACCACATGGACTGTGGAGGTCATGGGGATGAGCAGGAGGAGCATGGACCGTGCCAACAGGGTGTGATGATGCTTTGTCTCAGTCGTCGGGGCACTGAGACGATCCACCCTTTCCAGTGGGAGGAAGGTCTTGGCTTGGAGGGTGTCCAGACGAGCCCCTATGAACTCCAGGTCCTGTGCTGGAGTGAAGTGGGTGCTTTATCACGAAGCCCAGGTTTTGTAGCACCTGAATGGTGTGAGCTGTGGCCTGCTGCACCTCTGAAGCTGTCTCCTTTTATGAGTCAGTTGTCCAGGTTTGTAAAGACAAAGGCCCCTTGGAGACGGAAGTAGGCAGCCGTTACTACCAGGCATTTGGTGAAGATTCTTGGTGTGGAGTCTAGGTCGAAGGGAAGTACCCTAGTTCATGGTCACCCCCCGACCATGAACCTTAAGTACTGCTTGTGACTGGGATGAATAAGAATGTGGGATAAGCATCCTTTAGGTCCAAGGAGCATAGCCAATCTCCCTGCTGGAGGTAGGGCAGCAAAGTTTCAAGGGAGAGCATTTTCAACTTCTGCACCAGGAATTTGTTCAGGTTTCTCATGTCCAGGATGGGCCTTAGGCCTCCTGTACTTTTTATGACTAAAAGTACCTGAACCCCTTCCCCCCTTGAATGGGGTGGTACCGGCTCGACAGCCTTGTCCCTGAGAAGGCCTGTGGGTTCCTGCAGTAACAGGGCCTGGTGCAGGGAAGTCCAAGGGGGCTCTCCTGAAAAAGAAGGAGGGGGCTTCTGGTTCAGATGAAGGAGGTAACCCTCCCTGACCACCAGGAGTGCCCAGGAGTCGGTCGCTATGGTAGCCCACCGGTGGACAATAGGGACCTGTTGGTAGCTAATCCCCCATAGGTAGAGAGGCTATGCCTTGGCATTCAAAACCCCGAACCATTTTGGGCTGGGGCTAGTGTCTGGGGCTTGGGCACTTGGGCTTACGTGGGTCCTGGCCTGCTCCCTTGCCCTGGTGACCCTATGAAAGGGTCTGGGTGGCTGGGTAAGGGGGATAGCCCCAATAGGGCTGGCCCTTTCTGTGGAAGGGAGACCTCTTCCTGGGTGTTTTCTTTCTGGGAAGAGCCGAGGTCTTTCTCGAGAGCAGAGTTCTGGTGACATACTCTGTCTTGATTTTGGCCGCCTTGTCCTCCATTGGCTTGCCAAAGAAGTTTTCCCAGAGGCAAGGGATGTTGAGGAGTTTCTCCTGGAATTATTGCTTGAGGTCCGATGTCTGCAGCCAGGCTTGGTGTCAGGTGCCAATGCACGTGGCAGACACCCTCGCGCAGGACTTGAAGACATTGTAGGTTGACTGATCTCATGAGGATCTGGAAGGGCTGGAGGTGCTCCCCGTGGAGGCCTGCTGCAAAGCCTCCAAATTCCTTGGTGAGATCTGAGGAACATGCCTATATACAGTTGGTAGGTCTGTATACAGCATGCCAGCATCGAGCCCTGGTAATATTTCCGTTTGAGGATGTCGAAGGCGCAGGATGCCCTGCTCAGGGGCACAGATGAGTGGGTCTTTGGGCTCTTTTGTTGGCACATGGCTGACTCGCCCACCAAGGAGGTGTGAGGATGTTGCGCCTTCCAGAACCCCAGACCTCACTGAACCTGGTACATGGTATCCAGGCTTCGGCTGACGATCAGCACTGATGCCGGCATCTCCCACATCTGGAAAAGGAGTTGACTGAGGATAGAGGGGGAGGGGGACAGGGACCATGAGGGCCTCCTTGGTTGGGGCCTTGTACTGGAGGATTTCAAATTCCTTCATATGAGGGTCCTCCCCTGACTCCATTGTGAGGGAGAGAGCAATCGCCATGTCCCGGACGAACAAGAGGAATGAGGTGTCCTTGGGTGGGAGACTGGCGCCTCGAAGCAGGTGAAGACAGGTCTGAGGGGAGATCCCGGTGGGCCAATGTGTCTGAGGAGGTCTCGACATCTGACTCCCAGTCAGAATAGTCCGTCGACTCCTCGAGACCTGATGGCTCCAGCAGCGCCGGAGGGTCCGGTCTTTGATGCCGAAGCCAGAGGCACTCACTTGCAGGGACCTCACTCCCGAGGATTGGGAGTGAGAACGAGACCTTCGCTGAGGATCTTCATGAGGCTCTCAGGGATCACCTTGGCGGCCAGGGAGTCTTCGGCATTGAGGTCCCTGTGGTCTTGGGGCATGTACCAGCGGAGCCAGGCAGTGATGCCTGCTGCAAGGCGAAAAATGCAGAAACGCTGCGTTCCAACGCCAGCATTCTGGTTTCCCACTTGGGGGTTGCAGCTTTTGACAGATGCCGGGGTTACCGGGTTAGGTGTTGAGGAGGAGAGGGGGTCCTTGACCTGTCGCCAGATGCCTCAACGTCAGTCCTGGGTACCTTGGCTGGTTGATACCACTCTGACATCTTGGATGCCTGTCACGGTCCCTCAGTCCTCGACAGGACTTGCCATGCTTGTCCACCTCAGAAGACAAGGTCCTCGAGGCTCCAGGGACCCTTGCTCAGAGTGTCTGCATGCCCGCTCGGGAACCACGGGGCCTTACGCAACTCTGAGGATCTGTGCAGGTCCTTAGAATGCGAGGCTACCAGGGTCGAGTCTGCCCTATGGGAGATGTCGTCCTGCTTCTGCCGGCGACTTTGAAAGGCTTTTGCGGACATCTTTTTACATAGGGAGCATTCCTCTGGGTTTGGTCAGCACCCAGACAGCAGAAGCAACAATCGTGTGTGTCGGTGAGGGACATGTTTTTGGAACACTGATCAAACTTCTTGAATCTAGTGGCCATTGGGGCAAAAAGGACCCCAGTGAGGTCAAGACCCTCGAAGCGGCCAGTAGTTGAAAAAGGCGTGAAAGGTGCTGGATGTAAAAAAATCTAACAACAAGTGTCATGAAGAAGTCCCTTCTGAGCCTATAAAGATAGGGCAAGATGAGGATTTGCTTTCAGAAACTGACAGGCAGTTTGAGCACATGCTCAGTGTTTGCAAAGAAGTAAGCAAAGAGTTACGAGCTAGAAAGACACGCCCCTGCAGTGACGTATTCCCTAGCTCAAGAGGTAATGAGGTTCACCTGTTTCAGGGCAGGGCACAGCTAAGCTCTGAGAGTTATAATGATAAAAACTGGTCATTAGCTTGGACCAGGCAGAGCCAGAGGGAGAACGAGAAGCAGAACGAGAGCCAGAAGCAGAACTGGGAAGAGAGCCAGAAAGGAAGCCAGCAAAGGAGCATGCTGACTGGAAGGAGTCAAGGAGGAGTGAGAACCAAGGGAGCCATATTCCTGAGGCCAGAAGGAAGCAACCGAGGACAGGGATTGTCTGGTAAAGGCAGGAGAGAGAAGAATCTTCCTGAGAGGCAGGCTTGGCAAAGCTCACACGCTCCGAGGAGAGAGACAGGCTGGCAGGAGAATACCGGTACGTCTGAGGGGAAAGTTAATAGGCTGAGAGGCAAGCAAACACCAGCTGTGTTTCAGAACCAGTCTAACCCTGCAGAGTGGAGAGTTCCTTCCCTTTCAAAGCCAAAAGGTAGGCTTAATAATTCATATAAGTTTGAACCTAGCTATAAAGCAGTTCCCTATAGTTACCAGAAAGTAGCAAACTCCCTGGACAAAAACTACAGCATATATGGTAGTTTACAACCCTGCTCAGGAGAGTGTTACCGAGAGAAACCACGTGAGCTCAGAGAAACTGTTTGTTTCAAAGATCAGGATAGCAGCTTACTGCCACACCCTGCTAGTCCTGATGCTGAGGAAATGCAGATAGACTCTGACCATAATGAAATAGTGGATGATCGGATGGACTGTACATTATCTTTGGCTGACCATGTGAATTCCCTATGCTGAACAGTGTCTGTGAGAGACGGTAAAAGCAGCAGAAGAAAAGGGAACATTTTCTTTGCCAATTGAAGCTGTTGTGATTTGTTTTGTATCAAGCACTGCACGTTTAAAGCCTGAAGCTGACAAGGCTAACTTACCTGAGTTCATGTATAATTTCCTCAAGCCAATTGTATGGCATGTTTTGTCCTGAGTTATTTACTTGCATTTAATCCGCCGGGAAGGGGAAAATAAATTCTTGTCATTGCCTGAAACCACTCGACTGCAACTCATCTGTGCTCAAGGGTAAAGGGACTTACTTTCCCAGAAGGCCTTGCAGGGTTAAAGCAAGCCCACGCTCTCTGAGGCAGGACCACCACAGGCAGACCAAGATTCAGCGCCCTAGGCGTTGGGCTGGCCACCGTGAGGGTGACACAAGGTTTCAAGGCCCAATGCCAGGGCAGTCATGCTCAAAGGCGGGTATGGCACCGGCGCTAGCCAGAAGGCACAAAGTGCATGAAGAAATCAACTTTTTTTTTTGGGGGGGGGGGGGGGGGAGAGGGGGACAAGATGAATGCCTGTAGAGCTCCGTGAAAAAAGGGAGACTGATCAAGATGGCACCCTTGGGCGGGAAGGGGACCACACATGAGTAGTAGCATATCCCAAAAACTTTCTTTGAAAGCTGGGGAAATGCTTCCGCAAGGGCGCCGTTGACGCAGACATCACCTGTATGTGAGGACTGACTTCTGCTTGTTCCAGGAGAATCTTAAATATCTTTTATACATCAACTAATAGTGAGGGGTAACCTGTACAGAGCAGTGGTTACAACTACTCTAGCCACGTTACTGGGCAGAATAGTTGGACCATTCTGGTTTTTATCTGCTGTCATATACTACTGTATGTTACAAAAATGTAATCACAAAAGGAAACAAAATGGCAAGAAGTTCTCTATAGACCCAAATATTTTCTTTATAAGCCCTCTTCATTAGCTGAGGTAGAAGGGATGCAGAAACCCCAGCATACCGTAAGAAGTCATCTGTGCTGGTTCAAAAAAATATTTCATGGGAGAAAAATGTAATTATACATTTACACAGAAACTTAAGGAAAAAACAAACCATGCTCTTAACTATACCACTCTCAGCCATAAAAAGATAAACTCAAAGCGGTGCAGTTTCTTTAGATACATCAGGAAATAGCCTAACTTTAAGTTTGAAAAACCATAATCACAATTTTAGTGCATCTTAAGAATTGACTGAACGGCACACATTGCATTACAAGAAGCCAATCTCTGTCCAAACTTAATGTGTCATCATCATAGTGGCGGGGCAGCAAAATCAGAGTCTGAGTGCTCCGATGGAGCAAATACATCCATAGCATCCATCCCCCGAGAAGCTCCTCCTTGCAGCCGGGGATCCTCCCCCGAGAAGCTCCTCCTTGCAGCCGGGGATCCTCCCCCGAGAAGCTCCTCCTTGCAGCCGGGGATCCTCCCCCGAGAAGCTCCTCCTTGCAGCCAGGGATCCTCCCCCGAGAAGCTCCTCCTTGTAGCCAGGGATCCTCCCCCGAGAAGCTCCTCCTTGCAGCCGGGGATCCTCCCTTCTTAAGAATTGGTAGAGAGTGACTGGTGGAACCATTTCAAGCACTACACCTAGTACCTTAAATACTTTTTAAACATATCCTGACGTGTTACCATGGACAAACATGGAAAATTTTAAAATCAACTGCAGCTCCTAGAGGTATTTCCCAGCTCTTCCACACTAGTGCTTAGAAATTAGTATTGTCTTTAATAAGTGTAGTTTATACCAGCTGAGTTTATCCATTCTTTTTTCAGTTTCTCAATTCAAGTTATAGGTTTTACAATATCAGAAGCATTTTTAATCTATTTCTGTTGGATGCTATGGGCCAAAAGATTAACTTTGGAATAAAAGCTTTCCCAAGGAATAGAAGTGGGGGGGAGGGGGGGGGTGTTGGCATAAATTGAGGCAAAGGCCACACCAGTCTCTGACAAAGAAACCATTACAGAGGTGGCCTGTACTAGGTTCTGCACTTCCCCTTCATCTGCAGCAACTTGCCCAGTGTCTCTCTTGTAGTGAGCTTCTAGTGCCTCGTGCAGAGAAGCTGAGCCATGAGTTTCTGCTCCCATCTCTCCCCCTCTTGCTGCCTTCATTCAACGTCAGATGATACCAATACTGCAGGGGCAACTGGAGAGCTTTGCAGACATGGTTGTGGGGGGGGGGGGGAGCTCTCAGATCTGGACTCAACGAGGAAAACTTAGGAAACTAGATGAGTTCTCCTGCCTCTCTGCTGCATCTCCAGTGGGCCAGAACCAGACCCCATAGCTTAAGCCTCTGCTCACTGAAGATAAGAATGCATCGTCCCACCACAGGTTCTGGCCCATGTTCAGATGGAAAAACATAAGCATTCCCTTTGTGTCTGTTTGCTCATCATGGAGGTAAAACTTAGAGGAAATTATAAGCAAGTAGATGGGTGTCAGTAGGCTGCCGCCATCTGTCATGGAGTATGGAATCACTTTTTTTTTTTTTTTAAGTGCTTAATTTCTTCTGGCTAATGTCTGCTGATACACTAACTGTGCCCTGAAGAATCTCAGATGCATAATGCTACCCAGAGTGCCTGAAGTTAACCAATGCCTCCAATGGGGTTTAACAGTTTGCCGAAATAAAGATATTCACATGTTGTTCATGAGCCGATACAATGGCAGACTCTACATCCCCCCCATACATTCAAATGCATTTATGTGGCACTATATAAATGATCTATTTTTCTTTTTTAATTTTAAGTGTGATGGGGGTATCTGAGCAGTTCAGTAAAAAAATCACCACATTGCCGCTGTAGTATGACTGGATACTTAACAATGCATGTCATCAATCTACAAATAAAACAATCCGCTCCCAATGAATTCTGGTCTCTTGTGTCACCAACACATTAGCAATGTCTTCGTAGCTCAGATAGGAGACACTCTTGGGGCAGTCAAGGCTTTGAAGCCTGAAAAGCAGCAGGCGTTTAAGTGAAAAAAGAAATCAATTTGACAAAATGAAAAGCAACGGATAAAAAAGGGAAAAACCAAAAAGGTCAGTGCCTTTGAGAGCGATAGCGTTAATAAATTAGGACACGGTAACCAGCCATATCAACTCCATTGATCAGTCTTCAGGTGGCCAAAATGATGTCAAACCCTGCAGACTGCAGCATTTGTGCCTCTCGCTCGTGGATTTATATCTACTGCAGGAAGAGGTGTCTGCAGTAATTTAATTGACTTTTACAACTTGCAAAGAATAATTCTCTTCTTTGGCTGCTATATTGCGTCAAACTGTTTCCCAGAGAGCAAAAATAAAATCAATTTTTAAAGAGACTTTCTACACACAAAAAGCATTGGAAAAATTAATGATAGAATTAAAAGGAAAAAAAAATGTAGTTTTACTAGCAGAGAGAGTACAGGCTCAGTTCCCTCTTCCTGTTAAAGGAAAAGCAGCAGTTCCAGCAGCAACTTCAGCATTTATGGAATGGAAAACATTTTGATGAGAGGAAACCAGTACTGTACGTGAATCTGGTGCCAGCCTAAGCCATTACAGACCAACAGGTCACCATCTTTCATATCTATCTTTCCCCGTATGGACTGGACTGAAGTGGTTGTTTTTTTATTAAATATATCAAGACCAGCTCCATTCAAATCCTGCAGAAGTGCTCATTTCCCCTTTGAAAGAAGATCTTACAATTTCCATAGGGGAAATCAGGCTAATGAAAGATAATGCCCAAAACTGCAGGAATACTGGAAAGGTAGAGTGAGGAGAAAATATTTTTGGCAACTTCTACAAATTAAAAATTATTGGGGATGGAAGGAAGGGGAGAGGTCACATCCTTTTTTATTAATTTTAAATTAAATATTCTTTGTTTTTTTTGAAAGAACAGGAAATTAGAAATTTTCCGTACCTATTAATTTTCTTTCCTTGAATCCAACTATATCACTCCAGATGAGTGTGTTATGCTCCCCCATCAAAAGGTGGCAACAGACCAGTGTAACATTCAATGATGTCATCACTTGTACAAACACTGGTGCAGAACTGAGAGAAGCCAGTATGACATTTCACAAGCAGAAAGCAAGATCGAAAAACTCGGGGGGAAAAAAGTACCACCACCAATAACTTTGTACAAAATGTTTGGATCGCTTCCATACTTGACTCTGCATCAGAGACAGATACTGAAAATGCAGTTAAAAGGCAGCAGGGCTCCCAAACCTGTAAGAACAACTTCTAGGAATCAAAGAAAGGAAATTAACAGGTATGGGAAAATTCTCCATCCTTATCCTGCTAGACCAGCCAAGTGGGATGTACCCAAAATCAGTCAGGACCCAGAGTGGGAGAAGATGCCACTCCAGGCAGAAATGCACTGGCAGAAGCACCATCCCCACCAGCTCCCACATACAACCTGTAGAGCTTCATAAAGATACTCAGAGAAGACCAGGTAGCTGCCTTACAAATGTTCTCTGGAGACACCAAGATGGACTCCACCCAGGAGGAGGCTGGTGTCCTAGTGGAGTGAGCTCCAACTTCATCTGGGCATGCATTTACTACACAGAAGGTAGGCTGAACAAACAGCCCCCTTAATCCAGTGGGCAATTGAGGACTTGGCTGCTATCTGCCCTTTCCTCCGACTACTAAAACAGAAAAATGACATCCAACGACAGAAGAAATTAGTAAATCCCAAATACTTTACTATTGCCCTCCTCATGTCCAACAGATAGAGTGAGGGTTCTGTTTGAAGGTCGTCCTCTAAGGAGGAGGGCAGGATCACAGTCTGATTAACATGGAAGGAAGACAGCACCTTCTGAAGGAAGGATGACATGCTCCTCAGACAGAGCCATCAAGATGACCAAAAAAGGCTCTCTACAGGGCAAGGTCTGTAACTCAGATTCCCAATGGGCAGACAATAACCAATAGGAGTAGCACCTTTAGGTTAAATTCCTGAGAGAGGCTTTCCAAAAGGGGCTTTAAGTGGGTAACCTTTCAGTGCCTTCAATACCAGACAAAGATTACTCTGTGGTACAAATCAGATGCACCGGCAGATGTAGCTGCTTCATTCCCTTGAGGAAGCAGGATACACCAGGATGAGATCTTTTCTGCGGCTGAAAAAGTTCTTTACCTTGATATTCCCTGGGTAGCCCATCAGGTCAAAAACTGGCAGGCCCTAACTCGGGATGATGAGGTCAAATGCATGAGGGCTTAGCTCCCACTCTGAGATCCATGGTCAGACTTGAGAAAAATTGGCCTGCTATGTGGGGCACCAACAGAGAAAACAGATAAGCCTCTGCCCAATAACAGAGCTCCACCACCTCTGTGGCCTTTGCAGTGTTGTGAGTGCCACTTTGCTTACTGACATATACCACTACTGTGGCATTGTCCAAGAACACTCTGACCGCTTTGCCCTGCAGGAGGGACCGAAACCACTCCAGAACCAGGGAGATTGTTCTGGTCTTTAGTTTGCAGATTGACTAGGAGTGTAATCTGCAAAATACCCATACGCGCACCATCAACCAGTACACCCAAAGCAAATTAAACAGACAACCTCATGATATCAAAGAGGGTCATAAAAGTGGATTTATTAATCTTCAACACATCTGAAACTTTACAAGACTGATTTGGTGGCGCCTTTTTCAGGGGTTTCATCTTAATGGATAATGTTATATCTGCTGTATATATAATGTTATAGCTTTGAAAATCCACCTTTCAATTGGGAGCAGGGAGACCAATGTGCCAGGTGGTGTCCCTGCAGAGGGCATCTGTATCCTAGCCCAAGGTATCAATTCCATATTCAGTGCCATTGATCCCAGTAGCTGTAGGTAGACCCTGGTCCTGGCAGCTGCTTGAGAGCAAAAACTCCTGAGCTGCAGCCATAGTTTGTCAAACCTTTCTGAGGTAAGAAACACCCTGCCCAAGCGAGTATTGAAACAGGCACCCAAGTCCTGGGAGGAAACTAGGCTGCTCTTGAGGTAGTTGATCACCCATCCCAGCTTCTACAGCTGACAGATTAACTGGGTCATGTCCACTCTGGACTATTCCATGGAGTCAGATTGAATCAGCTGATCATCCAGGTACAAGGGAACCTAGATTCCCTGCTTTGAGAAGGTGCGAGTTGCTGTGGCCAGGCCAAAACTGCAGGAGCATGAAACTGAAAATGGTAACTCAGGACAAAGAAATAGAGGAACCACTGATGCTGCTCTTGGATAGGAATATGGAAGTACATTTTGGCCACACAATAACATGGTGACCAGAATTGCATACAATATTCAAGGTGAGGTCGCACCAGGAGCGATAGAGAGGCATTATAATATCCTCTGGTTTTTTTCTCTATTCCTTTCCTTATAATTCCTAGCTTTCTATTTGCTTTCTTGGCCACTGCTACACACAGGGCTGAGGGTTTCAATGTATTATCCACAATGATGCCTAGATCCTTTTCCTGGATGGTAGTTCCTAATGTGGAAGCTTGCATTGTATATCCATAGTTTGAGTTGTTCTTACCTAAGGAGATCATTCCAGAAAGCAACTAACCAGCCTGGATGTACGGTGTAGACACTGTCGTAGTGAAAATGTCTACAATCATATGCTGAGCCATCACGGCCCCGCACGCTCATGGCACCTGTGCGGAGATCTCATGACATGGGCAGAAGGGGGCGGAATGGGGGCATGACTAGCTGCAGCCACGTACAAAGCCTTTTCAGTAACGGCCTGTGTACGCTCTCGGTGTACCCTGTGGATTCACATCTTAATCCTGTGGAGATGAGGAATAAGGGCAGGACTTAGAAGATCTCTAGCTAGGCGCTGCAATACGTCCCATATGGCTAAATGGCTGTGACAAAGATGTTTTGAAAAGGTTTGCCTGCAGGCTGGAGGACCTCAGGATATTGTCTATGGCAAAGAGTGCAGAGTGAAGGAAGATACCGTAACTGCATTAAACACCCCTACAAAGCAATGGGAATGAGAAATTATGTCTGTGAAGACTATACTGACCATTCCTCTATTCGGATTTATGCTTTTCCTGATGTATGGCCAGTATGTGGGTGGGTATAGGAGGGAGACATGTTGGAGTGAATAATGCAGGGTAGATGTGTAGTACTGGGACACCGTGCCATGCTTTTATACCAGCTGCTGTATATAGGAGCAGGGCATGTGTTTTGCATAGGCATGGGTAATGTGAATGCAAGTGAGAGTGTGTGTCTGGAAGTGGTTTGAGGGTAACTCCAGAGTCCCTGTTGTGCACAGCTGCAATTCTGGGGGGACATAACTGGTTGGCAATTATCTGGACCATAGGGATGAACACAGCATACACAGTTGCCAGTGTGAATGGGCAGGAATGAACTGAATTGTTGGGATATTTTTGACTTAGGGATAGTTTTGCTCCTTCAGCTGCTATCTGTGACTGTAGTCATGGCCTGCCTGCAGTTTGCACGATGAAGAAAGGAAAATGTCCTGTGGGCTAAGAAAGTATATGTTACAATACAGCCTTGCGGCCTGCTGTAGTCTGGAGGCCTTGCTTTGAGTAGAAGTACGTGGAGTCAGGCTCAGAGAGAAACAGGTCTGCTTAGAGAATTAATTAGCAGAAAACATACTTTCGGCCTTGAAGAAAAAAGAAAATGTCATTTAGCACCAGGAGATGAGAAGACCATAAAACAGGCCAAGGAATGCAGGAAAGATTTGCTCCACAGCACAGATAAGAAGCACAATTAAGCACAGACCAAGAGACCCTGAGAGCCCCAGCTGCAGAGAAGGCAGCCCTAAGGCATAATTGGCATTATTCATGGGAGGGGGCCTCAGAGAAGGAGTTCTAGCAAAGTTTTCTTTCTTTGTAAGTAACTCTGACTTTCTGGGGATGACATCAGAACTTCTAGAAGTTTTTTGTGACGGAGAATATCTTTATAAGGGGACGGTTCTATAACTCAGTGGGCAGTCTGCTCCCCAATTCCGGTAAGGGAAGTGGACTGTCCACCACCTTTCTCAGACAAAGACTTTTGCTCAAAGCAGTTGCTGTTTGCTCGAATACAATGCTTTTATTTGGGTACCAGGACAAACAATTTGCAGTCTGAGTGATTTGTTGCTAATTGGTAATTGGTGATATCTAGAAAAAACAGTTGTTGTGGGATACAGGGCCCCACAGAATGAGACCCGGCACATTGGTAGGGGACAGCTGCTTTTGGCCATGTATTCATGCTGTTTGTAGTATAGCATGCACTCATTCCGAGGGTCCCTAATGTGTGACAGTAGAGATCCCTAGTCCATACGTTGCATTGTACTGCCTTTTGTCTGGGATCACCGGTGCTCGGCTGCTTACAGTTTTCCCCTACTGCTATGTATGCTTTGCTGCAAGGGGTGTCCTGTGTAACATTTTACTCTCAATGTGGTTTCATAGGATCTCTGTGTGCACAACGGCCACTTTGCAGTGTTACCCGCAGGCTATAGACGTGACTGTATGGTCTGTACTGCCGCAGCACTATTGTATCTCTGCAGTCATGTGTTGCTTCCATGTGCACACTGCTGTCTGCGAGCTCTGCAGATGGTGGTGTACATTTTCACAGCGGAGGCATGGCCACACAGACACGGGAAGGATCAGCTACCTCTATCATTTTGTAATCCGGTGAGCGCGTGTACGTCTAACGCCCCAATTACGGAACAGCGGATTCATCTAACCCTGTGGTTCCGTTATCAGGTATAAATTGGCCCCGTCTATGATTTATACGTGCCCGTTGCCCAGACAATTCTTTTCTGGAATCACACTCCATGTGAATAAATTTGCACTTGTCCGTATTAAATTTCATCTGCCATTTGGACGCCCAGTCTTTCAGTTTCTCAAAACCCTCTTGCATTTTAAGAACTTTGAATAATTTTGTGTCATCTACAAATTTGATCACCTCGCTTGTTTCCATTTCCAGGTCATTTATGAATATGTTAAAAATCAGTGGACCCGGCACAGATCTCTATCATCCACTCCTCCCTTCTTCAAAATGTTCCCTCTTTGTCAACTCTCCCTCCATTAAACGTATCTTCCATTGCTTCATCTCTCTCCTCTGACCTTTCCTACACGTTCTTTACTCCCCCTAATTGCACTTTCCTTACCTCCATCCTCCTTTCCTTTCCTCTCTCTCTCCTTAGCCTTCAGCTCTCCCTATCATCTTCCTTCTTTTCATCCACAGCAACATAGCTTTCAGCTCTCCCTCCATCTTTACCCCCCCAATCAATCCACCTAGCCTTTAGCTCACCCTCATCCCATCTTTCCTCCCCCATATGCTTAGCCCTTAGCTCCCCCTCCCTTCTTTCTTCTATTCACTCTGTTCAGCCTGCTTAGCCAAGCCTAGCCCAGCCCAAGCTGTCCTGGCCAATGGTAGCAGTGCTGGTCAGAGTCTAGTGCCTGCAGCATAGCCTCTGCCCCACAGCTGCCATGGTCTCCTGTGAACAGGAATCACACTGATAGATGAGAACAGCAGCAAGGAGAGAAGCAGCAGACTCCGTGGCCAGTGCTGTTTGCCAGTACCTCTCAACAGGCTCCCTGCAGGCCATAATTCCAAAGGTGAAAGGACAGATCGGAGTGACTGCTTCGCGCACGGCTGTAACTCCACCTCCCTTGACATCACTTCCTGCATGTTGGTCTCTCCCCCCCCCCCCCCCCGGCTCTGTCACACTGAATATCAGGGACAGAAGGTTGTTACAGGCTGTGGATAATCCTCAAAAATCAGGGACGTCTGGTAACCTTAGGGCAGCCCTCTTACCAGATCAAAAGAGAAGCTGCACACCTACCTGCTAGCTCTCAAAAGCAGCAGCACCTAATGCACAGCTCCCTAAACAACCCACAGGCCTGATTCAGCCCTCAGAGCTTCATTGTTTTGTACTGACAGTTTTTCGTCTGGTGGCTGAATCCAGCCCTCAGAATAAAGGGTCTCCCCACCCCCCACAGCATCAGCAAAACCACTTGGGTTTCCCAGGCTCAGCCAAAGATAGTGGAACTGCCAACCTGCAACACTGAAGAGAGCTGAGCCATTGGGAGGAGAAGCCTAGGGCCACCAGTAGGAGTTTCCAGCTCCTGCCACTGTAGAGCCAAAGAGGGAAAGGGCCAAACCATGCCGTAAGGTGATGGGTAATGTGCTCAACCTTTAAATGTGCAGAACCTATGTCCAGATGTGCACATCTAGGGGGTAGTTTGCAAAGAATCCTCCTAGCATTTAGGCAGCAAGAATGCAGCTACATGTCAGTGTTTTAGAAATGTATACCTGCTATATGGCTACTGGCATGCAAATAAACCTTAAAGAGAACGTTCTTGCATTGCGCTGCGCATACTCTCATTCTGGGCACTTAGGAGGAGCATGGGCGGAGCGCACAAGGATGCGTGCCGATCAGAGAGTATTTATCTCTAACATTTAAGGGCTCAGTCTATGACTAAATAGAATACTTTGTTGGATTCATAAATTACTATACAGGTATAGCTACCTAGCAGCAGATCCATGTGTCCAGTTTAAGTTCTATAATATTAAAAATCAGTTTTTCCAGTTCTCCTCGTATTTATTATATCACTCTATTTCTTGGATAGCTTTTCTGGCTATTCTGTCCAATGCCTGAACCATTATACATGAAGTCCTGTATCAGGGCTTACCTCTCTCAATATAGGCATTTCCTTGTCCAGCCTTCCTTCGTCTGACTTCGAGAAGCTTATAGACTAGTATAATTTACGCATGTACCTGAAAAATCTAGGCGTTCTAGGGCTGATGTACATATCCATGCTTGAACGTCAGCTGCATTTTCAGCCACTTACACTAGTTTTTTTATAAAGAAAAGTAGGTGCCTGGTTAGAAAATCCCTTGTCTGAAACTCACTTACATACACACATTTCCATGGCCATTTTCATGCTCTCCCATATTTGGGGCACGCATTATTTGCATATGATTTGTTAGCTGGATCTGGGGTAAACTGTGTGTGCGTTAGGCAGGGCCGGCACAAACTAGGCAGTCACCTAAACACCAATGATCAGAGGGCACCCATTGCCGCCGCCCCTCTCTGGGATCTGCGTGGTGGCAATGCATTTAGAAAGGCGCCGTGATGCCAGAGTTCACATTCTCTTCTGGCGTTGCGGGCCATTTGCATTTCCACTCCCCCCCCCCTCCGATTCCACTTCCACAGTTCATGCTCCCGTTCTACTTACTGTTAAAGGAAGTGTGAGCAGCACTATGGCACCAGAAGAGAAGGGAACCGGTGCCGCTGCACGTCCCGCATAGGGATAGTAGCAGCGGCAATGGGTGCAGGGTCAAGGCTGGGAATGAGGTTTGCCTGGATGCCTCCTGCCCTTGCATTGGCCCTGGTGTTAGGGACTGTGTGCTGATCTTCAGTAAGCAACTAACGCAGGCTTATCACATTAGCCTCTGTGCCGTTGTGAGTAGTAGGACAAAGAGGCACAACTCTCCGCTTAATGCAAAAATCTTTTCAATAAAAAGAGAGAAAAAAAAATTGTTGGAAGAATAATTTTCCCCTGCAGGGGCCGAGCTGTCACTTCCCTTTCATTCACCATGTTGTGCCGTTTAGTTCTGAAACCTAATTATATTTGGTATGATCTCCTGCTGGAGCCCTGAACATCAAAAGAAACATACTGATATGCCTTTAATAGTGTTATTCGGGATCAGACCACACTAGACAAACTGTCTCATTTCGGGGAGATATATGGCTGCAATTTTCCCTTCGCCACTGCAGTGTCATTCATCTTACATAGTTTTACTCAGTACACCTAAACTGTAATGATATGGAGCCAAGCCACGACCATTCGTCTCCTTCATTCTGCTATGATCACCTAGAGGGCAACACACCAACTGTGGACTTTTGTTTAAGATGATTAAGATAGTCTCAAACAAAGATCAAACACTAGGTCTTTAGTGATCCCTTTATACTGGGCATATTAAGTTAGGCCAGAGATATATTATCTCCTGCCAGAGGTGTAAATCTGCCCAGACAAATCCCTAAGGTAGAAGGAGTGGAGGGGGGGAGGGGGGGGGGAGGGGGCACCACTTGCAGCTGCTCTTGTATCTTCTAAGTGGTCTTCCCGCGCTCTGGGGCCCTTTAAAATGCTTGGGGTTCATAATTTTAATTTCCACCAGTGTCTCTGGCTAGTTATTTGCTATTGTCTGTTTTTCCAAAGCAAAGTAGCTAGTGGTTATGGCAGCGAATCCGAACCAGGGAACTCAGTGTTCAAATGTTTATGTTTGTTTATGTTTATAAGAAAATAAGATATGCCATACTGGGTCAGACCAAGGTCCACCAAGCCCAGTTTTCCGTTTCCAGTAGTGGCCAATCTAGGTCACAAGTACCTAGCAGTTTCCCAAAAAGACACATAGGTTCCACAATCCTTGTCCTAGGACAAGCAGTGGATTTCCTGGGTCCTCTTTAATAATGGTTGATGTTTATTGGTATTTGATTAACTGTCCTTCGGAGGCCCTCTGATGCGCCTTGTGACCTTGGGCAAGTCACTTAACCCTCCACTGACTCGGGTACAAACTTACATGACTTTCTAATGTGAGCTACCGCATTAGTCTACCACAGGGCCCATTTCATACAACGGAATCTAGTTACTAATACGCACACATCGCATTTGCACACACTAACATGGTAGGACTATAGGACACATTATTAGTAGCTCTAGCTCAGTGGTTCTCAACCCAGTCTTCTGGGACCCCCAGGCCAGTCAGATTTTCAGGATAGCCACAAGAATATGCATGAGATAGATCTGCATGCACTGCTTCCATTGTATCTCATGCATATTCTTGTGGACATTCTGAAAACCTGACTGGACTAAGAGTCCCAGAGGATTGAGTTGAGAATCACTGCTGTAGCTATTAGCCTGTAAGTCCCCAGGGAATCAGGAAATAGCTCAAAGATCTCAATATAATTCTCCTTTAGCTACCAGGAAAATTTAAAACAAATGCATGGCAGCACGCTTCAGTTTCTGCAGAAAACCCATAACAACAACAACAACAACAAAGTCACCCCATATCCATGATCCTTCCAAAGTCAAAACCATAAATAGCAAACATGAAGGCTCAAAAGTGTGCAAAATGTTCTTGTAAGAACATCTCAGCCATTTACACTTTTGCAACGCCACAAGAGAGAGAGTTTCTAGTCCTGGCTACCCAGAAAATATTGCAATCAAAACAAGTTACCAGTTTCTGCAGGTGGTTAAGGATTCATGCATCAACATCAAAATCAAATCATCATCTACTCTTAAACTAATGTAGTTAAATACAAACCAGTGCAAATCCAACTAGTCATTTAAGAGCTAATTTATAACAGCGCATCAGCAAATTTTAAAAAACGAAAGCATGCCTATAGTTCCATCTGAAATTTACATTTACATCTGCTTTTCACCATGCGATCATTTTCTAGGATAATTTCCATGCAGACTTGCACATTTTCAAAAGCATGCGCAAAACAGAGAGGCATGTTTACGAAGCCCTGCGCAAGTAACACGGGTGTGGGCCACATTACCAACTGACCTCTGTAGTTACTGTGCTTCAACATGGCAAAACGGCCTTACCAATGCAGAGGTGTTACTTGCACCCACGTTAGGTGCGCTGAGCATAGGTGTCGCACTGGCTACGAAGGCCGGTGCTAGCTGCAAGAATGCCCCCTCTCATCCAGTCACAGCCACGCACTACGTCTTAGCACAGCGCACAAACCGTGTGCTAAATCCCAATGCTACCGGGTAGCACGCTTCAGTAGATGTGCCCTAAAGCTCTTCACAACCCCATCCCTAAACTACCTCGGCAAGCCCAGGAAGTGTGCGCATTAATTTAGCTGCATATGAGGCACAGCGTTTTACTGCTGTGAGTAAAGCAACACTTTACTTCCAGAAATCTTTTTGAAAATGACCCTACTGGAGGGCAATTTTCAAAGTGTTTTACACTCCTAAATTGGTTATCTGAAAACTGCCTACCTTTAATACTGAAAGGTGTAGAAATGGACAGATAAAGGGGATACCAGAATCCCCAATATGTAATTGAAGATGGATGAATTTCAGAATGTGTTTAGAAGTTTGACTTTTTACCTACTTCCTCTTAAATAGAAAAGGACGTCATGATCATGAGTTCTGTGTAACCGTCTTTAAAATAGTTTGGAACATTGTTAACGCAAGCATAAAGAGTAAACATAGGCCACAGTTCATTGTACAGTCAATGCTGACACAACATAATTTTTGCAACTTTGCAATTATAAATAATTTTGTCATAATCAAGTAAATTTCATTTAATACACTGTAATCAGATCTTACTCTGTAAAAAGAACTTTGGCGACACCTTGTGTTATTTCACGTTTATAATAAATGACTGTTACTTCCCCTTTTTCTTTAATAAAAAGGAGCTTTTCAGGAGGAAGAATTTGAATTCGGCAGGCATGGAACTATGCGTGTCCATGACCGTCTGTGGTTTTCCCTCCGAGCTCAAAGAAAATAGCACTTTGTGTGTGATTGTATTCTGTGTTACTCTCTACCTGTTTCTCACTGCTTGAGGGACCAGAGACCGAAAGAGCCGTAGTACTGTGGCCAGATCACGGGGCTTTCTTCAGTTGGTGCCGTTCTCAGATCTCTGTGTTTCTTCAGCAGTTGGAAACAGCAGACAAGTCTCCAGTGAGTGAGTATACTAAAGACTTGACCGATATCTGTGTGTATATTGTGATTGTGATGTAAAGCCGGTAAGGTTAATTAGAGATCTCAGATAAGTGGAGCGGGAAGGCTCGTGAGATAGGGCAAGAGAAAGGAAGCCCTAATTATGAAATGAGGTGCGAGTTTGGTGATAGCGCCCTTATGTGGCCGTTAACATTTGATGACTGCCAGTAACAAATTGTGTTGGTTACAGTATGAGATGGCTCTTAATGATTTGGGGTGACCTCATACCAGTCATGAATGGGTCGTGTATGGTTGGTGGCAGTTTAAGGCTCAAAAAGTGCAGCAAGCCACTGACTCTGTGTTTGAAAAATTTAAAAATCAAGTGTTTAGGATGGATAGTGTAAATATAGAAGAAACTGAGACTTACAGGGAAAAACTTAAATCATTTCTTTATGAAAAAACAGAATTAATCAAACAAAGTTTTGAAGGACTAATTTTCATGTCATAATTGTAGTATGAAGTTTGTTTTCTCTAATTTAGTGGTTAGGGAAGTGTGTTGTGCAGTATAAGTTTTGTTATTTACTGCAGTAATAATTTGGAGGTTTCCGGCACAGATAACAGCTTGGCATGACTGCAGTATTAGCAGGAAGGAAGTCTTGAGCAACCGTGGTAAGATTTTCTTTTGTTAGATTAACCATAAGCCTTATTGGGAAGTTAAAAAAAAAACTCCAAATGTGATTAACTATTTTGTTTACTTGTGTATGAATAGTAAATAAGTTTTGTTTTCTAGGTCCAGATCTGAACTTATTTTGGGTTATGAGAATTTATTTACTGATTCCATTCTATGTGTAATAATGCAAATGCTGAAAAATATTATTAGAAACATTACTCCTCGGTGCTTCTTATGTCTCTGGATATTTTGGAAAAAATGATTGATGATATATTCTCCAAATTGTATTTTTAGTTATAATTGATGTGAATGAATGGGAAGATCTTCCATGCTTTGATGTATTTAGATATTTGATAAACTGTGTGATGTGATAAAGGTTAAAAAATTAGGTGTTTAAAGGAAAGAGAAGTTAGTAACTCAACCGGAAAAAAAATTTGGTGAATATATGTATAATGTTTTATTTTTCCTTTGTGATAGTGGACTAGTTGAAAATTACAACTAGGTGATAGTGTATGAGTAACAATGTATGAAGAAAAAATGCTGATGTTTTTCCTAGTCTCTTTTAAACTAATCTGCAGGAGTCATTTGGAGGAGTGATCTTAAATTCTCATGTCATGTATGTTTTAGTTATTATGGAAAGACCTCTGCAGAATTGATGTTGTTAATTGCAAGTGTGTTTGCTAACTCTATTGCTGCTGTTTGTGTTCTCGCTCAGAAATTTCCCACTGGACTTAAGCCACTGGGCTATTTTTCAGATTTTTGTTGCCCTGTTGTAGCAGGAATGCCTCCATGTTTTCAGTTTTCTGGCAGCTGTATTCTGTGCAGAGTCGGCTGCTTGTTATTTGCTAGTGCTCAACCAGCTGAAGTGTTCACTCTTTTTAGAGCTCTTATCTGCTCATTTGATCATCAATACTGATTTTGTCTCAGGCCTCTTGCATGAGGAGCTCTATGTGCTGATACTACTATGCTGTTTTGTTCTGAAAACTGTGTAACAAAGATAAAACTGTTAAGCCATTAAGAAGTGGTAATTGACTTTCTAGTTGGCTCAAATTTGGTGTTAAAAAGTTTTACCCTTATGTAAATGTTCCTTCTTTTGTGAGCTTAGATGTCTATGCGAATTAGAATGGAATAGAGAAGTAGTCTAATGACTAGAGTACTAGCACTCCTTGTGACCTTGGACAAGTCACTTAACTTGGAATTTTTCTTTGGCAAGGAGGGGTTATCAATGTTCCTGTTTAATGTGCTGTACCAAGTTTTAGTTGCAATGTGAACTGTTGTGATTAGTGGGGAAAGTAATATTAAATAATAACATAAAAAGGAAAAGGGCATATTACTGATAATGTTTAAAGTAATGTGAGTTGAACCATTACCTAAGATAAGAAAGCCTTTCTAATAATTGTTGACAATTAAAATGAGTTTGTCATAAACTGCTAGTTACCGGTATGTTTTAATGTTTGTTACCCCTTGAATAACCAGATTGACTATATCTTGTATATTGCTATAACTGGAGAGTACATCAAATATAATTAATTAGTGATATCAATATGTACAATTGTGTTCCTGACAGGAAAAAGAAATGTGTCTATCAGGCCACATGCTAACATTTGATATGGCAAGTAGACAGAATAAGCTTAGGAATGTGGATGAAGATAATAAGTATGTTACAGGCTAGCTATGTAATAATTTAGTGCTAGCTATAGATGTATTGTAATTAACAATAGATAATATAATTCTGTTTGACAATTTAAGACTGTCATTAGGGATGAATAATTGTGCTTGTTTGCAATTGTATGGCATCAAGAGAGATGCTGTAGTGGAGAGTTAGCACAGTTACTTACCTGTAACAGGTGATCTCCGGAACAGCAGGAATTAGTCTTCACATATGGGGTACGTCGGTACCGACGGAGCCTGCACGGGAATGCTCCCCAGCATCCAATCAGAAAGCTTTTGGGAGCATCCCTCGCGCCTGCGCGGTGACTTCCCACCTTTCCCACTGCCTCTCCTCAGTTGAGTTTCATAGCTGAGACAGAAGGAGAGAAAGAGGAAAGGAAATAGATAGATACAACTCCTAGGGGAGGTGGGTGGGTTGTGAAGACTAATTCCTGCTGTTCCGGAGATCACCTGTTACAGGTAACTGTGCTATCTCCAGGAACAAGCAGGAATGAGTCTTCACATATGGGGACTCCCTAGCTGAGGGTGCCAGGGGAGATCCCATAAATGCATATCCCTGGAACAGTACGGCATTACCCAACCTGGATCTCCGGCATCCCCTGGGGGATGGGGGGTAGGAGTTGAATAGAGCAGAGCTGCAGAAGAACAGCAAATCTAAAGACTACAGGGAAAAAGTCTTTAGAATGTATGTCAAGTATCAGTAAAATATTTAATGAACTAGCACAATATAGAGCTTACCTACTGGATTGTAGGAAGTAGACAGTAGATGCAGTAGCGGAATCTTCAAGGTAACGCCACAGCAGTGAGGAAGAAGTTCCAATCTGGAATGGGCAGGTGACCCAGGTATCAACCGAGGCAGGAGAAGATTGGCAGGCCTCCAATGAAAAGCTTTATGGAAAAAGCTGAGAACTCTTTTAGGTACAGAGTCATAAACATTGAGGACGAAAAGAAGAAAACTGACCGATCTGGAAATTAACCCAGTCCGGAAGGGAAGAGAGGGCACGGAAAAAAGCCCCTATTCCCAAGGAGAACAGAAGTGTACTCAGGAATACTGAAGATATACACTGTCTTTCCTAGCTGGTAAGAGATAGGAAGACATTGAAGCTGGAGACTGCATAGAGAGGGAGATGTATAACAAAAATAGAAGCTGTTGACGTCACAGCAGTAATTGTTAGTATAACCAGTCCCAGTTACTGAGCCGTATGATAATAGGCAAGTTGACTGTCTGGACCCCACAAGAAAATAAAACCTAAGCACTGACAGTCAGGGAGATAGGTTAGACATAGGGTGCTATGGACATCTCCCAATATGCGCATATATATATGCATATATATATATATATATAGATATAGATATAGGTAAGGAGAACCTACATATCTATACATAGGAGGATATATATATATGTCCAGACAAGCGTGAAATATAGAAATGTAGATAGATATATGTATAGATAGAGGCGGGATGGCTGATGCCCACCCGGGGTATAAAAAAAACAGGTATGCACAGGACACATACATACAGGAAAATAATTATCAGAATACATGCCTGCAACTGAGCCACAGAAAACATTCACATGGGGAATGTGATGGGAAAAAAATCCCTCCAGTAATAGGGGGGGCGAAACCCACCTGAAGAAATATAGAGAATCTATTTCTGTGGAGCAGGAATGTAGGTCAGTGGAAGCACCAGCATGGTTGCGAGAAAAACAGAGGATAACAGCAGTCTGGCCAGAGTACGTCAGCAGTACCTTAGGACTCTGATATGTCCAAAGGACAAGAAGAACGCAGAGACGAAGATACCAAGGGACCCAGCCAAGGGGTTCAGGGGTATCATGTATGGTAAAATAGTATGCGTTGTCCAAGTGGAGTAGAAAACATAATGCTAAGCTGGAAGGAACAGGAATATATTCCGGCCAGATTGGAAACTCCGTGGGCTCCACGTAGAAAAAAACTTGTCCTCTGGATATGAAAGACCCTCAGAGACAAAGTTCAATGCTCTGTAGCAAGGGCCCATAGCAGGAAGCTTCCCTGAAGATTGCAGAGAGCATTGTGCAGGAGAATTATAAGATAAAACTGACAGAAGTCAGGTGCGTTGCCATATCCTAGGAAAGGATATGGCCAGAAGAAGATACGCTGCAGTGAATAGCATTATGCAAGATAGTTGCAAGAAGCTTGCAATGAGCACTAAGGTGATCACTGGAACTCCTGCATGTACAGCAACTGAACCAAACAGCAGAGGGGATTCCCCTGTATGAAAACAGAGAGAAAACAGACAAAGGCAGCGGAGAAGATTTCCGTTCCTGTCTGATGAGGTGTTCAGAGCACGCATTGAAGGAAAAATAAACAGTCTACACTGGAAGAAAAGGAAGTGTTTCAGTATGGCACCAACTCAAGCAGGGGAGACCCTGGAAGAGAGGGGGTCGGAAAGTGACTTACCATATTGTAAGTCAGCTGAGGGAAAAGATGTCCATATGGGGACAGAACTATCATGGGATAGTTGTAACCTCCCTTCGTGGTAGTAAGAATGGGAGAATTCTGTAACCCATGGACAAAAGCATCCCAAGAGCATAGCATACTGGAAAAGGAAAACCAGTGTAGAGTTTGAAGAATAAACTTCTACTAAGGAGAAGTTAACTGTAGAGTGCAACACACAGGAACCTATGGTTGCTTGCTATGAGTAGACTGGGTAGAGTCTGGAGACTTCAGACTAGGATGAGATGTCCCTTGCTTGGGTACACCGGGGGGATGGGCAGAAGAAGGATGAAACTTTCTCTTCTTCGGGAAAGACGGTTTGGTAGGACATTTCCTACTTCCTGGGGAAAAGGAAGGTTTAGGATGGTTTCCAGAACCAGGAAAGTCAGTGGAGCAATGAGCAACCTGATGTAGAGCTTCTCTATTGAAAAGGTTTTCTCCAGTACAAGGAGAATTACCCAGTGTATGTTGTGCCCATCTGCTCAAGTCTGAGGCCTGCAGCCACGCTGTACGGCGCACTCCAATGGCAATAGCAGAGGATCTGCTAACAGACTCAAAAGAGTCTAGAGAAGCCCAGGAAAGAAACCAAGAGATATTCCTGCTATGATTAAGGAGCAAGGAATAGTCAGAGGCCTTAGGTTCTGACAAAAAAGGAGACAAAAGAGAACTTCTCTGTGACCTCCTGAAGTGTGAGACTCATATAAAAAATATATGAAATAATTCTGGAAGCCAACATAGACGTTTGGAAGATTTGACATCCAAAGGCATCAAGTGCTTTAGATGCACGACCTGGTGGGGAAGAAGAATGCTTCTTCTTGCTTCTGACCTTCCGCATTGCCGATTCCACTACAATGGAATGATGCGGAAGTTGGCTTTTCTGAAACCCCGGAGAGGGAGGCACCTGATACAGAACATTCATGGCTGTAGAAGGCGCAGGAACCTTTAAAGGTGATTCCCAAATCCTCAGAAGAAGGTCCTGCAAAGACTGATGCAAAGGAAGCATTATGGTTTCCTTTTCTGCAGGATCTTGGTCAAGAGTAGGACCAGGAATAGGAATGGCAAGAAAGGCAGCCATGTCAAGGAGAAATTTCTGAAAAGAAGGATCTCCCAGAGGAACTATTCCTGGGTAGGCTGAGGTTGAATGAGCAGCGTGAGCACCCGAAGACCTACTGGACTGGTGCATAAAACGAACCCTACGAGATGGAGGACGGTACTGACAGTTCTGATTCGAGGCAGTTAGTACTGCATCGTTGGTTCCCGGTATCGATTCCAAGCTAGGCATAGAAAGGATCGATGGCACCGAAGGAACTGCAGGAAACGACATCGATACCGGTACCGGCATTGGGGACGGTAATGCCATCGTAGCAGGTATCGGAGGTTACCGAAGCGGTACAGAGGTAACCGGAGAGCTTTGGTAATTATCCCCGGTACTGCGTAGTCAGAGGCGACATGGATCGGCTCTGAAACACGTCGGAACCAAGTCATCTAGACTGGATATGGATTCTAGACTGGGCATCGAAACGAGCGTCGGTGGTGGAATCGGCGATGCCGCTACATGAAGGTCAATCGGGATCGTATCGATCAGCACCGAAGGCACCGAGGACGTCCGAGGGCGACGCCCGGTGAAGAGAAGAACACTCGACACCGGCGCCAATGTCGGGGTATCGGTACCGCTCGAAGCCGGTACCTCCCCAAGCATGGCGTAGATAGAGGAAAGTCCATCTGGGGCGCATCGATCGGCCCCGAAGGTACCCAGGACACCAGATGACGATCCCCGGTGAAGAGTGGAACCCTCGACACCGATGCCGGGGCATCAGTACCACTCGACGCCGGTATTGACCCCGTGGTCGACTGGGATACAAGAAAGCTAGACTGGGTCGTATCGATCGGCCCCGAAGGTACCGAGGACTCCAGACGACGATCCCTGGTGAGGAGCGGAGCACTCGACACCGGTGCCGATGCTAGGGAATCGGCACCGCTCGAAGCTGGCACCAACCTCGCGCATGGCTGGGAAGCAGAAAAACCAGCCAGGGTCGGGTCGATCGGTCCTGAAGGTACCGAGGACACCCGACGACGAGCCCTAGTGAAGAGTGGAGCACTCGACACTGGTGCCGATGCCGGGGGAGCGGCACCGCTCGAAGCTGGTACCAACCCTGCGCATGGCTGGGCTGCAGGAAAGCCAGTCTGGGTCATGTCGATCAGCCCCGAAGGTACCGAGGACACCAGCTGACGATCTTCGGTGAAGAGTGGAGCACTCGACACCGGTGCCGATGCCGGGGGATCGGTACCGCTCGAAGCGGGTACCACCCCCGAGCATGGCTCAGGTATGTTCTGTGAGGAGTGAACCCCAGGAACAACCTGAAACCCCGTAAATGCTTTGGAGCATGAAGACTCCCGCCGGGATCTTATCGCCAATGGGGTCTTGAGGGCAAGGCCGGAGCCGTCATCATGCTGGGCATGAGACCTACCCATCAAGGATTGGCTAGTCTTAACAGACTGTTTGTGGGTTACCTGATCCTGGAGAGAAGAATAAACCGACCTCCTCACCTCAGGAGGAAAAACGGCATCAAGGGATACCCGAAAAAGAGAAGGTCTTCTCCCAATACTAAAGCCTGATGGACCAGGGCAAAAGGGGTCAGGACCCAAACAGGTTAGACACCAGGCACTGGAGTCTAAAAAGAAAACTAAGTTTCCGCAGTGAAGGCACTTCTTAGGGGAAGAAGGCTCCATGTTGGAAAGGCCCGGTAGGCCCCAAAAAGAGAACAGAAAAACTAAGGAGAAATTATTTCTCTAAGTTGGAAAAGAAAAGAATAAAGCACCGGCGGTACCGGTATCGGCGGGAAAGAAAGCCGCGACCACAAGAAAACAAGAAAATAAGGATTTTAAAGAAAAAAGTTTCTGCGGTGACAGGAAGTACGTCCTGTGGGCTCCGCGGAAAAACGAAAACTGAGGAGAGGCAGTGGGAAGTCACCGCGCAGGCGCGAGGGATGCTCCCAAAGGCTTTCTGATTGGATGCTGGGGAGCATTCCCGTGCGGGCTCCGTCGGCACCGACGTATCCCATATGTGAAGACTCATTCCTGCTTGTTCCTGGAGATGGGTTTTTACAAATTATATAACTAAAACCTGTATATATGTAAATTATGTCAAAACTGTAAATAGTTCTGAACCTCCTTAACTTTACAAAGTTGCTTAAAGTTACATGTATTTTTGGATAGTTACTTATTGTTACTCTGTAATACACACTGTTCTCTGTATTTTGACTTATGTTCAATGTAAACCGCCACTGATCTTAGGAAATGGCGGTATATAAAAACGTTGCAAATAAATAAATAAATAAAATTGTATGCACCGAATCCTATGGGCCGAAGAAGAAAACTACTGTGAATGATATGTTACTGAATATGGAGACTCCTGATAAAGATCAGCGATTCCAGCGGAACTACTCATGTATGCGCAGCAGTGAAGCCTGGGTAGACAGTCACTGAAAAAGCTCTAAGATGTGCATGGGCACAGCCCATGGTGAGAAAGGATGCTGCTGAAGAATCTGAAGTGATGACTGGTGTCATGAGATGAGGGACTAATCTCTGAATTATTGCTAGATCTATGAGAAGCAGTTGGCCACTGCTAGAAGAGGTAGTGTTTACAAGAATAATTGGTAGTCTTGCTCTCTGTACACATTTTTATTGAGGCTAAGCAAAGGTAAACAATGTCACATGATTTTGTATAACGATTTCTTCCAAAGAACAAGATGGAGCTCACCTATGGACCAGATGTGCCTAGGACTTTGAAGGAACATCTCCAAAACGAAGCCTACTGTAGAAGATTTATTCTGGATTTGGACATGTTTCAGCTACCCCTCTTTTGTAATGATTCTTTATAGAATCACAGGGAGGACTGTAGAAATGGACAGATAAAGGGGATACCAGAATCCCCAATATGTAATTGAAGATGGATGAATTTCGGAATGTGTTTAGAAGTTTGACTTTTCACCTACTTCCTCTTAAATAGAATAGGATGTCATGATCATGAGTTCTGTGTAACCGTCTTTAAAATAGTTTGAAACATTGTTAACGCAAGCATAAAGAATAAACATAGGCCACAGTTCATTGTAAAGTCAATGCTGACAATATAATTTTTGCAACTTTGCAATTATAAATAATTTTGTCATAATCAAGTAAATTTCATTTAACACACTGTAATCAGATCTTACTCTGTAAAAAGAACTTTGGCGACACCTTGTGTTATTTCACGTTTATAATAAATGACTGTTACTTCCCCTTTTTCTTTAATAAAAAGGAGCTTTTCAGGAGGAAGAATTTGAATTCGGCAGGCGTGGAACTATGCGTGTCCATAGACAGTCTGTGGTTTTCCCTCTGAGCTCACAGAAAATAGCACTTTGTGTGTGATTGTATTCTGTGTTACTCTCTGCCTGTTTCTCACTGCTTGAGGGACCAGAGATCGAAAGAGCCGTGGTATTGTGGCCAGATCATGGGGTTTTCTTCAAAAAGAGGCATTCCTGGGGATGTGCTTAGGTCGAGGGGAGAGAAAGTGCTATATGCACAATTTGCAATGCAAATGTTGTGGAGAAGCAGCCTAGTGGTTAGGGCAGCAGCCTGGGACCAGGAAGACCAGGGTTCAAATCCCTCTGCTACTCCTTGTGGCCTTGGGCAAGTCACTTAACCCTCCATGGCCTCAGGTGCAAACTCTCCAGGGACAGGGAAATACCTACCGTACCTGACTAACTTGCCCTGAACTGCCACTGGAAAGGTGTCAGCTAAATATAAATAAATAAAAAAGCAGATACAACTTAACCCACAAAACTTGTACCGATAGCAATTTTCCAAAGAGAAAGTAGATGCATGCTTTCACTTTGAGAATAAGCACAAAGCCAGTGGGTAAAAACGTGCATGCAGTCTCTCTCAGCGGAGTCACAGTACCTAATTCAAATGTCTAGTACTGTTCCCACTGGATTAAATTACACTCAGGACTTTTCTGCTACTGTGCAATGCAGAATGTCCAGAGGATTCTACATTTAGTGTGTAATTTTATGAACAGGTTGCTTATGTATGATGGCTATGCAAGTGCCTACTTTTAGCCTATTTTATAGATACCTAAGGCCTGATGATATGCGCTTGGCAGTAATTGATAACTAGGTAAGTGCTGGCCAGAGCAATATCTGGATAGCGCCACTGAATGTTCCCTCCGACGGCCTCAGCATTGTCTGGATGGTGCCAGGGCGGGGTTCAAGTCTGCCTAGTTAACAGATATTCAGTCCCCTGACCAGATAGCTAACCACATGAAGTTAGGCCAGGAAAAAAGGCAGCCCTTACTTTATGCATTTGCTTTATAGATAGCAGTCTGAATATCACAGCCATCAGGAGAGCAGCGCTGGTCAACAATGAATTTAAAGATCCAGCACCTGCCACTTTCTAAATACCACTGCTGAATATCCTGATTTCATTTAGCTATGGTGGCTAGTGTAAAAAAAAACAAAACAAAAAAACCCCAAACCACCACACACCAAGTGCCATGGTGAAAGACATAATTCCTGTGAAAATCACAAATTTGATCCCTGAAAAATCCAAAAAAGATTTTTGTCAGAGCATACCGAAGGAGGATAGAACTTTTTATCATCCACTCCAGAAGGTAAACTTCGTTTTACTCAATATAGGTTCACCAAAGTTGTCATTAGAAAAACCAGACTTATCTTAAAACGTTGCTGTTATGAGGTGCATGTCGTCTCAAAGGCACAACGTGCACGTTTTGGGAATTTAAGTCCCTGTTGCAAGTGCTTCTGCCGTTGGCCATTGGCATCTGGTAGCAAGACGGGGGGAGGGGAAGGATCCAGTTTGCGCTGCCACAGAAGCAGAATCTTTTTTGTCTAGTGCTGGGTTTGTGTTATCTGCCAAGGCATAGAACACGATCCATGTGCTAAATTTATTTAATTTTATTTTAAACACATTTCTATAGCGCCATATCCAAGAGCATTCAAATGCAGGACAGATGCCGACCATGCTGCCTGCATTTACTGCACAAGCTTCACACTTACTGCGCCTTAGGTTTTGCACTTAAAAAAAAAACAAAAAACAAACACCCAAAACGCACTGTACTTTAGTAAACACGCCCCTAAGGAACAGATTCAATATTGAATCGGGATTTTAGTGCGATTATCAATCATGATTTTACTGCTCAATATATTAACAAGGATGTTAAGCCGTCATTCATATCGGAATTAACGAGGACATGTTACTGCGGTCAGTAATGCATCCGCCCTTTCCGGGCTCTCCCCACAATCAAGCAGCCCCTTCTAAGCAGAGTTCTGCATTTCCACATCAGGGTAAGCCAGTAATCCTCGTCACACAGTCTGCCTCTCTCCCACATGCCAACCCCATCAGAAAATCTGATAAAAAAAAAAAAAAATACTGATGCTGTAAAGTGACAGGCCAAATTATCAATTGTATTGTATTCAGGAACTACATGAGCTAACATATAAAAAACTGGACTGAAGAAATTTGCTAAATGACCGGAATACTGAGAATCAGATACTGGCGCCTGTCCCGGAGTATCCCCTAACCAGTCTGTTTTTAGGATAGCCACAGTGAATAGGCATGAAACAGATTTGCATGCAATGGAGGCAGTGCATGCAAATCTCCCTCATCATGTTCACTGTGGGTATCTTGAAAAACAGATTGGCTATGGGGTGTACTAGATCCAGCTTGAGAAATACTTGACTAAAGCCAACTAGAAAAAAAGCCACCTGAAAACAGATTTGCTGTAACAAAAAGATGGTCCATGGGAACTGATAATGGCTGAAACTGTTTGATAAAAAGAATGTAAGTGGGAACAAGAACTCTGTAATTAAAATGACCTCTGACTATCAGAAGAATAAGGACAACCTTTTAAAAAGAAAGTGATCAAGCCCAGCTAAAACAAAAGGACTGATATTTTAGCTTCTCTGCATCTTCCTTGCTCTTAATATGCACAGTTTTAGCTAAGAGCCCCCAACTATTGGACAGAATCTGGTCTGTCTCTGAAATACTAATCTGAACATTCCTGGATATGTTATTTGAGCACCCGGCCTGCAATGAAAAATGTGGGCAGCTCAGCCAATCCAAACCTTGTCAAGAACTAGAAAGAACCAGTTTCAACTTTTCCTGCTTTGTGTTCACAAGAAAAAATGAATATTTATTCTACTCTCTCTGTGCTGGTCCTTGACATGGGACGAGGGCAAATCTTGCTCCCTATCCTCCTCCTCCATTTCTCTACAATCAACAGGAATTACCAACAACTGTCTCTCTGCAAGCAAGAGGAACTCTCTAGAGAACTATCTCCAGGAGATCTGAGGAAACAGCATACAGACCAGAACAGACACAAGAAGATGGTCATCATCTTCTGTCAGCAAGTCTGACCACATTTGCCACTCACAGTGATTTAAGGCACAATAAAGTAGCACGTCTAATCCACTGGAAACTAAACACTACAACATCGCTGTGCCAGAAGAGCACTGGGATCATGATCCTAAGATAATTATGCAGAATAAGGATGTTAATACCTGGGATATTCCCATTTTGATTGAGAAAAAGCTGGATACAAGGAAGTCAGACATAGCAGTAAAGGCACGTACAAATTTATGGTATTGAATGTTTTTATGTGTATATTATTTCATCCTACCCTGCCCTTTTTGTAAGGACAGGCAAAATATCTAATAAATGAAATGAAACACCAGAATGGCACTGAGAGATGAGAGTCCCAAGCAACTATTCTCTGAATCATAGTTTTTCAGGAAATGGAAAAAGGAGCCAAATGATGAAAATGGGAATCATAAGTACTGGCAAGTTAGATGCTAGGCGTTGATAAGGCAGGAAGAGAGAATTTGAAAAAAAGCTTGCCATGGAAGCAAACATGCATAATAAAAATTTTCAAGTACATTCATAGCAAAAAACCTGTGAGTCAGTTGGACCATTGGATGATAGAAGGGTAAAAAGGGCGCTAAGGGAGGACAAGACCATAGTGGAGAAAATGAATGAATTCTTTGTTTCGGTCTTTACTGAAGGAGATGTAGGGAAGCTACCCATGCATGAAATGGTCTTTAAAGGTGATGTATTGGAAGAACTGGATAAACCGGGAAGATGTATTACAAGAATTTGATAAACTGAAGAGAAGTAAATCACATGGACTGGATGGTATACATCAGAGTATGTCGAACGAACTCCAATATAAGCTTTCAGACCTACTATTAGTAATCTGTGAACTATCATTAAATTCATCTATAGTACTTGAAGACTGGAGAATGGCCAATGTAATGCCAATTTTAAAAGGTGTTCCAGGGGTGATCTGGGAAACTACAGACCAGTGAGCCTGATGTCAGTGCTGGGCAATATGGTAGACTATTATAAAGAATAAAATTACTGAACATATAGATAGTTGTGATTTCATGGGAGAGAGCCAATATGGATTCAGTCAAGGAAAGTCTCGTCTTACTAATCCATTATATTTTTTTAAGGTGCGAATAAACAGGTAGACCAAGGTGAGCCAGTTGATATAGTGTATCTGGATTTTCAGAAAGCCTTTGATAAGATCCTCCATGAGAGACTCTTGGCCAAATTAAAAAGTTATAGGATTGGAAGCAGTGTACTATTGTGGATCAGGAACTGGTTAAAAGATAGAAAGCAGAGAGAAGGGCTAAATGGCCAAATTTCCTAGTGGAGAAAGTGAATAGTGGAGTACCCCAGGGATCTGTGCTGGGTCCACTGTTTTTTTTAACATCTTCATAAATAACCTGGAAATGAGAACGAGTGAGGTGATCAAATTTGCAGATGACACAAAATTATTCTAACTTGTTAAAACACAAGATAAATTGTGATAAATTGGAAGACTGGGCATCCAGATGGCAGATTAAATTTAATGTGGGCAAGTGCAAAGTTATGCACTTAGGAAAGAACAACCCAAACTATAGTTACATTAGGAACCACCATCCAGGAAAAAGATTTAGACATCATCGTAAATAATATGTGAAATCCTCTGCCCAGTGTGTGGCAGCGGCCATGAAAGCAAACAATGCTAGGAATCATAAGGAAAGGAATGGAGAATAAAACCAAAGACATAATGCCTCTGTATCATTCCATTGTGTGCAATTCTGATTGCAAATCTTAAAAAGGATATAGCGGTATTAGAAAAGGTAGAGAAGAGCCACCAAAATGGTAAAGGGGATGGAAGGATACTCCTATGAGGAAAGGCTTTAAAGGTTAGCGCTTTTCAACTTGGAAAAGAGATGGCTGAGGGGAGATATGATAGCAGTTTATAAATTAATGAATGCAATGCAATGCAATGTGTGCCTTTGAGTCAGTCCTGACTCCTGGTGACCCAGAAGCTCCTGGGTTTTCTTGGCAGTGTCACCGGAAGTAGATTGCCAGGCCTTTCTTCCGAGGCAATGGAGGGTTAAGTGACTTGCCCAAGGCCACAAGGAGTGCAAGTGGGAATTGAACCCTAGTTGCTTGGTTACCAAGCCAGTGTTCTAACCACTAGACTACTCCTCCACTCCAATGAATGGAAAGGAACAGGCAAACGTAGATTGGTTGTTTACACCATCAAATAGAAAGACTATCGGACATGCAATGAAGCTACAATGTAACCTATTTAAGACTAATAAGAGAAAATATGTCTTTACTCAACGCGTAATCAAACTCTGGAGGTACTGGAGGATGTAGTGAAGGCTGTTAGTGTAGCTGGGTTTAAAAAAGGTTTGGACAAGTTCCTGGAGCAAAGGTCGATAAACTATTATTAAAGAGGACCTGCTAGGGGTCAGGAGTGCAGCCACTGCAATAAGCTGAGGACTACTCAAATAGCTTTTCAGCCGTAATAGACACAAGTGGCATGCAACAAGATAGTACAGCTCACACACATCAGCCATGCAAGTGCATAAGGTGGAGGTCATTTCCCTCCCATAGTGCGAGAGGTCGCTCATTTTGCTAATGAGTACAGCCAGGACCAATGGGACAGTTCTGTGGTGAAGGGGGTTAGTTTAGAAGCCTAAGCAACCCTTTTACTAAAAGGGCGCTAAGCAGTTAGTGCGGGTTACACACATGCCAATCCTGTGCTGTGATCGCACCGTTAGAGAGGCTCGATTTCTGCACTAACTGTGTGACTCACACTGGGGATGCAAGTGGGGGTGGGGTTAGGGGCAAACAGTGGGCAGGGTGAGCGTCTTGCAGTCACTACACCTCGCACTAACTGCAAGGCATTTGATTAGCATGGACGCACTTACTGCTACCTCCATAGGTGGAGATAAGTGCACCAGCACTCATTAGACAGGATGCATCACATTAACGGCTGGGAATATGCTTTCCACGCCCCCGACTGTTAACAAGATAGCGTTGCACCTAACGGATGTTATAGCCACATTAGGTACAGCACTATTGCACCCTTCAGTAAAAGGTCTCTTCTTTGCACTTTTCATGTGTACAATAAGGCGCTTACATATGGAAATGGCAATTTCAGAAAGGGCTGAATTTACATTTGCATAGAAATTATAAGGGGGCATGTTAGGGGCATGGTTAGGGAGTGGCTCGAGGGGGTCAGAAACCTGCATGTCTATTCCCTATTTCATAAAAGGGAATGCACATTGTAAACGGGGGCGCTGGTCGTGAATGGCCACAGTCTTAGCAAAGGCAAAAATATTATTATGACTTGCAAAGGATTGTGGGGAATGTAGTTCACTTATACCAGAATCAGCCGTTCACAAAATAATGAGTTGTGATGCATGAATGTAAGCAAAGAAAAATGGATTTTATTAATGGGGTTAATTCTCCCACACAGATTTACTTGGTAACACAAAAAGGACACTTGCTTTCAGTATTGCATTCAGGAAAACAAAACATGAAATAAGGTAACTGAAAAGCAAAAATCAAATAAGACCTTGATGGGAAACAGAAAAGGTCTTTTTAATGGCTCATGCTAATAACTTTCTTAGCATTGCTCCAAAAGCAAAAACAAAACCCAAAAGTAACAAAAACTGTTCTTTATCAAGGATAACTTTCTTCTATTTACACACACAAAAAGAAAAGTTTCCTTTCAGAGCTCACGTGCACTTGTGCCTGGCTCAATTATCACCAATTAGCCAGCTGCAAACCCCTTTGCTGGTTCACTTTCTCTACGTGGCTCAATCCTACCCAAAAGCTTTCTTGCAGACTTTTCTGGGTAGATAAAAGAACAAATTATAGTTCCTTTTGGTGGTTTTTGTATTAGTGAGAAAGTCTTACCACAGCAGCCTAGACAGAGCAATCCATGTATTCATTCTGATCATTTAATATATCTCCTTCTTCCTCAAATATCATGGAATCAATATCAGGGTCTGGTTCAGAGGAATTCCTCAATTGTTCACTCTCAGGATAATATTTATTTCCCTGCTGTCTTCCTGGAGAAGAGCTAGGGCATAGATCAAAGTTCATACCTGAGCTTCCTTTGCTGTTAGGCTTCCTCTCCAGGTATCCTGGCCAGTAAGTAGTCCAGCTTTTATGTCCAGCCTTCCAATCAAGATCCCTGGACACTGGTTCTCTCTTCACATACCTTCTTGCAACAGTCTTAGGGCCCCTTCCACATGCAGCCGTCTCCTTCAAAGGTGCCGTCTGGGAATTCCTGGCTCTAACACCCCATTCCTCTGGCTTCCTCCAGTCCAATGGAGTATGCTTGCCTCTGAAATGACTCCCAACACACGTACTGCTGTGGGCTCCTTCTTTAGACCTCCAAGGTGTCTTTCTCTTCTTCTTTCCACGTTGCTGCTGCTTCTGTCTCGCCTTGCTCTCTCTGTCCTTGATCTCCTCACGATTCTGTCTCTGTGCAGAATATGTTTTACTTTTAACGTGCTTAGAGGGACACTCCACCCTAGCACAACCCAGCTGTGTTGAATCAAGCCCTGCCCTTGGAGATGAGCGATTGGGGATTACCTCATAGCTCTCCTGATTGAACACACATTTCCCCACTTCAGCCCTTCTAGAGGCTGTTTGAAACCTGGTGCATTCTGGGACTGGTAATCTTTTATGAAAACATTCTGTTTTAGTATTTCTACCAGCAAAGACAGGTTGCTTGTTCAAAGCCAATTCACCTCTTTTATAGCTCCCTCCTGAACTATGATAAGCTTCCTTATCACAACATATATGACCACATTGGGATTTACAGCTGCTCCCTGGCACATATAGTTTTTTTTTTAAAGTGCTCTTTTCAGTCAGCCCTTTATAGGAGGGGGGATTTTAAGAGGGTTATCCGCCTTAATCCCCCATTGTTTATTTGCCTCTCCAAACTGAAATTATGCAGGATCTGTAGTTAACTGGCTGCATTTATAGAAGGTGGTTTGCAAAATGGCCGACATACACAAGCAAGTGCTGCCAGCTGTCCATGGAATCTGCCGTTTCCACTGTTGATTTTTCTCATGTATAGATTTGCAAAATGAGTCCTCTGTGTACTGGCAAATACACAAAGCATTCCTGAGATATTGTAGTTCAGGCTCCTCATTTAGCAGAGTCTTTTCTAAGATAACTGCTGTAACTGTATAACGTCGCTACCGCGACATCTCAATTCCGATCTCCATGTACTGTCTAGGACGTGCTATCGCATCTTTTTCTGCTGTACATCCTCCACACTGCTTCTAATCATGACGCCAGAAAAGCAGGCATCTGAAACTCTTGCTCTTTTATGGGTCCCAGCAATCAACTAGGTTTTCCATTTAGTCATCATGGGGCTACTCTCAGAAACGGGATGCTAGATTCCGTGAATGTTAGTCTGACTCAACAAGGCTTTTCTTTAGTTCTTATTTACTGCATTGTCAAAATGTGCTTCAATAGGGCAGGAGAGCACTACAGGTCAGCACTGCCTGTATAGTGACCATCAAACAATCAAAGGAAGACAAAAACTAAACAACTGCTCTGAAGCACAAACTACTACCGTAGTCCTGAAGAGAAAAGTTGGAGAAAGCTACACCAGAATACCCATCTTAGATAT
Source organism: Ichthyophis bannanicus (assembly GCA_033557465.1). NCBI lineage: Eukaryota > Metazoa > Chordata > Amphibia > Gymnophiona > Ichthyophiidae > Ichthyophis > Ichthyophis bannanicus. The sequence goes on along the minus strand of CM066032.1, from coordinate 693,342,314 downwards.
GTAACAGAGATTGAAAACAAAAAGCCCAGGTTGGATTGCACTCAACAAGGAGCCTTTTGCAAAACAAAATACATCTGACGACGTGCAGGAGTGGCTGTGTTTGCGCCAGCAATTACAGTGAGAGACATTTTGCATGTACACATTTGAACAAAGAGTGACATCAACTTGGCAGAACTTTTATGTGGAAGAGGCGATTTTGCAATTTCTGTGTATATGTGCCAGCACTTCAGCATGTAATGGGACCATTTTACAAACGTATATATGTAAGTTTCCAAATAATTGTGAATTCACAAATTTTTTTTTTAAATTTGGAGGTGGAACTAAAAAACAGCAGTTTAAGGAGAATTACTACCTTAATCCCTTTTAAAAAGCTGTGGTTGAAATGAGCACTTTTAAACTAATCTTTTCATGTCTCTGAGCTGGTGCAAAGCATGATTTGTGAAAGTTGTTTGAATATACATGCATTACCGTTGTAAGATGGGGAATACATGTATAAAATTTTTGACCCACCTAAACCACATCCATACCATGCCTCCTTGAAATCTGCATCTTAACTATCTCCATGTGCAAATAGCAGCTTTCTGAAATTGCAGTTTACAAATATAGCTAATCTACACTTGTAAATGATATTTACACATAGTGAAGCTTTCAAAACGGCCTGCATGGTCTACCAAATAAGCATATTCAGGGTTCAGTGGGCTCCAAAAATGTCACAATATAAACCAAAAGTTGAGATTCCCCCACCTCCATTTTTAGTGAGAATGCATCATGCCAATTTTCAGCCAACTTGAGCAAGTCATTTTGCTGTTGAAACACGCGTATTTATATGAACAGACAGATGGACCAACTATCTACAACAGACACTCTTGCATTGATAAACATGACTAAAAAGGAATGTTATCAGAAAATGTATGAAGAAACCAGATGCAAAATATCTCCCCCTATACCCGAGTAATTCCCAGAGCCTACTGCCACTCCATACTGGTTTACCGAACCGTCTGGGCACAGGAGTTACTTCTAGCTCTGCTACTCTCTCTCGATAAAGATCTGCTTCCTATTATTTCTTGACCCTTCCTTACTCCAAAAGAGAAAAAAGCCCATAGAAACAAATACTACCCACCATATTCAGTTCAACAGGAATGACTCAGCAAAGAAAAAAAAAACTATTGACTTATCAAGCTCTCAGACTTTTTTGAAGTTATAAAGAAATAAGTCAATAAAGGCAAGCTGGTTGCTATAGTGTATTTGGAACTTTAGAAGGTATTCGACAAAGTCCCTCTTGAGAGGTTCTTCAGGAAATGAAATAAAAAGTCATGGAAATGTAGGCAATGCCCTACTGTGGTCTGGAAAGTGGCTGAAAGACATAAAACACAAAATGGTCAGTTTTCCCAAATCAAAAAGGGGTAATAGTGGAGTTCCTTAAGGGTCTGCATTGGAACGTGCTGTTTAACATTCATAAATTATCTGGAGAAAGGAGCAATGAGTGAGGTGATCACATTGCTGATAAAATTATTGAAAAATTAAAACAGCAGAGGATTGTGAGGAAATATAGAAGGATCTTGTGAGACTAGAAGACTGGGCATCAAAATGGCAGATAAAATTTAATGTAGACAAGTGCAAAGGTACAAAATGCTGGGTTCTGAGTTAGGAGTCCCCACCCATGAACAGTAATTTTGGTGTCATTATACATAATGAATTGAAATTTTCAGCCCAGTGTGCCGTGGCTGCCAAAAAACCCACAAAGTTAGTGAATATTTGAAAAGGAATGGAGAACAAAACTAAGAATATCAATATGCCTCTGTGTAATTGCACCTTGAATACCATGTGCAGTTCTGGTTGTTCTATTGTCAAAAAGATATAGTTCAATAGGAAAGGTTCAGGGAAGGATCACCAGTGGTGTATGAAGGGTGAGGTGGTGGGTACAGCGTGCCCCAGGAGATCTGGGATCGATTCCCACTGGCACTCTTTGTGGTCTTGGGCAAGTCACTTTACCCTCCATTGCCTTGGAAGGAAAGGCCTAGCAACCTACTTCCAATCATACCTTTCTAAGAAACCCCAGGGGCTGCTGGGTCATGAGGAGTCAGCATGGACTTGAAGGCACTTGAATAAAAAAAAAAGATAGCAATCAGGTTTCAATTTCTTCCTTAGATGTTTCTAATTTGACTTGGTTCATTTCATCTTGGATCTAGAGAGCAGACCAGATGCTTTACCATTTCAGTCATCATGATGCCACATACGAGAAACATGGGGTTTTATAGTTTGATGGGTTGTTTGCCTCAATTCCTTGGGAACATGTAATGAATGTCTTTCCAATAGGAATAAATATTTCTCATGAGTCTTCAGACCTGTCATTTTTGAGCAGTAAAGCGATTCCAGGTGCCGCTGGCCTCTTCTTCACCTTCACTGGATGTTCAAGGTTCAGGAATGATCACCAGCCCAGCAGGTTCCACCTGGTTCCCTTAAAGCTTGCTTTCTTGAACTTTTTTCTTATAGTGGAGGCTAGGAATACCCAATTTTGAAGACTGGTTTGAAGAAGATTGCTTGTTTTGGTGTCATTTATATTTTAATATTTTTCCTAATGGCCTTTTGAATCCTCTGTTCTTTGGAACAGTGTACAAGATCTTATATTTTGGTTGTAGTTTTTAAATTTAAAATTTTAATCAAGAACTTCAAAACAAAAGACAGAAATATGGACACTTTCAAATTACAAGCCCCTTGTACTAAGGTGCATTAAGCAGTTAGAACAGGGATTAGCATGCATCAACACTTAATGCAGTGACTCGACACTTCGTCTATGACAATTCATGCATTTACTGACAAGTGTGGAATGGGACGGGGACTGCACCTTACATTAATACATAATACCATATATCACATGTTAACACAGCAGATAACGGGGGAGCAGTTAACACACGATGTCAAGCAGTCTGCATTATCTGCAATGTAACTTATGCATGGTGAATATATTGACTTTGTGTTAACTGCATGTGTCTTTAAAAAAATGCCTTTGAAAAGTCAGTGTACCCTCTGGGGTGTACTTTTTGGTTTATTAGTTTAACTTTATCATCAACCTTAGTATACTGCCTTTCGTAGATGATGCACAGCAAAGTGGTTTACATGTAAAATCAATATTAAAATAAAAAGAAAGAAAGATGAGCTATGTTGTTGTTGTTGTTGTTAAGTGCCGTCGAGTCGGAGTCGACTCATGGCGACCCTCTGGATAGCTATCCTAAATTGTGTTCGGTCTTCAGTCAGGCGGCTCATTGTTGACAGACTGGTACCCGTAGCTGCTGTTATTGTATCGATCCATCTCATTGCTGGCCTTCCTCTTTTGCGTTGACCTTCTATCTTGCCAAGCATAATGTCTTTCTCTAATGATCTCTCTCTTCGCATGATGTGTCCAAAGTATGAAAGTCAAAGTCTTGTCATCTGAGCTTCTAAAGAAAGCTTAGGTTTGATCTCCTCTAGTACCGACTGGTTTGTTCTTCGGGCAGTCCATGGTATACACAGTATTCGCCGCCAGCACCATAATTCAAAGGCATCAATTTTCTTCCTGTCTGTCTTTTTCACTGTCCAGCTTTCACATCCATATGATGTTATTGAAAATACCATGGCTTGAACAAGTCAAATCTTTGTATGGAGAGAGACATCTCTGCTCTTGAGAATCTTATCTAGGTCTTTCATAGCCATTCTGCCAAGAGCAATGCGTCGTCTGATTTGACTGCTTGTTGCTTCTTTATTGATAGTTGATCCAAGTAGGTTAAAGTTGTTCACAATTTCAATTTCTTCTCCTTCATCGATGAACCTGTTGATTATGCCAGTTGTCATGATCTTTGTCTTCTTTACATTAAGGTGCAGGCCCATTTTGAGACTATGTTCTTTGATTGTGAGAAGCAAATGTTTCAGATCATCTTCACTTTCAGCCAGTAATGTGGTATCATCAGCATAGCGAAGGTTGTTGATGAGTCTTCCACCAATCTTCACACCTCTGTTGTCTTCATACAATCCTGCTTCTCTGATGATTTGTTCTGCATATAAATTAAACAGGTAGGGGGAAAGTATGCAGCCTTGTCTTACACCTTTGCTTATTTTAAACCATTCTGTTTCTCCTTGTTCCGTTTGAACTGTTGCTTCTTGATCAATGTACAGATTGCGCAAGAGAACGATCAGGTGTTCTGGTATACCCATGCTTCTTAATGTGGCCCAGAGTTTCTCATGGTTTACAGAGTCAAAAGCCTTGCTATAGTCGATAAAGCACAAATAGATATCCTTTTGGTATTCTTTAGTCTTTTCAAGGATCCATCTCACATCCGCAATGATGTCTCTCGTTCCTCGCCCTTTCCTGAACCCTGCTTGCACTTCAGGTAGTTCTTGTTCCAGGTATGGTTGTAGTCTCTTTTGAATAATCTTCAGTAGAATCTTGCTGGCATGTGGGATCAGAGCGATTGTGCGATAATTTCCAGTCAGTTGGATCACCTTTCTTTAGAATTGGTATAAACACAGATCTTTTCCAGTCAGTTGGCCATGATGTTGTCTTCCATATTTCTTGGCAGAGCCTTGTGAGTACAGTAACAGCTGCATCAGATTGCTGCAATACTTCTATGAGAATGCTATCAATGCCTGGTGCTTTGTTCTTTGATAAGGCTTTCAATGCTGCTTCGACTTCTTCTTTCATCACCAATGGTTCCCGATCATAAGGTACAGGTTGAAACGGCTGTTGGTCCACTTGATCTTTATCATATAAAAACTCTGTATATTCCTTCCACCTTTTCTTGATCTTCTCAGCATCATTCAACATAGAACCTTGAGCATCTTGTAACATTCCAATTCGAGGCTGGAACTTTTTCTTTAACTCTCGTAGCTTTAGGAAAGCCGATCTTGTTCTTCCTCTAATAGTTTCTGCTTCTATTTCCTTGCAAGTGTCATTGTAGTACTTTTCCTTGTCCTGTCTTGCTGCACGTTGGAAATCTCTGTTGAGTTCTGCGATTGTCTTTCTTTCTCCTCTGGCTTTAGCTTCTCTGCGTTTCTGGGCAATTTTCAGAGTTTCTTCCGTCATCCATTTTGGCCGTTTTTGCTTTTTCACCTTTTGTAGAGACTTCTCGCTTTCTTCCAACACAACCTTCTTGATGTCATTCCATAACTCTTCCGGAGCTCTGTCATTTGTATCTAAAAGCAGGAAATCGATTTTGCAGGCAGTCTTTAAATTCCAGTGGTATATTCTCAAGGTCATATTTTGCTGCATTCATGAGTGGTTTGCTCTTTTTCAACTTTAGCTTGAGTTTGCATACTAGTAGTTGATGATCTGTACCACGGTCAGCTCCAGGTTTTGTCTTTGTTGATGTTACAGAGCTTTTCCATCGTTGACTTCCACATATGTAGTCAATTTGATTTTTATATAATCCGTTCGGTGAAGTCCATGTGTACAGTCGCCGCTTGTGTTGCTGGAAAAGGTGTTTGAGATGAATAGATCATAACAAACTTAATTACAGGCAAAAATTTAAATAAAAAAAGGGAGAAGAGAGTCTGCAAGTCACCATCATTAACAAACAGGTATTTATATTTAATTTCATTTTATCTCTGGACTCTAGAGGTGAGCCCTGTTCAAATACTTACACAAATAAATGTCTTGAAATCACATTTAAAATGAGTTTGATTTGTTTCTGATCTTAAAGAGGGAGGACATGAATTCCAAACAGACAATGCAATGCCTCTAGAGACTGTACACCAAGCTGTATCAAATAGAACCTTGGTAATCGAAGGAACAGTCACTTGTTGACATATTGCAAATATAATGGGCATCCAGTATTGTCAGGAATCTGGAGAGCTGCAAGGTATGATGGAATACCTCTGTGCAACACCCTACGAATCTAAAGGATCACCTTATGGGAGTCATTTTAGAAGCCCTATTCCTGCTTCAGAGCTCTGAAAAACAGGCATGCAGATGTCTAAAGCATGGAGACATCCCCAGAACCATTTTGGAAAGCAGTTTCAAAAGACATCCCCAGTAGAGGATGGCCAAGTAGGAAGAGGGGAGTGGGGTAGGCATGTTTTGGGGAGGGGGGGAGGTTTCCCCAAGAACTTGGACATGCCCTGCATGCCTTGAGCCGTGTTCAAGTTTATACCTGCTCCTGGTACGAATAGGTACCTAAGGAACTGTGCGTATGTGATTGGGGATGAGAGGCTGATGTATACAGACCAAGACAGGGACCTCGGTGTTATAGTATCTGAGGATCTCCAGGTGGCGAAACAGTGCGACAAGGCGGTGGCCAAAGCCAGAAGGACTTTAGACTGTATGAAGAGAGGAATAACCAGCAGGAAGGAGGAGGTATTAGTGCCTCTGTACAGGTCGTTGGTGAGGCTTCACTTAGAGTATTGTGTTCAATTTTGGAGACTGTAAATTACAAAGGATATTAAAACACTTGAAATGGTTCAGAGGAAGGCAACAAAGATGCTTTGGGGCCTGTGCCAGAAGGAATATGAGAAAAGACTTGAAGACCTAAATATGTATACCCTAGAGGAGAGGGAGACATGATACAGACATTTAAATACTTAAAGGGTATTAATGAACAAAACAAACCTTTTTCAAAGACAGGGAAGCTGTAGAAGTAGAGGACATGAAATGAAACTGCAAGGAGGTAAATTTAAAAGCAACATCAGGAAATACGTTTTCATGGAAAAGGGTGGTGGATGTCTGGAATGCCCTCCTAAAGGAGGTGGTGGGAACAAAAACAACGATGGAATTCAGAAAGGCAAAGGACAGACACACGGGATCACTACATAGCAAGAGGATGGACTCAAAGCAAACGTAACCAACTTCTAAATGGAGATGGGCAACCTGCCTGGAGTGGCAAGTACAACTCTGGCACCTTACTGGGCAGAGTAGATAGACCATGCTAGTCTGTATCTGCCGTCACTTACTAGGTTACTATGTTTTGCCAGCCCAATATCCCGAGGGTGTGGAGGCGGCGGCACACTCATATCCCCTCTATTTTCCAATATACAACTAGTAGGAGACAGATGTCCCCGGCCCAAGCGCTGGCAGAGCGGGTGTCTATGTTTCCAAAATCAGGCTGGAACATAGATGTCCCTGGTGTATTCCTGTACTTTTGCCCTGGACGTCCTAGATTGCACATGGACGCCCTTTCTAACATGACACGTCATACTGAATCCTATATACACAACAGGTAAGCAGCGGAGCTTCACAAGCAGAGGCGTAATGGGATATTATCTGCCATCTTTAAACAAAATGCAGACACCTGTCCGGTCTTATTTGATTTTAACTTGATCTGAATAAGAGCCCTTCTTCAGTCTTCATTTGTTAAGCTCTGTTCTCAAGTTGATAATTCTTTTCTAGATACTGTGTTGAGCTGTAATTCCATGCTAAAATTTGCCTGCAAGCCAGTCAGTCAGAGTCTGAATCTTCCATAAGCAAAGACATATTAGAAAGGTTTCCCTCCAAAACTAGTGCTTCCAAATCTCAATTGCAGTAAATTAGGACTTGGTCTGGAGTGAGCTGACTACCAGTGGCTCTCAACAAGGGCCAGCCCCTGACTCCAGTTGGTTGAAGGTGTTGTGCCCTAGACAGAACTTAAGACCCCCCCCCCGAATAAGTTGCCACCTAATTTGTTTGATGGTTGGGTCGGCCCTGCTCTCAACCCAGTAGTCAGGATACACTCAGTCAGCTGGGTTTTCAAGATTGTTTTGCATGCAAAACAAACCAACCAACCTTCTCCATTGTATACATATCTTTCAAGTATAATCATAGTTGAACCCTGAAAATTTGACTGGCTGGGTATGTCCTGAGGGCTGAAATGAGAACCACTGGATTATACATACAAAGGTATGTTTATTATTTATTATTTATTTATTTATTACAATTTCTTATATACCGCACTATTGTCAGCGCGGTTTACATACAACCAAATGACCATAACAAACTGTTTGGCTTCACATAGAACAGGAGAAAACAACTTGGATAACATGTTTATGCTTTACATAGAACAGGAGTAATAACTTGGATAAACGGGGAATGCAAACTAAACTACTTACATATGTACAATGAGACCGAGTATTGGGAATTCAGTGTGAACATGTGTACAATGGAGTTGATATATTAACTTGAGGGGGTGAGGGAGAGGCACTTATGTAGTGGTAGGGTTCTAAAGCGATTCTAAAGCGAGTCTCTCTCCCACCTGGCAAGGTCATGGGGTCAGCCGAAGCTTCCATAACCACCAGTGTAACAGTGTCTTCCCAAAATATTTCTTCTTTAAAAAAAATCTCTGAAGGCAACTGCAGAATCTCAGTAGGACACCACCTGTAGCAGTAATGCAGCAGATAAAGCAGCACGCTGAACTCGCAGGACGCAAACTATCCAATGCCTGCTTACAACCCTGGCAACAAAAGCTCATCCAGTTGCTCCTGGGACCAGCTTTCAAGATCTGGCTCATTCCTTGATCCTCAACAGCAGGGGCTCAGGCTCTGCCAATTATCATCCCAAATGCCACACAGAACAAAAGCAAAATTCGTTCAATCAGGCAAATCAGTATAGTTCTTTTGCAAAGCTCGACTTAGGAGACGTTTTCAAAAACATTAAATCCGATGTTAATAGAACAAAAGGTGTGCATTTATTTACACATAATGCCTTTGTTCTTCCCCAAAATTCTTGAATTGTGAACTACTCCTTAAATCAGAATTTACCAACATTACATTAGACTTTTCAATGCCAACTGCTGCTCTGACCAGAGGCCATTTTGCCAGCCAAATATTTTACCTTTCAATAGTGCACTCGGATCCAAACTGACAGTACTGCAGGGGAATTGTAGATCTTGCGGATCTCACAAAATGTCAAAAGCCGCACATTTGTATGTATTTTCTATAAATGGCACTTTATGATAAACCAGAAAACATAAGTCATCAAATTTCCAGTAGGGTGGCTACAGCAATAAGTATGAAGGGCTTCCTGAGCTCTAAGGCTACCATGACATGGTTTGTTGCACCCATCATCATAACGGGGGTTTGAAGAGCCTTTCTAGGTATTTCCTGTTCATCTGCAGGAAGGCCCACAGCCTGAGCCTCTCTCTCACATCTACATAAGAACATTTCTTGCCTTACTGGGTCAGACCAAGGTCCATCAAGCCCAGTATCCTGTTTCCTACAATGGCCAATCTAGGTCAGAAATACCTAGCACTTTCTCCAAAGGACACAGGTTCCACAATGCTCGTCCTGGGGTAAGCAGTGGATTTCCCAGGTCCTCTTTAATGGTTTATGGACCTTTTCTCCAGAAACATGTGCAAATCTTTTTTAAACCCAGCTACACTAACAGCTTTTACTACATCCTCCGGTAACGAATTACAGAGTTTGATTACATGTTGAGTGAAAAAATATTTTCTCTTATTAGTCTTAAATGGGTTACATTGTAGTTTCATTGCATGTCCTCTAGCCTTTCTACTTTTTGATGGTGTAAACAATCGATCTACGTTTACCCGTTCCACTCCATTCATTAATTTATAGACCTCTTATCATATCTCCCCCTCAGCCATCTCTTTTCCAGGTTGAAGAGCCCTAACTTTTAGCCTCTCTTCATAGGGGTATCCTTCCATCCCCTTTACCATTTTGGTGGCTCTTGTCTACACCTTTTCTAATTCTGCTATATCCTTTTTAAGATACGATGACCAGAATTACACACAATATTCAAGGTGTGGTCACACCATGGAACGATACAGAGGCATTATAATATCCTTTGTTTTATTCTCCATTCCTTTCCTTATGATATCTAGCATTCTATTTGCTTTCTTAGCCACTGCACACTGGGTGGAGGGTTTCAATGTCTTATCCACGAAGATGCCTAAATCGTTTTCCTGGGTGGTGGTTCCCAATGTGGTACCTTAGTAATCATGTCTTCCTTAGGGGAAAGGGAAATGAGGACTTCAGAAAACGTAAGAAAATAGCAGAAGGGGTGGGAAGAAGAGAAAGGATGACATTATCTTTGCATCTATTTTCAAGCTAATTTCACCACAAGTAGAGAATGAGGAAATTCCTCCTGAAAACAGGGAACCATGGTAGCTACAGTAAAGTGTGTGTGTTGGAGGTGGGGCCAGGGGGCCAGTGTTGTGGTACAGTGGCAGTGTTGTGCTCTGACATGCAGAAAGTCTCCTGTTTGATCTCAGGTTCCTCTGCTCCCAGGGTGAAGGGAGCCATTGTTATTGCTTAAGGGCGGCATCTAGTGGTTGGACTATTGCACGTGATTGTTGAGGTCTAGGAGGAATCCTGGAGCATATAGGTTCCAATGAAAGGATGGGACTGAAATGACCGTACAAGGTATGTTATTGCAATGCAATGCAATGTGTGACTTCGAGTCAGTCCTGACTCCTGGCGACCCAGAAGCTCCTGGGTTTTCTTGGCAGTGTCACCGAAAGTAGATTGCCAGGCCTTTCTTCCGAGGCAATGGAGGGTTAAGTGACTTGCCCAAGGCCACAAGGAGTGCTATGGGACTCGAACCCTGGTTGCTTGGTTACCAAGCCAGTGTTCTAACCACTAGGCTACTCCTCCACTCATCAAAACAGAGTAAAAATCCCTGGGCGGTTGCAGATGAAAGCTCCTGTTGTCAGGTTCCCAGCCCTGATTCTGAGTGATCTGGAGGTCTAAAGAAACAGAAAGAAACTGCAGGGTCAAAAAATACTGACAGAGAAAAAGAACAAAGCCATGTGTGACAATTTTGCAAGCGGTTACCAATCTATATATTCCATTTAATATTTCTCGCCGTGTAGTGTATTGGCAACAAAAAGCCAATAAAAACAAAAAAGCTTTTATTAATTCAAAGAGATGGATACCCCCTCCCCCCTTGGCCCTCCTTGATTCATGATATTTTGCCATTTGCCATATTCAGCGGGAAATCTCAAGGGATACAATCAAAGGGCCTTTTCCTTGCTATAAGATGCCCACAGAACATGAATGCCCAATGTTTTTCTAGTGGCTTGTGGAAAACAAAACAAAGAGACTTATAAACCAGAAAAACGGAATTCTTCTGATTAAAGTGTTAAGTAAATCCAAAATAAGAAGGAAGTAAAGTTGCCAAAAAGCTATTTATCTGTTTTATACAAGCCCATGGGTTACTTTAAAAATTCAGAAATGCTGCACATAGCATATCTCCGATGCAGTAACTTCCTTAATCAAAGAAAGACAGTAATATAGCTGCATAAGGAAATGCCCAGAAGTACTTTCAGTTTATAGTCTGAAATATTTATTGTTCCTTTTCTCCCCCTCTGGAAATGTTATTACTCAGAATGTCTGTAAATAAATCGGCCAAAAGGAAATGAAAGCTTTTGTAACTAATAATGCCGAAGAACAGAGGCTAAAGTCCTGCCTTTGGTAGGCCATCTGCCAAAGTGAATGAATCAATTAAGTCAACTAGGCAACTTAGTAAAGTCAAGTAATTTAGAATTTGCAGCACTTTTAAAAATTATAGGCATTATTTTTCAATCAGTGTCATATTATGGGTATTTCTGCCTTCTGAGAGACCCAATGATAAGATAACACACTGGCAAAATATGAATCTATGTGGGTAGAGGATTCAATTGCTCTAGAAATTTTGAAAGGATTTGAGAATCCTGGTAAAATGTAAGTGAGGTGTGGCATTTTTATTAAAGGAACTCTGGCCTACAAGTTCTCTGTAATGACAGCAAACGAGTCTGGTTTTCAGGCTATACATAATGTCTATTCTTCAGCTCTATACATGGGTCCAGAAACAAGACTAAATTTCCTTAGCTTGGCTATCCTGAAAGCCAGACTGGTCTGCACCCCTCATGGACAGTTGAGCCCATGCCTCAGATCTGAGCTGTACCATGTAATATTAATGTTTGGCTGCTTATTTTATATTATATATGTTGCTATGAATTGTGTCGTATATGAACTGGGACTGATGATGAACTCTATGAGAGCTTAAAGTCAATGAATTTCCTCTTGTAATAAATTTTGGTGGTCCTCAAAAAATTTAAATAGTGCTTATGAAGCATGCCAAGTCTGTATGAGATTAATAAATATCTGATTATATATATAACATGCTTTACTGACAAGCAATCAATCAAGGTGGCACTAAAAAAAAAAAAAATAAATCTTCATTTGTTAGCCATCAAAGTGTTGACTCATAGCGACCCAGCTACCTCTGGGTTTTCTTGGCAATGTATCACTGGAAGTAGATTGCCAGCGTTTACTTCCGAGGCAATGGAGGGTAAAGTGACTTGCCCAAGGCCCAGTGGGAATTGAACCCTTGATCTTCTGGGTAACTAGGCAGTTGCTCTAACCACTAGGCTACTTCTTCAAACAAATTAAGATACACGAGTTGAAAAGGGCACACTAACAGCCTGACACAATGGTGCGCGTCTCCTTCCTCCGTTTTGCACACTTAGGCGTGTCTCATATTGGGGAGTGAATAAGAAGAGCTATGATAAAGTAGTGTGAGGTATTGGGCTCCTGGGCAAACTTTCAGCATGCAGCCCTCCCACCCCCCCCAAAATTATTTTAATTAATTATCACTGTCATGCTCACGTGAACAATGCAATCCTGTACAAATGCAGAATTAGACATCATACTATTAAATATTAAACTTTGCTTTGTACTGTAGGTGTGCTTGTGCCGGCTCTTGCAGCAGGTAAAGAATCTGCTCATGGCTCTCTGGAGTTTGTGTGGCTGCCAGAAAGCAAAACAATAGAGTCTGTTGCTGCCCCTCCTCCCCCCTCCTTCCCTAAGAAGCTGCTGCCCTATGCAGCTGCCTAGTTTTCCCAAATAGTTGGGCTGGCCCTGCTGGGGGGTGTGTACAAAGTGCTGCTGCTGCTTCAAGCAGGCCGTGAATCCAGAAGTTAAGGTCATGACCAAGCAGGGGATGCAGCAACACTCAGCTGGGCAACCAGGGCAACCACACCGCAGCTGCAGTGCTGAGCAGGAGATGGGATTGTGCCAGCGAGTGCTTGAGAGGATTGGATCAGGGCAAGAGAAGAACTGACGGAGTCCTGGGGAATTAGCAATAGAACCATCACTGAATTAGAAAAGGTTCAGAGAAGAGCCACCAAAATGGTAAAGGGGATGGAAGGATACTCCTATGAAGAAAGGCTAAAAAGGTTAGGGCTCTTCAACCTGGGAAAAAAGAGATGGCTGAGTGGAGATATGATAGAGGTCTATAAACTAATGAACGGAGTGGAACGGGTAAACGTAGATCGATTGTTTACGTTATCAGAATATAGAAAGACTAGGGGACATGTAATGAAGCTACAAGGTAAACTATTTAAGACTAATAAGAGAAAACATTTTTTCACTCAATGTGTAAACAAACTCTAGAATTCGTTACCGGAGGATGTAGTAAAAGTTGTTAATGTAGCTGGGTTTAAAAAAGGTTTGGACAAGTTCCTGGAGGAAAGGTCCATAAACCATTATTAAAGAGGACCTGGGAAATCCACTGCTTACCCCAGGACCGAGCATTGTGGAACCTGTGTCTTTTTGGGAAACTGCTAGATACTTGTGACCTGGATTGGTCACTGTTGGGAACAAGATACTGGGCTTGATGGACCTTGGTCTGTCCCAGTATGGCATATCTTATGTTCTTATGATGGTGGAATCTTTCAGAGTGTTGTGCAAAGGTCACCAGGTCTGCTCATGCTGTGGGACAACAGAGCTTACCATTGCAAAAGAGGAGCTTCCTGTTCTGTGCTCCGCACAGCTTCTTCTAAGTTAGAACAGCAAGAGCTCTCATGCTAGTTTCATGACACTTAAGACCCTGAGACGGACACTGGAGTTCCTGCACTGTGCAGCTCAAGCCGAGAAAGCTCCGCAGTGCAACAAAGAGGAAGCGTTTATTATGCTACAGTACAGGGCATACGAATATTAGGTGCCAGAGAGCAATTTCTAGTCCCTCTAATAATTTACAACTAATTCCCTTATTTGTGGCCTTGGGACAGTCACTTAATCCTCCTTTGCTTCAGAAAAATCCAAGTTATTAATGTCCCTGTTTAATGTATATTACCAAGTTTAAAGTTACATTGTAAACCACTTTGACTGAAATGATAAAGCGGTTAAAAAAAAACCCCAACCTGTTAAATAAATAATTCTCTTAACAATAGAGTCCAGTGATCAAGGAAGAAATTCTGCAAAGCTATTAATTTCCTTTCCTTGAATCCTGCTAGACCAGTCCAAACAAGTGGGGTTATGCCCCGCATCCAGCACGTAGAAGCAGACTAGTGAACTTTCAGCGATGTCATCATTTGTATAAACACTGCTGCAGCAACGAGAGAAGCCCGTAGTACTGTTACTAGTAATCACTTGTATAGTGCTACAAGGTGTATGTAGTGCTGTACATACAGATGTAAGACACAGTACCTACTCATCAGAGCTTACAATCTAATCAAGATGAAAAAACATCACAAGACTAGGGATTAGAGTATGGCAAGATACACATTAAGCAGTGGACAAGAGAATGAGGACCATCAGGATCCAAAAGCAGCCTGGACTTGAACAGGGCCAGAGAAGGAGCCTGATGCATCGACTCAGGGAGTTTGTTCCAGTAGACCAGATGAATGGGATGTACCAAAGCAGTGAGGACCCAGGGTGGGAGGAAGCCCAAAATTGTAAAGGGGATGGAAAGATATCCCTATGACGAAAGATTTAAAAGGTTAGGCTCTTCAATTTGGAAAAGAAACGGCAGAGGGTAGATATGATAGAGGTCTATAAAATAACAAATGGAGTGGAACAGGTAAACGTAAATTGGTTGTTTATTTCTTTAAAAAGTAAAAAGACTAGGGAGCATGCAATGAAACATAGAAACATGATGGCAGAAATAGACCATATAGCCTATCTAGTCTGCCCTTCCTTAACTACTATATTTTTTTTTTCTTTAGAGATCTTCTGTGTTTGTCCCCATGCTTTCTGGGATTCGGATACTGTCATTGTCTCTACCACCTCCACTGAGAGACTATTCCAAGCATCTACCATTCTTTGCGTAAAGAAATATTTCCACATATTACTCCTGAGTCTATCCCCTTGCACCCTTATCCTATGTCCCCTTGTTGCAGAGCTTACTTTCAATTGAAAGAGGCTCTCCCACTCTGTATTTATGCCTCAGAAGTATTTGAACATCTCTATCATATCTCTTCTATCCCACCTTTCTTCTAAAGTATATACATTGAGTTCTTTAAGTCTGTCGAAAACAGAAAACATCATAAGCATTGCCAAGTTAGATGCAAGACACTGATAAGGCAAAGAGAGAATTTGAAAAAAAAAGCTTGCTGTGGAAGCAAAAATGCATAATAAAAACTTTTTCAAGTACATTCGTAACAAAAAAAGCTTTGAGACAGACAGTTGGACCATTGGATGATAGAGGAGTAAAAGGGGTGCTAGGTGAAGAAAAGGCCATAGCGGAGAGATTGAATGAATTTCTTTGCTTTGGTATTTATTGAAGATGTAGAGAATTTACCCATGCCTGAAATGGTATATAAAAGGTGATGTATCGGAAGAACTGAAAGAAATATCGATAAACCGGGAAGATGTATTACAACTATTTGATAAAACTGAAGAATACCAAATCACCTGGACCAGATGGTATAGATCCAAGGGTATTGAAAGAACTGAAATAAGAGTTTGCAGATCTACTATTAGTAATCGGTGAACTATCATTAAAATCAACTGTAGTACCTGAAGAGTGAAGAATGGCCAATATTTAAAAAGGGTTCCAGGGGTGATCCGGGAAACTACAGACCTGCGAGTCTGACATCAGTACCGGGCAAAATGGTAGAAACCATTATAAAGAATAAAATTACTGATCATGTTATAGTCATGGTTTAATGGGAGAAAGCCAAGATGGCTTTAACCAAGGAAAGTCTTGTCTTACTAATCTGTTATATTTTTTGAAGGTGTGAATAAACAGGTAGACAAAGGTAAGCTGGTTGATATAGTGTATCTGGATTTTCAGAAAGCCTTTAACAAGGTCCCCCATGAGAGACTCATGGTGAAATTAAAAAGTCATGTGATTGGAGGCAGTGTAATATTGTGGATCACAAACTGGTTAAAAGATAGAAGGGCTAACTGACCAATTTTCTCAATGGAGAATAGTAAATAGTGGAGTACCCCATGGATCTGTGCTGGGCCTGCTGCTTTAACATATTCATAAATGACCTGGAAATGTGAACAAGTGAGGTGATCAAATTTGCAGATGACACAAAATTATTCAAAGTTGTTAAAACCCAAGAGGATTCTGAAAAATTGCAAGAGGACCATGATAAGACTGGGTGTCCAAATGGCAGATGAAATTTAATGTGGACAAATGCAAAGTTATGCACTTAGGAAAGAACCCCCCAAACACTGATTACACGATGCAAGGTACCACATCTTAGAAACCACCATCCAGGAAAAAGATTTAGGCGTCATCATGGATAATACGTTGAAACCCTCTGCCCAGTGTGCAGCGGCTGCCAAGAAAGCAAATAGAATGCTAGGAATCACAAGGAAAGAAATGGAGAATAAAACAGCTTTTACTACATCCTCTGGTAACAAATTTGAGTTCGATTATGCGTTGAGTGAAAAAAATATTTTCTCTTATTAGTCTTAAATGGGTTAAATTGTAGCTTCATTGTGTGTCCTCTATTCCTTTCTAGTTTTTGATGGTATAAACAACCAAGCTACGTTAACCCGTTCCACTCCATTCATTAATTTATAGACTTCTATCATATCTCCCCTCAGCCTTCTCTTTTCCAAATGGAAGGGCTTTTTAAGCCTTTCCTCATAGGGGGTATCCTTCCATCCCCTTTACAAATTTGGTGGCTTTTTGTACGTTTTCTAATTTCACTATATCCTTTTTAAGATATGGCGACCAGAATTACATACAACATTCAAGATGCACCCTGGAATGATACAGAGACATTATATTTGTTCTGGTTGCCCTTGTGGGACAGTATCAAAGGCTTTACTGAAATCTAAGTTCCACCACATCTAGGGCTCTCCCTCGGTCCAAGTCTCTGTTAACCCAGCCAAAGAAATCAGATTTGTCTGACCAGACCTGCCTCTAGTAAACCCATGCTGCCTTGAATCCTGTAATCCATTGGACTCCAGAAATCTCACTATCTTCTGTTTTAGCAGCATTTCCATTGCATTTACTCACCACAGAGGTCAGATTAACTGGCCTGTAGTTCTCAATCTCATTCTTACTTACGCTTTTGTGTAAATTGACCACATGTGCCTTTCTCCAGTCCTCTGGGACCACTCCAGACACTAAAGAAGCTTTGAAAAGGTCAGTCAGTGGATCCACTAGAATGTCCCCAAGTACCTTCAATATTCTTGAATGGATTCCATCCGGCCCCATCACTTTGTTTACTTTTAGTTTAGCTAATTCCTCACGAACACTGTCTTCTGAAAATCGTTCAAGATTACATTCACTTCTCTTCCTATATGTGGGTGTTTTCTGAGGTCCTGCTCTTGACCCTTCATCTGTGAACACAGAACAAAAATATTTGTTAAGCAATTCTGCTTTATCCTCATCAGCTTCTACATATTCCTCCCCTTCGCCCTCAAGTCTGACAATACCACTTTTGCACCTCCTCCTCTAACTAACCTATCTGAAAAATGTTTTGTCCCCCTCATTTTAGTGCATTGGCTATTTCTTCTTCTTTTTGTATCTTTGCTTTCCTGACTGCTTTCCCAGCTACCAAAATAGTGGTAGCTGTCTTCCTCTTTCTGTGATCTCTTATTTTATGAAGACCACCCTCTTTCTTCAACTTTTCAGCTACTTCTGTAAAGAACCATAGTGGCCTCATTTTCCTTTTATATTTATTTATTTACCTTTCTAACAAAAAGGGTTCTTGACCTTAAAATATCTACTTTCAGTTTTGCCCATTGCTTTTCTACATCCCCCAGTTGTTCCCATCCTGCTAATGACTCCTTGAGGTATCGTCCCATCTTGGTAAAGTTAGTTTTCCTAACATCTAAGGCACTTGCTTTTGAATGGACTTTATCAGCCCTAGTCCTAACACTGAACAGCACCATCTGGTGATCACTGGATGTGAAATGATCACCCATTATAACATAAGAAACACTTTCCTCATTGATAAGCCCCAGGTCCAGTGTAGCCTCTCCACGTGTGCGTTCTGTTACCATTTGCCAGAATAGTTCTCCCTGTAGAGAATCTAGGATCTCCTTACTTCTTGATGATACCACAGCAGGGATGTGCCAATCAATATCCAGGATATTGAAATCACCTATAAGTAGCACTTCTCCTTTCATGGCAATACTGTGTATGTCTTCTATGAAATCTCTGTCCACTTCTTTTCACTGTGAAGGAGATCTGTATATCACACCAAATCAAATGGATTTCCTGTACCCTCTTTCTAGTTTAACCCATAGTGCCCCCTTGTTCCCTTTTAAGCCCTATAATTCTATAGCTTTAATATTATTTTTTACATATAGTGCCACTCCTTCTCCCCTTCTTTGTACCCTATCATTCCTGCATAAAGTATAGCTCAATATAATTACATCCCAGTCATGGATTTCCATGAACCATGTTTCCGTAATGCCACTAAATCCAAGTCAGCCTCTTCCATTAAAGTCTCAACATTCCCATGTAACAGATATTTATGCATACTGCTTTCCAGATGTTGCCCTTTTATCCATTTCTACCGAGGTATTTAATGTTTTACTTATCCGAAGACTTTACTTACTTGGGAGCTTTCACCCTTCCCCAATGAATATAGTTTAAAGCCCTCTTCAGTAGGTTAGCCAGTCTGCTGCGGAAGACACTTTGACCCATCTTGGATATGTGGATGCCATCTCTGCTCTGCAGCCCTTGGAAAATCGTCCCATGGTCCAGGAAACCAAAACACGCTTGATAACACCATCCACACAGCCATACATTCATCTCCAGGATGCAAATTTTCTGCCTCAGCCTTTACCCTCAACAGGGAGGATTGAAGAGAATACCACCTATCTGCTTCACCCTCTGTCCTAGAGTCATGAAGTCACTCTTTATACACTCAGAGGCATACCTAGCAGTATCATTTATGCCGACATAGATGAGCAACACTGGGTAATAAGTAGGCTTGATGGGTCTTGGCAAACTCTCCATAACATCTCGGATTTTGGTACCTGTTAGACAGCACTCCTCCCTGGACATTAAGTCTGGTTGGCAGATGGATGCCTCAGTACCCCTCAGAAGAGTCACCAACCACCACTACCTTTCACTTTCTTGTGGTCACTGATTCTGCAACTTTGGGGTGCTTGAGCGCTGGCTTTTACCTTTCCTGGGCTGTTTTCACCTCCTCCACTTCCAGTGCTGAATACTGGCTCTTCACTTCGAGGGCTGGAAAAGTTGGATTGTCAGTTCTGCAGGTGACTCGTGTCCAACTCTCTTCATTCTGTAGCATCTCATCTTCACCTCTGTTGGACAGCTTGGATACTTGAAAAAGCATCTCAATGTACTTCTCATTGTCTTGAATTCTTCTCAGCCTTGCCACCTCTTCTCTCAGCTCCTCCACTTGTTTCATGAGGGCTTCAGCTTGTAGGCATCCTGCACATAGAACTGCTCCCTCAACTGGCATTGGGCTGTCTGTATGGACAAAGGCAGAAGCTGTAACGTGGTCAACAGCTTTGGCAATATGATTTTTCCCAGCCATCATTCAGTTGGTGGATCTTAGTACATGTTGAAATAAGAGACCTACCAAAGTCCCTAACATTTCCCCAGCTGTCGTTTAAGAGAAAAAGCAGCTAACCTCTTTTATGTGTGTTCTAACAGCGCTGTTCTATTTATTTATTTAGACAGTTTTGTATACCGCCTTATCCTTCAATCAAAGCGGTCACAACACAATTGGGGGATACATTTAACACGCGGGGATATGAGACACATACTTACAGGGAACATGGGCAATGGAGGGTTAAGTGGCTTGCCCAAGACCACAAGGAGCATCTGTGGGACTAGAAACCCCAGTCCTTTCGGCCCAAGGTTGCTGTCCTCTACTGGGATTTGAACCCCCGACCTGCCGGCCTGAAGTACCTTACCCCAACCACTAGGCTACTCCTCCCTATGTCCCTGTTCTATGTCCCTGTGGATAGCCCTGCTTCCTTACCAAACAGTTATTACTTTACACTAGTAAATTTTGATATTATGTGTCTGAGGTATATAGATTAGGTAGTTTTACAAAGGGAACACATTCATCAAGCTCCTTCAAGAATAGCAAATTGTTTACCTTTAGATGATATCCAAAATGTGGAACAATTTGCTTCCTAGATTTTCCCTACCAATCTGTTATCTTGTCAACAAGCTAATTGGGGAGTTGCCTTATATAGCAAGAATTCATACATGGGGTGGGTGGGTTCTAACACCTGAGGAGGTCAGTGACTTCTAAGAGCTTGACCTCTGAACTTGAAGGCTAGAGGAGAAGAAAACCTCTAGCAGCAGAAAAAAAATGCTTTGCCCAAGAACACAAAAGATTCCCTTTTTGCAATACAGCTACAATTTACTAGACAATGCTGCAGAAAAAAAATAGTTATTAAAATAAATGAAGAAAAAAAACCAACCCTTTCAGGCAGAGAGTATGCATTCAAAAGCCATAAGGTATTAAATGTGCCACACTGTAGCAAGGTCAGACTAATCAGAGAAAATATTTTTTTCACTCAGCGCATAATCAAACTTTGAAATTCATTACCAGAGGACGTAGTAAAATCTGTTAGTGTAGCTGGATTCAAAACAGGTTTGGATGAGTTCCTGGAGGAAAAGTCCATAAACCATTATTAAAGAGGACTGGGGAAATCCACTACTTACCCCTGGGACAAGCAGCATGGAATGTATATACCTTTGGGAACCTGACAGATACTTGAGACCTGGAATGGCCACTGTTGGAAACAGGGTATTGGGCATGATGGACCTTGGTCTGACCCAGTATGGCATATTTTAATGTTCTTATGCCATTCTGGATGCTGCTCTGCCAAATGTGCCATCCACTCCAACTCCTACATGCAACCTGTAGTGCTTTACAAAGGTGCTAAGACCACCAAATAGCTGCCTTACTGATGTCCTCTGGAGATACAAAGGTGAACTCCAGCCAGAAAGAGACCTGTGCCCTAGTGTAGTGAACTCTGACTCCAACCAGCACATGTTTCTCCATACAGAACGTAAGCTGAATTGATGGCCTCCTTAATCCAGCAGAGCCCATCCTTTCCTTGAACCACCGAATAGAACAAAGATAGTCCAACCAATGGAAGGAATTAGTGAACTCCAGATGTTAATGTCTTCTTCACATCCAAACATAATGAGGGCTCCGCTGAAGGTCTTCCTTTAAGAAGGAGGGTAGGATCACTGTCTGATTAAGATGAAAGGAAGACAACCTCTTCGGGAGAAGACAGCATATTCCTCAGAGAGACAGATGCTGTTGAGCTGACTAGAAAAGACTCCCTTCAGGAAAAGATTTGCAGCTCAACTACCCACCAGCCAAACTCAATAGCCACTAGGAACACTGCCTTCAGGGTCAAATCCTTGAGAGGCCTTCCAAAGGGGTTTGAAGGGGGGACCTTTCAGCGCCTTCAAACACCAGAGAAGGACTCTACTGTGGTACAATCAAATGCATGAATGGACAAAGCTGCTTCACTCTCATGAAGAAATGGGACAGATCAGGGTGCACCACTAAGGACACTCCCTGAATATGCCTCTGATAGTACACAAGGGCCACCACCTGAACGTTATACAGACAGAGCAGTTTACAAAAAGACAATTAGTAAAAAGAGCTGGGAAAGGAACGCCAATAAAATAACAGCTAGTTACAGATTCACAGTCACATGAAGGGGAGGGGAGGAGAGGAGAGGGGACTAGACTAAGGTGATGGGGTGTGCAGGTCTGTTCATAATGGGAGATAAGTCAAAGGCTATTTGAAAAGGATGGTTTTGAGGGCTAATTTAAATATTTCTGTAAGAGGGCTCCTGGTGGCGATCAGATGGCAATGTATTCTAGGCTTGGAGCACAAAAATAAAATGCTAAGAATCTGGTTGAAGTATTTTATGGTTTATGGTTAGGCACTTGATATACTGCCCTTTACTGTGTGTATCAGAGCGGTTTACAGATATATTCTATTCTCTCGTCCCCGAAGGGCTCACAATATAAGCGTATCTGGGCTTGAGTGACAGGTGGAAGGGCTCAGAGCCATCCCCTGGTCCAAGCCTGACTGTAGGAAGGATGAAACAACAACTATATCCACCTTCTTGGTCTCCAAGGTTTGAGAGAAACACCACCTCTCAAAGATCCACCAGACTCTTAAATATGCCAAGAATGTAGAGGCCCTTCAGGCCCTAAGGACGTCAGCTACCACTCCAGATTATCCTCTTTTAGACAGCTTATGCCAGACTTCACTCCTTTCACCTTACTGCTCCTTATGCCTGGAACAAACTACCCGAGTCTGTACATCAGGCACCTTCACTAACCCTTTTCAAATCCAGGCTGAAAACTCACCTCTTCGCTGCCGCTTTCGGATCTTGACTCACCTGATCTCCTTTGTGTTTCCTTAACATTCCCCCTAATGCATCCCTTGTCTACAGCTACTGTATTGTCTATCTTGACTAGAATGTAAGCTCTGATGAGCAGGGACCGTCTATAACATGTGTCTGTGCAGCGTGCGTCTTGTAGTGCTATACAAAATGTTCAGTAGTAGTAGTAGTAGCAGCAGTAGAAGTAGTCGTCAAGGACTAGGCTATAAGCAAGAAGAGAGTTCGATCTTCCATGACAAGGGGACCCTGATAAAGAAGTCTCCTCTCCTGAGGCAGCAAAAAGAGGGGACCCAGCCAACAAGCTCAAAAGATCTGCATCCCATGGTCTGTCCAGCCAGTCTTCTGCCATTAGAATGGCCAATCCTGGGTGACATCAAATTCTGCACAGAAGGCAGCTCTCCAAGGGCCATGGGGGAAACATAGAAGCTCTTCCTGGGGGTTATTCCTGAAGGGCATACATTCCCATTGCTCAGAAATCTTTCCTGCAGCTGACAAAATTCTATACCTTGGCATTCTAGGTGGCCATCAGGTCGAACACTGGCAGACCCCTCCTCCACATTATGAGGTTGAAAGCACAAGAGCTAAGCTCCCCTCTCTGGGATCCATGGTGTTCTGACTTAACAAGTAGGCCTGCACATTGTTGATGCCCACTATGCAGGCTGCTGACAGAGCCACCAGATGAGCCTCCACCAAATGACAGACGTCCATCACCTCTGTGGCCACTGTGTGCTGTTACTGCCATCTTGCTTGCTGATGTATGCCACTGCTGTGGCATTTTCCAAGAACACTCTACTTGTAGTGTCCTCCAGGAGGGACCAAAACATCTCCAGAGCTAGGTGGATTGTCCTGGCCTCTAGTCTGTTGATTGACTTGGTTTTCGGAAAGGACCATCACCCTTGAACAAAACTGATCTAGACAATATGCTCCCCAGCCCAGAGGCAGCTTGCCCATCACAGGATGAGTATGTAGCCACCATGTCAATCGCCTCTTGATCTTCTGGGGAAGAGGAAGCAACTGATCAAACAACCAGAAGCAGGGAGACCAGCAAGTCAGATACAACGTGTGATAAGAACTATAAAAGAGGTGAATTGACTCTGAACAAGCAACCTGTCTTTGCTGGTAGAAATACTAAAACAGAATGTTTTCATAAAAGACTACCAGTCCCAGAATGCACCAGGTTACAAACAGCCTCTAGGAGAGCTGAAGTGGGGAAACGTGTGTTCAATCAGGAGAGCTATGAGGTAATCCCCAATCACTCATCTCCAAGGGCAGGGCTTGATTCAGCACACCTGGGCTGTGCTAGGGTGGAGTGTCCCTCTAAGCACGTTAAAAGTAAAGGATATTCTACACAGAGAGAGAACAGGCAGAACCGGGAGAACAAGGAGAGGCAGAAGCAGAAGCCATTGGAGAAAGAAGAGAGAGGACTGCAACAGCAGAAGCAACGTGGAAGGAAGAACAGAAAGACATCTTGGAGGTCTAAAGAAGAAGGCCACAGCAGTACGTGTGTTGAGTGTGATTCCAGAGGCAAGCATACTCCATTGGACTGGAGGAAGCCAGAGGATTGGGGTTATAGAGCCAGGAACTCCCAAACGGCACCTTTGAAGGAGACGGCTGCATTTGGAAGGGGCCCTAAGACATGTGAAGAGAGACCCAGTGTACAGGGATCTTGATTGGAAGGCTGGACATAAAAGCTGGACTACTTACTGGCCAGGATACCAGGAGAGGAAACCTAACAGCAAAGGAAGCTCAGGTATGAACTCTGATCTATGCCCTAGCTCTTCTCCAGGAAGACAGCAGGGAAACAAATATTATCCTGAGAGTGATCAATTAAGGAATTCCTCTGAGCCAGACCCTGATATTGATTCCATGATATTTGAGGAAGAAGGAGATATATCAAATGATCAGAATGAATACATGGATTGCTCTCTGTCTAGGCTGCTGTTTTAAAGTAGTTTCTCACTAATACAACAACCACCAAAAGGAACTGTAACTTGTTCTTTTATCTACCCAGAAAAGTCTCTGCAAGAAAGCTTTAGGGTAGGATTGAGCCACGTAGAGAGAGTGAACCAGCAAAGGGGTTTGCAGCTGGCTAATTATTGGTAATTGAGCCAGGCACAAGTGCACGTGAGCTCTGGAAGGAAACTTCTTTTTTTGTGTGTGTAAATAGAAGAAAGTTATCCTTGATAAAGAACAGTTTTTTTGTTACTTTTGGGTTTTGTTTTTGCCTTTTGGAGCACTGCTAAGAAGGTCATTAGCAGGAGCCATCAAAAAGACCTTTTCTGTTTCCCATCAAGGTCTTTATTGATTTATTGCTTAAGAAGTTCAGTTACCTTATAACATGCTTTGTTTTTCCTGAGTACAATACTTGAAGCAAGTGTCCTTTTGTGTTACCAAGTAAATCTGTGTGGGAGAATTAACCCCATGAATAAAATCTGTTTTTCTTTGCTTACACTCGAGCATCACAACTCATTATTTTGTGAACGGCTGATTCTGGTGTGAATGAACTACATTCCCCACAATCCTTTGCAAGTCATAATATTTTGCCTTTGCTAAGACTGTGGACTTTCACGACCAGCGCCCCCGTTTACAAACGCCATAGACTTGAGGAGCTGCAGGTAGTCCCAGACCCTGGGAAATGCCCAAGAACAAAAACCCCTAAGTTGCAACTGTAGCTTTTCCAATCTTTCTTGGGTGAAAACTAGCCTGCCCAAATGAGTGTTGAAGTGGGCACCAGATACTCCAAGTTCTGTGAGGGAACTAAGCTACTCTTGGGGAGCTGATCACTCATCCCAACTTCTGCCAAATCGCCTGGGTTGTCACCATCCTGGACTGCTCCATGGAGTCTGACTGAATCTGCCAGTTGTCCAGGTACAGGGGAAGATGAATTCCTTGATTGTGCAGGAAAGCCGCAACCACTATCATGACCTTTGAGAAAATGTGAGGTGCTGTGGCCAGGCCAAAGGGCAGGGCACAAATCTGAAAACTGTGGCTCAGGATGCAAACGCAGAGAAAACATTGATGCTGCTTTTAGACAGAAATATGGACGTACTCTTCAGAAAGGTTCAAGGAGGTTAGAAACTCCCCTTGTTGGACTGACACATTGACCAGCCTGGCTGACCAATTCCTGAGCCAAAGCCACCTTTTGGCACCACAGCTGCTGTCCTGGACTTAAAGGAGACCCTGATCAAGTTGTAGAGGGCATCTTCCACAAAAAATGTCCAAGACTCCAGTCTTACCACCTCCAGGCTGTCTGGCAATTGCTAAATCAGCTAGAGATTGGGTCACCAAGCCCACACAGAGCTGTATTAGTATCCAAGGCCAAATCTGTGAAGCAGGGCTGACCCCAGAGTTGGTTCAAGGTGTTGGTGCTTAGGAAAAACCTTAAGTGTTACAGCCCCTCCCCCCCCCCCCCGTCCGTCAAAATCTATTGTTTAGCTTTAAATGCCCTGCTCTTTGCCATACTTCTCCCTCATGCCCAGAGGTTGCTGCCCTAGGCTATTGCCTAGTTTGCCTAATGTTTGGGCCAGCCCTGCTGTGAAGGCATTCTTGACGGCAGCCTCCACCCCTTCTATTATGAGTCTCCTTAAGCACAGCCCCACCTTCCACCAGAATAGTTGTGCACTTCGTCACCGCTGTGACCAGGGCATTCACCTCAAGGACTCTGAAAGCTGTCCATCTCCCCTTGGGGTAGAGGATACAGCTGAGCTAGGACCTTAGTCTCCCTTAGTCCCGATTCCAATGTCTCCCACAGAGAATATGAGCTTTCGCAAGGGTTCAGAGTGGAGGAAGAAGCTGGAAGGGTGCCACAGAGTGCCATACCTAGCCCTGTGTGAGTGGTGCAGCTGCAAGGGGCACAAAAGGCTTAGGGGTGCACTTCCGGCTGCCGGCCTCAGCTCCCCACGCTGCCTGCTGCTGCCCTGCCGCCACCACTTTGTTTTCTTAGTAGCAGCGGCACTGGCAGCAGCAGAGCAGACGAGAATTCAAAATTAAAAAAGAACACAAAATGCACAGGTCTTTCCGACTCTGTGCTTGTAAGTAGGTCGGGTCCCTCCTTCCTTTCTCTGATGTAGGTCGCATCAAAGGAGGGAGGGAGAGATCAGGCCGGACATTCAAACACGGGTCTTTGCAACTCAGCATTTGCATGGCTGGCTTGGTCCCTCCCTCCTCTGACACAACCTACATCCGAGAAGGGAAGGCAGGACCTGACCTGCCTACAAGCACCGAGTCGGAAATACCCGTGCGCTTTTTTTTTTTTTTAACTTTGAAGTCAGATCTGCCTCACTGCTGCTGCTGCCGCCTCCAAGAAGACAAAGTGGCGGCAGCAGGGTAAGGGCAGGCAGCTGGCTGGACATGGAGGAACACTGAGGTATGGGGGGGGGGCACCAGATGTGCAAGTAGCACAGGGCGCAATTATGGCTTGGTACGGCCCTGGGGCCACAAGCCCTCTAGGATAGGGTCCACTTGTGAAACTATTCAAATTTTTTTTTAAATTGTAAACTGCTTTGCTGCCAGCCATACCAAAGGCGGTAGGTCAAGCTTTTAATAAAGAAACAAAATGTCCACTGGACGAGGCTCCATAATGCACAGAGCAATCATAGCATCTTGAATAAGGATGAAAAGATCCTCGCTGTGAAAGAGATAGATCACTGATGGATCCTCCTCTTCGTCCACAGCCTTCCCTCGGAGGGGACAGGACTGGACTCTGAGGAACAGACAAGCGAAAAACAAGGATGGGGACACTTAACCCCCTTGCCACCCAATGGAGAGATACTAGAAGGCCCCAGTCCCCCACAGGGAAGGTCAATGTCTTAGACACCTGCGAGGGGAGGCTTCCACACAGCTACTAAAGACAACCCATGGATTCTTTCAGGAGCTGCTGCTCAAAGCCTGTTGAGAAGGGACCTTGAAAGACCCGCAGGGGCTTGCCAGCTTGAGCCTGTGGCCACCTCACCATGCTCTCCTTCAGCAGGGACCATGCAGCCCATCCAAGATAGCTATTAAGCCCTCCAGTGGGAAAATCATGGGAGATGCAGCAGAGGCAGCAAAATTGGCCTGGGATCCAGACATTGCTAAAAACAAAATGTGCCAGAGGCTTCTCCATTGCACTCTGGCAAAAAGAACTAGCTGCAGAGCTCCAACATCAGCCCCCTTCCAGTCCCAAGCATCAGCCCCCTTTCAGCCTCCATGTGCCCAAGTGATCCTTGACACAGCAGCAGGAGCTTGTTCCCTCATTCCCACCGCTGTGCTGCTCAAAGGACCTGCTGCCCAAGTCATGCTGGGACTTCAAATAGAGGGAAGGCACTGAAATGGAAATTACACTAACCTGGTAATTGTAGTTCCTGGAGGGTCCAGTTTAGTCCTCCAACATCGGGTAGTGCCCCTCCTCCTGCAGCCGGGAGACTGGACCAATCAAATCTTCTGTAGTATATATGCAGCAGGAGCTCCCAGAAGTCCCCAGTGTACTAGTAACAAAGCATACTTAACGAAGCAACACATTAGATTAATATACAAAATGACCTAATTAAAGAACAATTTGTTCCCCCCCAAGGAATATCCAACCCCCTCCCCAAACGAGGAAGTCAGAACACTGCATTGCGCCGGCACCGACGCCTCAGGAATCAAAACACCGCTCCCCACCAGAAGTTCAGGAGCTGCCTGAACCCCCGAGACAGGGAAGAGCCTCTGCAAAAAACGCGGCTGCCACAGAGGGACCGAACGGCAAGAGGAACCGTCTTAATATCAACCGTTCGGAAAGGCGCGCCGCACCACATTAGCAGATAGTCGGGAGGGAAGGAGGACTAAACTGGACCCTCCAGGAACTACAATTACCAGGTTAGTGTAATTTCCATTTCCTGTTCGGTAATCCAGTTTAGTCCTCCAACATCGGGATGTAACAGAGCAGTTAAGACCGGGCGGGACCTTGCCATCCGGCGCGCAGAACCGCCGAACCAAAACAGGAATCCCGAGCCGCTGACACATCTAAGCGATAGTGTCTACTGAAAGCATGCAGAGACGACCAAGTGGCCGCCCTACAGATATCTGCCGGCGGAACCAGGCTATACTCCGCCCAAGAGGTCGCCTGAGCCCTAGTAGAATGAGCCCTCAGACCCTCCGGAACAGACCGCTGTTGCAACAGATACGCGGACGCGATCGCCTCTTTGAGCCATCTAGCAATGGAGGCTTTAGCCGCCGCTTCCCCTTTACGCGCACCCCCGAAGAGCACGAAAAGCCGGTCAGATTTCCGAAAAGACTCGGTAACCTTTAAATAACGATGGAGCGTACGACCCACATCGAGCCGGAGAAGACCTTTGTCCGTTGACCCGACAGATTGCGAAGAAAGCACTGGAAGAAACACTGCCTGATTCATGTGAAAGGGAGACACCACCTTGGCAGAAAGGAAGGAACCGGACGGAGAACGATCCGATCCGCGGAAAAAGACAAGAAAGGCTCTCGACAGGACAATGCATGCAGATCTGAAATGCGCCGTGCCGAACAGATGGCTACAAGAAAAACCGCCTTCAGCGTGAGATCTTTCAGAGACGCCCTGCGCAGGGGCTCAAAAGGTTCACGAACCAGGGCCCTCAGAACTAAATTCAAGTCCCAAGGAGGAACGAAAACTCTGCGGGAGGGCCGCAAATGAAAAACAGCCGTAAGGAATCGGCGTACATCCGGATGAGCCCCGAGCAGACGACCCAAAACCTTGCCGCGGTAACACGAGATAGCCGCCAGCTGGACTTTTAGGGAACTAGCCGCAAGGCCCTTATCGAAACCATCCTGAAGAAAACTTAAAACGACGGGCACTGAAACCGTCGCCGCCCGGACTCCCCGCCGGGAGCACCAGTCTTCAAAAATCCTCCAAATCCGAACGTAAGTAAGAGAAGTGGACGTTTTCCTCGCCCGCAGAAGGGTAGAAATCACCGTGGGGGAGCAGCCCTTCCTTTTCAGCCGAGCCCTCTCAATGGCCAAACCGTAAGCGAGAATCGATCCACTTGGGGCATCCGCAAGGGACCCTGAAGAAGAAGATCCGGTAGAGCGGGCAGGAGCCAAGGAACGCCGTCGCTCAACCGGACCAGATCGGCATACCAGGGCCTCCGGGGCCAATAGTAACACGCGACCCCGGTGGCTCTCGATACGTTGTACGACCCGGCCGATCAGAGCCCACGGAGGAAAGACATAAAGAAGACCGGACGTTGGCCACGGCTGAATGAGAGCGTCGAGCCCCTCGGACATGCGCTCCCTTCGCCTGCTGAAGAAGCGCCCTGTCTTGGCTGATTGAAAGGTCGCCATGAGATCCATGATGGGTGGACCCCACCGCCGGACGATTTGTGCATAAACCTGTGGGTTTAGCTCCCATTCTCCGGGGTCCACCCGCACTCTGCTGAGAAAATCAGCCTGGACATTGTCTACGCCCGCAATGTGAGCCGCCGAGATTGCTGGAAGGCAAGTTTGCACCCAGTCGAACAAGGCCGCCGCTTCTGCCTCCAGGGCCACGCTGCCGGTACCCCCTTGGCGATTGATGTAAGCTACAGTGGACGCATTGTCCGACAGGACTCTCACCGGCCGTCCGAGAACCAGGGTCTCCAGGTCCACCAGGGCTAGCCGGACTGCCCGCAATTCGGGACGGTTGATCGACCAAGAGGCCTCCAGGGGAGACCATTCCCCCTGAGCAAAGCGGGACTCGCAGTGAGCCCCCCAGCCGGTTAAGCTCGCATCCGTCGTGAACGGAACCCACAGAGGAGGCTCCAAGGGAATCCCTCGCGACAGGTTCTCGGCGGAGAGCCACCACCGGAGGGATCGGCGAACCGTCTTTGGGCAAGGCAATCTCTTGTTCAGCGAGTCGAACTGGTTGGACCAACGTCGCAGAAGAGCACTCTGCAGCGGACGCATGTGGAAGCGCGCCCAAGGCACCACCTCCAAGGTCGCCGCCATCGTGCCGAGGAGCCGCAGGTACCACCACGCCGACGGAGCTGGCATCCCCCGGAAGAGACGGACCAGAGCCCGCAACGCCAGCACGCGTCGCTCCGGAAGGCACACCAAGCCCCTTGCTGTGTCGAAGCGGACTCCCAGATACTCGAGATCCTGTGACGGAGACAGACAACTCTTGCATTCGTTCACCACCCATCCGAGGGACCGAAGGAGATCCACCACCCTGCTCGTGACTTGCACACACTCCCGACTGGACTTCGCTCGAATCAACCAGTCGTCGAGATATGGATGGACCAGGATGACCTCCTTGCGCAACGCCGCCGCGACTACAACCATTACCTTTGTGAAGGTGCGGGGAGCCGTGGCGAGTCCGAACGGCATGGCCCGAAATTGAAAATGGCCCCACGGGAGCGCAAAGCGGAGAAACCGTTGATGGGAGGGCCAGATGGGAATGTGTAAATAGGCCTCTGTAAGATCGAGGGATGTCAAAAATTCCCCTTGACGCACCGCTACGATGACTGACCGCAGGGTCTCCATGCGAAAGTGCGGTACTCTGAGAGCGCGATTCACGCCTTTGAGATCCAAGATCGGACGAAGGGAACCGCCCTTTTTGGGAACCACAAAATAGATGGAGTAGCGACCTGCGCCTCTTTCCAAGGGCAGGACCGGAACCACGGCCCCCAGAGAGAGAAGCCGATCCAGGGTCACGCGGATGTCCCGCGCCTTTTGAGCTCCCTTGCTGGGAGACAGAACAAACGAATCCGGAAGTGGGTGCGCAAACTCTAGGGCATAACCTTCTTCTATAATCTGCAGCACCCACCGATCTGACGTAATTTGGGCCCAAGAAGGAAGAAAGTCGCGCAAACGACCCCCGATGACCGGGTCTTCCTCTAGAGCCCGCCTCGTTTCATTGTGGCTTGCGATTAAAGGAAGAGGCCGAGGAAGAGGCGGCTCCGGAGAAGCCCCTTCCCGCTCCTCTGAAACCACGAAACCCTTGATGACGGGTTCCAAAACGACCGCGCTGCGAAGTCCACAGCCGGGAAGAACGAAATCTGCGCGCATCCCGAAACTGGCCGCGCGCTGAGGTGGACGACCTATTAAGCTTAGGCTTAGCCTCTGGAAGCCGACCACCCTTAGACTCACCGAGATCCTTCACCAACTTATCCAGAGCCTCACCAAACAACCACCTGCCCTTAAAGGGTAGTTTACTGAGGCGAGACTTGGAAGAACCGTCGGCCGCCCAATTGCGTAACCAGATGGACCGTCGTGCCGCTACCATGGAGGCCATGCTATTAGCTAGGGAGTGTATTAAATCATAACACAGATCCGCCAAGTAGGCCGATCCCGACTCCACGCGGGCAACGTCCAACAGCCCCTGTTGGTCCATACCGGACCCCGAGCGCAGGTGCTGCGACCATCGCAACAAGCTCGAGCTACCCACGCCCCACAAATAGAAGCTTGTAACGATAAGGCGTTGGTCTCGAAGGCTTGCTTCAACAAATTATCAACCTTTTTGTCCTGAACATCCCTCAGGGCCGCGGCCCCTTCAACTGGGATGGTGGTTTTCTTAGTCACTGCCGAAACGGCAGCATCCACCCGTGGAGACTTAAACAAGTCCCTGTCCTTGTCTGCAAGGGGGTAAAGACGATTCATGGTCCGAATCCCTTTCAAAGCGGATTCCGGTTGCTCCCATTCCGCATGGATCATCTGCTCAACTACTCGGTGCACAGGCAAAACTACCTGGGCATCCCTGACCGCCTGAATGAGAGGATCCTCGAGACCCTCCTCCTCCAGCGGCCGCACCGCAGAGAGGTTAAGTGCTTGGAGAGACTCCGTGACCAAAGGTACCAGCTCGTCCCTTCGAAACACCCGAATGATGCGAGCCTGATCTTCCAGTTCTGGAAGCTCTCCGTCTTCTAACTCCTCCGCCTCAATATCCGGATCCCCCTCAGTCTCGGAATCCGGGAGGCAAAGGGCGCCCTGATCCTGGTCCCCCAACCTGGGCCGCTTGACCGCGGGTTGGGAAGACCGCTGAACCCCCCCCGCGGATGCTGGGGGGAGAGAGGCGGGCCAAGCCTCCGGCAAATGACCAGACCGGCTTAAGCGGAAGGCCTGATGCATGAGAAGAACAAAATCCGGGGAAAAGTCTATAGGCGACGCTACCATAGCCGCCTGCTGGAGCTCAGGGACCGACGTATTAGACGCCGGGCCCAGACCAGAAGGAAGGATGCTCGGTGAAGGGACACTGTCCCCCGAAAGGGAAGGGTCCCCGGGCACATGCTGTTCCTTAATTTCAATAGGCAGCTCCAGTTCTGAAGAAACTGCAGCACAGCTCTTACAGATTCCAGAGTCAGTCATTGTACCTCTGCGGGAGCCACAAATTACACCCTGAGGTTTGGCAGCCATGCCCAGGCCACCTGCTCTCAGGGAAAAATAAGGCAACAGGGAAGCCCACACCAAGGGGACTAACCTTATTCAATTCAGCACAGTATTAAATTTAAAACCTTTTTTTTTTTTTTTTTTTTTTTTTACAGTAAACAAAATACTCCCCAGAATCCTAGGGGTGCCCTGAGCAAAATCGCCAGCAAAAGAAACCCCAAAAACACCAGGGGAACCCGTGCGCAAGTGTTAAAAAGTGCCCTTAAAAAGCACACTTTAAAAATCCAAAATGGCCGCCGCACTTTTTCACCCGCGGTAAAAAACGGCGCGAAAATACAAAGGTACCCAAATAATATGGAAAAGAAAGAAAACGACCCTCTAATACAGGGCAAGCGAAAAAAAGCAGGAAAAAGTGCAATTTGGAAGCCAGGGGAGCCGACAGAGCCTCTGCCCAAGCAAAGAACAGAGAGCTTAAAACAAGGAAAATTCCTACCAGCTCTGGGAACAGCAAGGAACTCAGCCCACTTCTCCAAGTGACAGGCAATGTTGCAGCCGGTATGGCTCTTCCCCGAACAGCCTTGGGGAGAGCTCAACCCAGGCTTCAGAGATTCCCAGGCAGAAAGGCAGGAGCCCAAGGCAGGTCTGGCTTTCCCCAGAAAGTCTCCTGTGTCTTTTTCTTTTTTTAAAGATACAGCTACCTAGCAAAAGAAATAGAATATAAAGGACCAGAAATAAACCCCAAAAGAACTAACTAACTAGTGTTGCTCCTTCAAGTGTCACTTAGCGTGCCCAGCAAGGGCACAGAAGTCCTCCAGCTGCAGGGAGACTGGACACACTGGAGACTTCTGGGAGCTCCTGCTGCATATATACTACAGAAGATTTGATTGGTCCAGTCTCCCGGCTGCAGGAGGAGGGGCACTACCCGATGTTGGAGGACTAAACTGGATTACCGAACAGGAATACTCCTTTTCTTTTTAGACATTCATGATGTTTTTCCATTATGTTGCGACTTGAAGAACAGTTACAAAAATAAAACTCATGACAGTATTTCCTCTTCAGCCTGTAGAAGATGTGGTGGATTTGAAGAGAGTCAATATTAACAGAAACTGAAGTCACTGTTTTTACTAAAAGATTTTCATGGAAATGGAAACGTGAATGGTATTTTGCTGTCCAAGCATCTATGAGGCATGTTTGTTAAGCTGGGCTAATGGTTAGCATACACTGTTTGTAACTAGATCCCATTTAACAACATGAGACCTAGTTACAAATAGCATGAACCAACCATTAGCCCAGCTTAGTAAACATGCCCCTATATTTGCAAGTGTTAAGAGCAGCCCCAGATCCACCTTACTTATACTGGATTTAGCTCATGCAAGTTACATGATAGGTATTCTTCCTGTCCCCAAAGGATTTACAATTAAACAGCTAGAGTTACAGTATGCACCACCACATTAGAGCCTAGCTAGCAATAATAGACGCTATTACATAACATGGGACTTCCAGTACATTAATTTCTTAACTCCCCACCACCGGCCTCACACCGCCATCAGTGCAAGCTCCCCTGATCGGGGTAGAAGCGCCTGAGCGGGAAATCGTCCCGCTCAGAAGCTCCTGCCAAATCGGGGCAGTGGGAGACCTACAAAAGGAGGGCTCCTTCGGCACGCCCACGCTCCCCACCACCGGCCTCACACCGCCATCAGTGCAAGCTCCCCTGATCAGGGTAGAAGCGCCTGAGCGGGAAATCGTCCCGCTCAGAAGCTCCTGCCCAATCGGGACAGTGAGAGACCTACAAAAGGAGGGATCCTTCAGCAGGCCCGCGCCTGAGGGCCTCGCCAGAGGGCCCTTTGGCGTGGCCCTTAGGCGCAGCACAGAGGCGGGCACAGAAAGAACAGAACAGACCCACCTACAAGATCCACAGGAGCCACACAAAACTCCGGAACCAACAAATCAACAAGAGCAACTTAACCTGCAGAAACAACCACAGAAACCACCACAAAAAAGCTACAGAAGAAAAGCTACAGCCCCAGGACACACAGGTACACCTACAAGCCATACCACCCTTCCTAGCCCCAATTTACCTTCTAGTACCATTCCTAACCCTCCACCACAGACACACTCTCCAACCATCCCTTGCCAAACATCACAACCATACAAACCAAAAACACCAACAAGCCTCCCCTACATGGGGCGAAACCCACACACCACCCACACCAATCCACACCCCTAACACCCTAAACAGCGGCCCTCTTTCCATCTCACTGATAAACGCTCGGTCAGAAACAAATACCACATGCTCCAAGACCTGATCACAACCCAAAAGATTGACATCCTATGCATAACGGAAACTTGGCTAACAGACACCGATACTGTGCTCATGAACCAACTAACACCGAATGGATACAGTCTTCACCACTGCTCTCGAACACACACCAGAGGAGGAGGAGTAGCCATCATCGCAAAACCCTACCTCCACCTCAGGAATCATGCCTCAGAAACAACTAATGAAGCGGACATACTCACCCTCACTAACAAGCACCTCTCCATATGCCTGATCTACCGAGCACCCACCTCAAGCACTGACCTATTGGGTATACTACAACACATATCTGAGAGCGCCATCTCCACAAAAGAACAAATAATCCTCGGAGACTTCAACCTCCCATCACTCCAAGACAAACATGCCGAAGCCTTCACCAATGCCATGGAAGCAATGAACCTGACACAGATCATACATGAACCAACACACGAAAAAGGGAATACACTTGACCTCATATTCCTAAACTCCCAGAACGCCACCACATACAAAACCCCAGAAATCACATGTGTACCATGGTCTGACCACTACCTCATCAACATATCCCACATCTACCAACATACTAACATCAATGAGAATAAACATCATACAAGAATATTCAAACCATTCATCAAAGAAGATTTCCTGGCACACACACTACCTAAACTCCAAACAAGCTCCACCAATATCAATGACCTAATCTACAACTGGAATACCATGATCTCATCTGCATCCAGTGCAACAGCAAACAAGACCAAAACCTCCAGACATACCTCGACAAAAGCCCAATGGTTCACCCACAACCTACGGAAATTAAAGACCAAACTCAGAAGAGCAGAAAGAAAGTGGACGACAAAACAAAATACATATGTGAACTAGACGCATACCACACAGAAACCGATAAGGCAAAAAAGACCTACCACACGAAGATCATAAACACCTCAATAAACAAACCACGGGAACTCTTTGAGATTATCAAGAAACTAACAAAAGCACCCAACCACTCCGACCAACTACCGAACATCCCGCCAGAACTACTAGCACGCCAATACAAGCAGCTTCAACAACCACAAAATCCACAACTGAATGCAAAGACGACAACCCACCCTACCAACATAGACACAGACTGGAGCACATTTGAAACAATCACAAAAGAAAAAATAGAATCAACCATCTCCCGCCAAAACACCACCACCTCTCCACTAGATCCCTGCCCTACAGAATGGATAAAGAAAACCAAAGAGGACTTAAGCGCACCACTAACCCACATTGTTAATCAATCCCTCAGACAAGGACGCATGCCAGACCTCCTCAAAACCTCAATCATCCGCCCAACCATAAAAAAACTACAACCTGGATCCCCTTGACCCCGCCTCCTTCAGACCTATAGCAAGTCTCCCATTCACCGCCAAAAATCATCGAGAAGATTGTACAGCAACAACTCCACCTAGATGCCAACATCATACTGGACTCACAACATGGCTTCTGTCCATTCCACGGAGTCGAGACCCTCATGACATCACTAATGAACACCCTCATCAAAAGGCACACAGGCCAAGCACTCTGGATATGCTATGATCTTCCTGGACACCATCTCCCACAACATCCTCATACACAGACTCCAAGCAATTGGCATCAAAAATGTCATAATTCAATGGTTCCACTCCTACCTAACCAATAGACAACAATTGATCCGCACAAACATAGCAACCTCTCCCCCCTTTCAGCAACACCAAGGAGTACCCGAAGGATCCACACTATTTGCCATGCTCTTCAACATCTTACCTGCAACCACTCTGCTCAATCATACGCGCCCACAACATCAACTACCACATCTATGCGGATGACATAATGCTCTATGGTCCAATCACAACCACTAACCCAATGAACAAACACCTAGCAGACTGCTTCATAGAAGTCTCCAGCTGGCTACAAAAGAACAACCTATCCATCAACATAAAAAAAACAGAAGCCCTCATAGTAACCAAAGACCCAGACTTCACACCACCTACACACCTCAACATAGGAACCACACAAATACAAATTCAACCACACATAAAATACCTAGGAATCATCATAGACCAAGCACTCACACTCAAGCAACAGATCAAAAAAAACGGAATAGTATTCCACAAGGCACAAACAGTACAACACCTCAGACCTCTCATCGAACCGCAGGACTTCAGGACAGTCATGCAAGCCATGACACTCCCCCTCCTGGACTACTGCAATATAATCTACCACGGTCTACCTGCCACCCACACCAACCCACTACGAACTGCCTTAAATACCACAGCAAGAATTATCCAGAAAGCAAAAACACAAGATCACATCACCCCAGGCTTGAGGGAGCTGCACATACTCCCTCTCGAAGCAAGAATCAAATACAAATCAGCCTTACTCATTCACAAAACCCTCTACCAAACTCAGACTTCCCAGCTCCGCACCCTACTGCCCCAACCCACCCACAACAGAACAACCAGGCAAACCACCAGCAACTCCCTCACCATCCCCCAAATACGGACCAAATACAATCAACAGACTTGCAATAGAGCCTTCGAACTATACGCACCATCCCTCTGAAACTCTCTACCAAGTCATATCAGAAGCAACGAAGATCCCGTGACATTCAGGAAACAACTAAAAACCGTCCTATTCCAGGAATACTTCGGACCAGAAACAAGCACCCACCACTGACTACCCCACAGACCCCCTAATTCACTCCCCCAGCTCTATTCTCTAAGAGACTGATGTACATTGTCTATGTCTTTAATATCTGTTCAGATCATTAATGTTGGCTCCCCGGTGATAGCCCCAACCCCAGAGTTGATTATTGTTCTCCTCCCTTTAATGTTAAACTGCTTTGACCTGGTGAAAAGCGGGATATAAATACAGTTAAATAAATAAATAAATAAAATTAACCATGTTAATACATGCTCCAGCGCTAGTACACGTTAGTAAGTCTAGGTATAAGTTTGTAACTTAAGTAAGGGAGGGTAAAGTGACTTGCCCAAAGTCACAAGGAGCCTAAATGGGAGAAGCGGTTGGTTACCAGCCCTCTGCTGTAACCACTAGGCTACTCCTCCATTCCAGGAGATCCAGCTCAGGGATTAGAGCAATGACCTTTTGCATGGAGGTGCACAGCCTTGCCACTGAGCTTGTCTCGAGTCCCGATACATTCAAATACATCAAGTAATGTACACCATGCATTCCTCTAGCTACAGGAAGCACTTTGAAATTCAGCAGAAACAACAATATACCTGTTCCAATAGCAAGCACTGATTTCCCATCTATGTACTTACCTCCTGACAATTATATTTTGACTAGTAAACTAATCAGATACCAGCACTTCCTAAGATACATCACAAGGTTAACAAAAAAAGGTGAGCTGCTGATGGGAGATGCAATAGCAATGTTGGGCATTGGCAACTGTGGGGAACCTGGGTTTAATTCTCAGTTCTGTTCTGCTTTCTGGATCAGCTGAGTATGGGGATGTTATGGAGGCAGCATTCATCATCCCCGGATGGGAGGGAAGCCCAGTCATTGTGCAATTTAATTTTAACTTGTTTATATAGGTGAGATTTGAAGTTAATGCATGAAAAGAAGTGATGTGAAACGGCGACACCTAGTGGCTGGAGTCAGAACAGGATTGCAGGTGGAGCCTTGGTGTTTGGCCCAATTTGATCAGTTTCTACAGACATTTATAATCAAATACTGGTATTGATGGACACAATATATATTCTGCCTGTGGTTTTTGTAGTGATATTTGTTTTTGAATGTTTTAATTGCTTTTATAATAAAATTGTTTACTCATTGTTTATCCACTATTTTGATATTTATTTTTCAATACCAAAGTCCTTACTACTTAGGTTAGAAATTTGAGGATAAGATATAGTTGTCTAGGTGCACACAGGTGCAATCTGTAACTAAACAAGC
Source organism: Ichthyophis bannanicus (assembly GCA_033557465.1). Lineage (NCBI taxonomy): Eukaryota > Metazoa > Chordata > Amphibia > Gymnophiona > Ichthyophiidae > Ichthyophis > Ichthyophis bannanicus. The sequence goes on along the minus strand of CM066032.1, from coordinate 693,303,283 downwards.
TTTCTACAGATTGCGTATAATTAGAAGACTGAAGACCTTTGTCTCCTGAAAATTTCACAACTGTGATTCGAGAGCTAGTGATTCCATGCATTGATTACTGCAAAAGCTTATATTTGAGTCTACTCAAATATGTTATTTATTCATTACAACTCATTCAAAATGTTGCAGCCTGTGCCATCACTGGCATGGATAGGTCAGAACACATTTCTCTGATTTTATGCAATTACATTGGTTAAAGTAGCTAAACAGGTAGAAAAGGCAAAAGCTAGAAGGATGCTTGGGTGCATACGGAGAGGAATGGCTAGCAGAAAAAAGGAGGTGATAATGCCTCTGTATAAGTCTTTGGTGCGACCTAATTTGGAGTATAGTGTGCAATTCTGGAGACCGCACCTTCAAAAGGATGTGAACAGGATGGAGTTGGTGCAGAGGGTGGCTACTAAAATGATTAGTGGTCTTCATTATAAAGCATATGAGGACAGACTGAAGGATCTTAATATGTACACCTTAGAGGAAAGGCGGGATAGAGGTGATATGATTGAGATGTTTAAATACCTCTGTGGCATAAATGTTCAGGGAGAGAGCCTCTTTCAATTGAAAGCAAGTTCTGCTACGAGGGGACATGGGATGAGGGTGAAGGGAGATAGATTCAGGAGTGATATGCGGAAATATTTCTTTACGGAAAGAGTAGTGGATCCATGGAATAGTCTCCCAGTGGAGGTGGTAGAGAAGAGGACAGTAACTGAATTCAAAAAAGCATGGGACCAACACAGAGGATCTCTCAAGGTAAAAAGGGGACTGTTGTAGTTGTTATGGAAGGACAGACTAGATAGGCCATGTGGTCTGTCGTCATATTTCTATGTTTCTATGGTGGCACATTATGTTTGTTCATTATAATGCTGGTATTTAAAGCCTTACATCATGCAGCACCATGGAATTTGTCATCTATACTGCATATTTATCGTCCTGCTTGTGTACTGAGATCGGCAAGTACGATGTACATAGACATTCCTTCCCACAGGCAGGTACATGTTAGTGCACTGCGAGATTGCATGCTTTCTATCGTGGCTCCTGGACAGACGACGTCAGATACACTTTCATTTCACAAGCATCCAAAACCTCATTTATTCCAGCAGGCATTTGTAAATGTGATATAGAGGTATCAGCTAACACGCGTTACAAGGCGCCTTAGACCAATGCACGTTACAAGGCGCCTTATACGGCGCCATGTAAGGTGCCGTATAAGTTAGGTGCTTTAGAAGTAAGGTAGAACTACGAACATATATTAGGTCTCTTCCTGGATGTCTCAATCACAATACTTCAAAGGTGCATCCAATCTCAACAGTACAAATAATCTTCACTTATACATTATTCTGTGGACTTCACATTATAAACAAACTGCAACTGTCGATTTCTTAGGTCTCAGACTTATTCTTCGCAACCTAGCAGGCAAGCCTGACTAAAAGTCGCTAGTATTGCATCAATGACCTTTACAAAAGAAATCTGTAGTGCAGTATTCTCAATACAGAACAAGACAACGAGTGCTTAATGAATCCAGCGTGAGAATCAAAATGGCTTGTTCGAGTATTTAGCTTTCAAAAAGTGCACGCTCTATCTTCAAAGCACTCTTGCCAAAATCCCGACGTTCATGCAGGGCACCACTGAGACGTTTCACCGTTACCGGTTTCCTCAGGGGATCACAATACTGATGCTGCTCAAATGTTCTGCAATAAAAAATACATAATAAAAAATGTGTCAAGTCTCCACCACTCTCCATACCGTGTAAAAAATAATTGAAAAAACAATTAAAAAAACCTCGAACCTCCAAATCTTGATGCTGCCCGCGTTGGAACTCTTAAAACAGGAGCTTTGCAATTGCCGCCACCCGGCTTCTCTCAAAAAAAACGCCGCGCATGCGGACAACGTCATGCCAGAAAGCTTATATAGTGTATTAATTATCATGCCTGCTTAAACTTAAAGGCACAGGAAACTTAGAAAAGAAAACATTAGTCAGCCTCCTCTTAAATGCCGACAGCATTGGACATCAACTCTTTAGGAATCCCATCATGTTCGTGATCTCATAACTTATATCATATACAGGACCCCCATTCTATCTCTTGATTTAGACCAGAAGGGGACACCGTGTTAAGTTGGAAAATCCATCGCTGTTCATTTCCTAACAGGGTTTCTTCCACAGTTCTTCCGCCTGCACCTCTACACACTTGTTCCAACACAATGCAGCGCAACTGCAAAAAAGCATGTCCATGTTCTAAACAATGAAGAACTAGTGGTGCTTCAAGTTTCCCACATTTCAAACGACTCTTGTGCTCAATTAATCGAACACTTAAAGGGCGTGATGTTTTTCCTATATACCATAGATCGTAAGGACATCGTATTCCATACACAACAAACTTAGAACTACAGTCCGTGTGTGCACATAGCTTATAATTAAGATTTTTATACAGAAATTCAGAGGATTCCAACATGAGTGGACACATCCCACAATGCCCACAAGATTTATGGCCTGGAGGCCATAAATTCTTCATTGTTTAGAACATGGACATGCTTTTTTGCAGTTGCGCTGCATTGTGTTGGAACAAGTGTGTAGAGGTGCAGGCGGAAGAACTGTGGAAGAAACCCTGTTACGAAATGAACAGCGATGGATTTTCCAACTTAACACGGTGTCCCCTTCTGGTCTAAATCAAGAGATAGAATGGGGGTCCTGTATATGATATAAGTTATGAGATCACGAACATGATGGGATTCCTAAAGAGTTGATGTCCAATGCTGTCGGCATTTAAGAGGAGGCTGACTAATGTTTTCTTTTCTAAGTTTCCTGTGCCTTTAAGTTTAAGCAGGCATGATAATTAATACACTATATAAGCTTTCTGGCATGACGTTGTCCGCATGCGCGGCGTTTTTTTGAGAGAAGCCGGGTGGCGGCAATTGCAAAGCTCCTGTTTTAAGAGTTCCAACGCGGGCAGCATCAAGATTTGGAGGTTCGAGGTTTTTTAATTGTTTTTCAATTATTTTTTACACGGTATGGAGAGTGGTGGAGACTTGACACATTTTTTATTATGTATTTTTTATTGCAGAACATTTGAGCAGCATCAGTATTGTGATCCCCTGAGGAAACCGGTAACGGTGAAACGTCTCAGTGGTGCCCTGCATGAACGTCAGGATTTTGGCAAGAGTGCTTTGAAGATAGAGCGTGCACTTTTTGAAAGCTAAATACTCGAACAAGCCATTTTGATTCTCATGCTGGATTCATTAAGCACTCGTTGTCTTGTTCTGTATTGAGAATACTGCACTACAGATTTCTTTTGTAAAGGTCGTTGATGCAATACTAGCGACTTTTAGTCAGGCTTGCCTGCTAGGTTGCGAAGAATAAGTCTGAGACCTAAGAAATCGACAGTTGCAGTTTGTTTATAATGTGAAGTCCACAGAATAATGTATAAGTGAAGATTATTTGTACTGTTGAGATTGGATGCACCTTTGAAGTATTGTGTTAGAAGTAAGGTGTCATATAAGGTGTCGTGTAAGGTGTCTCACAAGGTGCCTCGTAAGGCGCTTTGTAAGGCGCCCTATAGGGCTCCTTAGGCTAAGCACCGTATTAGGCACCCCTGGACAAGGCACCTTTGAAGGCACCCTGGGTTATGGAACCATAGGTTAAGGTGGCCTAATAAGGTTACGGTGCCCTAGGTTAGTGTGCCCTAAGGGCTGCAAGGTGCTTCAGGATGACATGCATGACCTGTGTGGCATAGAAACAGATGTAGCCCTAACACTAGAGCACAGAGGAAAGGCAATGAACAGGTGAGCGAAGGAGAGAGAGCTGGGAGCCACTGGACCTGCCATATCTGCGGGCATCCCATGTGGCTGCCAGTACTGTTGACAAACATGTTGGGTGCAACTGTACCACAGCACAGCACAGGGTGTTGGCAATGTAAAGTACTGGAAAGACAGTGGGTGGCAGATGATGGGAATACGTGTCCCCCAGGGGAGGCGGAGGTGGCAGGATAGTTACAATGATGGGTGGACAAAGGAATGGTGGTGCCATGTAGATCAGGCACAGGCGAGGCAAGCACAAAGAGGCACAATGCAGGAAAGGGTAGCAGTGCAGGACATGGGGTGGCAGCCTGCACAGGCAGACAGGACTCTACACAGCTGACAGACGCAGATAGACGGACCGAAGGAGTGTTGGCATCTGTGGCGAGGGTATTATGGGCTGGCAGTGCAGCTCTGCAAAAATATGACTGTTACAGGCATGCAAACTACTTGAGTAGGACAGGCATGAAAGGAGGGAACAATGAGGAATTGAACCCATGACCCATGAACACTGCTGAGAACGGCACTGTATTAACCAGTAGCCTATACCTCCGTGGTGTATCTCACAGCAATAGCTGGGTACAGAAGGACTGCAGGTCACTGCACAAACTGTCTGCTCTGAGTGCCAGGATAGGGTAACCCCACCAGTACCCATGATGCAATGCACATGCTGAATAGCTGTCTACTGCTGATCACCAAATGGGGTCTGCACCTCTCCAGTACCTCAGCATGGAAAGACGAACTGACAGTGCGTGATACTGGCACAGAGTAGCTACAGACCATGCCATTGTGCAGGTTTTGTGTTCACCCTGAGGGATAGGATGGGTGCTCAGCACTAGGTCCGCAATACATATGGTGCTACAGATAGGCCCTACTGTACATCCCCATCACTACCAGTGTGTGACAGGTGTTCCTTGCAGTGCATCCGAAGTTAATTCAGTGTCCCTCTTTATTCTGCAGTCACATGTAGCCCTCTGGGATCAGGCACCACCCAGATTAGTGCATACCCCGTGTTAGTGTCTGGCTGACATGGGCACCTGTTATCAGGGCAGAGGGGTTTCTAGACTTGCATGAGGTTTGTATAGCAGTGCCTTTACAGGTCAAAGTGGTATACACTATATACCCCAAAGGGCCCACAATCACCCTTTTTTTGTAGGTAAAAGGACAGGTGCCTGAGCCCCGGTGAAGCAACCTCCATCCTGCTAGTATAAGGCAGCCCTCCAGGGTTGGTGGGCCAGAACCATACCTGTGACGGGCAGGGGCAGTGGCAGAGCACCAGTAATGCTGGGGTTAGGTCTGGAAAACCCAAACTACCTCACATCACCCTCTACCAGTCACCAGCAGACAGCACAGTCAGACTGAACCTGCAGCACCTTATAGGTGTTCCAACCATGCACAGTCTAACGGCAGACAGTCCTCTAGCCAGTCCATGCTCACAGAGGAACTATGTGCAACAAGCAGGTATCTCAGTGATTGGGCTCCAGCACTGGGAACAAACAATTATCACTGGAGGCAAATCATGTAGAGCGCTATGTGGGAACCTAGACATGCCATGGTCACTGCTCGGTCAGAGTGAGTGCCCTCTCAGCATGCCATGCTGTGGCCACCCTGTCCATGCAGGCGGTGGTCAGGCACTACATTGTCCCAGCCATTGCCCCACACCCTGTGAAGATGCATCCTGGCCAATCCGCCCTGTCCGGGCCATACCCACAATACCTTGCTCATCATTATGCACATATTCAGGCTAAAGCTGGTAACAGTGGTACATTGTGGTCCCAGTGAGGTGTGGGCAGCCACAGAACAATGGACAGACATACACACACACACACACACACACACACACACACACACACACACTCCTATTGCAGCATTGTGCAAAGATAGGGGTGGTTGGCAACCCTGCCTGCCACACTAGTCCTGATCACAGTGCCGACATTGATAAACTGTGCAGGAGGTAGCAGTAGTGCTCTGGTGGTGACTGCAGCTCAGTGCTGGGGCCAACAGCCTGACTCTCCATGCAGCTTTGGATTGTGGAGCCTGTGTGAGTGGGTGTTTGTACCCCTGTTCGCCACTGCTTTGGGCTTTGCACATGTTGCTGTTGTATCTGCATTGTAGGGTAAAACATAAGGACATGCTCTGCAGGAACCTCAGCTAGGACTTGAACCTGTGACCCTCTGCTTCTGGACACACTGGCTGGGTGTACTGCACCACACTGTTGCCACAGATGCATGGTAGTCCCTGTAGCTCCCTGTACTTTTCCTCAGCCAGATCTTTTATGTTGCACTGCACAGCATGTAGTGGTACAGAGCATGGCCTAGGTCCACTGCAGGCAAGTGCCACTGCCCCTCCAGCATTGGCACACACCTCCCTGCCATGCTGACATGACCATATGCTGTCAGTGCTGGTAGTGCACAGTCCCAGGACATCCACTATGTGGGTAGGCGGTTGCCTAAGGAGCAGGGTCTGGGGCGGGCATACATGGGCATCCTCACATCCCCCCCCCCCATCACCGCCTACCAATAGTGTGTCCCTTCCGCTTGGGGGAAGGTTGGCTGGGGGGATGTCAGGTCAGTGACCTGGCAGCTGTTAGCTAGGGTGGACCAGGTAGATGTAGGTGGATTGTGTTTGGCCTTTGTCGTCAGCTGCTTCTTGCTGATTTCCGGTTTCTATGTTCCTATGTGCCACCTAGGCAGCCGCCTAGTCCACCCTGTGCTCCAGCTGCTCCCGCTACATGTCCCGCCTGTAGCACCCTATGCCCCCTTTTGCATCATCGCCATAGTGGCCTTTCATACTTGGGCACTATGCTGTTGCTGCAAATGGAGCACTACTATCACTTTTCTTGGGCTCCCTGCCTATGCTGTACATTGCTGACACTGAAATTGTTTCTCTCTCCTGCAAATATGCATCTAACCGCAGGTTTTCATTCGCGGAAGGATTCAGCCCTTCAGTTCAGCGCGTTAGTGTGCAGGGGGCCTCTCCCTGCCCACTCCCGCCCATTTAACCATGCTCTCCGCCCTCTCTCCTCCCTCTGCGGTGTGTACTGCACCGCGGAACGCTTCCGTGCGGGTTGTAACATTACGTTACCTTGCAGGAATGTTACCTAACGCGCGGTCTGTAACGTTACCACAGTTTAGTAAACATACCCCATAGTATAAACTGTACAGCAGCCAGTGGTGAGCTCTTTGTTAATGAAGAATTGTTTGGGGTTAAAATGTCATGGCCAAGTGGATATTTTTATGTGCTGTATTGTTTAATATTTTATGTTAAGTGTACATTTTTGTAATCTGCTTAGAAGCTTAGTGACTAAGGAGGATTTGGAAGGCAGATGGATTAAAACTCATAATGTAGTAGGCAAGATGGATGCCCCCACCACCGACTGTACAAATTTCTTTATTTCCCTCACCAATAAGAAATTATTGCTGTTGATTATGCCCCTAATTACTTGAGACAATTTAATCTGGCATTAGACCCAATATTAGATCAACGGTAAAAAAAAACCCCAAGATGAACACTTAAAAACTATTATGACTGAAGTTGGATTGATTGAGTCCTGGAGAATACAGCACCTGTGCTTTCCTTACCAGACAGGAGATTAAAAAAATAATCTAATCTCTAATAATTTGTTGCCTTGAGTCTGGGATGCCAAGATACATGATCTTCCATTGTTAGCTATGCCACCAGGAATAAAAGAGCAGATTGTTGAACAGAGTGCTTTAGAAAAGTAGTCTTAGTCTGGACGGGCTTATATGAAGCATCCTGACGGAATTTCATCCTGCCATCTGACACTACTGAGGACCCTATGTTACAACCATTGCCAAAAGAGAAATATTACAACCCCCCCCCCCCAAAAAAAAACAAACTCGATAACTCTGGGATAGGATGATTATGCCACTTGGTACAAACCATACATCCCGTTCTTGTAACACTCGCTCCACGAGCAGCCTGATGGTGGAGACACTCTCTCCCTTTTACCTAAAGTATCGCAGCTGCTCTGAACTGTGCACCAGCCATTTCATCCTTTTTTGCTGGCTTAAATCATATATTAAATTAATGGACAATTCACACTCTCTAAAATACTGCCATGGAATGGAAACTCATTCTCCAAAAGGGGAGGGAGAAGTGGTGGGGTAGGAGGGAAGATGGTATAATGCATCGTGAGGAGCGATGACGCCCAGATTGACTTGCCATATACAGGACATCGCTGTAATGCTGAGACCTGGCTGTTTTGCATCGAGTCATAGAAAGAACGGGAAGAGGTACCTGAAGTCGCGAGTTCAACAGCATGACCTCCTGCTGCTTCTTCATGCTCTCATTCATCGGTTTCGAGATAAGGACCCCCATTTTGGCCTAAAAAGTAAAACAAATATTTGAGATTAGCGTGACGTGTCCCACCAGATGCAGCTCATTCCAACCTGTTGAGGCCAGACTAGGAACAATGTGATTCCTTTCCTGGCAGAGAGGGCAGACCAAGTAGACAAAAGGTGGCACAATCGCCCAATGCCCTTTCCACATTCTAGAATCTGAGGATCCCAAATGTTAAAACATTTTGATGAATATGTAGCAATACAGATTTACTTACTAAGACACCGGTTATTTTAAGATAAGAAAAACAATATAACAAAATGTTTGTTCTTGTTACATGCCCCAGCACCCCAAGAGTGCTCGAAGCACGTTGCAGATACAAATTTAACATCCAAAATATAGAAGTGACCAATAAATAAACTGATGGGACAGTCTGGGTTTCTGAATCACTCCATTTTTGGCCAAATGGCTCCAGCTTTGGCGTGTCCCCTGCAAAGGATGGCAATCCATTTCAACAGGTTTAAAAAACGTTTTCTACACTTGTGAAAATGCTGTGAGTCGATTAGAATGAACAGTATACTTAACTTTTTTAAATATTGCATGTGGCTTTGACTGAACATTTTGGTTTCTAACACGTATTTACAGAAGACTGACTTTTAAAAAAGGTGCCAATAGGAAGAGGACTGAAAATGGTGTCAACGTTCACACTGTATAGTGTCCGCCCATGTTAACCTTAGGCCTCACCAGAAATCAATCTTGGCTGTGCTGCTGGTGTTAACAGTACATTTGAGAGTCTAAGATCATACTCTACATACCCTGGCTTAGGAGTGAACTTCATTATCATGGTTTGCACAAAACTAATCCATTTGGAGACACTGCCCCCACCCAAGGGAAATAAGGCAGGGATGCCCATTCTCCTTGCTGATCAAGATTAGAGTTTTAAAATCAATGATTTAAAAAAAAAAAGCACTGAAGATTAACAGCCCAAAGAACCTATAAAGTAGATTGCACAAAAACTTCCAAATTTCAATGGACAAAGGGAATTGAACATAAGATATGCCATACTGGGTCAGACCAAGGTCCATCAAGCCCAGTATCCTGTTTCCAACAGTGGCCAATCTAGGTCATACGTACCTAGCAGTATCCCCAAGAGACACAGGTTCCACTATGTTTGTACTGCGTCAAGCACTGATATCCTGGGTCCCTTCTTAATAATGGTTTATGGACCTTTCCTCCAGGAACTTGTCCAAACCTTTTTTAAACCCAGCTACACTAACAGCCTTTACTACATCCTCCGGTAACAAATTCCAGAGTTTGATTACACATTGAGTGAAAAAATATTTTCTCTTATTTGTCTTAAATAGTTTACCCTGTAGCTTCATTACATGTCCCCTAGTCTGATTTCTCTCTATTTGGGAGACAATTGTCCTGCTACTTAGGAGATTTTAAAAAAAGAAATATCTGTAAAGGATCTACTACACTGTCAATGCAAGATATAAGTACTGCATTAAGATTTAAATTATTATCAAAACTGAGTTTCTCCTTTCAAACTCTCCCCTTCAGACTTTGGCGCTAAATAGTGGCACTGCAAAGAGTTATCCGGAACCTTACAGCAAAAAGAGGAGGCCTCTAAGCATAAAGAAGAGGTTAGGCTGGCAGTTCCACATATTAAAACATTAATTAGGGGGCATATTTACTAAAGTGAGCAAATGGTTAACACGTGCAAGTTAGCACAGGACTGCCATAAGAGCTACTGAGCCAAAACAGCCAGTGTGGTAAAAATCCCAGACTAAGCGCCCAGCACGCAACGAGATGGGGACTGGGCAGGTTAGGAGCGGAGCGTTGACTGCACACTATGGTTAGCATTAGGGTAGTTAGCGCTTGCTAATTATTAATGTTGCAGTTAGCCTGGTTAAACTTAATGCCATCTCAATAGCTGGTGTTAAGTGCACCTACATTAATTGCAGTGAGGTACTTTTCAGTTTGGTAACTGTAGGGAACATGCTGGGCCCGTCCCAATAGTTACTGCATTGCCTCTGCACTTACCTCACATCAGTTTCTCCTGTTTGCACCCAGTAAGTGCAAAATGTCTCACAGAAGTTTCTGCATAGGCTCAGCACAAATAACTTCAGCATAAATTATGACAAAGCAGAAGCTCTCATAACAAGAGACAAGACCTACACTCCTCCAGGCATGACAGCCATAGGGAACAGAAATATAGCTGTCAAAAACGAAATTAAATACCTAGATGTCATCCTGGATCATCACTTAAACCTATGATCCTAAATAAACAGAACACCACAGCATGCATTGCACAAACTAAAAAATGATCCAGAAATTGAAGCCCCTCTTAAGCCAGAATGACTTCCGTACGGTTCTTCAAGCCATAGTCACACTGGTGTTAGACTACTGCAACTCACTCTACCAAGGCCTGCCAGCACATACTATTCACCCACTGCAGATGGTCCAGAACATGGCTGCCCATGCAGGAACGTACTCTTAACCACAGCTCTTAACCAGAATAAAAAATTCATTTTGGAAATATAGAATTCCAAACGTGAAAACTAGTGTTGATGTTTCTCTCCCTCATTCCCTCCTTGTTGGGATATTCTAGACTTTGCACCTAATACTTCTGAAATCAGGTTTGGAGAGTAAAAGGGAAAATATATTTGGAAGGCAGACAAATGCGTAAGGGTCATCTCTCAGTTTTAAACCCTATAAAACAAGTTTAAACAGTGATGCCTTTTTTCTAAACCAAAAATATTTAGCCACATTTTCATCAAATCATGTATCTATCTGCTCACATTCAGCTTTAGTTGGATGGGCTGAAGGCCCAATAGGAAACTTAAGAAATTATCTGAGCCTGGATACTGTTGAATCCTCAAGGCAGCAGGATCATGAAACTATGGTCCCTTCAATCAGAAGGAACCTACGGGCTCAGAACATGGAAGCCTTGGAAAAGCTTGTTCAGCAGCAGACCATATACACTTAAGTACAAATAAACATGATATATACATATTACCTTTCTGTTTACAGGCAAGGTGGTTTACAATCTAAAAAATAATTGAAAATAGAAAGGAACGCCATCAGCTAATAGGACAGAGGGAACAGAGTGAGAGTGGAACCAAAGCTGTAGCAGAGAAAGAGAAGAAAGGAGGCTTTCCTAAGTCCCAAGCAGCCTCAGCTTCAAAGGCCTGCGAGAAGAGATGTGTTTTGAGCTGTGTTTTGAAGGAAGTGTAAGAAGGTTCAAGACAGCAGTACGCCTCTATGGGTGCGGAGCTTTACTGTGCAGGGGTTGCAGAAACCAGTGCTGTGCTTTATGAGAGATTTCCTTGGAGGGGGCGGCCCTGTTGCTACTGGGCGCCCCGGGATGCTACAAGAGACCTGCAGTTCTTCGCAACCGCAGTCACGACCTGTGGTCGTGTGCCTGAAGGGGCGTGTGACCAAAGGGGGCACGTCCCTTTGGTGCCCCTTCAGGGCCTGAGGGCCCCAGAATGCCATAGGAAATGCCCCATGGAGTGGGGAAGAGGAATATCAAGTCGTCAAAGAAGAAGTCTGATGTGACATTATCATGTATGCCCAAAGTTGTTTTTGGGCCTTTGGATTCACATGTGTTTGTGCTTTCTGGTTTAACGGCGGCTCCTGGAGTTAATCCAGTTGGATTCCCCTCGATGTCATCTGGGGCTTCTATAGGTCAGACACCTCCTCTTAATCCTGGCCCAGCTCTAGCAGTAACAGATGGGGACCATGTGCTCCCCTTAATGGATCCTAGTTTGGCTGGGTAACAGGCTTCTCTGTTGGATCCACTGCAGGTTTTTCTTGCGGGTTCTCTGGAGGGAATAAAGGTGATTAATTGTCCTGGGAATCCCCTTACGGTCTCAGATGTTGGTGTGGCGGATATTACATCGGTGGACATCTGGAGGAAGTATCAAAAACTAATTTATTATTGCAAAGTTTCATGGAACAAACTATTAATTTTTCTAAGCAAGTAGTTTGCAAGACTCGGGCTATGGATGAGCAATTTGCATTAACAGCCCAGCGGCTAGATAGGTTGGAGGGGCAAGTGGGCTCGCTTCAGTCTGCTGGGGTGCTGAGTATAAAAGATTTCTATGTAATGTATCAGCGTTTAGAAATGTTATAGAACACTATGAGGGCCAAAAACATAACATTGTTACATTTTCCTTAGTGTCGGCTGTTGTCTACGTTATTATTTCATAAATATTGTAAAGAAATCCTATTGCTTTCTGAGCCAGAAAAGATTATGGTTACTCGTTTGTATTATCTTTCTTCACGCTCGGGGTGGCACGCGAAGCAGCGATATCAGAACTTGATTTGACTAATTTCCTTGAAACTTCTGATGAAGTGATTACCTCCCATGCCACCCTGGTAATAACCCCGGCCTCAGAGGTGGACAAAATTTATTTTTTAAAAGCCTATTTCCACAAGAAGGATTTTCTTTTTTGCAGACAGAAGATAGCAGCTTTCCCGGATGTGTCACGCTATACTCAGGTGAGGAGGAAGTCCTTCCTGCAGATGAAGCCGAAGGTCTTGGCTGCAGGGGAGGGGAAGGGGGGGGGGGATGACTTTCTTCCTCCACTTTCCCTGTAAATGTCTGGTATCATTGCAGAGGACAAAGTATGTTTACACTGATCCTTTGCTTTGGAGAATTTTTTTTTTATCTAGCAAATTGGCCTATGTCCTGTTATTTGTTTTCTTATATTTAACTTTTAGTTGGAGAAGTATATCCGACTATAATATTGTTGATGTCTCTGCACCCACAGTGGTTTTGCTCCTGTGAGAGGTGGGCCGTATCACAGGTCGTATTTCTTTTCTTATGCAGGATATGCCTTTGTTAAGTTACTTGTTGATTTCTCTCTTTCTTTCGGAGCCTGTATTTTCCTGGTTTTGTTTGCTTGTAAAATATATATGCGAAAGAAAGAAAAAAAAAAAAAAAAAAAAAAAAAAAAGAGGAGGTTCAAGACGGATCAATCGGTACAGGGAGTTCCAAAGAGTGGAAGGCAGAAAAAAAAGCCAAGCGACGAGTAGACTCGAACCAAACTTGATTAAATGCTCCTAGATCGGGGAGTGTCTATCAGCAGTCCGGTGCCCTGTTGAGAGAGGGGCCGGTTCCGAGCCGGGCGAGCAGAGCGGGCAGCCCTGCTGACGTCACCGCAGGCTTAGTTAAAAGACCTTGCTGCTTACCTATCCCTGGGAGCGTCTATCAGCAGTCCGGTGCCCTGTTGAGAGAGGGGCCGGTTCCGAGCCGGGCAAGCAGAGCGGGCAGCCCTGCTGACGTCACCGCAGGCTTAGTTAAAAGACCTTGCTGCTTACCTATCCCTGGGAGCGTCTATCAGCAGTCCGGTGCCCTGTTGAGAGAGGGGCCGGTTCCGAGCCGGGCGAGCAGAGCGGGCAGCCCTGCTGACGTCACCGCAGGCTTAGTTAAAAGACCTTGCTGCTTACCTATCCCTGGGAGCGTCTATCAGCAGTCCGGTGCCCTGTTGAGAGAGGGGCCGGTTCCGAGCCGGGCGAGCAGAGCGGGCAGCCCTGCTGACGTCACCGCAGGCTTAGTTAAAAGACCTTGCTGCTTACCTATCCCTGGGAGCGTCTATCAGCAGTCCGGTGCCCTGTTGAGAGAGGGGCCGGTTCCGAGCCGGGCGAGCAGAGCGGGCAGCCCTGCTGACGTCATCATTCGGCCCCCACATCTCTGAGGCCTTTTCGGCGCTAAGCCGTCGGCGCGTTTTCCTAAGGGGCGTTTTCTCAAGGGGCATGATCACTGCCCCTTGTGAGCCCCTTTGGAGCCTTTTGGAGCATAAGCTGTTGATGCTGTAAGAATGCCTGGTAAACGCAAGAAAAAGCTTCACAAGGATACATCGCAGACCGGTGCCATGGAGAAACATGTGGTGTCCACGCCCAGAAACATCGTCTCAGGTACTGTTCCCGATAATCTCACTGTTGAGGGCGTGAGTCTAAGCTCAGTAGAGCGGACCCCTCCTCTTCCTCCTGGTTTCCTTGAGCTGTCCGCTGAAGTTTCCTTTGACGATCTCTCTTGCACTGTGGATTTGCCGAGAGTGGTGTCTTGGAAACCCCCCTCTGGGCCTCCCAGTGAACTTCCAGTCTCTGAAGTCTCTTTATTGGACATATGGCGTGTGGTAACTCGTACGGAAAATACTTTAACGGCTACTATTTCCTCTTTGTGTCAATTTACAGGTGATACTGTTCAGAAATTTCGCTCTCTAGATTCCCAACTTGGGGCTTTACGCTCCACGGTGACAAAAATGGAGCCCCTGGTTTCTACTTCGGTTGAATCAGTTGCTGCATATATGAAGGATAGTCTGTTTTTGCACCAAAAAATTCAGAACCTAGAGAATGCAAATCGCTCTAGGAATTTGCGAATTTTGAATTTTCCTCTATGTATGTTGCTCTCTCCAATGATATTGTTCCGGAAATATCTAAAAGAAGTCCTCCTATTTCCACATGCCGATTCATGTTTAATTCTCAAATGCTATTACTTACCATTAAATGTCTCATCTGGCAATGTGGATCAGGGGGTTACTTCTCCTGTTGATTTAGAGAAGTTTAATCTTACTGCTTTTCTCGAGGAGTCTCAAGACCTTATATCCACTCGTGCTACCTTATTGGTCACCCTTTCTTCAGAAGAAGATAAGGTAAATATTTTAAGAGCTTATTTTAAGAAAAAGGAGATGCAATTTTGTGGAGCAAAGGTCTTGATATTCCCCGATGTTTCACGCTCAACTCAAATGCGCAGGAAAGTTTTTCTTTCCTTAAAATTAAGAGTGGTTGCTTTGGGAGCAACATTTTTTTTGAAATATCCCTGTAAATGTAATATTTCTTTAAATAACGACAGATTTATTTTTCTTATGCCTTCTGATTTAGAGAAATGGTTACTGGATAGAGAGAAATCAAAGGTTATTGTCAAACCTTGAGTTGGGAGGGCTCATTAAACCGGTGTAGTTGGCTACAGGCTTATGCCTGTTTATAGCCTTGTTTTTCTTTGTTTTTTGTATTTCCTTTTTGTATTGGATGGATTTCTCCCCATTGATGTGGGCTATATTCTTATTAATGTATTTGTTTAAGGATATTTTATGCCTCTAGTATTTTGTTTCTCTGAAAGCTAATTTTGTTGTGTTTTCACTGTAAAATTTCATAAATAAAAGATTTAAAAAAAAAAAATGCTCCTAGATCAACATTTTTTCCCTCCAGTTGAGAGGTTGATATATTAGAAATTTTGAAAATCCCAGAGAAGGCATGTCCTATGACAGCTCAAGCGTCCTATATGCCTTCTCCTTAGAGCAGGGGTCTCCAAATCCAGTCCTGGAGGGCCGCAAACCAGTCAGGTTTTCGGGATATCCCTATTGAATATGCAAGAATATGAATTTCTCATGCATATTCATTAGGGAGATCCCAAAAACATGGCAGGTTTGCAGCCCTCCAGGACTGGTTTGGAGACCCCTGCCTTAGAGTATACAGGAGGGAGACCTGTACTACTGATCTGCACCTGGAGACAAAGGATTTGACTGCTTTATTAGAAACATCCTTAAAGCATCAGCAGGGGCAAAGAGGGGGGTGACATATTTGCACAATCATTTGCATATTCGTTAAGGTTCTCTAAAAAAAAAAAAAAAAGGCGAGAGATGAGCTGGCACCCCCAAGATACTCAAAGGAGGAGCCGAGGCTGTCATTTCATGGTGCTGCCCAAAGAAAAAAAAAAAAAGAAGGAAGAAAGCAACATATTCCCTAGCTATGTAATGAAAAGGCAGCAAAAATTGTAGCTGTTTAGCATGGCACTCTAAGATTAAAAAACTACTGACACCTGCAAATATATATATTCTACAAATAACAAAGGAGATGTAAGGTGCTCACACACCAAGGGACAAGAAGGAAAAAAAAAAAAAAAAAAAGGGAGAACCACAGCGTAGTTTCTAACACCATAATAAATTATAAAACTAATTTTATTTTGCGGTTAGAAACTGTGCTGTGGTTCTCTCTTTTTCTTTTTGAACATCTAATGTATTTTGCATCCAATGAAACCGCTCCTCCAACAGTAGGTGCAGAGATGATCTAGGACATTTCATCATCAAACCCAACATACAAGAGAAAAAAAATAAAAATTTGATTTGGGTATCATTTCATTAACAGCCTCTCCGGTCCCAGGCAAAAGTCGCTAAAGACCTATAATACAAATCTACCATACTATGACGACACTGGCTTCTAAAATTAATGCAATAAGAGCCTACCCCAAAAAGAACAGCACTATAAATATTGCAGTGAGCCTTAGACCATCCTTGCACTTATTCGGAAAGCTGAACAAACCATATCACCACAGATCCTACACAGAAACTCCATGCTTGGTCTCAGTCATACAGGCAAAACACAGTTAGACTCTCACCAAGTACAGAAAACAAACAATTACAATAAACTTGAAGTAGAAATATGCGGATAAAATTAAATTGAAACGCCAACAAGTCAGGCTCTGCATGCAGTGTAACACAAGAAATACAGGAGGCAGGCAACACTTTACATCACCTTTGCTGAGCAATAGCATGAGATGCACAAGCCTCTCCGATCCCACATGCAGGTAGCACAGCCTCTCCCCATAGTCTTCCACCTCCGTTGATCTTGGTGCCACTTGCTCAGAGGCACCAATGTCACTGATTAGGTGCAGTGCTGGTTCTCCCCACAACACAACCCTGAACAAGAATCACCAGGATCAAGGAAAGGGGCAGACCATAGGGAGAGGCAGTGTTGCCTGCATGTGGGATCAGAGAGAACTGTGCCTCATGTTACTGCTAAGCAAGCGTAAAAGAGCAGCTAGCACAAAGGTGCACATGGCAACGGAACTTTATTTGTGCAGCTGTGCAACCTATAGCTGACACCAAAATTCTGAACATGCTGTGCCTCTATTACAGCCCCTGACAAATTTTGTGTGGATTTAGGAGCCAGGCCAAAATCTTAGGAACCAGTGTTGGTGACCTATTCATGCCCACCCCACCCCTATTGTCTCTCACTCTGGTCTCATGTTCTCAAATCTCACAAGACCAGTGCAAGAGTTCCTATACCATGCAGCATCCTCAGACAGAAATACAGATAACAATTATAGCTTCAGATATTATATAAAAGTATCTGTACATGTGTGTGGTGCAATGGTGGTGTGCCCATTTGTGTGTGGGAGGAGAGGTGGTGGTAGGTGCCTTTGAGTGGGTGGGGTGCAGGGCTGTGGTGCATGTGTGTGTGGTGCAGAGATGGGGTGCCCATGTATGTGTACATGTGTGTGTTTGTCGTGCAGAGGTAGGGCGCCCTTGTGTGTGGTGCGGTATGGGGGTGGGGATATGGTGCTTTTGTGTGTTCTGGGGGGAGGGGAATGCACCTTTGGGCAACACCTTGCACTCTTCCCTTCCTCTTCAACTCCTCTCCTGCTGGCTCCTCTCCTCTGTTACTCTTCCAGACTTTTCCCACCTTCACCAACCTCCCTAGCACTCCCATCCCTTAACCTGAAATCTCCCATTGTCCTTTTTTAAAATAGCCCCCTGCCTTATCTACATCACTTGAATTCCTCCACAACTTATTTTGCTACAGACTGCGACCGGGCCTCCTCTTCTCTTCTGCCTGAGGGGGATTGGATCCCCACACTCTGGGCCATTCCCTTCTCTTCTGCCCGTGGCCATCAGGCCATCATTGGAGCAACTTGTTTGGGGGTGCAATGCCCCCTCTCATCCCCCCAAAACTATGCCCATGCCTTAGAGGAGAAGACAGTGCCAGCTACCTGGTTGTTTCCTTAGATTTGGACACTGATCCACATTTCCTTTAAAAAAAAAATAAATTTGCCATTAAGAATGATTTGTTTTGTGGGCTTAACGTACGCATGTTTCCAGATGTGGCCAAGTCTGCTCAAGCTAAGAGAAGACAGTTTTATGTTGGCATTCTGGTGTTCTAGAAATGGAGGCACTAATCTGGTTGAATTCCCCATGCTGTATAAATGTGTGGTTAAGGACCAAAATATTAAGCAGGTGTTTTATGAACCAGCATCTGGAGGCCCAGACTGCTCATACTCCTGTTAAAAGTAATATCCCAGACTGAACCTGCATTTCTATGTGAACTGTTCCTGGCCGTCTTTTTCTTTGTATTTTTGAGAATTTCTTTTTCCCTAAAAATTAAGCTCTTTTGCCTCCCACCCCCACCCATTATTGTGGGTTTTATAACCACCAGAACTTCGCCTTATTCCTCTATTTTGTAAGCTCCTATTTTCTGATCTTTCTGGTTTGTCATTTCTGATACAAGCGGATCACTGAAAACATACATTAAACTTAAGACTAAGTTAAATGCAGGAGTGATGCCAATCCATTCCAGTCTGTACAAAACTACTCATTTGGTAATAGTGCTGGGGGGCATATATGGGGGGGGGGGGCTGCATGCACAAGAGGACTGACCAGCTGGGTAATAGGTCAAAAAGGTGATCTCTAGAGTAGTTACAAACTATCAGTAAAGAGAGAGCATTTTGTAAAACTGGATGAAAAAACTTTCACTGTGGAATGGGAAGACATTTGGAAAGAGGCAGCTCAATCTTTTTAGCATATGGATAAAGAAAAGCTTGGACAAGGCGACGACACATGCTACTCTGCGGCCTTCTAGGTCTGCAGTTTGAAACCCTGTAATGAACAGATCAGATGCGCTTTATGATCCTGACCTGCTCTCACATATTGTTAGAAAGCTATACAATTGCTTAAATATCATCACTTGAAGGACAAAATGTATTTTTACTACAAAGTAGCGTGAACACACTAATTACAAACTAAGAGAATCTGCTCTGCAACAGTTTAAGTGAAATTACAGACTATAACGCTACCAAATTATCCAGATTCCGACCCTATGAGAGATTCTGAGCAAGTTCAGGATTTCAAACATCCTTGATGCACTATGGGAGGTGACGCACTGAATGCACTCGGTCGAGTCAGGGACTACAACTACCACCCTGCTATGGTACATAAGTTCAAAACCAGCAGTTGCAAAAAAAAAGTCTCTCTCTTGGAACGGAGTAACTTCAGAGCTCTGAGAACATTGCGCACTGCATTATATTTACACGCACTGCTGGCCAGAGTTCGAGCTACCACAATGGTATTTTATGATGAAATAGACGAGCTCTTTGTGTGGACAAAGGACCACAGATCCCAGAATGCAGACAGCTAGGAGCGGAAAGACCCAGGAGTTGAAGGCTACGCTGCCAAGTGAGCCGGTCTCCGGCAAGCGAGCTAAAGCCACTCCTAGTGCCCTTCGTTGCCCTCCCCACATGCCGCTAGTTACCAATCGCACACAGCCCGATTAGATCGCAGACGTACCCCAGGAGTTGCATCAAACCTCCCTGCAGACACCGAAACCTTTGGCACCTTCTTTTTAGTGGCTTTGAAATGTCCGAGGGGGAAGCTAAATCCCGAGAGGGATCCTCACTGGCGGACATGGAACGGCGCCGGGACTTTGGCACTTCTGCGGAAGCGGAAACCCCGGATCCATCGCGGCCCCTCCCAGCCGGGCTCACTGACAAGCTCCTCACCCGCTGCACTGCAAGTACCACAATGCACCTTGCCCAGGAGCTTGCTGGATTAATTGGCTGGACATAAAATTAGGTTTCTGTATGTCTTTATATACATACGTGTACGCTGAAATCTGCCAGCAACAAGAAGTTACCCGCACGCAACCGCTGTTGGACTGCACAGCTTCCAGGATTTATGCATTATATAGGACCCCGAGCGTTGATCTCAGCGTCTGCAACAGGGATTTTCAACCCAGTCCTCGAGACACCTCTGGCCCTGTCAGGTTTTCAGAATTACCCAAATGAATATGCATGACAGAGATTTGTATACAATGAAGGCAGTGCATGCAAATCTATCTTATGCATATTCATTATGGTTATCCTGAAAATCGGACTGGCTATTGTGTCCCAAGGATTGGGTTGAGATCCCTGGTTTAAAATCAGGGACTAGCAAATGCCGCACTGTTTCGGGATATAAACTCAAAATTAAGTTTGCCAAAATGTCTCACTTTTGGAACTGGGTTATCTTGACAGCTTGGGGGCGGTGGTGGAACATTTTACACTTGTGTCCTGGTTATAACATATTGTCTGCAGGAATATTAGTCATTTTGACCTTCCATTGAGTTCGCTAAGAAAATCAGACTGCTCCCAGTCCTTACAGTGGTGGGGCAAAGGGAGGACTGGCTTAGCCTGCCCCTGATATCTGGGGCCCTTATTTTACAGAAACTGTTATGCCATACAATTGGCACCTGTGCCTAAATACTTCTGGAGGTCTGTGTACCTGCAACAGCGCCAATCTGAACTTGTCTGTACTGGCGCATAGTTTCACTTCTTAAATTGTGGCAGAATAATATAATACGCATTTTAGATTTTTGCTTTTTCAATGAATTTTCATAGTTTGTGAATATTGAGGCCCAACTTACCATTTTCACCACTTCTGTGTTCATTAGAAAAACTGGATAAATTGATCCATGCTTTATGTTTGAGGATTATGCCAACAGTTATGAATAATGCATTTTTCAAGTATGTGGAAGAAATATACAGGTGGTTTTTTTTCTTATACAAAAAAAATCTACAAGCCCTAAAATGTGAGTTGCACATATTAAACCACTGAGGCTGTTGACTGAGTAGAGGAGGCAAACAGCTGATTGATGGGGCAATTTAAAACATGAAGGATAGAAACATTGCTGGGCTTGGATATGGCTTTCAGGCCCAGATTTAGGCATAGGCAACTCCTAGAACAGCAACAAATACCTGGCTAAGCAGGACCTGAAGAAACTTCCCCTGCCTACCACACTCCGGTCCTTCCAATGTCTTAAACCCAGCCTTGATGGATTTGGAAGAAAAAGCAGGAAGACTCTGAGAGCTGTCAAGCAGAATAAGAAATTCATTTTGGAAATATGGAACTTGGTGAAGATAAAACTAGTGTGTTTATATGCATAATAACACTTCAGGATTCTTCTCTACAGAGCTATGAGGATATTCAAAGGTATTTACACGGTGTGCAGACCTGCAAACGGTGTAAAATACCACTCAGTGAGATATTCGGTGGGATTAACATGATTAGCGCTGCTGAACATCTGCGGGTGCTGCTGCTACAGGCCTCGATACTAACCGATCAGCATTAGGGAGTTCTGGGGCAGCACCCATCGTTATCTGCAGTCCTTTTTCATTTTTATATTCTGCTCTGTGATTTTGTTACAGTCATTATCTGTGGAATATCGGTTTTAGGCAGACGACATTATGCAGGGTTGAGGACCCTCTTATGAGAGAGACAGTTGTGTCTTGTGTTTGCAAATAGTTGAGTTGCTGGTGATTCCCGGGGTGAATGGTATGTCACCGGGCGTATGCGCTGTATGGTATATCACCAGGCTGGTCCTTTTTCATGTCGGGGCCCTCTCTTATGGAATGTCCTTTCAGATGTTTTTCAGGTGATACAAGATCTGCAGACCTTTTGACAGAGTTTGAAAACTTATTTATTTCAATCTGTTTTTTTTTCAAACTGATTTCTTCCATTAGGATGGCTTGTTAGGTATGTGGATGAATTGGTGCGATCAGTTTTTGTTTCAATTTTATTGTATTTTAAATTGTGTCAATTTTTATTGTGTTTTATGTTGCAAACCGCCACAAGCAGTTTCTTGGCTATGTGGGTTATAATTTGAAATAAATAAATACATGATTTTTTTTCAATCTAGAATAACTTGGACACTGCTTTGATACAATGGGCTGAAAGTATTAAGGAAATTTAGAAGTGGTTGTTGTCCTAGGGTCTGCAATTAAATCTACCTAAAACTGAAATTATGGTAGCACATCATTCTAAGGACATAACCATCTTTCCCAAATTACAGGCTGAGGGTCATAGAATTCCCATCATACTACAACTGTGAGACTTGGGGGTTATCTTCCACTCTTTTCATCCTTTCATTAAGGAGCTGGTACAGAGATTGTTTTTTAAAATTACATTTATTGAGGCGGTTGAAATATTTTATTGTTGAGTCAGATTTTAGAACAATCTTACAGGCTTTAGTTTTATCTCCATTAGATTACTGTAATGTATTTTCTGGATTACCTATATCCCATTTGAAACCTCTTCAGATTATTCAGACTGCTACTGTTCAGCTGTCAACAGGGATAAAGGTACAAGAGCATGTTATTCCAAGCCTACAGCAATTACATTGTCAATTGTACAATATATGGAGGGTTGTGTTTCAAGTCATAAAATTTGATTAGCAAGGTTTTAACACTACTTTTCCCTTCCAATCTCAGAATCTTTTGAGTTTTTACAACCCAGTATGTCAGCTGAGATCTCAAGCAAATTAACTTTAAAATGCTTAATGCACTGCCTTCCCACGCCTCTTTCTCTGTCCATTGAAGTTTTCAGGCTCGGCAGCCATCATTTTTCCACTGCCAGGCCGAAATCTCACAATACAGCTGCAGACAGAAAGGGAACAGACTCGGGTGTACTCTGAGGAAAGGGTGGCAGATGTGTGGAACTGTCTCCTAGTGGAGGTGGTAGAGCTGAGGTCTGTGTCTGAATTCCAGAAAGCATGAGACAAGCACAGAGGATCTCTAAGGGAAAACATTTTTTGTGCCTTTGAGTCAATGTTGATATCTGGTAACCCAGCAGCTCCTGGGTTTTCTTGGCAGTGTGCCCAGAAGTAGATTGCCAGGCCTTTCTTCCAAGGCAATGGAAGGACTTTCTCAAGGTATGCTGAACTTTGGCCTCCTGGTTATCAAGCCAGCGCTCTAACCACTAGGCTACTCCCCCACTTGGGAAAAAGAGACTGTAGAGCTTAACAGTTGATATGGAAGAGCAGACTGGCTAGGCTGTATGGTCTTTAACTGCCATCATTTTTCTGTGTTTCTATGGTAACCAGGCAGCGGCGATATTTTATTTATTTATTTATTTTTATTTATTTATTAACATTTTTTATATACCGCACTATTCGTTATCAGCGCGGTTTACATGGAACAAGAGACCTCAGACAAGATACAAATATCTGGGTTTACAGTTAACAGGAAAATCAACTTGGATAACAGGATAACATGAGTAACTATGTACAAGACAACTATTTACATCAGGGAGTCAGGGTATAATAAATGTCATGTAAGACTGTTGAAGTAGTTTGATGAGCTGATGAGACATAAGGTTTACGTGTTTGGCATGTGGTTAGTTGTGTGCGAATGTGAATGTGTTTGTGCTTCTTTGTTCTCTGGGAAATATATGAGGAAAAGGTGATGTTTTAGGGCCTTCCTGAAGTGGCTGAGATCAGGGAGGGCCCTAATGTGTGATGGAAGGGTGTTCCAAAGTTTGGGGGCACACAGACTGAAGGCTTTGCTCGATGTTGTGGCGTTATATTTTATGATTTCCTTTGGGACTGTAAGCATATTTAGTTCCGTGGTTCTTCTTAGTCTGTTGGTTTTGATTGGTTGTATCATCTCCGATAGTGAGATATTGAGCTGTTGCCCGGTTACTGACGCATGGCAAAAGGCTAGCCTAACTTTCACCGCAGAAGCTAGCTGGCAGTGACTAAATTGCTGTTGCTCGGTTATTTTTCCGGCAATCCGGTCAACCCGCAAATTCAATGCCGGGGCCCAGATATGGCGCTGGCTTTGAATATCCAGGATTAGAGTTCATAGAGTTCAGTGGCAGCAGCTAGCTACCACCACTGAATATTCCCCCCCCCCCATCAAGTATATAAGCATACAAAAAATACTCCCAATATATTGCTATATGAAATATTCACATATAACACTGCTTATGGTGTTTGTAGACCCAGGTCTACAAGGTGGTCCAGACAGCATATGGACAGCTAGGATTAGTCTGGGAACTGCATCTGTCTCTTGATGAGGGAGCTATGCGTATTGTGATACATGAATTAGTCATATCAATTCTGGACTATAGCAAACTCCTTTTTGTGCGGTTGCCAGGTTACACGATACGGAGAATGGAAGTAGTCCAGAAGGCCGCCGCTAGAATGTTTTTGGGACATGGAAAGCAGGAATTGGTTATAGACCTGCTGCGGGAGCTCCATTAGTTGCCTGCTCAAGAAAAGAGGATTTTAAAAATGCTAACGCTGGTGTTCAAACTTTTGTGAGAAGGATGTGGACCTAGTTATCTTCAGGGGATATTGGCATGGTATCAGCCAGGCAGGGCCTTGCAGTTGGATCATGGACATCTGTTATGTGTTTCAGATTATGGTCAGGGGTGTCAGCAGAAGTGGTGAGGGAGAGCTGTTATGACAGCAGCATCAGTCTTGTGGAATAAGTTCCTTTTTGAGCTGAGATGGGAAGGACTGGGGGATATTTCACAGGAAATTGAAAACCATCCAAGATTGTGAGGTGATGGGAGTGAATGATCAGTTGGTCCGGAAAGTGGGTGGTGTTAGGATGGTTCCTATTAGGTTGCTTTAATCTATATGAACTGCTTTTAATGATGTTTCATAGCTGCAGTATATAATTTCATTTATTTAACAGGTTTATTATACTGCTTATATCATTTTAGTCAAAGCAGTTTACATTGAAACTTAAACTTGGTAATGTACATTAAACAGGGACATTGATAATTTGGATTTTTCTGAGGCAATGGAGGGTTAAGTGACTTGCCCAAGGCCACAAGGAGTGCTAGTGGGAATTGAACCCTGGTCCCATGGTTCCCAAGCCAATGCTGTAACCATTAGGCTACTCCTCCACTCCAGGCCTGATCACAATTCTGATCCTGCAGGACTAGATGTGCCCTGCGGGATCAGAATCACGATCCCCTTTGTACGTCTGGCTCAGACCAGGCGTACAAAGAAGATGTACGTGCGGGACAGAATCAGGCTTATAATGAATAAGATGAAAATAAAATTATAAGCATCTCTAAAATAAAGTAATTATATCTTGCAACTGTGCAAGTCATCTAGAAAACACTCTGTATCCAGAGCAGCCTAAGAGAATGTGCCCTCCTTGCTCAGCCGGGGACGCTCTCGTGTCCCTGTTCCGGCAGCTCTTCAGCAGCAGTTAGAGGTGTGTACAGTATGTGGCATCTCTGCCTTCTTCATCTCTCTTTAGCCTGTAACTATTCCACTCTCTGTACAAACATTTTGTAACAACTTTTACGGCACATAATTAATTTTATCAAAGCCAGTTTTCTCCTCTTCAGTAACATCTCAGCTTCTGTTGGATAGTGTTCCAGTAGCATCTATTGGTCCTGCACAGCACTGGATTGTAAGTGAAGGGACCTGCCTGGCCTTAAAAGCTCATAGGCGCGGCCAATAAAAAAGTATCACAGTTTGCTCCAACTCTGTGCTTAAGTTCTATTTGGAAACACAAGGGCCGTTTTACTAATGTGCGCTAAGCACTAACCGTTAGTGCGGGCCTGTGGTAACAGGTAAACATACTACTGAGGTAAAAAGCCTGTGCTAAGTAGTTAGTAGGCATTTGGGAGGCTTGGGGTGGAGAGTGGGCATGGCAGCCGATGACAGCTAGCACATGGGCTGGAGAGGGATTGGATCGCATAGATGGGTGAATGGGTTGGCAGCTCAGTCATGTTTGGGATCAGGAGGGTGGGAGGGTCAGCTGTCAACAGTGCTTGCTGCTATTTGTTTCTTTTTGGAGGGGGGAGGGGGAAGGGTAGAGGCAGCATCGGGCCTCATGTTGCATGTAGTGGCATTGTGTGGGAAGTGTCTGCCCTGCAGGGCAGATTCTAGCAATGCCCCTGCATTTATCACATAGCGTTTGCGCTTAACATTTGCAGTTAAGGTGTAATAAATTGAAAGCCTACCGCAGTTTGAGGACCCCATAGTGTCAGTATTTGCCCATTTGATCCCATTCCTATCAGACCTAGTAAAGTTCCCTTCTAGTCAATGTTCCCTCTAATGTTCTGTAGGCTGTGTGCGCATAAAATATCAGCTGTGTGCAGTTTTTGAAGGACGGTTAAATTTCTGTGCGCCACATAACGACACTTGGAGTTATATACTTTAAAATTTGACTACACGTCAGAATACAGTATGTACACCACATTGATTTTAATCAAATTAAATGAAAATAGACGATTTCTAAATGAAGAGAGAAATTTCTAGTAATTACAATCATAACTTTTAAATTTTAAGACATCTGTGTTGTTTTATATCAGAATCAGAGCTGTAATTTTTGTGCGCTCTATGGTAAGGTTTGTGCGCTCGCTCGGCGAGGTGTGTGCGCGCACGCGCACACGCACACAGCTTAGAGGGAACAGTGCTTCTGGTCCCATCTTATTTGTTATATCTGCTTTTTCTTAATTCCTTGAGTGCATATTCCATTATATATGTGGATGTTTTCCATTAACTCATTATTTCTTTATGTTTTAAAATGGTTTATGCTTATTTTGATAATTATAGATTAAAATACATAAAATTGGGCTGGTTCAGATGGTGAAATCCTGGGCATTTCCATACGGAAGGTCCTTGCTTCTGTCCCCTGTCAGCTCTGAAAAATAAGCCCCCTAAACACACTGCTGGCTATATGTGTTTTGATTGGCTAGGCACAGATCTGCTTTCCCTGCTCAGTGTGTAATTGGCTGATAAGGATCACCATATACACATATATACACACAACAGTTTGAATGGAACAAGGAGAAACAGAATGGTTTAAAATCTCAAAAATGCATGACAATGCTGTATACTTTCCCCTTATCTGTTTAATTTATAAGCACAACAAATTATCAGAGAAACAAGGCTGTATGAAGAAAATAAAGGTGTGAAGACTGGTGGGAGAGCATAAGATATGCCATACTGGGTCAGACCAAGGTCCATCAAGCCCAGTATTCTGTTTCCAACAGCAGCCAATCTAGGTCATACGTACCTAGCAGTGTCCCCAAAAGACACAGGTTCCACAATGCTTGTATTGGGTCAAGCATTGATAGCCTGGGTCCCTTCATAATAATGGTTTATGGACCTTTCCTCCAGGAACTTGTCCAAACCTTTTTTAAACCCAGCTACACTAACAGGGTCCTCAGGTAACAAATTCCAGAGTTTGATTACACATTGAGTGAAAAAATATTTTCTTTTATTAGTCTTAAATAGGTTACCCTGTAGCTTCATTGCATGTCCCCTAGTCTTTCTATATTCCGATAACGCAAACAAGCGATCTACGTTTACCCGTTCCACTCCTTTCATTAATTTATAGACCTCTATCATATCTCCCCTCAGCCGTCTCTTTTCCAGGTTAAAGAGCCCTAACCTTTGTAGCCTCTCTTCATAGGAGTATCCTTCCATCCCCTTTACCATTTGGGTAGCTCTTCTCTGAACTTTTTCTAATAACGCTATATCCTTTTTAAGATACAGCGACCAGAATTGCACACAATATTCAAGGTACGGTCTCACCATGGAACGATATAGAGGCATTATAATATCCTTTGTTTTATTTTCCATTCCTTTCCTTATGATACCTAGCATTCTGTTTGCTCTCTTGGCCGCCGCTGCACACTGGGCCGATCCACAATGACGCCTAAATCTTTTTCCTGGGTGGTGGTTCCTAATGTGGAACCTTGCATCGTGTAACCATAGTTTGGGTTGTTCTTCCCTAGGTGCATAACTTTGAACTTGTCCACATTAAATTTCATCTGCCATTTTGATGCCCGGTCTTCCAATTTATCAAGATCCTCTTGCAATTTTCCACAATCCTGATGAGTTTTAACAACTTTAAATAGTTTTGTGTCATCTGCAAATTTGATAACCTCACTCGTTATTCCCTTTTCCAGGTCATTTATGAATATGTCAAAAAGCAGCAGACCCAGCACAGATCCCTGGGGTACACTACTATTTACCTTTCTCCATTGGGAAAATTGGCCATTTAGCCCTACCCTCTGCTTTCTATCTTTTAACCAGTTCCTGATCCACAATAGTACACTGCCTCCTATCCCATGACTCTTTAGTTTTGCCAAAAGTCTCTGATGAGGGACCTTATCAAAGGCTTTCTGAAAGTCCAAATACACTATATCAACCGACTCACCTTTGTCTACCTGTTTATTCATGCCTTCAAAAAAACATAACAGATTAGTAAGACAAGATCTTCCTTGTCTAAAGCCATGTTGGCTGTCTCCCATTAGGCCATAACTATCTACATGCTGAGTAATTTTATTCTTTATGATGGTTTCTATCATTTTTCCCGGTACTGACATCAGGCTCACCAGTCTGTAGTTTCCCGGATCACCCCTGGAACCCTTTTTAAAAATTGGTGTTACGTTCGCCATCCTCCAGGTATTACAGATGATTTTAATGATAGTTCACAGATTACTAATTGCAATCTCATATTTCAGTTCTTTCAACACCCTTGGATGTATATCTTCCGGCCCAGGTGATTTTCTACTCTTCAGTTTATCTAATAGTTGTAATACATCTTCCCGATGTATTGATATTTCCTTCAATTCTTCCGCACCTTTAAATATCACTTCAGTCATGGGTAACATCCCTACATCTTTCCCAGTAAAGACCGAAGCAAAGAATTCATTCAGTCTCTCCGCTATCGCCTTGTCGCCTCTTAGTGCCCCTTTAACCCCTCTATCATCTAATGGACCAACTGACTCTCTCACAGGTTTTTTGCTATGAATATACTTGAAAAAGTATTTATTACACATTTTTGCTTCCACAGCAAGCTCTTCTGAAATTCTCCCTTTGCCTGCCTTATCAATGCCTTGCATTTAACTTGCCAGTGCTTGTGCTGTTTCCAGGTTTCGTCGTTTGACTCTTTTTTCCATTTCCTGAAAGATGCTTTTTTGGCAACAACAGCCTCTCTGCCCTCACCTTTAAACCATGCTGGCAGTTTTTTTGGACTTCCTTCCACTTTTCTTAAAGCGTGGAATACAGCTGGTCTGGGCTTCCAAGATAGTATTTTTCAACAACACCCAAGCTTGATTTAAATCTTTAACCTTTGCAACTGCTCCTTTTATTTTTTTCTTAACTATTTTCCTCACTTTATCATAGTCTCCCTTTAGAAAGTTAAAAGGAAGTACTGTGGATTTCCTTACTATCCCTCCACTAATTAAATCAAACGCGATCATGCTATGATCACTATTGCCAAGTGGCCCCAACACCCTTATCTCTTGCAACAGACTCATCAACAGCTTTCGCTATGCTGATGATATTACGTTGCTGGCTGAAAGTGAAGACAATCTGAAACATCTGCTTATCAAGATCAAAGGACATCATCCTAAAATGAACCTGCACCTTAGTGTGAAGAAGACAAGGATCCTAACAGCTGGCAAAATCACTAAGTTCATCTTTGATGGAGAAGAAATGGAAATAGTAGACAACTTCAACCTGTTTGGATCCATAATGAAATGACCAGCAGTCAAGAAATCTGATGATTCATTGCTTTTGACAGAATGGCTATGATGGATCTTGATAAGATTTTCAAGTGCAGAGATATATCTCTATGTGCAAAGATTTGATGGGTCCAAGCCATGGTATTTACAATAATGTCACGGACAATGAAGAAGCAAGACAAAAAGAAAATCAATACTTTTGAATTATAGAGCCACTAAGGTAGCACAATTTAGCCCCCACCTCCACAAACCTTCTAGGACCAGCTCCCTTCTTTCTGCTATTTCTGAATGTCAGCACTGAAAGGGTAAATGAAGCCACCACAGAGCCTCATGTTCAATGCGTTCAAAGCTCTTGCCAGTCCTGACCCCATGGCAGCAAGAAGTGTATGTCAGAGGCGGTGAAACTGACAGGGGCTTCCAGCAAGGTGGGGGTGGGGATGGTAATGGCTGAAGGTTTGCCTAGGGCAGCTGATACCCTTGGGCCAGCCCTGATGTTGCTGGTGAAGAATACTGTGCATACCATGAACTGCCTGAAGAACAAATCAATTGGTACTAGAGGAGATCAAACCTGAGCTTTCCTTAGAAGCTCAAATGACAAGACCAACTTTCATACTTTGGATACATTATGCAAAGAGAGACATCATTAGAGAAAGACATCTTCCAAATCATCCCTCCAGTCCACTCCAAATGCATGGGTGTTGTGCCTCCCAACCAGCAGGTAGAGACTGAGCATAACAGTTTTGAGATGCTTTCCTATAAGTGCTCTGTGCATCAGCAGGATTATCAGTATTGCTCAGTCTCCAGCAGGTGATTGACTTCTATGCATCTGGACTGCACTTCAGGACTTGGTGTAGGCTGGTAGGCCTAGTCCCCTTGGGGGTGGCAGTGATGGGGCATTGGCCCAAATCTATACAGAGAGTAAATGAAAAAGGTGAGCAACGTTGGATTTTCCAGCTTCAAACTGTGTTTCCTACGGGACTTAATCTGGAATGTGATTGGTGGAGTCTCCTTTAGGTTTCTCCTCCTCCCTGTGCATATTTTGACGTCATCCCGTTGTCATGGATGATGCTTTTCAGCAGCCAATTGGATTTCGTTTGTGATTTTAAAGGACCTGGTTCGCCTGGCGTTTTTTAGGGCGAGTGCATTTTTGGGAACAGCTTGATACAGAGTCCCTCCGGGGCTCGAAACATGCATGTCGCTGATTCACCTTCTTGCTGCCCCCTTCGCCAGCTCTCAGCTAAGTGATGTTTTCACTCTATGTAGTTTTGATATTTTGATGTATTTAATAAAGCAATAAAAGGTCTCTGCCGACAACGAGTGGGGAGGTTTTTCCTCTCCCCATCTCAGGTCGGTGGACGCCGACAGAAAACATAAAAACACAAGATTATTGGTTATCTAAGCTAACTTTTCTTTTCCAGGCTTTATATGTTTTGACTTTTTGTTACATTACTCTGCTTTGTTAGGCATTACTGACAATCCTGCTGATGCACAGAGCCTTATAGGATGGCTCATACTCAGTTTCCACCTGATGGTTGGGGGCACAACACCCATGCGTTTGGAAGGGACTGGAGGGAGTCAAGGAAAGGCAATTAGCAGGTAACATTTAATTTCACCATTCTTGGCAAGGTTGAAGGTCAATACAAAAGAGAGAGACTGGAACTGTAATGAATCGGTACAAAAACAGCAGTTGAGGGCGCCACTCTATCAACAATTAGCCATCTGACTGAAGATCAAACACAGTTCAGAACAACTATCCAGAGGGTTGCCATGAGTCAACATCAACTCAACACCACTTAACACTACATATTTAAATCATCTTTGATTTTGCCAGGAGCATGGGATGGAGCTAGGTTTATGGTGCCTCCCCCCCCCCAGCAACTGATAAATAGGTGCCGCTCTCCCCCTATGTCCACAACGGTGGTAGGGCCAGTCCTGATGCCCTCCGAACGTCTGTGCCTTCCTGCCTTGCTTACTGTACTGAGCTTTGCACAAGCCCTACCCATCTTGTGCCAAAGTATCTAACAGGATGCAGGCCATCAGAACAAGGAAGGAAAGGAAGAAGAAATAAGTCATCCTCACGTATTCTAAATGCGACCTAGCATTTCTACATGTTAATGGCGATTTCAGAAATCCACACGGTGCAGAGATTTCAAGGGGGTGTGGCCCAAAAATCTATACATGTATTCCCCCATCTTATTCTTGGGGCACTCTTTCCGATGGACTGGAATTCCATCGTTACCTCTCCTATGCTGCTCTCAATTGGAATTCTTCAGAGGTTAATCCTGTAACTTGTTCTTTTCAATCTCTTCCTTTCACCATTCCTTTAATTGATTCACGAGATGGTTATCAGTAGTTATGTTTAAGCAGATGACATTCATTCAATAGCCTTCAGAGGTCGCTTCTATCCTGACCTAAGGATTTTAGATTCCTGTCTACCAAACATTTCTCACTGGTTATATTGAATACAAACTGAAGTTGAACCTGCAAAAATTGGAGGCAATTTGGTTTAGCTGATGAAAGGCTCTGCCACAGTTAGCCCACACTATTCAGGGTAACCCCATTTTCCTTAAGGAACAGATGACCACACTGGAGACTCTACTGGATATACATCTGAACCTTAACGGTCATATTGCAGTCTGGGTTTGGAGGTCTCCTTTTTTTTTTTAAATTTCTTTTCACAAAATGTCTCCAGCTTTTTTTGGATCCCAAAGATATTCTAGTCCTCCTTCATGCCCTTGTGCTTACTCACTTAGATTATGGCAATGCCCCATTCCACAGCCCGATGGTTACTTCTATAAAACAGTTACAGCTTATTAAAAATACTGCCACCAAGTTGCTTAACCTTTACAGTAAATGCCATTATGAGCCCCCCCCCCCCCCACTTGCTGACACCCTCTGACTGCTGTTCACTGGAGAGACACTTGTAAAGTGAGGAACTGGAGCAATGCTCAGAAGGGGAACATGGACTCTTTGCTATGACTAACCATTTTCAAGCTTTAGCAGGCAGGACTCTTAATTTGCTGGTGATATTTATTAGTCAGGAAAGTTGTATTTTTTGTTTTACTATTGCATTGCTCTGTTTTATCTACATTTTCTGCCTCCCTTGACACCCCCCCCCCCCTTTTTCCTCTCCTCTACACCTGCTAAGTTTGCTTTATGGTTACAAGTGTGAGGTTTATGCCTCAGGGCCGCCAGGAATCAGTATTGACTTGATGGCACTTAATTTTTTATTTTTATTTCAAAGAAGCAAATGACTAAAGCTGACAGATGTTATATTCAAGGGGATTCTGTGTCCAAACTATGAATCTATGAATAGGGCTAAGGAGCTTGGACCTGTCTCATAATTTCAGATAAAAAAGCAGGGCTATCATGTCCACTAGGCGAGCTAGGCAGCCACTTAGGGCGGCTAACCCAGGTGGACGGCTTTGGGCTGTCACTTTGTTGCCTGCGGCAGGCCACGTGCTTCGGCCCACATGACCTGCCGCTTCTGATTCCTCTCTGATGCAGCTTACTTTTGGAGGGGGGGGAAGCAGCAGGTCATGTGTACTGAAGCACATGGCCTGCCATGGGCAACAAAGCACCGCTGCTTTTAAAATACTGCCACTACCCCTGCCGCCACCTGCCCCCCCCCCAAGATGGAATCGGGGGGGGGGGGTGGCACAGCATGGCCGGGGTTTCTGCCTGCAGTGGCAGAAACCTGTGGGCTAGCCCTTTTTAGAGGGTCACCTGAATCCAAGACTCCCCTGCAGGTCTCTCTTCCACATCAAAGATACAGAACATCAGTGAGAATGACTGACTGCAGTAGGCTAGTTGTTTAAGGATGATTTTTACAGTACCGTTTGCAATAATTCTAAATTATTGGGTTCAGAGAAGTCAAGGAATTTTAAACTGCTGGTGATGTTTATTAGTTTAGGTCCCGCTGACTCACCCCTTGCTGAGTCTTCTTATACAGACTATTGGTTCGTCTTGTTTGGTAGGGCAGCCCTCGTCTTCATTTGGACTCCATCTGTTTTGGGCTTCTCAGACTCTCAAAGGCCAGTGTGGTACGTTGTGTGTTAAAGCCAGGCACTGTAGCTCAGTGCATAATCTCTAACGCACACATAAAAAGAAAGCTTGTGCCTCCCCAATGCAGCAAACACATCATATGCAAATAACATGTGTGCAAACATGGAAGAGTGCGCTGATCGCCATGGAAATGTGTTAGCAGCACAATCAGTATATTGTGCAGAGACTGGGCCGGGCCTGGGGGAGCCATGTGCATCAGATGTGCGTAGCTAGAATGAAGGTGCTGCGCTTTAAAGGTATCATAAATGTCTGCAGTTGAGTGCATTGCTCATCATTTTACAACCATGGTGCCTCCCCCCCTCCCCCTTAACCGTGCACCTCAGTTCCTCATCTCCCTGCCTGCTTTTAACTGGCCCATCCCTTTCAGTAAAAGAAGAAAAATGTCGTGGGTACTTTGTGCTCGCACAGAAAAGAAGAAACTGGCATGAAACGCTCACTACCGCTAGCCGCAGAAGAACAAACTAGCTTTTCCCCCTCCCCATGCTACTTGGCTGAAGCCCCAGTACTAGGAAACCTGGCATTAATCCTCGGGGTCACGTGCTGCACGCTTTGCATTGGGGTTTAATAGCTAATGTCTCAATAGCATTGGATTTAAATGAGCAGTGCACTCTCTCCGTGAGTCTTGCACGCTAGACTTCTTTCTGCCTTAATAGTGCAGGACCCAGCCTCAGCTTCCTGCACTCTTACATCTGCCCCTTCTTGCAGCTGATCCCACTGTTTTAACTCCAGACTCCCAACCCATCCTTTATCAGTTTTTCCAAGATCCTGTTTCTGAACATTGCAGCCCTTCAGCAGCTGCTGCTGTTTAGATAAGCTTGAAGCCGGGTTATCTCTGCTCATTATGGCAGGCAGGTTACCTTGTGACATTGCTAGGGACATAGAGGAGTGGCCTAGTGGTTAGAGAAGTGGGCTGGGAACAAGGGAAACGAGGCTTCAGGTCCCACTGACACGCCCTGTGATCTTGCACAAATCACTTAACTCTCCATTGCTTCATGTACAAACTTAATGGCACGTTTACTAAGCCCCATGCCAGTAACAAAGGTTTGGGCTACATTACTAGCGCAGGGCACTGTACTAGATGCAGGTGGGCGGGGACAGCCACTCTCCTGAATTTAGCACAGCTCGCTGCATTAGTACCGCCAGGGGGAGCAGCTACCGCTACCATTGTGCTGGAAGGGGTCGCTCCCCGCTAAATGCCAGCAGTGCGGGCTTTCAAGGGCCATGCTAGTGGTGCCACAGCAGGAACACCCACTCTCCGCCCAGGCCCTGCCCAAGTAGCACGGGAGGTTTAGCACAGGGCCAAAAATGCACACTAACCCTGAGCTACCTGGGTAGTGTGCTTTAGTAAACATGCCCCTTAGATTCTAAGCCCTCTGGGGTTAGGAAAAAAACCTACTGTACCTGAATGTTACTTCTCGTGATCTACTACTGGAAAAGCATGAGCTAAATGCTCGTTATAAAATCCATTTGGACCCTTCCCGTTCATAAGCTCTTAAATCTTCCATTTGTTTTCTTGATCTACCTTTGCTTTGATGATCTTATTTTCATTATTGCATGTAACAGGTGACATTTTTCTTTAATATTTGCCTGACAACCCTTTAAGCTTTGTCTTCCCTTTCATGAGAAGCCAGTAATTAAGAATAGGGCAGGCAAGTCTGCCCTCCACAACCACCTGTACAGGCTCTCGGTCAGAATGGCTGGGCTTGCCTGTTTGTTGAGGTTTTCCATTACTGGCAGGGGGTGCAGAGGAAATGTCATTTGAATGGGGGCTAGATAGATCCTCTTAATATACTCATCTGGAGGGTGGAGGGAAGAAGATGAAGAGGAGTAGAGCCCTGGCTAGGGAAGAGGGGCTATGGCAAAACACCTGGGTCGTGCTCTGTCACGAGAGTAAGATTGGTGAGGAGTGTGCATGTGAGGAGAGGGAAAAGGTGACATCCAAGGGCGTTATTGCAAGGGAACCCAAGCAGACAGGAGGGAAAGGCCCAAGACCTCAGGCCTTCTATCACCTTTAGAGTAATGGGTTGAACCAGTGCAACATGCTCTCCAAGTTCAACTCTGGTTCTGCTGTGGTTTCTCTTTTTCTCTGGTAAATTGCCTGCCAGTTTCTCAGGAAAAGGAGAGAGAGGGAAAGAAGCGGCCATTTCTTAACTGTATTTATTTTACTTGTACTTAAAATCTGTTTTCTTTACCAACTGGTAAAGCTATTATAAATCCAGTATAGATTGAAGGTATGCCAATGACCACTTTCTACAATTATCTTTGTGCCTATAAGAACAGAACAGCATTTAAAATGACTAAATCCTTTACTCTGTGTTTCAAACTTTTGTTTGTACTTACAGACTCTGCCTGTGTTCTTCCCAGAACGTACGCCCAAGTACACCTGCTGGAAAAGGATGCATCTTCATGTCATACTATAAAACTTCAAAAAGGCAAGGTAAAAAAATCATATAAACCAATATAATCATACAGCTGACAACGCTGAAATAAATTGATAGCAGTACCTTCAGAGCCA
The DNA here is from genome assembly GCA_033557465.1 of Ichthyophis bannanicus. Taxonomy (NCBI): domain Eukaryota; kingdom Metazoa; phylum Chordata; class Amphibia; order Gymnophiona; family Ichthyophiidae; genus Ichthyophis; species Ichthyophis bannanicus. The sequence goes on along the minus strand of CM066032.1, from coordinate 693,267,253 downwards.
TATACATCAATGAGGAGCTCTGCAGAACTGCTCTGTTTCAGAAATCAAGCTGCAGTGCTTGTCTATTTTTGATATGCTGTTTATTTATTTATTTTATTTAACCAGTTTTCTATACCGCCTTATCCTTCAATCAAAGCGGTGGGCAATGGAGAGTTAAGTGGCTTGTCCAAGGCCACAAGGAGTTTGTTTGAATTGCATGCTGTGCACAAAATTATTTCTTGTTTTCTTGTTTTTGCAGAATGACAGAAATCTTTCATGAGCAATGATGATTATAAAGGTCGACATAGAGTTGTTTCTAGCAGTGAAGAATTTCGAGCTCTGAAGGTACTATTAAATTTGTTTCAGGGTTAGCAGCTGGATGATTATATTGGTTTATACAATTTTCTACTTCATCTTTTTGAGGTTTTTGTGCCATTAATGTCTGCAAGGAAGAGGAAAAGAATTTTCAGCACATTTATTCTTTAGTTATCAATGTGAATGCTTCTACATCAGTCTGTATTTTATGAGAGGCCATTAATGTACATAAACTGCCATAGTCTAATGACTTTATAACATTATCTCCAAACTGTGCAGTGCCTTCAAAATAACTGAGGGAAAGTTGAGAGCGGATGAAGCCTCTGTGCGTAAGAGAACATTACTATGCTGGCAAGTTCACTAAAATGCAGTAGTCGGTAGCGTAGGGTTTAGTGCGGAGAAAGTCTAAAACATCATCAACCTGGTGTCGTGCCTCAAGCCCCACTTCCCTTCAGGCCTTTAAGATCGGCCACCATTTTTATCATACTCAGATTCTTTTTGCTAAAAGAACCCATTTCTCCTTTATTGTGGCTTTGTCTCGCAATCCCAAAACAGTTTTTTCCGTTGCCGCTTGTCTGTCTGTCTTTGTCGTTTGCCCTCTCCACTCCCTCCCCACAGTCTCCCCACTCCAGACATTCTTGCAACATATTTCACCACTAAGGTTCTCTCTGTGCATCAGAGTCTTTCCTTTCAGCGGCCTCTGCAGCATCTCCCCTCCCCCCTCCTTGCCCTCAATCTTCCCTCCCTGCTCTCTGTCCTCTTCTCCTTCCTCTCCTCCCTCTGGACCCATTCTGCCCATACTTGGGGATCATTCACCCCCATTCCTGTGGACAAACTATCCACTCTCCTTAAATCTATGAAGAAAACCGCCTGTCCTCTGGACCCTATATCTTCTTCTTGGTTGCCTAGTCCCTGTTCTCTGCTCTGATTCTGCTCAGACTCTCAATGGGTACCTTCCTGTCTGGTTGGAAGCATGCCTTAATTTGGTCCCTTTTAAAGAATGCACAATCTGACCCAACCAACTACCGACCCATTACCAATCTTCAATTTGTTGCTAAACTCACCGAGCGTATCGTCATTTCCCAATTTACGAACCATTTGGAACACAGCTCAGTCCTCCATCCCGCCAGTCTGGCTTTTGCTTATATCATAGCACAGAAACAGTTCTCACTTTTGTCCTTAATGACTTGCACCACATCTTGGATCAGGGTCCTTAACTCTTACTGTCTCTTTGGATCTTGCTGCTGTGTTTGATTTGATTGATCACAAGATATTGCTCTCTTGTCTTTCCGACCTTGGTTTACGTGGTACTGTTCTTCCTGGTTTTCCTCTTTTCTAAGTGCCCGTACCTATCAGGTTCTTTCACATGACTCGTCCTCTTCTCAGTACTCACTGTAGTGTGCCTCAGGGTTCTGCTCTCCCTCCACTTCTTTTCAATGTCTTTCTTAGCCCCCTGGCCACTCTGATACAGTCCCTCAGCATTCATTTCTATGCCTATGCTGATGACATCTTTCTTATCTTTACCACTGACAGTTTGGCGCTCGACCTCTCCATTTGTAAATAGCTTTCTGGCAGCTATCTCCATTTGGTTATCTGATAGTCATTTGAAATTAAATCCATCCAAAACTACCGCAACTTGGATCGCTTGCTCGGGTACCACTCCCTCTTTGGCTCGCTTCCTCGGTTCTGCTCCCATAGCTCTCCATTCTACATTCAAGTCCTTGAGTGTTTATATTGATTCTGCCCTCTCCTTCTCAGATCATATAAGTGCCACGGTAAAGTCATCTTTTATTGCCCTCCGCTGTTGCAGGGCGCTGCATCCCCTACTTGATAAATCTGCGTCCACCTCTATTCATCTTGCTACAGTAATTTTGTGCTTGGATTATTGTAACATCTTCCTTTCAGGTCTGCCACATTATTTGCTTAAAGTCCAATCAGTACAGAACACTGCCATCTGTCTAATCTCATATGCGCATAAATATGATCATGTCACTTCTCGCCTTATCAATCAACATTGGCTTTTCTTTCCTCAGCAAGTATTCAAAATTCTGACCCTCGTTCACAAGGTTCTTTCTGGTAAAGGCCCGCTGTATCTCTCCTCATTAATCTGTGCATCCCCTCCCGCTGTCGGTGCTCTCTTCAAGACCGTAGGCTGGTCATTCCGTCCCCTGCCCACATTAAGTTTGATTCCACTAGGCGTTCTGCTTTCTTTTCTCTTGCTCTCTTGTTATCCACATACATGAGATTGGAACTTTCCTTGCCAAAGTTCAAATCTCTGTTAAAGACCTATCTTTTTAAACAGGCCTTCGGCCCATTCTCTTCTCAGGCTATTTGAGCACTCAGTACAGTAGATTTGGCTGGCACCTGTCTCCGATTGGTCTGCTTGGTTTCTACTGTCTGTGTCTATGTGCTATCCTATCTAATATTGTAGTTCCTTTCTTTGTGTATGCTTAGTTTATTTTGTAAATCGCTCTGTACGACTCACAAAGGGCGGTATATTAAGTATGAATAAAACATAAACATCCATATGTCCCTAAATATGATTTTCTTCTTACATAGGTTACACTACAGAGAGGTACAGTATAGGGGGTGAAATATGTTTTGGAGTTAAGAATAAAGACACCAAACAGAGCTTGAGCACAGGAACCATGATAGATTACATTAGCATGTCAAAAGTGAGAACAACAAGGAAGTTGGATACAGCGAGCAACTAGATGACATCGGTATAGTTAGCATCTTTTACAAAATACTTCAGTGCATAAAAAAAGACGGGTATCCAATGACCTTACAGTTACCTAACAGGTAGAAAAGGTGATGGTGAAAGCCAGAAGGATGCTTGGATGCAAAGGGAGAGGAATAGCCAGCAGGAGTTACTGCAGACAGAGGCTTTCATCAGAAAGCATACGAGCGTATGGGGACAGACTTCAAGACTTCAGTATATATATGTAACCCCCTTTCTATGTGGTCCAGGCAGCTGCCCTACTGTCCATGTGGGGATCACCAATCCAAGAGCCTTTCATGCAGTCTCTCCATCTTGCGCTCAAGGAATTTACTATTAGGATTCTTCTATGGGGATCAGCAATTGCTGGGAGGCCCTTGACATTTAACACTCTCTCAAACAAGAGTCCAGGCCAGAATCTATGTTATGAACCAAGGGTTTACTTAACTTCAGGATCACTGAACAATAGCAATCAGCAGAGGCAACAAATAAGAACTATGTTGCAAGCAGTTAACTCCTGCCATTAGTCAAAAATGATTACACACAGATTACTTCTTTCTCTTCTCACCTAGGTATGTTACTACACTCTCTTCAATTACTTTTGATATTAAGCTGAACGGCTATTCTTGTTTTTCCACTTCTGCATCTTTGTTCCTTAGTCTGGTTTCCCTGAGAGGGAACCCCTTTCTCTTGCTTCTAGTACTTGTCCCAGTGCCCCTGAAGCTGGTGGTGATGCGGTCACTGGTCCCCGATATTGTGCTGAGCTATCTATTGGATCTGGTGTTACTGGTGTATGATGCGTGCTTGGGCTCCTTTTTTCCTGAAAGCTGGTGACTTCTGTGGAAGCAGGTCCTCAATACTGCTCTGCAGGGCTCCTAGCTTTGATAGACTGGAAGGCAAGTCATTGGTACATTTCTTGGGACTTCTCTCCTTTACTATTGAAGGCTATGACGTTCCCTACTTTTAACACAGGCAGAGCTAGTCTCCTTTTGAGACAGTGGGGTGTTGGAAGATTTTGCAAAGACTACTATTACTGATCATTTGTATAGCGCTACAAGGCATACTCAGCGTTGAACAGGCACATGTAAAAGATGGTCCCTGCTCATCAGAGCTTACAATCTAGTTAAGAGAGACTGAGGGCAAGAATACATCGAGGGGTGTGGTAAGGAAACACATCAGCTCTCTGCTCTCTTCCCCTGTTGCTCTGAGCCTGTTACTTCCTCTTTATGGTGAGAGAGGCTACGTGCCAGACACCTGCCCAAAGGGCGGCACCCTTGTTCCCTTCTAGTGCAGTGGCTGTGTGCCAAAGGCAGAGTTATTTATGTCTCAGCACTTGATATATACCCAATGAGTGAAGCCAGAAGGCTGTTTACAATAAAGCAAAAGAGAGCTGAAAAAAAGCAAAGGAGGAAGAGGAGAGGGGGTGGGAGGGAAGAGTAAAGTAGTAGAAGACAGAAAGGAGAAAAGAATGGTCCTGGGTGAAGGGTCGGGAAGGGGGTGACTGGAGAAAGCTGGAAGCTGAGTCAGATGGGGCAGAAATGGCACAGAGTAACAGAAAGGAACTGCAATGCAGCGCTGGACTATATTGGTACGTGCTGCGTCACGGTTCGGGAGCCATTGCCTCTGCTGCAGGCCCCTTAGAGGTGTGGCAGTGGGAGCAGGGTGCCCACGGGTGGGGGTGCAGCAGGACGGAGAGCCCACCTAGAGCACCTTCAATCCTTGCACAGGCCCTGAGGGGAGGGGCAATAGTGGAAGGTGTGGCAGAAGGTGCCATTTGGTCCAGAATGCAAAAACGTTCATGAGGATTATCGGAAGCTGAGGAGAGAAGCTTTTGGGCATGCGTTGTCTTGTCTTGGCTGCTCAGAGAGCCTCCTTGTAGGCAGAAGCACGTGATTTCCAAGAGGACCAGGAAGAACGGGAGCAGGTGCTTTGCATGGTGGCAATGACAGCACAAGAGAGAGGGGCCAGGATGGTACCACACTTTGGGAAGAAGAAGTGTAAATGAGGCAGCCATGAGGCTCTTACATAAAGTAATCAGCCTGCTATTTCAGTGGACACCCTTCCCCCACTCCAGGTCTGAGCACAGTATCCCCTAGCCCAGAAACCAACAGACCAGAGCACACCGGTTTGGACAGGTCACCCAGGTACCTTCCCCAGGGGCTGCTGATTGGTGGACAGGAAATACCTGTGGCAAATGGGATTATAGAATGAGTTTGAAATTATACTGTATTTAAGGCATTGAAGGACGTCCCTCGGGGCTCAGACTCTTTTGTTGGAGGGAACCGGCTCTCTGTCTGATCCTGTGTGCACATTAAAGATCCTGTTTGCATTCCAGCCTGTCTGTGAGTTTTCCTTCTGTGGGTGAGTGATTGAATAAGAGCTTTTCACAGCGTTTGCTATAACATTTTGGTGCATTGGCCAGGAAAATTTAAAAGAAAAGCCTCTCTCTCATCGCACCCACAGTGGGAAGACTACTGCTTTTTGCAGGATCGGGGCCTCCACCGGTCAGGGACCGACCCCTCCAGGTGATTAACGATCCTTGGCGCCATGGGGCCCCTTTTGTGCTCCGAAGGACTCTTTGACTTGTGTGGTCAGTCGGTCCCTGCGGCTGAATCCCCGATTGAAAACCGGCTGGATAGACTGGCATCCAAACTACCTGTCTGATCAGAGTTCTGGTGAGTACTGCTACTTTCTGTACTCTATCTGTGAGTCCTGGTAATTTCTGGGAACCTGTAGCGGCCCGATCAACCGCAACGAGCAGTCCTAATAGGGGCCTTAGTGGCCCTGAAACCATTGCTCGTCCTGTCTGTATCTGTATCTGAATCTGCTGTATCTGAATCTGAATAAGAAAAAAAGGGGGGGGGGGCGCTTGCTTGCGAGCGCCAGTAAATGACTGCAGTATAAATTTAACTTTTCCACCTCGGGCCCCTTAAAGGTATTTTAAAGTGCAGTGCTGCCAAAGCTATTAAAAATTGCCTAAAATATTAGTACTTAACCACCTTAAGTGTGCCTTTCAAGAATAATTGCGCTGATCGCAATTCTCCGATGATCGGGGCGATTTATTTAGAGCCTTTGCCCCATGTGCTCCTATAGTGTTGGGGGCTTTTTGTGTTGCTGGGGGTCTCTTTTTGTGTTGCTGGGGGTTTCTTTTGTGTTGCCATGAGCTCCTATAGTGTTGGGGGCTTTTTGTGTTGCTGGGGGTCTCCTTTTGTGTTGCTGGGGGTTTCCTTTGTGTTGCCATGTGCTCCTATAGTGTTGGGGGCTTTTTGTGTTGCTGGGGGTCTCTTTTTGTGTTGCTGGGGGTTTCTTTTGTGTTGCCATGTGCTCCTATAGTGTTGGGGGCTTTTTGTGTTGCTGGGGGTCTCTTTTGTGTTGCTATGTGCTCCTATAGTGTTGGGGGGGGGGGGTTTGTGTTGCTGGGGGGTTTCTTTTGTGTTGCCATGTGCTCCTATAGCTCCATCTAGTGGACATTAGAAAAATAGCTAGCTATATTTCTCATATTACTATTATCCACATGGTAAAAGTTAAATCCTATGGTACAGCTAGAGAGTATGTGTGTGTGTATGTAATGTGTATTTGTAACAGCTGCTACTGAGGAAAGAGAGTGTATGAGTATTCGCTGCTGAGACGTCTCTGTTTTCTGTTTTCCCTCTTTCTTTTTCCCTTTGTGGTCCTGTGCGTTTTGTGCAACCAAACTCTGCCTGTTACCTGGATTATATTGTATATTGTATTCCCAGAAGTGAGATTAGAAAATTTACACTGAGCATTGCATTCCTAGAATTGGGATTACAAGATTTGCACTGTAAATTGTGATTTTGCAAATTGTGATTAGAGCATGGGGTCTGGAGGCTAAATTGTGGTGGGGGAGTATCCGGACCAGCTTCCCTGCATAGATTCATGGCTGGCCCATGTGGTAAATGTGCTGTTATGTAAAAACCTTTAGTGTCTCTGTGTTTAGTTGTGACATTAGGGAAAGAAAGTTTTTGTCCAGACATTAGGTCTTTATATTTCAGGATTGATTTTGATACTCTATCAGTAAAAGGTGAAGTTATTGACGAGTCGCCCCTGTGTCCCCAAACAGTGAAAAACACCAGGTCTACTGATTGCAGGGAAGGGGACAGTTTGGAAAGGGGGGTGGGGTTTGCTGTGTGTGGACTGTAGTACTGGTATAGCAGTGAAGGAAGACAATTGCTTTGTTTGATGCATATCCAGTTTCATTGCTATGTTTCATGCATGGTCAGGGAACCAGGTGTTTTGGTCACACCTCTCAGCAGTGAGTGGGGGGTGATTGAAACTGCTGAGATAGTTTGCATAGCTATAGAAAGATACTGGGAGGAGTTCCTTCTTCTAGCAGATAAATGGAGGCACATTAGAGAGGACAAAAGAAAAAAAATCACCTAGGAGTCTTTCTCCTAGCAAACGCCACACCTAGTCTCCAAACAATCCTCTGGTCATCAATTTAGATTGTAGAGTTTAAGCTTCTGGAACCATGGGGGGTGCCTCCTTTGAGCATCCTCAAAATGTCTGAGCAGCATCTTGACTGTGTAAGGCTGAAGAAGGACTGTCAAATTACTGTTAGCAATATCTGTAGGGCAAAGCTGATGTGTGAAAATTAGCTGCAACACATTTGTTAGAACTTAAAAAAAAAAGGGGGGAGAGAAAATCCTTATAAGATTATGAAGAAATGAAGATTTTTTTACTTGTCTTTTTAAAGCCTGAATTTTATCTCTGGTACATATATTTGGTTTTGACTGCACATACAAAATTAAGCAAGTAATATTGCATTCTTTCCTGCTTGGTACATTAAACTGCCTTGATCAACTGTATTCATTTTTATGATACTACAATGATATTGCATTCCAGGTATCTACCAACCTTTTTATGGAAAAGTATCAGTTTCATGCTTGTTTTGAACTGTAGGATTCAAGGTAATTACTTTGCCTTGTTAAGCACTGTGCTGACAAATGATGAACAGAACAGTAACATCATAGACGCATTGGTGTCCAGAGAAAAAGTGTACCTTGTTTTGAGGGTTTTCATTTTCAGGAGTACAGTATATTATAGCACTGTGAGAAACAAATCTTTTTAGTTTATACACTTGCACTTTGTTACCAAATATACTGGTAGCAGTACATTATGTAGAGGTCCAGTATACATAGCAATAATAAGGATACATTAGTACCTATGTATGTGATTGGTGGAATGATGCAGGTGATGGGGCAGTGTTGTGAGGGATGAAGTGGGATATTAAGAAGAAGGACTTTTGATGGACATTAAACTGATGAAGGTAATTTGAAGTGATGTATCTGGCTAATGAATATGTAAACAAAAAAAAAAAGAAAAAAAGAGATGAGCATTTTATTCCTGAATGGGGCCTGGAGCCATGTCACCAAATTGCAATCCAGGGAGCCCAGCGGAGGGAGGTGGCCGGGGTCCAGATGGAGCAGACCATCCCGAAAACTCAGAGCTGCCCACCGCTGAGATGTGTGAAGGAGTCCCTATCTGGATCAGTGTGTCACATTGAAAACGGGCCAGGGTGTCTGCCTATGAGAATGAGAGGTTCAAATTTTGAGAGAGACAGAACTTGAACTTCAGAGAAAGGTGAAGCACACTGCGAGGTCCTGGGGAACTGCTGAGAGGCAGGAAAAAGAACTGTTGGACTGACTGGGGGTTTTTGGGGGCTTCTGTGAATGATTGTATTGTTATCCTTTTAATATTGTTTTCTTAGAAAGTAACTGAAATCTACAAGCCATTTCGGCTTCAGCAACTGCAATACCCACACCAGCTCAAGTTTTTGCTGTACTATTCTCGGAACTTTATTTATCACATTATTAAGCACTGCTGCTTTTGACATACTTTCATGTTATATGTTTTCAATATTATTGACCAGCTGCAAGAAAATGATGTTACAATGTATGTTGTCTCTAGGGAACAGTACCAGAAGCTGCTTTTCTGATGACCCCTATCTGTCTCAATATCTGTCTCAAATGGTTGCTTGTCCATTGCCCTTAGTGGGATTAACTTTGCCCCATAAACAAGAAAAGAAAAAGAAAAATTGGGAATGAAGGGAAATTGGCTGATAGGTATGTCTAGTATGGCTGCATCCTTGCCTGAGGCTGTAATACATTATGATGACACGGAAAAAGCATGTGGGCTAAGAAAATGAGTACCCAGAGCCCAGCACAACAAGAGTAAAGCCAGGGGGAACCATACTCTGAACAGAAGTGCACAGAGAATGGACCTAGCTAAGAAACAGGTCAGGCCTGAAAGTGCACAGAAAATGGACCCAGCACAAGAAAAGACATGCCAGGCCTGAACAGGTTAAACAGGCCTGAGCAAGCTGGGCAAGCCTGGACAAGTTAAACAGGCCAAACAAAGCTGGTGATACAAAGTACTCATATGCCCTGAAGACTACAGTGCCAGTGATTAATGAAGCAAAGGGAATGGCAGGGTGCAGCCAGAATGACTCAACACTAGCAAGAATAAAAGCCATTAATATACTGATAAGGGTGGATCCCAGGGAAAGAGCCTTTGCCCCAAAGGAAAGAGGCCTCTGCAGACTTTTTGCACACGGCCCTCCTTTGTCCCAAAGGAAAGAGGCCTCTGCAGGCCCTGCAACCTTTTACAGTCAGAACAGCAACTTGTGCACACGGAACAAAAATTTTTGTGCAGGAGTTGCTATAGAGGGTATAGGGTATGTGTTGTTTTAAACTCACTGATGCAAGTGTTTCCATTGAACACTCTATCCAGGATCTAAGTGATCTAGTTAATCATATTACTGACCCGTCCATGGGTCCTGGGTGGTTTATGAAGTGGTTCAGTTGGCCAGGGGGACTAAGAATCCCAGTGGTAGGGGTTCTTTTTATTTACTGCTATGTGCCATTCTGCCATGTTGTATCCCCATTCTTTACCGCTTCATTACCACCACCCTTGACACCCTGGTAGAACGCAAGGCGTTTACCACTGTCATGGCCCTGACCCAATACACCCCTCTGCGGCTTGCCTCCAGTAATGCAGCCCTCAACCGCCTCTAGCGGTTGAGGTCTCACTTAAAAAGGGGGGAATGAGGCAGCCATGAGGCTCTTACATAAAGTAATCAGCCTGCTATTTCAGTGGACACCCTTCCCCCACTCCAGGTCTGAGCACAGTATCCCCTAGCCCAGAATCCAACAGACCAGAGCACACAGGTTTGGACAGGTCACCCAGGTACCTTCCCCAGGGGCTGCTGATTGGTGGACAGGAAATACCTGTGGCAAATGGGATTATAGAATGAGTTTGAAATTATACTGTATTTAAGGCATTGAAGGACGTCCCTCGGGGCTCAGACTCTTTTGTTGGAGGGAACCGGCTCTCTGTCTGATCCTGTGTGCACATTAAAGATCCTGTTTGCATTCCAGCCTGTCTGTGAGTTTTCCTTCTGTGGGTGAGTGATTGAATAAGAGCTTTTCACAGCGTTTGCTATAACATAAAGAGGGCAGCAAGGTGCTATATATTTGTCATGACGTTTCCCTTTCTGAAGAGTTTCCTCCCAGCATGACGTGACTGGCAACAAGAACTTCCTGTGTTCTGGAAAATATTTGGTTTTTTCCAACCCTCATTTTAGTAATTTAGGAGGGACCCAGCAACATCCAAGCAATTGCTACATATTCTATGGAAGAAATGCAGGAGAGAGATCTGATAGAGATGTTTAAATACCTTCATTTGTTTAACATCTTTTATATACCGTCTTTCTACTAGTCAAGACGGTTTGCAATGAACTTAGTGAATGCATAATGTAAGGTGCAGACACAATATAATATGTAGGAAGATTAGTGAGTTACATATAACAGTAATAGTAATAATAAGAACTGGAAAAATAGTAAACAATAGGTGAACGGATGCCGAGATGGCTGAGGTAACAAACAGCTTAGATTAACATAGATACAATATATTGGTTATGGTGGAATGAGTGGTTGAGTCTTAGGAAGATTGAAGTAACATATATGCAATATTTCAGCTATGGTGGCGTGAACGACCGTGAACGACTAAGTCTTACTGAAATTGGTTTAAAGGTGAGGTCAGAGAGGCTGTTGCTGCCAAAAAAGCAACCTTCAGGAAATGGAAAAAAGAGCCAAACGATGAAAACTGGAAACAGCACAAACACTGGCAAGTTAAATGCAAAGCATTGATAAGGCAGGCAAAGCGGGAATTTGAGAAGAAACTTGCTACGGAAGCAAAAACATGAAATAAAGACTTTTTCAAGTACATTCGTAGCAAAAGGCCTGTGAGAGAGTCAATTGGACCATTAGATGATAGAGGGGTAAAAGGGGCAGTAAGAGGAAACAAGGCTATAGCAGAGAGACTGAATGAATTCTTTGCTTCGGTCTTTACTGAGGAAGATGTAGGGATGTTACCCAAGACTGAAGTGGTATTTAAAGGTGATACTGCAGAGGAATTGAGAGAAATATCGCTACACCGGGAAGATATATTACAACTATTTGATAAACTGAATAGTAGCAAATCACCTGGACCGGATGGTATACATCCCAGAGTGTTGAAAGAACTGAAATATGAGATTGCAGACCTGCTATTGGTAATCTGTGAACTTTCATTAAAATCATCTGTAATACCTGAAGATTGGAGGGTCGCCAACGTAACACCAATTTTTAAAAAGGTTTCCAGGGGTGGCCCAGGAAATTACAGACCGGTGAGCCTGACGTCAGTACCAGGGAAAATGGTAGAAACCATCATAAAGAACAAAATTACACAGCATGTAGATAGTCATGGCCTAATGGGAGACAGCCAACATGGCTTTAGACAAGGAAGATCTTGTCTTACTAATCTGATATGTTTTTTTGAAGGTGTGCATAAACAGGTAGACAAAGGTGAGTCGGTTGATATAGTGTATCTGGACTTTCAGAAAGCTTTTGACAAAGTCCCCCATCAGAGACTTTTGGCGAAGCTAAAAAGTCATGGGATAGGAGGCAGTGTACTATTGTGGATCGGGAACTGGTTAAAAGATAGAAAGCAGAGGGTAGGGCTAAATGGCCAATATTCCCAATGGAAAAAGGTGAATAGTGGAGTACCCCAGGGATCTGTACTGGGTCCGCTGCTTTTTGACATATTCATAAATGACCTGGAAAAGGGAATAACTAGTGAGATTATCAAATTTGCAGATGACACAAAACTGTTTAAAGTTGTTAAAACCCAAGAGGATTGTGGAAAACTGCAGGAGGATCTGGATAAATTGGAAGACTGGGCATCCAAATGGCAGATGAAATTTAATGTGGACAAGTGCAAAGTTATGCACCTAGGAAAGAACAACCCACACTATAGTTACACGTTGCAAGGCTCCACATTAGAAACCACCACCCAGGAAAAAGATTTAGGAGTCATTGTGGATAACATGTTAAAACCCTCCGCCCAGTGTGCAGCGGCGGCCAAGAAAGCAAATAGAATGCTAGGTATCATAAGGAAAGGGATGGAGAACAAAACAAAGGATATTATAATGCCTCTGTATCGCTCCATGGTACGACCGCACCTTGAATATTGTGTGCAATTCTGGTCACCGTATCTTAAAAAGGACATAGCGTTATTAGAAAAAGTACAGAGAAGAGCCACCAAATTGGTGAAGGGGATGGAAGGCTACTCCTATGAAGAGAGGCTAAGAAGGTTAGGGCTCTTTAGCCTGGAGAAGAGACGGCTGAGGGAAGATATGATAGAGGTCTATAAATTAATGAATGGAGTGGAACGGATAAATGTGGATCAATTGTTTACGCTATCAGAGTATAGAAAGACTAGGGGACATGTAATGAAGCTACAGGGTAAACTATTTAAGACAAATAAGAGAAAATATTTTTTCACTCAACGTGTAATCAAACTCTGGAATCTGTTACCGGAGGATGTAGTAAGGGCTGTTAGTATAGCTGGGTTTAAAAAAGGTTTGGACAAGTTCCTGGAGGAAAGGTCCATAAACCACTATTAAAAAGGAACCCAGGATATCAATGCTTGACCCAGTACAAGCATTGTGGAACCTGTGTCTTTGGGGATATTGCTAGGTACGTATAACGTAGATTGGCCACTGTTGGAAACAGGATACTGGGCTTGATGGACCTCGGTCTGACCCAGTATGGCATGTCTTATGTTCTTATGTTCTTATGAAGTAAAACTGTTTTAGGAGTGCTGAGGCAGGTAATTGAGTAGTTTCTGTAGTTGTATGTTAGCAGGGGATCTGAGTATTTTTTGTGGGCAGTTAGTCAGTGGTGTGGGGCTTGAGACTGTGAGGTCGTAGCTGGTGAAGTGACCAGTGGTATTGCTGCATGGGTTATGGTTTGTTCAATCTTGATGGGGGTCTGCCCCATAGTATTCCAAGAATAGATGTGTTTTCAGTTTTTTTTCAGACATAAATGCCTAGGAAAGGGGTCTCTTTCAATTGGAAGGAAACTCTGGAATGGGAGGGCATAAGATGAGGGTGAAAGGGAATAGACCCAGGAGTAATCTAAGGAAATATTGTTTTATGGAAAGGGTGGTGAGTGCATGGAACAGCCTCCCAGTAGAGGTGCTGGAGACTAGGACTGTATCTGAAGTCAGGAAACATGCGACAAGCACAGAGGGTATTTAAGGAAAATAAATAATTGTAGGGAGGCATTTTTCAAAGTGTTTTAGCTGGTCACAGCAATTTTCAGTAGCACTAACCGGTTAGAGTCGCTAAACTTCCCCACCAACCACCAAAAAATTGGTTAAAATTGGGACAATTTGTGGGTGGAACGGGGGGAGATGGGGGGGGAAAGCCATTTTCTTCATAATAGTCAAACAACGAGAGCAAGTGCGCATATAATGGTAATGATGCTGTTATTTAAATAGAATAATATTCATATTTGATGTATATGGGAATTACATAGAAACACAGAACATGGCAATAGATAAAGACCCTATGGCCTATCCAATCTGTCCATCCATACATAGCAACTACTGAGCTCTGGGGGTGGGGGTCATAGTCAGCAGTGACAGCTAGGGAAAATAAAGCACCTAGCTGCCACTACTTTAATTAATTTATACTGGATATTCAGTACTTTTCAGTACAGCTTTCACTGCTAAATATGTGGGCTACCCAGCCACCAATGCTGTTATACTGTTCGTGGTGAAATTCAGCCACTAACTGGATAACATAGGTCCTAACTTTAACTGCTTAGTGCTTATGAAATTCTCACAATTGAAATAAAGAACGACAAATGACAGGTATTACTTACATCTTCCATGCTAAAAAACTTGAAAAGCCAGCTGTTCAAATGTTATTTGTAAACCATGTTCATATGTTATTTGTAAACCGCACTGATCTGAAATAGCGCGGTATATAAAAACAAATAAATAAATAAGAATAACTGATTCACTGGCGGACGCAGTTACTATTTTAAACTTTCCTTTCACTGTCTTTGACCACGATTGACATTCTTCCCAATGCCATCTTTGTTAAAGGAGAACACACACTTAAAATTGAACTCAGCAGCTAGCTATGTCAAAAGAGTGTGACGATTCTCATCAGTAGGAAAGATTCAACAATGGTGACTAGGCAAGTCCGTAGACAGGTTCTAGACATGTCAGGGCACCAGGTCCAGGGGTAGTTAGGATGGGGTTTTCTACATGTAACAGCCACCTTCCCTTTGGTTGAGCCTCTGGTGCTATGACAACCAGGCCTTTGCTACTCAAACCCAGGACCTAAGTTGAGAACTAGGAACCAGAACTCCAAGCAGACAAGAAACATGAGGACAAGGCATTCACTGAAAGGAATCTGTCTACCATTTGGGAACCTGACAGTATTTGTGACATGGATTGATCACTGTTGGAAATGGGATATGGACTCTTGGTCTGAGCCAGTATGGCATCTTATGTTCCTATGAGTAAGGCAGGAGTAAGCTTAGGCCCAATAGGAAGTGGTACAATGTCCAATAAAGTGAAACAGGATCTGAAGTGTAGCAAGGAGCCAAAGCAGAAGGCAACAGTGAGGTGCAGTCCAAGCTTTGGCAAAGAGGTCTAACCAGGGCTGAGTTTATATACAGGTCCCAGACAGTAACAGGTTGGCCTCTGAGAGGAAGTAGCAGGTATAGAGCAGGCTTAAGGCAGCCACCGGCTGAGTGAGATTTCCTAACCCTGCTGGCTGCAGGTCAGATATTCATCCATACAAGGTCCCTCTGCAAACTGAGCCTCCTGCAGGCTGGTGGCAGATCCTCACATAAATCACCATCTCAAGGTGGTCTCTGGATGACCCACAAAAAGTTTGGCCAAAGTTTCTTCAGGAGGGTGGGGCATGAAGTTCGGCTGAATTGACCCAGGACCTCTCCTCCAGACCAAAGCATTTGTAGTGCACTTTACAGTCTAAGGTTCTTTTACTTGTTCATAAAGCCTATTACACAGGCTTACTATCTTATTTGTCATCTACCTTGGTTCCTTATACCCCCTTTTGTTATCTGCATTCTCAAGGTAAAACTTATTTGTCCTTCCTCTTGTTTTCTTTGCTAGACTGAAGTTGACTAGATGCTCGGCCTTTTTATCTTTTGTCTCTTCTTTGTGGACCCTGTTTTTCTTCTTTTCTTCAGAAGTCCAGTAAACCTCTTAGTTGCACCCATCAAAAGGCAGTACAGAAAATATTTAATAAACATAAGTATAGGTATTGCCTCTTCTGTAGAGTAATGAAGAATCCAGGATCTCTTCCATCTCAAATTCCAGCTGTCTGTTTACAAGAATCTGGGGGAACTCATTGTAGCCCAAAAGGATCAGGGATGACAAGCTTCAGCAAGGAGACATGGAAGGTGGAGGGTATTTTTAGGGAATCAAGAAGCTGCAGATACACTGTCACTGGACGGATAATTTCTCTGATGGCATAAGGTCCAATAAATCTAGGACTTAGTTTACTCCATGGGAACTTCAAGCATATATTCCTTGTATACAATCGAACTGAGATTCTGGACTGCAATGTCTTTACATGAATTTCTTTTGTTATACCACTGCTCTGTCCAGGCTACAGTTCACCTGCTTCCAGACATTCCGAAGGCACCACATGAAGTCATCAGCTGCAGGGGCCTCCCTGATTGTAGTTGAAGAGGAAAGGCAGATGGGATATTGGGCATATATAACAGTGAAAGACCCATAGATTTATTCATGTGATTGTCATGGATAAACTCGGCACAAAGAAGCATGTTCACCCAATCATCTTAATGAACTGAGAAAAAATATCAAAGAAATTGCTTCAGGTATTGACTGACCCTTTCTGTCAGGCCATTAGTCTGAGTATGGTATCTAGAGGAAAACTGGAGTGTGATACCCACATTCTTGCAGAAGGCTCAGAATCTGGAAAAATTGAGGACCTCAGTAAGACACAGTAGAGACTGAAATACTATGCAGCCACACAGTTTCCTTGGCAAATATGACTGCCAGTTGGGGAACAAAGGGCATCTTGGCAATAGGAGCAAAATGCGTCATGCCAGAAAACTGATCCACAGCCACCAGGATTGCTGAAAAGGTATTCAAAGGCAAGAGATTGGTTATACAGTCCATAGAAAGATGAGACTATGACTTTGGTGGCACAGGAAGAGGTTGCAAGAGGTCACATGGATGACAATGAGTAATTTTGGTTCTAGCACACTCAAGAAAAGCCAAAACATATGACGAATCTTTGTGCATCGAGGGCCACTAGAAAGTTCTACAGATCAGTTCAACAATCTTTCTAATCCATGGGTAACCAAACCACCTAAAAGCATGTCCTCATTTGAATACTTCCAAATGACAAGCACTGGGGATAAAGATCCAGTCATTAGGAACAGAAATTGAGAGTTCAATACCATGATATTCTTGGGAGATTTTCTCCAGAAATTCTGAATTAACAATATTCAGAACAATCTTAGAAGGACGTATGATGGACCCCTTGTCAACTGAATCCATGATCTCCTCAGCTGCAAATTGTCAAGAAAGAGCATCAGCCTTGACATTCTTTGAGCCAAGGCGACAGGAGATGATCAACTGGAATCATGCAGTTAACATGGCCCAATCAGCCTGTTGTAGGTTCAAACACATGGTAGCCTCAATATATAATAGATTCTTGCGGTCAGTCAGGATTGTGACTGGAAAGGTGGAACCCTCTAATAAATGTCTCCACTCTTCTCAAACCCTTTTGATGGCAAGAAGTTCCCAGTTTCCTACATCATAAATTTATTTATTTAACATTTCTTATATGGGTATCAAGGCGGTTTACATCAAACACAACTGAACTTAAGTTACATAGAACAAGTAGAGGAACAAATGAAAAGGATACATGATAACAATCTAATCCAGTTCCAAATACCTCTTCAGCAGGATATTGAACAAACAAATAAATTAATGGAAAAACCAGCAACACCCATAGGACGCTTCAGATCCTTTGACAAAGAGTCAATCATCAAGGAGGTCCTACCTAACGTCATATCCACACCTTCAAACCTCGAAGAGATGATGGCCTCATGGAACAACGGCCTGAGTTCCTTTGCCCGCAAACCTGCCCAAACTAAACCACTCGCCCCAGGCAATCGTCCAGGAAGTAGAAAACCTTCACATTGGTACACCACCGAACTAAGAACCTCACTACTTCTGCTAAGGAAACTAGAAAGAAAATGGCGACGTACACGGTCCCCTACAGACCTGACAGCATACACCTCCCACCTTAAGAAACACCGGGATTCAATATCAGCGACAATGAGAGAACATCACTCCAATCTCCTGAACCGTGCCCTGAACAAACCCCACGAGCTTTTCAATATAGTAAAAACCCTAATGAAGGAACCCTCGCCCCCCCAACTGACCATGATTCACCCACAGGACTATGCAGATTACTTACTCGCCAAAACCAATAACGTCGGCAAAGCCACACTGTCCACCCCCAGCAGCAATCTAGCACAACTTAAGCCACTTACCACTATCATGACACCAACAGCTACAGAAATTGAGGACATCATCACTACCATCAATGCCACCACTGCTCCAAACAACCCTTGTCCAGCATTCTGGATAAGAGCACTATGTAAGGAAATCAACCCTATACTATGCAAAATCATGGACCTATCTTTCTCTTCAGGTTTATTCACATCATGCCTCAAGCACACATCAATCCGGCCCCTTCTGAAGAACACCAAACTAAATCCCCAGAAGGTGGAATCATATCGACCAATATCGAGCATTCCGCTGCTAGCAAAGCTAATCGAGAAGGTCGTTCAGCGCCAAATACAGGACCACATTGACTCCACGGCCCCTCTGGACCCATCCCAACATGGCTTTCGAGAATCACACGGCGTGGAAACTCTCCTCACCACACTAATCAACACTCTGATCACAGGAACCGACAACATCAAACAAGGATTTGCATTGATTTTCCTGGATATCGCTGCCGTGTTTGACTCCGTAAACCATGGTCAACTCCTGATTCGGCTTCAAGATAAGGGAATCAGCGGCTCAGCTTTGAGTTGGTGCAAATCATATCTAACGGACAGATGGCAGCAGGTTCGTACAGGTTCTAAAACCTCTGAACCTTTCCAACAAAAACATGGTGTACCTCAAGGCTCGTCACTCTCTGCCTTATTATTCAACATATACATGCAACCCATATGTGAAGTTATCCGCTTCTTCAACATCTCATGTCTGATCTATGCCGACTACTCTTCATCCCATTCTCAACTGACAATCCGGATTTCTCCCCACTAATAAAATGTTTCAAGGCTGTAATGGACTGGTTCCACGTACAAGGCCTCAAGATAAATTTCAGCAAAACAGACGTACTCTTCATTACAAGAAATCAATCTTTTTCCCTGCCACTGGCACTAAAGACAAGAGACGCTGAGTTCACAAGCAGACCCACTATCCGCTACCTCGGTGTCACTTTAGACCAGCAGCTCGAGTTCAAAATGCACATCAGCAACATCATCAGGCAGATCCACCATAAAATACGAACATTGAGACATCTCCGACCTCTATTGCAACCAGGCGACTTCAGGACAGTTTTTCAGGCCCTTGTGACCCCCCACTTTGACTACGCCAATGCAATCCTTCATGGCCTACCCAAAAACACACTAAGCCCGCTACAACTAGCAATGAATACCGCGGCATTCTTCCTACATGGGGCCTCCAGAGGAGACCACATCACCCCAATCTTAAAGGACTTGCACTGGCTGTCAATCTACTGTTGGACCACATATAAAGTAGTCCTGATGACATTTAAGGCCATCAACAACATGTCCTCCTCCTCTCTAACGGATCTGCTCCACCCTACCCCAGCAAACAGATCGAGGAGGTCATTCACCATCAATACCCTTCAGACCCCCAATGAAATAACCAAATCCACCCAAACAACGAAGAGCAGAGCTTTTAAGTTTTATGCTTCCATCTGCTGGAATGCGCTCCCAACCTTCATTCCAGCAATTACCGATGTTGCTCAATTCAGAAAAGCACTAAAACACTACCTCTTTGTCCTACACTACTCACAGCCCAACCTTAGCCACCTTACACCCAGCTAAACAATGATAAGCCACAAGACAACTCATGGCTATAATGTACATAGTTGTAGATAGTTCCCCTAGATTGAAATCCAAGTTGTATCTCCCTTTCACTGTAAATGCATAACAGACACCCTGAGATGCATAAATGTTATCTGTAAACCGCACTGATTTTAAAGAGCGCGGTATATAAAAGCAATAAATAAATAAATAAAAAAAATAAAACAGTGCTTAATTATAACTATCCAGATAATAGGATGGGTTAAACAGAGTACAGTTAACTTATTTACAGTGTGAATCAACAGTAGGTCATTTAGCTGTGCAGTAAGTTATTAAGTGTCTGTCCCATAAAATTCTTGGAAAATGTGTGTTTTAAGCCTCTTGTTGAACTCCTTCGGGTCTTTTATTGCTCTCATATTGTTTGGAAGGGAATTCCATAAGGTTGGGCTGTAGATGGAGAAAGTTTGTTGGCATGTTTCTTGCATGCTGGATGTTTTATGCTTGGGGACTATAAGTAGGTTTGTGGTTTGGTCTCTTCTTGGTCTGATGTGCTTGGTAGAAGAATATTCCCAGGAAAAGTACTCACAAAGATGGCGCCAAGTTTTATGGTCCGGCCTTTGTGATAAAACTGCCTTCACTCCAACTTTTGATGAGTCTACCTCCAAAGTCAATAGCTTGATTGGGTGTGGATAGCATAGTACAGGCGCAGAGGTAAAAAGTAATTTCAACTTCTCAAAGCCTTCCTGAGCCTCAGGGTTCCAGGAGTTCTTAGGTGTACCATTCCATGTTGGCACTATAAAGAGGAGCTACTATCTTAGAAAAGTTTGGGATGAATCAAATCTATTAGTGAAGCTCAAGAAACGCTGAAGAGCCGAAGGCCCACCAGTATGGACCACTTGACTACAGCAGCAACCTTACTGTGGTCCATGTTAAAACCTTTTATCAGATTTTATACATGTGCATCTGCTCAACAATATATTTCTCCAGTTTGTAGATCTGGTGCTGTCATAGCCAAGAAAGGACTTCCTGGACGTGCTGTATGGGTAGCTAAGTCAGGAAAGAAGATCAAGATAGACTATAACATACTGTGAAAGAAGGACTCAGAAGATATTCTTGACAAATGCTTGGAAGATGCACAGGGTATTACAAAGGCCAAAAGGCATTACAGTATACTCATAATGGCCATCTCTTATATCATCCTGTCTGATCCAAATAAGATCTGAAGATCTGACTTGGTGAAAATTTTGGCACATTGAAGACTGTCAAACAGTTCAGAGATTAATAGCAAGGATACCTGTCCTTAATAGTAAATTTTATTAAGGCCTTGATAATTGATGCAGGGGACTTAGATCAGATAAAACTTTGTGCTAGATTTTCCTTGATATACTCTGACAAGGCCTTAGTTTCTGGTCCAGATAGTGGATGATAAACCATGAGGTGACATCATCCCAGGCAAGTAATACAATAGCACAATCATATTCATAATGTTTGGGTGGAGTCTCAGCTTGTTTCTTGCTGAAAATATTGGAAAACAAATGGTGATCTGCTGAGAGACCCAGCGGCACCTCAGTGGCAGAGGCTAAGACCAAATGGATCCATGGGTCTGGAACACAGGAGTCAAAACAAGAAGTAGACCACGAAATGACTTGTCCCTGTCACCGGTCTTTAAAGGAGTTATGTTCCTGAAGTCATGAAAACCTACGCAGGCTGGTGCACCAAGAACTTATAATGAGAGTCTCTGAGTGCCAGGTACCCACTAATAAAGTTCACATTCACAGTAACTTCTTTCACATTTCCATAGCCCAGGGGTCGATTTTTAATCATCACAATTGAAACTAGCAAGAAGTTTGACTTCAAAGGTATTCCATGCAATCAGACAAAATCATGACTGATGAAATTTTGCACAGTCCCAGAATCAATGAGGGCCAATGTCTCCATATGATCAGTAAACCAACTCGGTAACAGAGACTAAGAGGAGTTGAGCTACATGATTCAGAAGGATGGTGACCAAATTTAAAGGATGTCCTTGTATGGTCTCAGAGCTGGGCTTATGCTTGCAGAGGCATGACACAGCAAAATGTCCTTGACCTGCACAATAAAGACAAAGGCCCTGCCTATTTTTTGGCCCACATGGGCCACCTCCATACGTCATTCTGCCTGTAAAGGGCAAGCAGGTTGATGGGCTGCAGTAGTTGTGCTTCTAGAGGGCAGCTAGAGCTCAGACTGATATTTCCAGATCAAACATCAAAGTATAAACAAGTATATATGTGTTTCCAATTCCAGGGCTAAGTTTCTAATTCCAGAGCTAATTCCAGGGGTCAATTCATCCTTGATCTGGTCAAAGAGGCTGTTCAAGAAACCTACCATAAGGCCTGTTATTCCAGCCTTTGTCTGCTGAGACAATGCAGTACTCTATTGCAGATTGTCTGACCATATGGGTCCCCTGTTTCATCTAGAGAAGGGCGGAGGAGATGGAAGCCAGTCAACCTGGGTAATCAAAAACTCTCTGAAAGGCATGAACAAAGGCATTCATAGTTTGTGACAATTGGGTCCTCATTTCCTGTACAGGAGATGCCCAACCTAATGCCTCCCCAGTCAACAATGAAATTATAGGCCATTCTGAATTTGAGGTCAGGGAAACGAGAGGACTATAGGGTAAATGCAAAGGAATATTGATTCAAGAATTCTCAGCAGGCTTTTGGGTCTCCAGAAAAGCATAGAGGAGTCTTGACACTAGATTCCTTGTGAGGCAGGGCTAGCACTGCCTCATGTGAGGGGCCCAAAGGAATTGGCTCAAGAGGCCATGCCTGTATGAGCTGAATGGTTAGACAAATCTCCTCAGTTTTCTCTGGCTGCTGGAAGAGGAGCTGGTTTAATTCCCCTAGACACTTTCCTTGAGCAGCTAGGACCATAGCCAGCTCAGCAGGATCCATATAGACCAGAGTTTGATGTGATGGTTCTCATCAGTAAGAGAGACCCAAGAATGGTGAGCATGCAAAATCCACAGACAGATTCTCCACAGGATGGGACACCCCAGGTCCAGGGGTAGTTAGGATGGGGACTTCCACTGTAACAGCCACCTTCCTTCAGGTTGATCCCTCTGGTTGTGATGGTCACCAAGTGTTGACTGTCCAAACCCAGACTCAAGATGAGAAGCAGGAATCATAAGATCTCTGAAGAACACAGGAAATATGAAGACATGGCACTCGCCAAAGAGGAATAAGGCAGGAGTAAAGCAGAGGCCCAATAGGAAGTGGTACAGGAACTAGGAATGTCCAGTGAGGTGAAACAGGCTAGCTTCGGGGTATTCCAGGGGCAAAGGGAGGGTAGCACCGGGATAACTGGGCAGTGGCAATATTCAGCTACTGCCTGGTTATCCCTCAGTGGTGACAGGCACCTTAAAAGTTGTCCTAACTTTCGTCACCAAAGCTAACCAGGCGGTAGCTGAATATCACCGCAAACCATCAAAAGGCCAGTTAGTGGGATATCCAGCGGCACTAACACAGCTAGTGCCGCTGGATATCTGGGGATGTTGCCGGTACATGCTCCAGTACTATGGGGAAAGCATCAGGGTGTGTCGTGGCCGTTCCAGGGCGGAGCAGAGGCAGCACCCGTCACTAACCTGGCAGTGGTGATATTGAACCATTGCCTGGTTAGCAATCTGCAGGTAAAGTTAGGTATAGCAAAGACTGGCCTAACTTTGCCCCTGGGAGCTAACTGGGCAGCAGCTCAGTACTGCCGGTTTATGTGGCAACAGCCCCGGCATTGAATATCTGGGGTTACACTTCAGCAGCGATGGCTATGTGCACTAGAAGCACTAGCCACCACCACTAAATATCCCCCTCCCCCAATGTTCCTAAATTGACCTCTTTGAAAATTTACGAAGGCTGAATGCTTAAATTTACCCTCAAAATTTCATTTGACTCCTTAATTTAGTAGCATATAGAAAGATGGAAACAGGCAGATTTAGAATGGGGAATAAAAGTTAGGAGCTTAGTATTGATTTTCAGCATTAGGCTTATAAATTAGGCTCATAAATATAGGGAAATGAATAGCAGGTCTAAATTAACAAGCATAACCTTTAAGCTCTTAAATAAAGATCAGTTTTCAACTGAAAACTTAGGGGTCCTTTTACAAAAGTGCGCTGTGGATTTGGGTGTATGCTAACCGCAGCTGTGGTCTGCAGTAACTGTTAGCATGTGGCTGGGACAAGGCATGCTGATTTCCACGCTAACTGTGCATTGAGGCATGGGTTGGGGCAGAGTGTGCATGGTAAACATCATGCAGTCAGCACGTGGGTAAACACCACACACTGACTGACTGCGACTCTTGCAATTAGCGTGAGTGCAATTACTTCCACCACAATGGGTGGAGTTAACTTTACCTGCAGTAATAGCGCCCTGTGTTACCATACTGCATCATGTTAAGTGCTGGGAAAATGCTGTACACGCCCCCTACAGTTAACCCAATGGCTTTGCACATAACGCACCTCTATTTTGTGTGCTATTGGCATGTTAGATGTAAAACCTCAGGGCACTTTAGTAAAAGACCACTTAGGCTTCTAAATTTGGCTGAAATTAGGGCACAAATTTAACAGCCTCACTTAGGATCCTAAATTTAGGCATTCAGCATTTATAAAATATTGGGTCCCCAGCTTTTTAAGAATTTTGGTCCTTATGAATCCAATTCAAATCTATTTGAGTTTCAAACATAAAATATATTCTTGAAATAAATGAAGTACTTGAATTCAATAAATAAATAAAACATTTCAGAATAAATACGTAAGAGGTACCAAAAACAGTTAGATTTTTTTTACTAAGGGGCAATGTATGCTAAAGTGCACTGGAGGTTACCGTGTGTTAAATCCTGCATTAAGTGGTTAGCATGGGACCAGCATAAGTATTAACGCATGCTCAAGCAGCCACCACAGTGAAATTCCTTAGCGCAGTTAGGGGCAGGGACAGGTGGCGTTCAGGGTAGAGAGGGGGCACTGATGGCATTGAGTGGTTAGCGCGGGTGCCATTAGTGTGCACTAACCATCCTTTGTGCATTTAGAGTGGCTGCCCTCTCTGCCACATTAAGTGCACCAGCAGTACTGGCAGCTGACTGTAGTGTGGCAGGGGCCCTCAGACCCATGCTAACCACATGGGACATGCTAAGAAAACCCTACCAGTTGTGTAGGACCGACCCAGCCCCCATGCTAAGTTTTGTCTACTATTGTCTGCTAAAGGATGATCCCTTAGCACACTTTAGAACATAAGAACATAAGAGATGCCATACTGGGTCAGACAAAGGACCATCAATCCCAGTATCCTGTCTCCAACAACGGCCGATCCAAGACACAAGTGCCTGCCATGTTCCCAAAAAGGTACAAAGATTCCACGTTGCTTATCCTGGGTTAAGTAGTGGATTTCCCTGGTTTATGGATTTTTTCTCCAGGAACTAGTCTTAAACCTTTTTTAAAACCAGCTACACTGTGCATGTTCCCCTAGTCTTTCTACTTTTTGAAGGTATAAAAAACCTATCTATGTTTACCTGTTCCACTTCATTCATATCTCGCCTCACCCATCTTTTTTCCAAGTTGAAGAGTCCTAACTTTTTAAGCCTTTCCTCATAGGGGTATCCTTCCATCCCCTTTACCATTTTGGTGGCTCTTCCCTGTACCTTTTCTAATTCTGCTATATCCTTTTTAAGATACGGTGATCAGAACTACACACTATATTCAAGGTGTGGTTGCACCATGGAACGATACAGAGACATTATAATATTCTTTGTTTTATTCTCCCTTCCTTTCCTTATGTTTCCTAGCATACTGTTTGCTTTCTTGGCTGCTGCTGCACAATGGGCAGAGGGTTTCAACTTATTATCCATGATGATGGCTAAATCCTTTTCCTGGGTGGTGGTTCCTAACGTGGAACCTTGCATTGTGTAACTATAGTTTGGAATCTCCAGGAACAAGCCAAACGTACTTCTACTTGGAAGCAATTGCCTTGGCCCCCAATAGGTCCCGCCACCTATTTTCTACTCTCCAAGTTCTCTCATGATTACAATCTCGCCCTTCGCGCGGTGCTGCCACCTCTGCTCCGGCTCCTAGTCCTACCCAGTTGGCTTCTTTCTTCTCCTCAAATTCATGGCCTGTGTTTATCTCTCCCTTCTTGTCCTCAAGCGCTGTCATCTCCCTCTCCTATCTCACCCCCTCCATCCTCTCCACTGTCCCATTCCTGAGACAACTTCCATTCTCTGACTCCCCTGGAACTTTTCAAGCTTCTTTCCACAACTCATAAAACCACCTGCCCCTCAGATCCTATACCATCTACTTGGCTATCTGAACCCACACTTGGCTTAGTCTCACCACTGTTCACTATCATTAACTCCAGCCTTGCCTCTGGATCCTTTCCTCACTTATGGAAGCATGCCTTGGTCCATCCCCTCTTGAAGAACCCCTCCTTGGACCCGTCCGTTCCAGCAAACTATTGCCCTGTTTCTAATCTACCATTTTCCTCGAAACTCTTGGAGAAAACAGTCTTCTCTCAACTTTCCCATCATCTCGACTCAACACATTTCCTGCACCCCCGTCAGTCCGGCTTCAGGCCAGGCCATAGTGTCGAATCCATCACCACTGCTGTTCTGAATGAAATACACTCATCGCACAACTGGGGTGATATCTCGGTGGCAGTGTCTCTAGATCTTTCTGCTGCCTTTGATTTGGTGGACCATTCTCTTCTTCTGTCCAGACTGTGGGATGCGGGTCTTCGGGGCACTGTCTACCACTGGTTCTACTCTTTCTTTCACTCCTGATCCTTTGCTGTCACTTCGGTCTCTTCCACTACAGATCATTTTCCACTTGTCTGCGGTGTCCCACAGGGCTCAATATTGGCTCCTTTACTGTTCAACATATTTCTGGCTCCTCTGGCTTTATTAATCCAACAATCAAGCATCTCGGCATATTTTTATGCCAATGACATTTTTCTTTTGCACCACACCTCCTCCTCCCATCCGGACATCACCCTCTCAATGAATGTCTATTCTTGGTCTCTACATGGCTTTCCACAAACTGCCTCATTCTTAATATCTCCAAAACAGCTGCTATTTGGTTCCCTCACAGCTCTACTTGCCCATCGTTTGCCCCTTATTTTTCAGGTGTCCCCATCTCCCTGGTGTCTAAGCTCCGTTATCTTGGCGTTTTCCTTGACAGTACTCTTTCATTCAATAATCATATTTCCCAAGTTCCTTTTTCTGTCTCCGGTGTATTCGCGACATCAGACCATTTCTCTCCCCTCAGGCTTTGATCACTCTCTTTCTCTCGTTGGTCATAACTAGATTTGATTTTTGTAACTCCATATTTGCCGGTATTCCTCAATATCAATGTCGCCGATTACAGTTATTACAAAATACTTCAGCCTGGATGGCATCTCATGCCTCTTCCTGGGATCATATCACTCCAATCCTACAACACCTCCATTGGCTGCCGATAAATTTCCGAATACAATTCAAGATCCTCACTTTGGTACACAATGCCATTTACTCACACAGACCTCAGTACTTAGTTGACTTATCAAAATTCCATACACCCACTCCACTCTGTCCATATTAACCATCTCTATCTCCCCTCCCCCTCACAAGCTCACCTTCAATCAACCAGACAGTCAGCTTTCTTTTACCTCAGCCCCTCCCTGTGGAACTTCCGGCCCACCGCCCTTCGACTAGAAGAGTCTTACCCCAAGTTTCGTTCCCTACTGAAAACTCACCTCTTCTCCTCTGCCTTTAACCTTCCCCCCTGATTTCTCGATTCCCTACTCCCTAACTCTACTGAATTTTATTGTTTATTTTTCTTCTTTCCTCTCTCATTTTTCTTTATATTGATTGTAATTTCCTTTTCCTTTCTGATTTATTTTTTATTTGTATTGTAAACCGCCCCGATGTAATGGGGGGTGGTATATCAAAAGTTTTAATAAACATAAACAAGCAAGAATTCAGTCTTCCTATATGGGTGACTTTGGCACCAATAAAGCCCGCGTGGGAATGCTCCCCAGTGTCCATTAGGAAAGCCTCTGGAAACACTCCACTGCATCTGTGTGCTCGCCTTCCCAACTCATCTCCTCAGTTCTTTGTTTTCCACAGAGCCAGCAGGATGTGCCATCCTTTTACCGACAAAAAAGTCATCTTTTTGGTGTGGAGCACCGTGCTTCTGCCTTCCCCTCAACACCGGTCTGTCGAATCTGACACTGGTCCCATTAATTCTTTTTTATTTTACATGTTTTCTTTAATTCTGTTTTCATTGCTAAACTAGGCCTTTAGGCCTCCATAGCTTTATCTTCAATCTTGAAGACAACTTTTTTGAGGCATGGAAAAGCCACCTAATGGTTTTAAAAAATGTATCAAGTGTGCTGGTATCATATCAGTTATTGATAAACATGACTGGTGTCTAAAATGTTTGAGGCCTGAACATCAAACCAATTCTTGTCCTTTATACCAGCAAATGACAAAGAGAAGCCTAAAGAACTGAGCCAGACAGTACGGATCGTTGTTCACCTCGGACTCAATGTCAGTGGCTTCCACTTCTTCAAGGGCATCGACTTCCTCTCATGGGTCTCAGGTTTCTTCAAAGTCCAAACATAAAAGTAAGTCAAAGTCTCTGGCTCCTCACAAGTCATCGGCATCGGCATCGAAGACCGATACCGAGACCAGAGAGAAATCCCAGTAATGAGCATCGTGACTCCCCTAAAGGTGCTTCTGATGCAGATGGCCAGCCAAACAGCCCCAGCGTGAGGATCTGTCCTCTAAAACACAAGAGGGGCTATGGGATGCTCCCGAGGAATCAACCTCCGGAGAGCTACCGGTTCCATATTCTGAGACTGTGGCTTAGAGCCCTGTGGGCGATTCCACTCAGATATTGCCCATCTCCCTGGACGAACGCATGCTGGCTCTCAAGAGGAGTTTGGCAGCACTCCTGGCAGCCTCCGTACCAATAAATTAATAGCTCCAGGCTTCAGCACTGAGCCTACAGCCAGGTGTATCAGCCTGCTGCAGGCCCTCGAACAAGCATCGACAGAACCCCCAAGGGTGATACCATTGTTGAAACTGATCGAGACCCGCGGTATCCAACAGACACAAACTGACATGGCTCTCTTTTCCGATACTACCAAGCATCGGTATCAGCATCGACCTTTGTCCATGAAGCATTGAGGTTGAACCCAAGACTGTCAATACTTTGACTTCTTACTGGACTGATTCCAATTCTTCAGAATATGACAAGGGATCACTGGATTCCCGAGAACTTCCAGATATCCCTTCGGACACTTTGCCACCTCAGGAACAGTGTTGGTCCCCACCAGATGTCCTTTCAGGACTTCATATATGACATGGCAGCTGCCATCACAGTAGCCTCGGAAAAGGAACCGAGGGCAGCAGACTTGGAGATACTCCAATACCCTCCCATGCCCAAGGAAGTAGCTACATTACCAGTGCATTGCATCCTACAGGATCTTATTCTCCGCATGTGGGAAGCCCTGGCCAAGGTTCCACCTGTCAGCAAGAGGCTCGATACCATGTATTGAGTACCAGAGTGCCCAGGCTTCCAAAAATCTCAGCTCCCTCACTGTGGTGGAATCAATAATGTGTTGCATTAAGAGCTCTAAGAACTATTCATCCATGCCACCTAGCAAAGATTTGAGGACACTCGGCATCAATGCTTCCAGGCATGCATGTTGGCCTCCAGAATCAACTCTTACATGCTGTATGTTCATGGGCATGTTTTTGAAGGATGTCGTCAGGGTTCTGGAGATTTTCACCCCCATGCTTCCTGAGGATAAGTGGAGTGTATTCCAGACACTCATCAAACAAAGCCAAAATACTTCTCTTATTAGGCCTCTTTCGATACCTTCGAATTAACAAGCAGAGCTTCAGCAGTCTGCATTGGGGCTTGTAGAATACCTAGTTACAGGCATCAGATCTGGAGTAATGGTTCCAGGATAAACTAGCCAATGCCCCATGTACAGGAGAAAACCTTTTGGGAAAAGATTGGAGGGAAAAAGCAGGAGAGATTGAGACAGACGATCTCACCCTAAAACGCCTTTCCAGGAAAACGGCTGATCCATCCAAGAAGAAGACTCTTCTCAAGAAATCTTTCTATTCTAAAAAGAAGAGATACCAGCCTTCTTACCCACCTTCTGCTGCCTATCAGCTGCAGCATCCTCAGCAGGGTCCTCACCAGCCCAAGAAGCCCAAGGCTCCTAAGCCTCAACCAGCTGCACAGGCACAACCTGCACCTTGTTTTTTACTCCTTCCTGGAGAGCATTGACAATCTACCCCTACAGGGTCCTGAACCCCTCCACATAGCTGGCAGAGTCTATCACTATGCCCACAGGTGGCACCTCATAACATCAGAGCAGTGGACACTCCAGATTGTTCAAAGGGGTTATCGGCTTCACTTCGAAACCTTATTCCCCACTAGCTTCACAGGGGATTATCTCATGCAACCCCTTCAAAGCATTCTCTTAAAAGAAAAGGTGACCACTCTGTTTTCACATGGTGCCAGGGTGCCATGAGTGTGAAAGGGAATAGACTCAGGAGTAATATGTGGAAATATTTATTTATGGAAAGAGTGGTAGATACGTGGAATAGTCTCCCAGTGGAGATGGTAGAGATGATGACAGTATCTGAATTCAAAAAAGCATGGGACAAACACAGAGGATCTCTAAAGGGAAAAAGGAGATTGTTGTAGTGATTGATATAGAAGGGCAGACTAGATAGGCCATGTGTTTTTTTCTGCCGTCATCTTTCTATGTTTCTGTGTTTCCTCCTCAAGAAGAGATGAGCTTCTACTCTCCATATTTTCTCATTCCAAAGAAAACAGGATTCCGACCCATCTTGGATCTCAGAGACCTAAATAAATTATTGGTCTGAGAAAAATTCAAAATGATTTTTCCTATCGTACCTCCAGAGACACAATTGGTTATGTTCTGTAGACCTAAAAGAGTCATATATGCATTTACTGATCCATCCCTTGCACAGACAGTATCTGCGCTTCATGTTTCAAGGAGACCACTATCAATACCAGGTTCTCCCCTTTGGTCTAGCCTCTGCCCCACGAGTCTTCATGAAATGCATGGCAGTAGTCATTGCCTACTTACACACCTTAGGGATATACATCTTCCCTTACTTAGATGACCGGCTGATCAGGGGAGAACTCCCCTCAGGAGGTAAGACTCTCCCTTCATCGCACATGGTGCTCTAACACTTGGGCTTGTCATAAACTTCCCAAAATCTCACCTTGCTCCAACTCAATGACTGGAGTTCATCAGAGAACTCTTAGAAACTCAACAGGGCTGAGCTTTCCTTCCACAGGATCACTGTACCTGTCTCATCGAGCTGGCAAGGGGAGTGCAAAAACAAAGCAGAGTAACAGCTTGACAGTTCCTACAGCTATTAGGACACATGGTTTCCATGATCCATGTCCACCCCTACACTTGATTACACTTGCAACAAGTGCAATGGACTCTGTCTTTTCAATGGATGCAAAAAAAGGGGCATCTCGGAGACAAGATCCACATCACCCCTCAATTGATCAGGTCCCTTCAGTGTTGTTGCTCTCCACAGAACCTACTCGTTGGATCACCTTTTCAGATGTACCTCAATGTACCCTGACAACGGATGCTTCCTAGCTGGGTTGGGGAGCACATCTGAATGACCTAACCACACAGGGACTGTGAACAAAACAGGAATCTTCCCTGCAGATCAACCTTCTAGACCTACGGGCATTGACAAATGCTCTTCAGGTTTTTCAACCCCAACTTTCAGGGCAACCTGTTCTAGTCAGGATAGACAACCAAGTCGCCATGCTGTACATGAACAAACAGGGGGGGATGGGATCCCATCCCCTCTGCAAGGAAGCTCTTTGTCTGTGGTTCTTTGCCATCTCACACTGTATTCACCTCAGAGCGGTGTACCTACCGGGTGAACTCAATGTCCTTGCAGACAAGCTAAGCCGTATCACTCATCTACATGAATGGACCTTGCATCAGGAGATGTCTGCTTGGATCTTCTGAATGTAGGGAATCCCATTCATAGATCTTTTTGATACTCCGCAAAATGCACAGCTTCCACTCTTCTGCTTCAGGGTTCTGTCACTGCACCGACAGGCCCCGGATGTCTTCCTTCTCCAATTAGGATAGAGACTGCTCTATGCATTCCCACCCATCCCCTCGGTACCCAAAACGCTTTTCAAGCTACAGGCCGACAAGGGCTCAATGATTCTCATAGCCCCCTTTTAACCCTGTCAACCGTGGTTTCCTCTACTTCTTCACCTTGCACAGACTTAACCTCTCAGCCTGGGATTTGCACCCAAACTCCTCTTTTAGGATCATGGGCTGCTCCTCCATCCCAATCTTCACTCCCTATGCCCGACAGCATGGCTGCTGAAGGGATAGTGCTTACTGACTTCAACCTGCCACAGGCGGTCAAGGATGTCCTTCTTGCACCACGCGAGGATTCCACCAGGCAATCTTATGACTTCAAGTGGCGTAGGTTTGCACTCTCGTGCTCCCCAAAGAACATTGTCCCCTTTTCTTGCTGGTGGAGTCGCTTCTACAATATCTCCTCCACTTATCCTTAATAGGTCTTAAGACTAACTCAGTGAGAGTTCACCTTAGTGACATTGCGGCCTCTTACAAACTATTGGATGGATAGCCTATCTCCTCACAACCCTTGGTGGCTTGGGATCTCAATGTGGTGGCTTTGGATCTCAATGTGGTTCTCCTTTAGCCACCACTTTACTGAATTTTCTGTCTTGGAAGGCAATCTTCCTCATTGCCCTCATGTCAGCTCACCGCATCAATGAACTGCAGGCTCTGGTGGCGGATCTATGACAAGGTGGTTCTGAGTACCCATCCGCATTTTCTTCCGAAGGTAGTCTCCTCCTTCCCTCTAAACCAGTCTGTAATCCTATCAATTTTCTTCCCAAGACCACATGCGTCTTCGGCTGAAGTAGCGTTACACACCTTAGACTGCAAGCGAACGCTGGCTTACCACTTGGATAGAACAAAGGATCATAAAAGGTCCTCTCAATTGTTCATTTCCTTTGATCCTAGTCACTTAGGCCTACGGGTGACAAAACGTATTCTATCCAAATGGATAGTGGATTGCATTTCTTTTGCTTATGTACAGGCAGACCTCTCTTTGGAGGGTCATGTCACTGCTCATATTGTGCAGGCTATGACAACCTTCATAGCCAATCTCCGTTCAGTATCAATTGAGGATATCTGTCGGGCAGCTACCTGGGCCTCCATTCATATTTTTGCTGCACATTATTCCTGGACAGAGACTCCTGTCGAGACGCTGTCTGTGGCCAAGCTGTACCTCAGCACCTCTTTGGGACTTAAACTAAACTCATACCCTCCATCCTGGACTTCTACAAAAGCCCAGACTATCATTGGGGGAGTATCACTTACTGGAATCAAGTCCAATGGCCCACAACTCTTCCAGAATCTTTGGCTACAAGCTTTTGGCCTCGGGGATCACTGCTCTCCCCCCATGCCAGTCTGGTACCTGGGAGCTAGTGAGTTCCATATGTGAAGATACAATTAGGCAAAGAAACATCAGAAACCTTCCCTCAAGGCCAGGGTATCCCCCAGGGATCGGCACTCTCTGCCCTCCTCTTCAATTTATACCTCCAACCAATTACAGACATATTCAAGAAGTATGAAATTAACCATTTCATATACGCGGACGATATCATGCTCGCCATCCCCATAAACACCAACAACTCCAAATACGATAGACTACTCCAATGCATGAATGAGACCACCATATGGCTTGAGAACAACCACCTAAGCATCAATCTCAAAAAAACTGAAGCAATGTTCATAACGAGAAAACCTGACATGGACCACAACTACCCTACCACAATCACAATAAATAACACACCAATACCTATTAAAAAGGAGGTAAAATACCTTGGAATAATTCTGGACCATTCACTCACCATGATCCCACACATAAAACATACAGTAAAAACGATATTCTATAAACTCAAGACAATACAACACCTGAGACCCCTACTCAACACACATGACTTTAGATCAGTGGTCAACTCCCTCATCACCCCCCACTTTGACTACTGCAATAGCATTCTAAATGGCCTACCACTAAAAAGCATATACCTCCTCCAAAGAGCACAAAACATATGTGCCAAGATGGTCACAAAAGCTAAGCTAACAGACCACGTGACCCCAATACTACTAGATCTTCATTGGTTCCCCATAAGCAGCCGAATAAAATATAAAATCCTCCTGACTACCTTTAAACTCCTCAATAACATCTCTCCCTCCCAACTATCTACCCTATTACAAACCCCATCAGAAACTAGAACACGAAGACAGAACGCAACCCACTCCCTCAACATAAAAACTGATTTCAGAAGGACCAGAGCAACGACAAGTGATAGAGCCTTCTCCTTTGCTGCCCCTACCCTCTGGAACGAAATCCCATTAACCCTCCGCAAAATAAAAGACCTTCACCAATTCAAAAAAGAACTAAAAACATACCTTTTCACAAAACACTTTGAGATCCCCTACCAACAAAAAACCTCTCCGATACAATCACAGAAACACATTCACAGTTCTCAAGACAGAACAAATGATTAAACACAAGAAAGACACTTACTCTACTCTGCCTTACCCTACAGACAAAGATTTACACAAACAAATGGCTATATCTCTATTGTAAATAATACCGGTAACTCAATTATGTTGTGATGACCTGTACATAGTTTGAATAGTGTTATTCTAGTTAATGTTCAAAACATGTTCAATGTAACTAAACGTGTACATAGTTAACACAAGTTCCATGTAAAATATACAGAAGTATATTGATTTTTGTTCAATGTGAACCGCCCCTGATCTCTGGAAGGGGCGGTATATAAGAAACTGTTAAATAAATAAATAAATAAGACTGCATTCCTGCTTGTTCCTGGTGATAGCATAGTTACTCACCTATAACAGGTGATCTGCAGGAACAGCAGGAATTGGTCTTCACAACCTGCCCTCTTCCCCTAGGAGTTGTAGGGTACGTTTATTTTTTCTCTTCCTCTCAGCTACAAATTCGATTGAGGAGAGCAGTTGGGAAGGCGGGGAGGCAGGCATGCAAGCACAGTGGAGTGCTTCCAAAAGCTTTCCTACTGAACGCTGGGAAGCGATCCTGCGTGGACTCTGTCAGTGCTAACATCACCCATATGTGAAGACTGATTCTTGCTGTTCTCTGAGATCACCTGTTACAGATGAGTAACTATTATTTGTTTTTTCCCTAAGGGGTTGGGGTTGATTCAACACACCGAATAGCAGGGTTGGATGTCCAACCCCCTTTAGGCCCAGCACACTATTCCTGGCTCCAGCACTCCCCACACATACAGAGGGTTTGTGGGGGGAGCGCTAGACGGAAGCGGGAGGGGCGGTGCGAGGGAGAATTAGTCTGCCGGGATGTACAGAGGCAATTCAGTTCCTGCCTCTGTATGTCCCTGGCACCCACCTAGACACCCGGCCTATTCCAACCAGAGGGTGGAATAAGTGTTGGATGCAGTGGAGAATGCATCCTGCAGAACCTCCAGCCCAATCGCGCTGCAGCAGTAGGCCACCCGCCGTCCAATCCCAGCCATGGTAGCCCCCAGCGAGGTGTCAGACGGCGAGGAAACCGAGCAGAACTTCATCCGGGCCATTGGAGGCTCTTGTTGGTTGTGCCGGTGCCATGGCGTCAGGACACCACAGCACCCGCACACCAGCCGGAGCAATTGAGAGGGCTGGCTGGGCAATACATGGGACGTCTCCTATGTCGGAATAGGGGGCACGCTGGTCCATCTAAGTACTTTGATTCTGCAACCGCAGGAACGTATAGCTCATGTGGCTGCGGAATAGGGTACTTATTGCCCCCTTACATCTTTTGGCTGTCTGGATGGCCCCCATTCAGAATCTGCCTCTATGTGCATAAATTTACAGTTGTCCACATTAAATTCCATCTGCCATGTGGATGTCCAGTCTTCGAATTTATCAAAGTCCTCTTGCAATTTTTCACAATCTTCTTATATTTTAACCACTTTGAATAATTTTGTGTCGTCTGCAAATTTGATCACCTCGCTTATTATTTCTGGTCATTTATGAATATGTTAAAAAGCAGCGGGCCCAGCTCAGATCTCTGGGGTACTCCATTATTCACCTTTCTTCATTGAGAAAATCGGCCATGTAGCCCCACTTTTTGCTTTCTATCGTTTATCTATTTCCTGGTCCACAATATTACACTGGCTCCAATCCTATGACTTTTTAATTTCTCCAAGAGTCTCTCATGAAGGACCTTGTCAAACGCTTTCTGAAGATCCAGATACACCATATCAACCAGCCCACTTTTATCTACTTGTTCGCACCTTCAAGAACATATAACAGATTAGTAAGACAAGACTTTCCTTGGCTAAATCCATGCTGGCTTTCTCTCATTAAACATGACTGTCTACATGTTTAGTAATTTTATTCTTTATCATGGTTTCTACCATTTTGCCTGGTACTGATGTCAGGCTCACTGGTCTTTAGTTTCTTGGATCACCCCTGGAATCCTTTTTAAAAAATGGTGTTACGTTGGCCATTCTCCAGTCTTCAGGTACTACAGATGATTTTAATGATAGTTCATAGATTACTAATAAATAGGCCTGCAATCTCATATTTTAATTCTTTCAGCATCCTGGGATATATATCATCCAGTCCAGGTGATTTACTACTCTTTATCAAATAGTTATAATACATCTTCCCCGTTTATCTAGATTTGTTTCAATTTTTCCGATATGTCACCCTTGAATACAATTTCAAGCATGGGAAACTTTCCTACATCTTCTTCATTAAAGACTGAGGCAAATAATTCATTCAGTCTCTCCACTATAGCCTTGTCCTCCCTTAATGCTCCTTTAACCCCTGTATCCTATTGGTCCAACTGACTCACAGATTTTTTGCTATGAATATATTTGAAAGTTTTTATTATATGTTTTTGCTTCTATGGCAAGATTCTTTTCAAATTCTCTTTGCCTGCCTTGTATCTAACTTTGCCTGTGCTTATGTTTCCTGTTTTTGTCATTTGGCTCCTTTTTCCATTTCCTGAAAGATTGATTTTTTTTTTTTTTTTGCTACAACAGCATCTCTGATCTCACCTTTAAACTATGCTGGCAGTTGTTTGGCCAGCCTTCCTTCCACCTTTCTTAAAGTGTGGAATACAGGGTGGGACCATGTGATGTGTTGAGCAGGGAGGACGTGTCCATCTTGGCTCCGGGGCAAGTTGCCTGAAAACTATGTAAACCGCCACCCCAAACACTGCAAAACACCTGGAAATTCTCCTGTAGAGAGGAAAAAGAGGAGAGCCATTGGCTATTGTGGTTAACTTGTCTTACCAGATGAATGATGTCCCGGAATAGCTCGAAAAGATAAACCCCGAGGCCCAGAGGCAAAGATGGTGGACCCTGCTTCCCCCAGAACACCGGAGGACACAGCAAGCCTAGTGGAGGAGTTATCCCAGGTGGTGGTTATTGTACTGGAAGGCAGACCGCAGGGTCTTTCTGAACAGCTGACACAGGTGGTGCAGCCAGTGTTGGAGATGGGGGGCCGGATGACGGAGGTAGAGCACTGCATATCTGCAGTCAAAGATCAGCAGCAACATCATTCCCAGACCCCCCAAAAGCTAGAAGTGCTGGTGACACAGCAAAGAGAGAAGCTTGACAATTTGGAAAATAGAGGCTGCCGGAAGAACTTGCAGTTCATCGGGGTGGTTGAAATGGTAGCGGATAGCAAGCTACGTGGCTTCCTGGAGGCTTGGATGGCGGCAACCTTAAAACTAGGAGAAGACAATGGCAAGATTTTGTTGGAGCAGGTGCACCACTTGGGACAGTGTCAGGAAGGAGCTAATTGCCCACATGTTGTTATAGTGCGTTTTCATAACTACCTCCAGAAGGAAAATGTGGAATGCATAAGGTCTGGGCTTCCAAGATACAGTAACATTTTTAAACAATGACCATGCTTGATGTATACCTTTTTAACCTTTTGTAGCTGCTCCTTTCAATTTTTTCTTAAGTATTTTCCTTATTTTTTCATAGTCTTCCCTTTGAAAGTTAAAAGTCAGTGCTGTAGATTTCCTTGCTGTCCTCCCTCCTTCTATTAAATCAAATGCAATCATGTTATGATCACTATTGCCAAGTGGCTCCAACACCATTATTTCTTGCACCTGATCCTGTGTTCCATTAAGGACTAGGTCTAAATTTGCTTCTCCTCATGTTGTTTCATGAACCAGCTGCTCTATGAAGCAGTCATTTATTTCATCTAGAAACTTTATCTCCCTAGCATGTCCTGCTGTGACATAGACCTAGTCAATACTGGGGTACTGGGGTAATTGAAGTCACCTATTATCACTGTATTGTAACTTTTGTTACTTTCCCTGATTTCTTTTAGCATTTCATCAACCATCTGTTCATTCTGGCCAGACGGTCGGTAGTACACCCACACTGCCATTTGTCTTCTTTTCATATGGAACTTCTATCCATAGAGATTCTGTGGTGTATTTTGTTTCCTGCAAAACGTTTATCCTGGTTGACTCAATGCCCTCTCTAACATAGAGCACAACCCCTCCACCAATTTGATCTAACCTATTATTGCGATATATTTTGTACCCAGGTATCACGGTGTTCTATTGGTTGTCCTCCTTCCATCTGGCTCTGAGATGCTAATTATAGCTAAGCTTTCATTTAGTGCTATATATTCTAGCTCGCCCATCTTATTTTTTAGACTTCTAGCACTTGCATACAGGCATTTCCGAGGTTGTATTTTGTTCATATTAACAATCTGGTTATCAGTTGACAAGGGTAATATGAAATCGTTCAGTTCTATCTGCTCGACTTAAAGGCATCTGGATAACTTTTACCTTTATTGGAACCTCTCTATCAGATTGCTGTAACCTCCCTGTTTTGCTAGTATCCTTCAAGGATATATCATTTTGAACCATGCGATCTTGGGCGACTGTCTGCTTTCCCCTATTATTTAGTTTAAAAGCTGCTCTATCTCCTTTTTTAAAGGTTAATGTCAGAAATCTGGTTTGACCCCTGGTTCCACTCAGTACATGAAAAGAATTCTGGAGCATCTTCTTATGTTGATAATAATTACTTTTCATTTCCCCTCGCAGTTCTTACTGGATCTTTGTCTCTCTGTTTTTGTTTTTGCTTAATTTGCTTAACAGCTGATCACATCCAAGTAAATGACAGAAGGTTCATTAAAAATAGGGGGGGGGGAATCCTCCAACTTTATTGAGTTAAAATTTAATTTGAATCTAATATGAAACTTAATTTTCATGGTGGTAGATCACCGGCACTTTTGGCCGGAAGAAATAGATCACGACCTGTTCGAAGTTGGACATGCCTGCTATATGAGAAAAAAATGTTTTATCTACATATGAGTAACATGTGTATGTTTTTGTTGGGATTTATTGAGTAATAACTTTCTTCAACTTTATTCAACTGTCTTAATAACTTTCTTTAACTTTTATTGAGTAATTTGTGTTAAATTTAGGTCGAGTATTGATCCAGGCTGATCTTGCATAATCTTTAATATTTTGCTCTTGCTCATTAGTGAGACGTCTGAGCCTGCATTTCATCCATCAGCTTTTTGAAGTTGGGTGAATATTGTGTGAGGGCCAGTCTCAGAGAATCCTGGAGATGTTCATCTGTCATGTTGGAACGTTGTGTACTTTGTCATTTTCAGATGGGAAAATGCAGATTCACACAAATAAGTTGAACCGAAACAGGAGTGTGCAGCTTCACTACATCTTCTCAAGTTGGGAAATTTGTCTCTAGGCACTAGTTTCCAAAACGATTCTTGCTCAGCACAGGTCTTGAGAAAAATGTCATTTTTAAGGGTTAATATTTCGTTTTCAAGAGATGGCTTGTTCAATGAGTAATTTTTACTGATAGCAGCTGCAGTTTCTTTAATGTCGACATCTACTTTGAATGGGCATGTCCACATCTACTTTGACAAGTACTCCACAACTGTTCCAATTTTTTGGAAGTCACAGAATCTGTTTTCGAATTCCTGGATAACAGAACAGATTTCTGTCACAAACTTCTCGTTCTGAAAAACAAAATTTAGATATTGTCCCAGATGATCCTGAGTATTAGGAAAATGATCAAAAGTGTTGTTTGCAAGGTCAGTCATCATTAGCTCAGATTTGCTGTTGTAGGATGAAACTGTACTCATCATCTCACCAATGCATTTGTTTTTACCTTGTAGTTCAAGGTTCATATCACTTAGTTCGCCTGTAAATTCAGCGAAAAATGCCAGATCACATAACGACTCCTCGTCTTACAACTCTACTTGGTCATCTCCCCTCTCCTTCAAAAAACATATTATTTCATTCAGCAAATCACGAAATCTTTGCAAAAAATTGTGCCTACTTAGCCACCTTATATCTGTGTGCAAAATGATTTCCGCTGCCCCTTCATCAAGAGTAAGATTGAAAAGCCATCTTTTGAAGTGATCTTCCACGAACTGAATTTACAATTTTGAAAGTGATGTCCATGACAGTCTTTGTATTGAGTCTCTTGCTTGCCAGAACTTGCTGGTGAATGATGCAGTGGTAAGAAAGGAAATCTGGGAAGTTGTCATGCTGTCTACAGAGGGCTCTGAAACCATTAACGTCACCTGTCATTGCTCTTGCTCCATCAGTAGTGATGGAAACAAGTCTATGCAATGGAAGATTACACTTCGTCACAAAAGAATAAAAAGAACTGAATATTTCCTGATCGGTAATTCTCCCTTTTAAAGAAATCATTCCAAGTAGTTCTTCTTTAACACTGAAGTCTTCAAAAACCATCCGGATAAAGACTAGTAACTGGGCTATGTCTCTTAAGTCTGTAGATTCATCCAGTTGGAGTGAGAAAGAAATACAATTTGAAACATCCTCCAACAATTGTTCAGCTGTGTCTCCACACATCTTTTCTATTCGCTGCACGACGGTGTTTCTTGACAATTGTACATCTTGAATAGCAGCTATGATCTCTTTCTTATTTTTAAATCCTTCAAAAAGATTGTCAGCTGCTTCAAGAAAACAATCTTTTACAAATTCCCCTTCAGTGAAAGGTTTTCATTTCTTTGCGATCAGGTTGCTGAACTTGGCGGATGCTATGGTTGCATTGACCGAATATGACCTTGGCTTCGCCATCAACTGTTGCTGAGTAGCCAATTTCAATTTAAGTTCTTTGAGCTTCAGTTTACGAATTTCACTTTTGGGTGGAAAATCAGCATCAAACTTATTGCTATGCAGAGCCTTATAATGACGTTCCAGATTACCCTTTTTGGGCAAGGATACTGGGGCATTACAAATTAGACAACAACACTCGTCTTTCACCATGATGAAGAAGTAGTCTATTTCCCATTCATCATGAAAGTGGTAGGTTTTGCTCTTCTTTGGAACACTCATCTTCGTTATACTGGGGTGGCTGGATGTAAAAAGGCCAAATCTGCTAAGTTAGTATAAACACTGGCTGAATCTGGTCCAAAATTGTCTCTGTCCCAAAGTATTAAAGATCAACAGAAACTGAAGACCTCTGGATGATGTGTAATACAAGGACTGGAGATGCCAAAAACCACACATGCAGTTCTAAAAGTAAAAATAAGAATTCATCATACTGGCACCAATAATCAAATACCACCAAACAATCACCAAAAAAACTCAAAACACCTGTCCAGCAAACCAGATAAAATCAAATACCACCAAACAAGTTCAAATATCACCACACGCGATTTAATAAATTCTGCACACAGTATAGAATCAATGCAAAGGCAAGGCAAAATAAAATTGCAGAGGCAAGCAAAAGTCACAGTGATTTGAACCAATTCGAAGGCAAGGCATAGGCAAGTTAGAACAAAATTGGAAAAGCCTGCCAAAATCACCAAATTCCTGACACTTTATTGTGTCTGCCTGAAAACATTTAATGAAAGCAAACTATAAAGCGACCAACGACCAGCACACAACACAACTAATACGGTAAGTGTAGTCAGGTAAAGCCCGGGCAAATGGATATCGTCCGGTATATAACGCACTTCTAAGGGGTGTTGGGGCGGGGGCAGGAATGGGTGTTTCTGAGAGGCAGGAGACCAGGTATGATGCCAGGCCTGTGGCGTCTTGTCATGGGGTGTGGGCGGTGGCCCCCTGGGGTACCCACAAACTATTGGCATGAAAACAACAAGCGCCCCCAATACACCTGCAGGCAAGATTCCCGTAGGCAGGGAAAAAAGACAGGCAAATGATCAGCAGTGGCAGCAAGCCCTGGGTAGACGACCTGCCGACACAAGCTCTCTCCTAGTGACGGGGTGAGCTGCTGGAGAGATGGAGCCAAGTGGGGCTGGCGATCTACCTCTGACCCCTCCGCGATCTACAGGTAGATCGCGATCTACCTGTTGGACATGCCTGTCATATAGTGTGATCATAAGCAACCTGCAACATGTGTTGCAATGTAGCTAAAATACCATGCACCTCCACCCTAGAAAATCTTGTAAAACATATAGGGGCCAATATTCAGAAGTCTCTACAGTGCCTATCCGATTAGTGTGAGGTCAGTCTATAGGCAGAGCAAGGGGGGTGCTGGTGATTAATCGGATAGCAGTAATATTCAGGAGCTCTCTGGGTAATGTCTGCCCTCATAGGTGTCAGAATGGGGTAGGCCCAGCAAAACCTTTCCTTCCAGCAGACAGAAAGCAGCCACGATTGCAACAGACTCCTCCTGCCTGCCCTCGGGAGATCAGATCCCCGTGGACAGGAGGGGAAAGTTGCCATGATTGCAGCAAAGACTCCTTCTGTCTGCCTGTGGGGATCCAATCTCCCGTGGGTAGAAGAGAAGGGAATGGCTGCAATCAATGTAGACTTCTTCTGTTTGCCCGCGGGAGTTTGGACCCCTGCAGGTAGGAGGGGAAATTAGCCACGATTGCAGCAAAGACTCCTCCTATTTGCCTGCGGGAGAATGGATTCCTGTGGACAGAACAGGAGAAGAAGTCCACAGGGGCTAAGGGTGGAGTTAGGGCAAAGCTTGTGGTGGAGTCAAGGCAGAGCTTGGCCCCCCCCCCAATCAGAGAGGTGTTCCGCAGTCCCTGTCTGCCCTTATGCGGATAACCTATTTGCATAATTTAGGAATGCAAAAATGCTGCCCTAAGTGCTAGCCAGATAGTGGCTGAATATCGTCGCTATCCGGACAGAGTGGTCAGTGCCAGCAGCTATCTTTATCTTTATTCAGTTTCTTGCAGGAGCATAAGAGTGGTTAACAATACAAAGGACTGTAAACAGAATGATGAAAGGAAAGGAATGCTATTATCTTATAGGACAGGGAAAAAGAAGAGATAGAAAGCAAAGTACGAGGAGAGGGGAAGAAGCCAAAGAAGGCATGGAGAGGAGAGGACAGTGCAGGAAGACAGGGGATCCAAGGATAAGGGTAACATGACAAAAGCATTAGGGGGGAGGGCTGTAAAAGGCCATTTGAAAAAGCTGGGTTTTTAGGGCGACTTTGAACTTGATGAAAGAGGGTTAAGAATGAAGGGTGTGGGGGGGGAGAGTTGCAAAGGGGAGGACCCAGAAAAAAGAAAGCAGACTCCCGTGTGCATTGAGAAGCATGAAGAAGGACCAGACGATGAATATGAATTGAGCACAGGAGACAGTGTGGGTGTAGAAATGGAGGAGGTCAGTAACATATTGAGGAGTGGCAGTGTGGATGGTCCTGTGAACAAAAGTGAGTAGTTTGCACTGGATTCTGAAATGAACTGGA
Source organism: Ichthyophis bannanicus (assembly GCA_033557465.1). Taxonomy (NCBI): domain Eukaryota; kingdom Metazoa; phylum Chordata; class Amphibia; order Gymnophiona; family Ichthyophiidae; genus Ichthyophis; species Ichthyophis bannanicus. The sequence continues at coordinate 693,223,932 of CM066032.1, read as the reverse complement.
AGTCAATGAAAATTTATTTATTTATTTATCTATTTCTTCTATACCGCCCCTTCCAGAAATCAGGGGTGGTTTACATGGGACAAGTTAACAGTTTGTATACTTCTGTATACCATTACATTGAACAGAAATTTCTAACTTTTTACAGATAATAGTGCGATGAACTGTCAAAACTATTTACATTTTGTATACTTTTGTATACTTCTGTATCATTATATTAAACAGAAATTTCTAACTTTTTACAGGTAATAAGGCGATGAACTGTCAAAACTATTTACAATGGTTATTTACAAAAGGTTATATACAATGAGTTACAGGGTAGAATATTCATTGGTCATGTGGGAGTGGTGGAATTTATTTCCATTTTTATCGTAAGTTTTTTGTGTGTGTGTGGGAGGTCTGTGTAGGGTTAGCTGATTGTGATTTTGAGAGCTTTGTGTTTGTGTGTCTGGGCGAGAAGTGGAGAGATGAGGATGCGGGCAGCAGTGTTCCGAAGTAGTTGAAGTCTGTAGAGATGATATTGTGGTAGGCCGGCTAGAGCAACATTGCAATAATCAAATCTTGTGACAACCAGGGGAGAGGATGAGTATGATCAGAGAGGCAGGAGAGAGGAAAGGATAAACTGCACAAATTTGGCGGTGATTGTAGAAAGATTGACGGGTGATGGATGAGATATGCTCTACAAAAGAGAGGAGTCAAGAGTAGCCCTGAGATATCGGAAAGAGGAGATCAACGAGATAGCAGTAGATGAGATTATAAGGGCCAGAGAGGGAGAGGGGGCTCCAAAGGTAATCCAGGTGGCAATGGATTTTGAACGGTTCAAGTGAAGGTAATCAGAGGTGGATGAGGGCAAGACAGGAGTTCAGTGGGGTGAGGTCATAGTAACATTGTAACATAGTAAATGACGGCAGATAAAGACCAGCATGGTCCATCTAGTCTGCCCAGCAAGATGGCAAGAGTAGGTGCACCTGTCACTCTGTGCAGGCCACCCCTCCCCATGTCTTTGTTTAGGGGTAAACCCACCACTCCATGTAGGACACCCCTATTTGTTGAGATGTTATATGGTTCAGACGTTAGATGGTACCGTTTATTTTGTTTTTATCCTATTGCTATAAAGGGATCCACTGTGTTTGTCCCATGCTGTTTTGAATTCCGTCACCGTGTTTGCCCCCACCACTTCCTTCGGGAGGGCATTCCAAGCATCCACCACCCTTTCAGTGAAAAAATATTTCCTGATATTGCCTTTCAATTTACCACCTTGCAGCTTCATGTTATGCCCTCTAGTTTTACAGCTTCCCCGTCTTTGGAAGAGGTTTCTTTGTTCATCATTTCTCTTTAAGTATTTAAAGGTCTGAATCATATCTCCCCTGTCCCTCCTCTCCTCCAAAGTGTACATATTTAGGTCTTCAAGTCTCTTCTCATAAGGCTTCTGACGCAGGCTCCAAATCATTTTGGTCGCTTTCCTCTGAACAGTTTCCAGTCTTTTTACATCTTTTGCAAGATATGGTCTCCAAAACTGAACACAGTATTCCAAGTGAGGCCTCACCAGTGACTTATACAGTGGCATAAGTACCTCTTCCTTTCTGCTGGTAATCCCTCTGTGTATGCAGCCCAACATCCTCCTGGCTTTTGCCACCGCCTTGTTGCACTGTTTTGCCACCTTGAGATCATCAGAGATAATCACACCAAGGTCTTTCTCCTGAACCGTGCATACCAACCTCTCGCCCCCTATCACGTACATTTCCCTTGGATTTCTGCCACCCAAGTGCATGATACTGCACTTTTTCGCATTAAATCGTAGTTGCCAAGCATTAGACCAGTCTTCCAGCTTTTGTAGATCTTTCCTCATGTTAACCACTCCCTTGGGGGAGTCCACTCTGTTGCAAATTTTTGTGTCGTCTGCAAAAAGACAGACTTTTCCATTCAGTCCTTCAGCAATATCACTCACAGATACATTGAACAGTGCCGGACCCAGGACCGAACCCTGGGGCACCCCGCTAATTACCTTCGTCTCATCTGAGTGAGCTCCATGTACAATCACCTTCTGTCGTCTGTCAGTCAACCAATTTCTAATCCAGTTTACCATCTTGGGACCCATCTCCAAGCTACTGAGTTTGTTGACAAGCCTCCTATGAGGAACAGTATCAAAGGCTTTGCTGAAATCCAGGTAGATGACATCTATCGCATGCCCCTGATCTAGTTCCTTGGTCACCCAGTCAAAGAACTCAATCAGATTTGTTTGGCAAGACCGTCCTTCGGTAAAACCATGTTGCCTCGGATCTTGCATCCTGTTGGTTTTGAGAAAGTTCACTATTCGCTCTTTCAGGAGCGCCTCCATTACTTTTCCCGCCACCGAGGTAAGGCTCACGGGCCTGTAGTTTGACACTTCTTCCCTGTCACAAGTTTTGTGTAGAGGTACGACATCAGCCATTCTCCAGTCCTGAGGAACCTCTCCTGTTTCCAAGGATCTGTTGAAGACATCCTTTAACGGTCCTGCAAGAACCTCTCTGAGCTCTTTCAGTATCCTAGGATGTATCCCATCCGGTCCCATGGCTTTGTCCACTTTCAGTTTAGCAAGTTGTTCTAATACCTCGTCTTCTGTGAATGGTGTGGTATCTACTTCATTCCCATTTTTATATTTGGGAGTCACAGCTGGTCCATCTCCGGGATCTTCTTTAGTAAAAACAGAGCAGAAGTATTTGTTTAGCAACTCCGCTTTTTCAGTGTCACTTTCCATGAGTCCTTTCCCAGCACTTCTGAGTCCTGCAATTCAACTCTGATCTTCTTCCTTTCCCGAATATACCTGAAGAAAGTTTTGTTGCTACCCTTAACATCTTTAGCCATCCTTTCCTCTGCCTTGGATTTTGCTATCCTTATTACTCTTTTAGACTCTTTGAGTTGGATCCTGTATTAATTTCTGGTCAGGAGCAGAGGAGTCACTGTGGTGAAGAAGAAGAATATCATTGGTGTTATAATATGCGGAGATACTAGATTGTTGAATTAGAAGGGAGAGAGGAATTAGAAAGACATTGAAAAGAAGGGGGGGAATGACAAAATGAAGCTCTGAGGGACACCACAGCACAGGGGTATGGGAGTTGAAGAGGAGTAATCAGAGAGAGCTGAAAAAGAACAGGCAGTGAGGAAAGGCTGGAACCATCTCAAAGGAGTGCCACAGATGCCAAGATCAGAAAGACGGGTGAGAAGGGTGCAGTGATCTACAAGGTCAAAGATGGAAGAAAGGTTCAGGGAAACAACAAGAGTAAAGTCACCGCATTCGTGGGTAATATGAAGTTCATTCAGGAGGGAAAGAAGGATAGACTTGGTGCTATGACCCGCCCAAAAGCCAGACTGATGTGGGTGAAGAGTGTTCTTTAAAGTGAGGTGAGTGGACAACTGAGCAAAGACAAACTATTCAAGGAGTTTAGAGAGGAAGGAGAGATTGGAGACAGGGTGCCAGTTGGCAAGAACAGAGGGGTCAAAGGAAGGCTTCTTAAGGATGGGATGCACCAGTGTGTGCTTCCAGGGGGTGGGGAAACAACCGGTGGAGAGACTGGTGTTGAGCATTGAAAGAATGGAAGGAAGAAGAGTGAGAGAAGGCTTGAATAACCATTTAGAAGGGATTGGCTCCTAGGAACAGGTTGTCTTTCTGGAGGAAGACACCGTCTTAGATAATTTGACGGTGGAAACTGGGTGGAATGATGACCAGGTATGAGATGGTGACGATGGCGGGGGACGTGATGAGAGGGTCAGTGAAAGAGGAGATGGTCCGGAAGGGAACACTGAGCGGAGGGACTAGGCCTTATAGAAGAAGAAATCTGCTAGGCTGCCGGGATCTGGGCTAGAAGGGGAGGACAGAGAGGTACGGGGAACAAAAAGAGACTGGAATACAGAATATAACTGACGGGAGGAATTGGAAGGTGTAAGGACTAGGTTGGAATCGTACTCCTGCTTAGCTGAGATGCTCATGGAGCGTTATTCTCGATGACGCTGGCAAAAGTTGTGGAGGGAGTCAGGGGTGGGCCGAGCGTGCCAAATATGCTTGGCTCGATGAAGATGGGTTCAATGGAGACTGAGATCAGAATGATACTAAGGATGCTGAGTGAAAGGACGAGAAACTGGAACGGGGCAGAGAGGGGCCGGTAAATCAAGAGTGATGGAGAGAACATTATTCCAGATATGGGTTTGCGAGTCCAGGGACAGTGAAGTGAAGTCTGATAGAAGGAGTTGATCGGCAGATGGAAAGTGCTGGAGAGTGAGAGGTGAAATATGGCGTCTGAATCGATGTGACTGAGAAGGGAGGGGGGAGAGGGCAGGATGGTAGGGGCAAGTGCATAGAGAAAAGGACACAATTATGGTCTGTCCATGGAAGAGGGAAACTCGACATCATCGAAGGAACAAAGGGAGAGATGGATGAAGTGATGAGGAGATCTAGGGTGTACTCTGCTACATGAATGGGGAGAAGGACATGTTGCAGAAGAGAAAGATCCTTAAGGAGGGAGGTGAAGGCCTTGACACAAGGCTTAACTGGGGGATGAAGGTATAAGTTAAAATCACGCAGCAGCAGAACATGAGGGTAAGATGGGGTTATTTCAGAAACAGTTAGTAAAAGAGAGTCCCAGCAATGTGATGGCAGAGAAGTGGGACATATTTATTTATTTATTTGGTTTTATATACCGCGCTATTTATAATTCAGTGCGGTTTACAAGGAACAAGAACGGAAATTACATAGAACAAGTTTGTAGAACAACAAAATACATAGTACAGGTTTAGAGAATAACAACAACCTCAGGTTAATATAACAATTTATAAATTAGGTGGGGAGAAAACTTGGGTCGCAAAAGGGAACTATATACATTATTAGTGTTGGGTACTTTATATACCTTGAGCTTCATATGATGGCTTGAGGGTCTGGCTGTGGATTTGGTTAAGTGCAGTGTTCTATGTGACATGTTCATAATATAGTTGAAACAGATATGTCTTTAGAAGTTTTCTGAAAGTAGCTCGGTCAGAGATGGCACAGATTGGGGAGGGTGGGAGGAGGGGAAGAGAGTTCCAGAGAGGTGGTGCATATAATTTGAATGCTCGGCTGTTCGCAAACTGGGAACTTTTTCTTATTAATGTAGGGACTGAGAGAGTGTTTGCCATGGTAGATCTTCTTACTCTGTTGTCAGGTCTCCATTGTAGAATATCATTAAGCACAGTAGCAGAGAGGTTATGTAATATTTTGAATGAGAGCCTTATACTTGAGTCAGCTAACAATGGGAAGCCAGTGTAGGTGTCTCAGGATAGGGGTGACATGTTCGTATCTTGAGGCTTCAACCAGTGTTCGTGCTGCCATATTCATAGTCATTTGAAGGGGGTGAATTGCATAATCTGGGAGACCACGGAGAATGATGTTTAATCGAAATGTGGGGTGATCAACGCTTGGAATACTGTACGGAAGTCAGCAGCTTTAAGTGGGGGACATAGTTGACGAAGGGTCCGTAATTTTAGGTATATTGCTCTGTTAATGTTTTTTATGTGCGGCTCCATTGTCAAATATTGGTCTAGGGTGATCCCTAGGTATTGGACGTCTTGCTTCGTGTTTAGCTCAGCATTTTTCACTGGTATGGTGGGAAGGAGTATGAATGAGGGGTCCTTAGTGATGAAGAGAACCTCGGATTTCCTGCAATTTACTCTTAGGCTGTGTAGCCTCAGCCAGTCAGATACTGCATTAAAGCAGTCTATGATTCTAGAGTAGTTTGAATTGATTGTAGAGAAGGAAATGTAGAGCAATGCATTGTCCGCATAAATGTGATAAATGTGATATTGAATGATTTGATAATGGAGCAAACAGGCTGAATGTAAATATTAAACAGTAGGGCAGATAAGGAGGAGACCTATGGCACGCTTTGTGTTTGTACATAAAACTGGATGAAGATTGCATACCTATTCATACCTTTTGATGTCGATCTGACAAGTATGATCTGCACCAGTCTAAGGCTAAGTTTTGAATGCCTTTTAACTGTAGCTGGGAGAGGAGGAGGTAGTGAGACACTATATTGAAGGCAGATGCAATATCAAGAAAGAGAAGGATAAATCCTTGTTTGGATTTATTCATGCCTAAAACTAGATTGTTTATCAGCAGTCTCAACACCGTGCTGTAGGTGAAATCCATGTTGGTTGTTGTCTAGTGGATAATGGGCATCTATGTGATCTTGAATCTGTTGCTGTACAATCTTCTCCATTATCTTTGCCAGGAAGGGCAGGTTTGGTAAGGGGGTCTGTAAAAATTTACATCAGCAGACTCTAATTTAGGACTCTTGAGAAGGGGTCTGATGGATGCAGCTTTTAGAGGGGTTGGAAACAAGCCTTTGGAGGAGGAGAGCTTTATAAAGTCGTGGATATAAGTACTTAATTGAGATCGTGCTGCTTTGATCCAGAAGGATGGACAGGGATCTGCTGGAGAGGTGGTAGTGTTGAGTCCACTTATTATGACCTCTATTTGTTCTGCTGAATAAGGGTGGAAAGCGCTTAGTATAGGGCTGATGGAGTCATTAGTAACTGAAATGGAAGTCGCTGATATATGGTTAATGGCAGTATTCATAGTGTGAACGGAGGTGCTGGCTGCAGGGATGATGATATCAGAGTTTGGATGAATGGCTGAGGAAAGAGGGATGACCAGTGGAGTCATAGTAGTATTATGAAGATTAGTAGCCATATTAGCTTTGTTCTTGAAGAAATTAGCAAAGACCTGTGGGTGTGGTGTGCTTTCAGTATATTGCTTTGCATTGTCTTTTATTAGAGACTGAGTGATTCTGAAAAGATTGCGGGGTCTGTAGTGTTCCCTTCTTGTCAAATTAATTGCGTTGCGATGCTCTTGTAAGGTCTTCATGTAGATCAGTGGTTCTCAACCTTTTTTGTTCCGTGACCCCTTTTACCATTGGTCAACTTGTGATGACCCCCAATGATAAAATCAAATGCGTCTCTCTTCCTTTACCGTTAACGCATTGTCACTATAATCATTTGTTGAATTATATATTATAGGCCTTTGGAATATGTTTTTAGTTATAAAATTTACTTATTTAAACCACAATAATTAATCACAATAACAAGTAACAATATTTGATTTTGAAATTATTATGATTTTGTAGTCAGTGGTTTTAGTATGCTTTATTCAAAAAGACTGACGAAGGGCAAAAATGTTAGCGTTGTCAAACCTAAAAAAGTAGGCCTATGCTATCAGTGCGAAGGTTGTGCTTGCTTCCTTCTCACCAGATGTGAAATTCTCGGCTCAGTCTTTGCGAGAGCACAATGAAGATCATCTTCTGCAGCAAGTCTATTTTGGTATTTACTCTTGATAAGCAACAAACTTGAGAAGCCGGTTTCACACAGATATGTTGTTGGAAACGGAAGAAGTAGACGCAACATAATCTCAGACAGTCCAGGATACAATTGAAAATACTTGATCCAGAATTTAATTACTGACATTGAAGAAAAATCATTTTTTTGCTGCATCGCGGATAATGAGTTCAATGAACTCTTCTTGTGCAATTTCAGGAACATCCTCAACTTTAACTGTGAATGGACTTCTGGCAAGTGCAAATGGTGTGCCAGGTAAATTTGGAAAATATGCTGAAATTTCTTCTTCCAGCATTTCTAAGTGCTGTTTGACTAAAATTATAATTCCATTTCTTGTGTCAAGTTCAATCTCGTTTTCTTCAAATAAAGCGGATAAGTTAAGCAAAATGTATGTTCTATTTTCAGCTAACTTTTTCTGCCAAAGCCGAAGTTTCATTTGAAATGCTTGGATCTTTTCGGACAAATCTAGGTACGTTGCGTTTGGTCCTTCAATGATAAATTGAATTCGTTCAATATTGCAAATATGTCAACCAAGTAAGCAATTTTCAGCAGCTGCATTTTGTCACTGAAAAGTGCTTCAAATTGTGGTTTTGCTTTTTGCTTAAAAAACGTTTTTAGTTCATCGCGAAGATCAAGGACGCGCTTTAAAACCTTTCCTTTTGATAACCATCTCACCTCAGTTTGTAGTAAAAGAACATTATTGGATGCATCCAAATCATTACAAGTTTTGTAAACAGTCAACTGTTTAAATCACTCACTTTTACAAAATTAACAGCGCTTACTACATTTATCATAACTTCTTGCAGCTCTTCTGGCAGCATCTTTATTTATTTATTTATTTATTTATTTATTTAACAATTCTTTTATACCGCGCTATTACAATCAGTGCGGTGTACAATGAACAAGAACATACTACAATGCATACAAGTAACATTGAGTTTTACATTAAACAGGGAACTTCAACAATAGGACAACCGGGGGAACTATGTACAGATTAACTTAATGTACTATGTACAGATTAACTTAATGTTATATATACAGTAATATGAAACTCGTTTGGATGTTGTAATGTGGTTCACTAATAGGACTAGAGAGAAGGTTGACCAGCTAGCCCTTTTCAGGTTGTATTGCGGAGCTAGTTTTGATAATGTCTAGGTTGACTTCTGGGTAGCATTTTGTAAACAAGTGGTATTTCAATGCCTTTCTAAATAGGATTAGGTTTTTGATAGCACGGATTTCGTGAGGTAGCGCATTCCAGTTTAGAGGTGCAAATAAGGAGAAGGCCCTGTTGGAGGTGGCCTTAGTGCACTTCGTTATTATTTTTGGGACTATTAAGGTGTTCATTGATGTGGTTCTCCTTTTTCTGTTTTCCAGGGTGACATGGATGAGCTTGCTGATTGGCGTAGGGGGGCAGTTATTTAGTGCCTTGAAAGTAAGGACTAAGGATTTATACTGGATTCTGGCATGTAATGGCAACCAATGCAGTTCTTTCATGATGGGTGTTATATGGTCAGATCTTGATGAGCCAGAAAGGACTCTGGCGGCTGTATTCATGGCTAGGCGGAGCGGGTTCAAAGTTGATTGAGGGAGGCCATGAAGGATGATGTTGGCAAAATCCAGGTGTGGGAGGATTAATGCCTGGAAGGTTGTTCGGAAGTCTGTGGGATCAAGTAGGGAGCGGAGGTGACGTAGCGATTTGATCTTGTAATATATAGTTTTTGTGATGTTCTTGACATGCGTTGTCATATCCAAGTGCTGATCCAATGTGATGCCGAGGTAACGGATGGTGGCTTTTGATTTCAACTCTATGTTGTTGACGAGTAGAGATGGAGGAGGTATGAACTTACGGTTCCTTGTGACAAAAAGAACGTCAGTTTTGTTGTGGTTAATCCGAAGGTTTTGGGATAGTAACCATTCGGCTGCAGCTTCAAAACAGTTGATTATTGGGGAGAATACTGGGTGTTCAATTGTGAACGGCATATATAGGAGGATGTCGTCTGCGTATGCGAGACATTGTACATTAAAGGATCTGATCAAGTCACATATCGGCTGCATGTAGATATTAAACATTAGTGCCGATAGGGACGATCCTTGGGGTACTCCCTGTGATTGCAGGAATGGTTCTGAGGATTCGTGGCCTGTTTTTACTTGTTGCCACCTGTTAGATAAGTAGGATTTACACCACTCGAGTGCTGTGCTTTGAATCCCCTTATCTTTCAAGCGTTGTAGGAGTATGTCATGACTCACAGAGTCGAAAGCGGCGGAGATGTCCAGGAAAATGAGGACGAAACCCTGTTGTATGTTATTTATTCCTGATACCAGAACATTGAACAGGGTTGTAAGGACTGTGTCGACTCCATGCGCTTCCCTGAAGCCATGCTGAGATGGATCTAGTGGTGCTTCAGTGTCAATATGATGTTGGATTTGTTGTTGGGCAGCCTTCTCAATGATTTTTGCAAGCTGTGGGATGCTCGAAATAGGCCTGAAGGAATCAACTTTGGATGGGTCCAGTTTATTATTTTTCAGTAGGGGCTTGATGGAAGTGCGTTTTAGATTCTGCGGGAAGGAACCTGTTGAGAAGGACTGGTTCAGTATTTTGCTCAATATTTGACTGAGGTCATGTCGCATGTCCTTGATCCAGCTGGCTGGACATGGGTCGTTAGGAGCTGTACTGGGATTGATTGAGGCAATAATGTTCACAACCTCACTATTTGATACAGTGGAGAAGTTGTGTAGTGGCATTGCCTGGGATGCCTTGGGTGAAGTGGTGGCGTTATTGACATTTGTGTCTGTGTTGGTTTTAATCATCTTTGATTGCAGGTAGTTTGCGTAGTCCTGCGGCTGAGGCATAGGGGGTTGTGCTGAGACCGGTTCACCTGTTATGGACTTTACTATGCTGAACAATGCATGTGGTTTGTTGAAGGAGCGTTTTATTAAGTCTGTGTGGTAAGTTTTCCTGCTCTGTGCTATCTTTGCTCGGTGGGTAGTTAGGTATGAGCTATATGATACCAGCGCCTCAGGAGAATGAGTTCGTCGCCACTTTCGCTCAAGTTTGCGTAGATGGTGGAGGGATGTGCGAAGGTCTGTGGAGAACCATGGAGTATGTTCACGTTTTCGAATTCTCTTTTCGGTGAGTGATGGGCAGGAGGCAGCTCTCAGGTTTTCATCCCATTTAGATACGAGATCATCTAAGTCCATGGTAGTGTTGGCCATGAGAGGTCTGAGATTCTCTAGGACTACGCTCTGGTTGAGTGGTCTAAAGCGGGTTGTGTGGGATCCAGATGTGTTAGAAGACTTTCTGGTTTTGTGGGATGTATTAATGGGTATATTGAAACTGAGAAGACTGTGGTCCGACCAGGGTACTGGTATTACAGATAGTGCAAGAGTTAGGGGTGTTATGGCGTTGGAGAGAGGTGCGAAAATGAGATCTAGTTTGCCACCTTTAGTGTGGGTGGGGGAATCGACAAACTGTTCATTACTAAAACTTGTCTATGAATCATACAGTGAGTTCCGATGGCTTTCGGCAACTCATTGATCACCAAACATTGAAATCCCGACCGACATCCTAGCATAGCTGGAGCTCCGTCTGTGCAAACACCACAAACCTTGTCGAAGGGGATATTGTGTTTTTGCAGGAATGAACAAAATATTTCAAACGCTTGACGAGCAGTTGTTTTCGTTTCAAGCGGCTTGCAAAAAAGGAGCTCATCTTTAAACTCGCCATCATTAATATATCTCAGTAAACCAGTAACTGAGAATAGCTTGAAACATCTGTGGATTCATCAAGCTGGATGCTAAATAGTCCAATTGGAGCGGATTTCATTTCCTGGATTACTTGGTCAAGGATATCAACAGACATATCTTCTATTCGTCTACCGACGGTGTCGTTAGACAAGGAAATTGGACTCCATTTCAGTACAAATTCATCTCCAAGCATGACTTGAACAATATCTTTTGTTGCTGTAACAGCAATTCCTCGGCAATGGTGTGAGCTTTCTTGGCTTTGGCGATTCTGAGAGCCACCATATATGAAGCTTCAACAGCGGCTATGTTTTGCTGGTGGAACTTTCCGCCAATATCAAGTCTGCTTTTCTTGATTCCATCAGCTTTGTTCTTAAAATACCGAATATCCTTGCCTACAAAGGTGGGATGCTTACTGTCAAAACGCCGTTTCAGTTTGTTTGGCTTCATGGATTCCACTGATAGAACTTCGTTACAAATAACACATTGTGGTTTCTCAATCTCTGCTGAAAATATGGAGGTGAAACCATACCTTAAAAAGTCCTCGCAATATTTTCTTTTCTTGGTATTCTCTCTGTCATTCATTTTCAATGGAGTCACTGGTGTTATATAATATTACACACAAGGCGAAGGCAGATGAGGTAACAGGTGCTAACCTTTATTTAAGGAAATCCCTTACGCGTTCTGGCTGAATGCCTTCATCGGGGGGTACGCATCTAAAAATAACAGTACAATCTGTTAATAACATAAATTGTATATGGAACAAATACATAAATAGGAGATTAAAAATTCATTCTTTTGCATGCGATTAGCATACCCACTGTACTGTGCTTTAGCAGAGTAGTTTTCCACACCATTTTCCTGTGCTACCTTTCTACATCAGAAAGCAAGACTAGTTTGAGAAAATCTCCAACAAAATGCTGCACTGCAGCATAGTGCTGCTTCAAACCCAGAGTCATATTTTTTTTTGTGCCATCAAGTCAGTGTTGACTCATAGCGACCCAGCTACCTCTGGGTTTTCTTGGCAATGTATCACTGGAAGTAGCTTGTCAGCCTTTTCTTCCAAGGCAATGGAGGGTAAAGTGACTTGCCCAAGGTCACAAGGAGTGCCAGTGGGAATTGAACCCTTGATCTTCTGGGTACTAGGCAGTTGCTCTTACCACTAGGCTACTCCTCCACTCCTGAGTCATATTAACTCCGTGTTAATGTTACCAGAGATGAACACAATGTTAACCCTGCATTAGAACAGGTCTAGATTTTGAAGATGACATGTAGACACATGCATCTGGCACCAAAGTTTCACAGGTGCCTGGGTGCCACCACCATCCGAGATGGTTCAGTGGCACTATAAATTCCGTCTCAGATGGTGGTAGCACTCATGTGTCACACTGGGTCAGATCAAGCCCAGCAGCATGTTTATGACAGTAGACAATCCTAGTCACGATCCCAAAGAGTAGATCATGCAGATCTTGACAAATTCTTGGAATTTAGGAACCAGCCTTAACAAAAATGAAGCAGGCTACCGAGACCTAGGTCAAAGTGCGCCCCCTCCCCCCAACCATGAGAATAGATACCAAAAGATCGGTCCAAACTTCCTCTGCCATGTGGCTGAACCAGGCAGAGAGCCGATTGAAAGGGGGGAGGGATTCCGAAACGCCACATTTTTGAAATAGGGTAAAACCAGACTGGCTCAAACTGTGCTCAAACTTAAACTAGCTGATAACTTGTAATAGCATAGGAGTTGTGTAGAAGCAGCTTTTTTTTGTTTTCAGGTAGAGCTAAGAGCAACACTCACCTTCAGATAATCCTCGGTGCAGAACACGTCCACCGTTGCTGCGTTTATGCCTCTCAGGGGCACAGAAAGAAAGACCGAGAAGGCGTCTGCTCCCACGTGTAATCCTTCACCATAAGCGGAACCTGCCGGCACTAACGCTGCGCCACTGTTGCCAGGGGAAACGCAACGAGTTCCGGTCTCTCCTCATAAAAACTTCCGGGGCGCCTGGGACACGAGCGAAGACTTGGCACCGTGATTTAAAGACCGTCTCACCAGCAGCCCGCTCTCTCTAAGGCAGGTCTGGCCATTGAAGCAGCAAAGCTCCGACACAGCTATGTTTAAAGTCTTGTCTTTTTTTTTTTGTAACATTGACGAACTGGAGTCCATGGCACAGATGCTAGTGAGGCAACCCCCGGTAAATCCTGAGGCAACCCCCATTGGGTTCGCGACCCACAGGTTGAGAACCGCTGATGTAGATAGTCTTGTCAAGTTGAAGTTTAGATTGACGCCATTTCTGCTCTAATTTCCTGAGCTGCCGCAGGGGACTCTCTCAAGTCAGCTGTTTACCAGATTGCAGCTCTGTTTTGTTTATTGTCTTTCGTCTGAGGTGGTAAGAGTGCAGCTTTACTTAAGGTGGAGTTCCATGGAATGGACTAATTCAAGTAGGTCAGAAGTGTCAGTTTCGAGATTGTGTAGGTATTCTAGAAATTCTTCTTTGATGAATGGTCGAAAATGGTGAGGACATAGACAAGGAGGAAGTGAAGTGGAGGGGATAGAGTCCAGCTGGAGGAAGAGAGACTCATGATAGTGTAGTGCCAGGGAGTGAATTTCCTGAAAATGGAGGGTGGAACGGTGGAGGATGGCAACGCCTCCTCCAGTCCGTCCTAGTTGAGGGGATGGAAAAGTGGTAAATCTCAGTGGCAGACCCCAGGTGAGAAGAGAGCCTTCATTCTCGCAGAGCCAGGTTTCAGTTGTAAACAGAACATCTAGGGAGTTCTGCAAGTTCAGATCATGGACATGAGTAGTTTTTGAGTGAAGAGACCGACAGTTGAGGAGGGCAAGACTGAGGAGAAGTGAAGATGGTCGAGTGCCTGTGAGGAAAGCAGGGGGGCAGAGGGGCAACAAGGAAGTAGGTTAACAGTAGACCTAGATAGATGGGTTGGAGTGGAGGGGCATAGTGGGCTGGGACGTCAGCCTCAGTGGACTGGAATTGAGACCATGTCAGAGGGATAGATAGATGAACCAAAACAGCAAACCCAATAGCAGTAGGAGCAGTGCAAACTTATGTGAGGCCACATGCAGGGAGGTGGCGGGGAGCAGCATTAGCAGGCAGGCATGAGTGTTCTGAGGACCATGAATACGATAGAACAGGCCCCAGTGTTGTCCCAAGTAGCTTGCCCAAAGAGCATGTCCTGCTCCTTGGGCACGCGCCGCAGCGGTATGGAAGACCTCAGAAGAGAGATTATATTTAAATGCTGTGGCTGATTGCTGCAGTATTCAAATATTTATCAGTTTGAATGCTGGCCCCAAAATAATTAAATAATAATGAAGAAATTAATTAGTTGAATGGAAGAAAAATGAAAATTCTGTGGCACTTCATATTATTGTGAATTTCATCAGGAAGCAATAGAAAACATACACATATTCCTCATATTGTAATAAATTCATACACAAAAAAGCTCTCCTCTTTTCATATACTGTAGTGTCATCATAAAAGGACCCATGACATATGTTGTAAGAGGCCAAATTGTCATACACAACAACTATAATACCAATGATTAAAAATAATGTTGTAAAATAGTGTTAAAATTGGTATTTAAAAAAATACATATTAATGTTGGTTTTAAAAACAAGAGGAGGGGATGGAAGACCAGTCATAGAAAGGGGGGGGGAGGGGAAACAGAGCAAACCATAAAAATGAATGTATAATTAAATAAACAAATAACTAAAGCACATGCAAATGAATGCATAATTAAACCTTTACAGTGCCCAGTAAGGCTCAATTCTTGACTGAGACCATTAGGTGTCGCTGTAGTCATTCCATAAATAAATTTCTCTTCAAGTCTAGCTAATCTAATCCATGTGTTCTCAATTACACCAGCAACAAAGAATCAAAATTCCTCAAAAACCTATCTTTTAACTTTGTAATGTCCTACCAAGGCCGAAGCATCAGAGCGGTTTACAATACAATATAAATGTTACAGAAAATAGGAAAAAGAACGCCATTTATAAGATAGGACAGAATAAGAGATACAGTGATAGTCAAAGGGATAGAAGAGACAAGAGAGAAGGAAAAAGCAGGTTACAACCATGACATACCAGCATGACAGTTCAGTCCAAGCTGCAATGTACGATTTTAATCAAACGCCACGGACTCGTGCCTAAGGGCCACGCCAAAGGGCCCTCTGGTGAGGCCCTCAGGACGCGGGCCCACAAGGCGCGGGTGCACCTCATAAGCGGCGGTTTTAAGCCATTACAAAGGGCTGCTGATTGGCAGGCTCCAGTGGTGACGAGGAGTACATACCTTGTACTTTCTCTGTCAAAGCACGGCAGTGCGTTTCTGCTGTTGTCTGTATGTTAGAAATTAATACAAAAATTCAAAAGTACATTTGACATATATTGGGTGATGTACAGTAGCTGAATTCAAGATTAACTGAATGTAGAGAGGGTGTGGCATGGCAAGGAAGAGGCATGGAGCGAAGGTGTCAGGTTTTTCTCTTTCATTTCATTTTTGTGGGTAGGGCAGGGGGTAGGCAAGGACAGGCGTGGGTGGAGCATGGCTAGTCATAGGTGGTGGGTTTGTCTTGTTCAAAAACTGGGCATCCCTCCTCCCTGCAGCTCATGCTGCATAGCAGGAACATTTATCCCTGGAATACAATAGGCCATTAGTGACCCTGGGATCGGACAAGGCAGTTCCTATGCAGAATCACAACTTCTGGTGACAGGGTGGACTTTCACTGGAGGGCCGGCGCTACCTGGTAAGCCGGGTAAGCACAGCAAGGGTGTGTCGATAGTAAGGGGTGCGGAAGCTGCAGCTGTTGGCCAATGGAAAAAAGCCGCGAGCACACAAAAGTACTGCTAGCCTTGATCGTGATTGTCTTTTGCTCTTTGGTCCACAGGACAGGCTGTTCTTGTGGGCCGAAGAGGTGAAAAAACTGCATTTGCAGCCAGCAGTGATGTGTGGGGCCATGGGAGCAGCCTGTCCCAGGGGCCGAAGGGATAGTGGCCAGACGTTTGTTGTGGGCTTATAGGACAGGCTGCTTTCACAGACCGAAGAGATGAAGTGGTGCCTTTGTCATGGGGGCACCCTGTTCAGCAACACACAAAAGTACTCCTGGCCCTGATCATGGTTTTGTTTTGCTCTTTGGCCTGTGGGAGCAGACTATCCCGTGGGCTGACGAACAAAAGAGAGCCATAATTGTAGCCAGCAGTACATTTGTGGGCCTACGGGCCAAAGATGTCATCGCAGCCAGCAGTGGTGCCTGTCAGGGCCGGCCCGAGGCATGTAGCCTGAAGACGACCACATGCCACATAGTCCCCATGAGCTGCTGTTTTTAGTTGCTTGGTACTCTGGGAGTAGTATGACCTGCTACAGCTCCCTGTCAGCTCGGCTTCAGCCTGATGCAGGCCTCATCCACCGGCAGAGATAGCAGCTCTTGCTAGAAACCGTTGTGGCTGACAGACTTCGGAGAAGCAGCCAGCAGCACATCGCTCCTCGGCTCCAGCCTCTGCAGCCAGCCTGAACGCTGTTTCTGCCATAGCTGCACACAAGTGCCGGCCCGACGTAGATTACAGCCTTCGCAGCTCTCAGCTGGAATGGTAACAGAGCTTATTTTCTTTTTCCCTTCTCCTTTGAAATTCCAACCATTGCAG
Source organism: Ichthyophis bannanicus (assembly GCA_033557465.1). Lineage (NCBI taxonomy): Eukaryota > Metazoa > Chordata > Amphibia > Gymnophiona > Ichthyophiidae > Ichthyophis > Ichthyophis bannanicus. Next base: position 693,207,206 of record CM066032.1, on the reverse strand, counting down.
CTCTGCTTAACATACTTGTATTTTTTTTGTCCCAGGACCAAAAAATACCACTGGGGTCCAACCCCCACCCCCAATGAAGGCCCTTTGCAGACTCTGCAGCAAGCTGAAAGCAATTTATTTTTATGGCTTCACTCTGTTACTTGGTTGCACTCATATTTTGAAAACATGTCTTTAAAAGTATTTTACATATTGTAAAAGAAATCTTTTCCAGAGTTTTTATTTTTTCTATTTCTAACCTCTGGAAAATAAAATGTTGTTCTCTAACATTTTTTCTCAAATGTTCCAATTTTTTTCTGGTCTTCACATCTCCAGGAGGCTGGGGAATGAGAAGGGGCTAACTCAAAGGGGTCCTTTAACTAGAGGGTGCTATGATGTTGCACCTTACATGCCCATAACAACACCATCGCATTAACTGTCAGGGGGTATGGAGAGCGTGATCCTAGCATTTAGCGCAGTACATCATCCCTTAAAGTGGCCTAAAATTAGCACGGGTGCACGTAGCTCCACCTATGGAGGTGTCAGTAAGGGCACCCGCACTCACAGCATGCCTTGCAATTAGCGTGAGGCGTGCTGATTGCAAGGCGCTAACTCCGCCCACTGACCATCCCAATGTGCACAACACAGTTACCATGGAAAGAAGGACATGCTGACTGCGCTGACCCCATGCTAACAGTTACCTGGGGTCACAGCATGGGGCTAGCGTGTGCCGTAACTAACTGCTTAGCATACTTTCGTCAAAAGGCCCCAAAGAGTTCAAGTGATCTCGGGCCAGTCATGAATTTTGCATGTCCAAATAGAAAATTCTGTGTTGAATATTACAATATGAATGCGAAAATCTGTTGAAATTGAATAGTACTTTTTGTAGAAACGGGATTTTCTTCTAGGTAAAAGTTTGTTTAAAATAAAGGACCCTGAAGGGGGCCACTAAAGAGTGTGATGGCGGCACCTTCTCACTAAAGCTCTGCCTTGATTTTTGAACTTCCTTGAGTCCTGCCGTTTCAGGGCACTGATTTTAGCCTCTGGCTCTATATGGGCCATTCTACACACTGGCAATTTTAAAAATGCAAGCTACAAAGCACCACAATAATTTCCTGTCATTTTAAATTAGAAAACACAATTTGATCTGACTTTTATTGACAATACATAAATGCCCCAAAGGAGAATCGGGGGGGGGGGGGGGGGGAAGGGGTGAAGAGGAGGTTTAAATTGCAAATCTAGTCTCAATAGAATTGCATTTAAATATTTTGATGAGAAATTGAATCCTCATTATGGATCAGGAACCTTCCACGAGCCCCGCTTGGTAGAATGTGCCTCTTTCTCTTTAGCTGCCTTAATGTATTTTCTTTAGCAGATATAATAGTTTGGAGGCACCTGGTATTTTAAAGCAGATTTACATTTAAATGAGTCGTGCATCTCTGATCCTAATTATTTTTCTTGATTTTCTTGAGTAAAGTCCTGCAGTTGCCTGAATATCTCAGTTTCTATAATTAACATGTGCATCTTTCTGTTTATGTGATGTTGCACTGCATGCAGAGGCTGGCTTCTTGGGGTTTCAGTTTTTAATTTTTTTCTACATATTTCTATTGTCAGTTTGTGGTCACCTATTCTGCACTTGCTAAGAATCTATCAATGTTCCGAGTGTGTGATCGAGGCCAGGTATGCTGTTAGCATGGAGTTTCTAGGTAGGAATCTGGCTTGTTCAGATTTTCTGCGGCCCACACCAGTATTTATGGTGCTGTCCTTTCCTAGGTAGGATCCTTGTTGTGTGAGTTTTGGAAGTTTGAGCTGTTGTGAAATGATAGATCTAGGCAATTTCTTCATTGTGTGGCCCCTAGTCTTTCTACTTTTTGAAGGAGTAAACAACCGAGCTACGTTTACCCGTTCCACTCCATTCTTTATTTTATAGACCTCTATCATATCTCTCCTCAGCTGTCGTTTTTCCAAGTTGAAGAACCTTAACCTTTTAAGTCTTTCCTCATAGGGAATCCTTCCATTCCCTTTATCATTTTGGTGTCTCTTCTCTGTACCTTTTTTAATTCTGTTCATACAATGTTAAATATTTAATCCTCAGTACTGATTTTTATTCCAGCGATGTATTTGCTTCTTCACTGCACTTTCCTTGTTACAAAATTTGATTTGAAGAAGTTCAAGCATCTTATGAACAAGAGAGCCCGATATTCAATGACCTTTACACAGGTAACATCCTTAGTTACCCGTGTAAAGACCTTAACCAGGACTTTGGAAGGGCACCTATATGGGTAGTGCCCTTCGAAAATCCCGGCTAAGTCCCTAATGCGCCCCAATGCTATCCGCATAGCATCGGGGCATGTTAGGGGCAATCCGAGGCAGAGCAGGGGCGGAGGAAGGGGCTACACAGGTAGCAGCGATTTTCATTGCTACCGCGTAGCCTTCTGCGCCTTAAAGATAGGTGAGGAAAAACCTCGCCTATCTTTAAGATGCAGAGGTGATGCGGGTAGCAACGAAAATCGCTGCAACCTGTGTAGCCTCTGTGGCTGCTGGAGATATTCACTTCCACTGGCACGGAGGTGAATATTCAGGTTAAGGGGATTGGCAGGCAGGCTATGCGCTGCTGCGGCGCATAGCCTGCCCAACTCAATTTTGGGCCCAGAGTTCACAAGGAGTTTTGGGAAAGGGGGGAGGGAGTGGTGCAGCCTACCATTAATAGTAATGAGGAAGGAGGGGCGCTGATCTATAGGTTGCAGGGGGGCACCAGAGACCCTAGCATGGGCCCTGGAAACTCTGCCCTGCCGGCCCATAATATAGCAAACATCTGAACACGTCAGCTGATGCCGCACACTCATAGCTTTTCCCTTCCTCTTACTCTGGCAGGGAGCTGACAGCAGACAGAAGGAGAAAAGCCCAGAACCAAGGTGGATCTTATGGCAAAAGAGCCCGTGTTTTTGTTTTGAGCAGCTTTAAACAAGCTTCCGTGGATCAGAGTCTGATATCTTAGTGAAGATGATGAATTTGGCATGAGAAAGAAGTGGTTTTGGAGCTGTGCTTTGAATTTGATACATAGGATCAGATTTCGGCTTCGGAAGGAGTTAAAATAAATGTGTATGAAGCCTGCAGCAGGTCTCATTGCAGTTTGCAAAGATCAAAGCTTCTATCTAAAGATTTAATTTCCCGCAACTTATGAAAGGGAACATAAGGTTCAGAGAAAAAAAACTGTCAGCAAAAACCATGCCCAAAAGCAGTGAAGGACTTTAGCTTGATTTTTCAATGCAATAGAAATATAGAAACGTGATGGCAGAAAAAGACCACATGGCCATCTATCTGCCCTTCCATAACAACTACAATAGTCCTCTTTTTACCTTTAGAGATCCTCTGTGTTTGACCCATGTTTTCTTGAATTCAGATACTGTCTTTGTCTCTGCCATCTCCAATGGGAGATTATTCCATGCATCTACCACTCTTTCCGTTAAGAAATATTTCTGCATATTACTCCTGAGTCTATCCCCTTTCACCCTCATCCTATGCCCCCTCGTAACAGAGCTTGTCTTCAATTGAAAGAGATCCTCCTGTGCATTTATGCCCAGAGGTATTTAAATGTTTTTATCACATTTTCCCTATCCTGCCTTTCCTCTAAGGTATACATATTAAGATCTTTAAGTCTGTCCTCATATGCTTCATAACGAAAACCACTAACCATTTCAATAGCCACCCTCTGCACACAATACTCAAAATGAGGTCGCACCAGAGACTTCTACAAAGGCCCTATCACCTCCTTTTTTCTGCTGGCCATTCCTCTCCCTATGCACCCAAGTATCCTTCTGTCTTTTGAAGTTGCCTTTTCTACCTGTTTAGCTACTTTAAGATCGTGGGACATAATTACGCCCAGATCCCAAGCTTCTTTTGTGGACAGAGGTACCTCACCCTGTACTCTGTACTGCTCCTTTGGATTTTTGCAGCCCAGATGCATGACCCTGCATTTTGTAGCATTGAATCTCAGCTGCCAAACTCTAGACCATTCTTCAAGCTTAGCTAGATACCTCCTCATGTAATCTACACCTTCCTGGGTGTCTCTCTTGCAGATTTTGGAATCATCCACAAACAAGCAAACCTTACCCGACAGCCCTTCCGCAATATCACTTAAAAAAGATGTTAAAAAGAATCGGACCAAGGGCAGATCCCTGCAGCACACAACTGGTAATCTCTTTCTCCTTTTCAGAGTGAGCTCCATTTACTTGTACCCTTTGTTGCCTCCCATTCAACCAATTTCTAGCCCAATCAGTAACTTTAGGGTCCATCCCTAGGGTGCTCAGTTTGTTTATAAGTCACCTGTGCGGAATGGTGTCAAAGGCTTTACTGAAATCCAAGTATACCACATCTAGGGCTCTCCCTCGGTCCAACTCCCTGGTCACCTCCCCCTCAACCAATTTCTAACGCAATCAGTAACTTTAGGTCCATCCCTAGGATGCTCAGTTTGTTTATAAGTTATCTATGCGGAATGGTGTCAAAGGGTTTACTGAAATCTAAGTACACCAAAACTAGGACTCTCCCTCGCTCCAACTCCCTGGTCACCTAGACAAAGAAATCAATCAGATTTGTCTGACAAGACCTGCCTCTGGTGAATCCATGCTGCCTCAGATCCTGCAATCCAGTGGACTCCAGAAACCTCACTATTCTTTCTTTTAGTAGCCTTTCCAATAATTAACTTAACACAGAGGTTAGACTAACTGGCCTGTAGTTCTCAATATCATCCTTACGTCTGCTTTTGTGTAAAGGGACCACATGTGCCTTTCTCCAGTCCTCTGGCACCACTTCCGACTCCAAAGAAGCTTTGAAAAGGTCTGTCAGTGGAGCCACTGGAACCTCCCCAAGTTCCCTCATTATTCTTGGATGTATCCCATATGGACCCATCACTTTGTCTACTTATAGTTGAGCTAGTTCCTCACAAACATAGTCTTCTGAAAATCGTTCAAGACACTCCTCGCTTCTGTTCCTGTTTGTGGGTATATTCTGAGGTCCTGCTCCTGCCCCTTCATCTGTGAACACAGAACAGAAATATTTGTTAAGCAGCTCCACTTTATCCTCATCAGCTTCTACATACATCGTATTCCTCCCCTTCACCCTTAAGTCTGACAGTACCACTTTTGCCATTCCTCCTCTCACTAACGTATCTGAAAAATGTGTTATCCCCCCATTTTATTGCATTGGCTATTTCTTCTTCTTTTTGTATCTTTGCTTCCCTGACTGCTAGCTTATTTAAGTTTTTCCAAATATAGATGCGTGTCTTCTGCTCTCTGTCAGCAAGACTCCCAGAATGCTTGCAGCACAGGATTTTAAGATGCCATGTTGCTTGAGCGGAAGCACCTGTTGTGGAGGGTATCTTTATCTGTCTGTCTGTCTCTCCATCCATATGCATGCAGTGCATCAAAGAGCTGGAGAAGATTGCTGACAAATGAAGCTTATAAGGGAAAAAACACCCTTCGTAGAATTTAATATGGTGGAGGTTCCATAACGTTGTGGGGCAATTTTGCTGCCTTCGAGAAATGGAGCCCTGGAAAGTATTAAAGGAATCATGAAGTCAGAGGACTACCAAGGTATGTTGGGGCAAAATGTGCTACATAGTGCCAGAAAGCTAGGTCTGGGTCAAAGGTCATGGGTCCTCCAGCAGGACAATGACCCAAAACATACATCCAAAAGTACAAAAGAATGGTTAAAATGAACAAATGGACTGTTCTGAACTAGCCAGCAATGAGTCCTGATCTCAATCCAATCGAGAACCTTTGGAAAGAGCTGAAATCTGCCATTGGTAAAAGGAATCCTGGAAGCATTCATGAGCTGGAACAAATCACAGTTGAAGAGTGGAAGAAACTACCAGTAGACAGATATACCAACATTTTATAGATGGCTACAAGAAACGTTTGGAGGCTGTCATCACTGCCAAGGGTTGTGCAACCAAATATTAGTGAAGGGGCCATTAATCCTATCCAAGTCGTATTTTGTTTTTTTTTCTCAGAAATTACTGTATCTAAATTGCACATACGTGTCTTTTTTGGTTGTATACCTTTGAATATACTTTTAAAATATTATGTTGACATACAGTTGGAATATTTCCAATTATATCTCAAGATATTGTATACAACAAACTTAAAATGCAAGTGCTGGGGGAGTGGTTTACCTCTAAGATGGCGGCGTGAGCTTTTCTTTGAGCTGTACTATGCCTAAACGCAAAGGCAAGTACAAGGCCCTTCCCACTGAGCCTGTTCCTGCCGTTTCCTTAGGACCCATGGATAGATTTGTACAGCTGACGGAGCAGAAAAAAGGGGAGATTCGAGCGGGCGTTGTGACGCCGGTGGAGGTAGACCCGGCATTGACTGCCCTGGGAGGTGTCTCTCTCCCCAGACGATCGACAGCCTCCTCAGCGTTTGACCGGCCCGGAGACTTTCCTCGCGAGAGGTGTTGCAGCCCACCCAGGTGGTGGAGGAGCTGCGTTACGGGAGCGGGCCTCGCTTGAGAAGGAATCCAGAGTGGCGCCCTCGATATTGGGGGCTGCAGGTACACTCAGACTTCAGTCGGTGGAGGCGGGGAAATCTTCTCACCAAGATGGGGAGTCAGGTGTGGGGAGTTCCTCTCTGCAGGTACTCGCCTGGAGTTTTATGTTTGAAACGCCCAAAGGTGATCTCTTTGGAATCTATTTGGAAAGCGATTTCACAACTTTCGTTTGCAGTGCACCAACAGGTTGCGTTGACGTCCCAGCGTTTGGAAAAGTTGGAAAATACACTGGCTGGATTTCAGGGAGAACTGGCCGACCTACATCTGAAGATTACAGTTGGTGAACAAAAGGTTTCCCAGGTTTCTGTACTGAATGACTCAATTGTGAAAGATAATATTGCAATTAGAGTGAAGCTTGAGAATTTGGAAAATGCTGTAAGAGCTTCTAATATTCGTTTGTTACATTTTCCTTTGGTTTGTGGGATTTCTCCTGTAGATTTGTTTAAAAAGTATTTACATGAATCTTTATTAGTACCTACGGATTTAATCCCACCAGTTGTGAAAGCATATTTTTTACCTTCTGGTAAGCGAGAAGGTCAGGTGGCTATGGGCTCCTTAAAATTGGATACTCTTGAGGTATCTGCTTTATTACAGTCTCCTAATGAAGCTGATATAAAGGTTTCTACTTTGTTAGTGACCTTTGCAATTTCATCTGATAGGGATTGGTTGCTAAAATTGTACTTTAAGAGACGTACTGCTTTATTTATGGGGAAAAAGATTGTTATGTTTCCGGATGTTTCCAGAGAGACACAAAGGAGGTGAAAAGCCTTTCTACTTTTGAGATCTGGTGTTGCTCGCATTGGTGCCACTTTACTGTTGCGATTTCCTTGTAAGTGTATAGTTTATTTTAGGGAGAATAAGTATGTTTTTTTTCAACCAGAGGATTTATCCTCGTTTGTTTCATCTCATTTACTGACTTCTTCGCCTGTGTGATAATGATCGTTGTAATTGTAATGCTCTGTCCTATGCCCCTGTCTTAGAATTGGTTAATGTATTTCTTGATTATTGGATCAAGGTTTTTACCTAGCCTCGTATATTCTGTTTCCTTTCCACTTCCCCACGGTTTGTGGGCTAACTATACTTCTGTTTGTAAATTTTTGCTTAATTCTCTTTGTTTTGTCTTTTTTTGTTTTCAACATAACAGAAGTTTTTCTGTACAAGCATTTGCTTGATTATATTTGTAAATTGCATAAATATAAAAAAAAATAAAAAAATAAAATGCAAGTGCTGACTACAACTGTACCTGCAGAAGAAACAGCAAAGTGAAAGCAGTGGTGGTGGTGAAGAGAACCAAAGCAGGATTAGTGAAGTGAAGAGCCTGTGAGGTTCCTGCCCCTCACTGGCTGGAAGTGTGACCTGACCTTAGCAGTTTAATGAATTAAAGAGCGAGTGGGTCTAAGGAAAAACAAAGAAAAAGGAGAGAGAGGGGAGGGAGAAGAAAGAGAGAGAGAAGGTAGGTGAGAGGGGACAAGAAGAGAATGAGAAGGGGGAGGATGGGGCTGACACACACCATTCCTCCTATTCCACTTGCATACCCCATACAAACCCACACACCCTGCATCACACATTGACATGCACTTCACCTACCCCCCTCCACCCCCACACTTTCCACTACACATCCCACACCCCCTGCACCCATTACCATCCCTCTTCACTCTCATACCCCACCATATTATTACCTATGCAATCCCACATTCACACATACACACCCCACCGACTCAATCAGCAAAGCTTTTGGTTTGCTTTTTCCATCGTGTTTTGCTTATGTATGTATTTTCTGTTGAAGGGTTTTTCTTCTCTGAAGTTACCTGAAATTAAATGCTTGGGAAAACAATACTGTGTTGCAGAATTGTGTGGCAAACTAATTTGTAGATGTATAGCAAGATTTCTTCTTTTCACCTAAAGCTTAAGTATGACACACAATCTGCACTGGCCCTTCCACAGATCTGCCTGAAAGCTCCAGAAGGATGTCCTGTCACTCCAGATTACTATGGAGGGCATTCTGTCTTGCAATTAGCAGGGATGGATGTCCCATTGGGACGTCCATCCCTGCTATTCATCCCCCTGCCGGCCCCAGTAATATCCTCCCTGTACAAACAGCGGGTTTATATGGGGAGGCCTAGACAGGGGCAGGAGGGAGCATTCCGGAGGCAGAGCGAGGGTGGGGCCTGGGCGGACCATGACCCCAGATGTATAGGGCCAATTCAGAGGTCGGCCCTGTACGTCCGGGGCTTCGAATTTAGATGGGGGACTTATTCCACCTTGAAGGTGGAATACGTCCCCCTGGATGGAGGGGGATTGCAGCATGGGACCCGAGGATGCAGGGGGTTCCCCACAGCCTGACCAGGCCTTGGAAGGCCAAATCGGGGGCCGGGCTGCAGGAGGAAAAAAGAGCTTGGTCGGTGGCCAGGGATCATGGCTCCATAATGGAGCCATGGCGATAGGACACCATGGCACTGCGGCTCCATTCTGGAGCCTGGCAGAGATAGCTGGGTATGTGGCTGGGCATGTAGGCCGATCAGAATTGTGGCCTGGCCTGCATGTCCAGACCATAGACCCGATTCTGATCCCGTGGGCATGTTGGCCTGAATGGAATTGGCCTCCACGTTACCCACAGAAAAATCAATTAAACTAGGGTAGATCCTCACTAATCCTCCAAAGCCCTGGGGAGAATAACAGTGTCATTTGGAAACTTTCTATGCAGCAGTTCCCTCCAAAAGACAATTTAGTGCTTCAGTAACGTCTGTGAGAATTCAGAAAACGTCCTCATTCCTACATGCAAGGGAATTCCAGTCACTTTGTCCAGTTACTCAATGTAAACCTGCTGAGTTGTTCTTCCTTGTAAACCACCTTGATTCCCAGATAAGGTGGTATAGCAAAACAGTTGAATAAATAAATAAACAAAACAGGGCAAACCAAGGACTTGGTTTACTCATCAGGTGGTCTGAAAGGAAGCAGTGGTAAACACCTATTTGGGCGGATCAGACAAAGAATAAAAATGTGATTCCTTTGGTTAATAGGAAACTGTGGGAGGCTGAAAGGCAGTGAATTGGTAGCTGAGGTGCTTACAGGAAGGGATCTGAGGGCAGGACAGCTGCAGTTGCTGATTGTAGCCTATATTCACAGAGATGACAAGACTGTTGCCATGCCACACACATTCTGTTGTTCATGCTGGGAGGTTCAGATTTAGAATACCTAGGTTAGGTTTTGCTAGGTAGAGCCCACACCACAGGTTAATGACTGAATGAAAGTGTTCTCTTTTTCCCAGCATGTTTTTACCCAAATGACAAGAGGCCCACGGAATGACTGTAACTGCTGCTCCGCCTTCTCATAAACCCCCAAGGCATAGCCAGGAGCTGCAGACCATCTTGTACTCTCTGGTTCGTCAGCGTTGCTCCCTTGGTACCTGGGAGAAAGGAGGGACAAGATTCCAGGGTGCTTAGGGCTATTGGACTTCTGTCAACATCAAAGCACAGAGCAACATAAGATTGGGGTTGTTCTCAAAAATAAGCTTACTGAGGTATTTATGAAGTGATTATAATGAAACAAAACAAACATTTCTGTCCGGTAACATCCATTATGAGAAAACAGTCACAACTTGTATGTTGTTTCCAGTCAAGAATTAGGGATGACCACAGGGCAAAATTGTTTGGTTCATTTTCAGTTTGTTCAGTTCATATCACACAGTCATTTTTATTAAATATTTCAACACACACTAAATGACAATGTGACACGTTTACTGAACTTGGGGTTTAGCACATGGTTTGGACACTGCACTAAAAAGTAGCACAAGCCCAATGTTAAAAATCTCATGTTACCTGGGTTGCAAGTGATGGGTGGGGATGGGGAGGGCCAGGAGTGGAAAGAAGAAGCTGACAGCAAGTTGCAGTTATTGTGGGTGTTAGTAGCTAACATTAACTCACTTCCTGCCCTTAACGTGGGTGCTGTCAACTTCATCTCAACGGCTTACATGATGCTGCATCTTGGGCCTGCACTAACTGCAGGGAGATGGATGTGCACACCCCCCGAACTCCTCCTCCCTGCATTGGTGACAAATATGTTACTGACATGGGCTTTAGCAAACATGTCTCGATGTGAATTACTTTATAGATTAACGCATGCTAAGTCGATTTAGCATGCACTAAATTTTTTAAGGCATCCTAACAAACTGAATGTGCAGTAATCAGTGTGCATCCCTATGAAGGGCATGTTTCTTCTGGTTTCCAGACCGCGCAGGACAATCTCCTGATTCTCTTTTTAACTACCAGTGATAACTGGAAAGGAAGTTAAGAACAAAGCACATCTAGAAATCATTTCTATCTATCCTTAATGAAAGGCGGCTGGAGAATGAAGTAGTAGATATCTTGCTATTAATTTTGTTCTTTCCTTTCCTAGCCTATATGTTTTGACTTGTTCTGGTCATCATAGCTCAAGAGACTCTACACCAGGGGTGGCCAACTACGGTCTTAGTGCACCACAATCCAGCCTGGTTTTCAGGATATCCCTAATGAATATTCATGAGGTATATTTGCATCCACTGCCTTCCATTGTATGAATATTCAGTAGGAACATCCTGAAAACCAGGCTGGATTGTGATGCACCAGGACCAGAGTTGGCCACCCCTGCTCTACGCAAAGCTAAGCTTTCAGACTTTACAGTTGCCTGGTTTTTTTAATATAAATTTTAACTTTTGGCTTTAAGTTTAGGATTATTTAGATTGCTTACATTCATTGCATAGCCTTTAAATCAGATATCTGACTGTGCCCTCAGTTCATATAAGGTCTACTGGCCAGAGATACTTGTGATATACAGCTACTTGGAATTGAAGTACACATTTCCTTTTAGATTTGCAGAGACCTTTTCTTCTACTTAAGTGTCTTACTTAATTTTGCAGCAAAATACTGCTTTATAATAGTCTTAATCAGCATGTTGTGTATTCAACACAATAACTGTAGTGCTTTCAATCTAAGAAGAATCATTTGGAGCCTAAGAGCTTGCCGTATATGCCTCAAGTTATCTGTTATGCATAAAGAATTGACTCTACTAAGGGAAGAATTAGCTGCAATTAAACACACTTCTTCTAGGGTACAAACTGAACAAAATCCACCACCGCTCCCACAAAGAATCAAACAGCCCAGGAACAAATGGATCACAGTGGGCTCCGGTAAGCTGCAACATGTAACACAGAGATACCCTAAACATCAAGAGATATCCCTGCATAATGCCTTTTCTGCCCTGGATAATGAGGGTGCCCAATCCATGGAAACTGAAGGGCCCTTAAATGAGAGAGTCAATGCCCAATCTACTGATAAAGCACCAAATATGAAGAAAAAAATCACAAAACAGAAAACTACTACTACTTGGAGATTCCATCATCAGAGGCACCAAATTGGGAACACAGTTCAAAGGAGAGAAGATGGTCAAATGCCTCCCAGGCTCTTCAGCCAGCAGGAATACAAACCAAATTGTTTGTATAGTTTGTGCAGAAAGTGAGCACTCCAACATGGACATGGTTATTCACTTGGGTACAAATGACCTGGCTAGAAACAGTGCCTCTGCAATTCATAGGGACTTCCAGTTTCTGGGAGAGAAACTCAAACCCATTGTTAACACTACAGCATTCTCAGATGTAAGGGGACAGAAAGGCTGCATCGCATAAACAACTTTAATATATTGCTCCAAACCTGGTGCAAACAAGAAGGATTTAGATATATAGGTGACTGGGGAAACAGATGGATCAACAAGAGACTATACTGTGCTGATGGACTACATCTCTCTGTCGCAGGGAAAAGGATGCTAAGTGAAAAATTCAGGCAGTACGTGGACAGGCATTTAAACTAGGGAAAGGGGGGTGACTGAGGGAGATGGACATGTTCAGGATGTCACACCCAGCAAAAGTATAATAACATTGGAAACAGCCACACTTTTAAATCACACATCGATGACAAGTGGGAAGAGGCGTGTAGAACAAAATCCATGCAAAATACAGGCAAGCCAGTCAACAAATGCTGGAAAGCAATGAGCACCAATGCTCGAAGCCTAGCCAACAAAGTTCCTGATCTGGAAGCCCTAATGGTGGAAATGGACTTGGACATTGTGGCTATTACAGAAACAAGGTTTAACGAGTCACATGAATGGGATATAGCCATAGCTAGCTATAATTTATTTAGGTGAGCTAAAGAAAGCAGAAAAGGAGGAGGAGCAGCCCTATATGTCAAAAGCAATACTAAAGCTTCTGAAATGCAGGGGATGTGGGGAAAAGAAGTGCTTAGGATTGTATCGGAAAGAGAAGATGACACTATCATCTATGCTGATGTAGTCTACAGGCCTCCAACTCAAACCAAAGAAATGGATAGAGACTTGATTATTGATATTACAAAGGTAGCCATGAAGGGGGAAGTGATCATATTGGGTGACTTTAATCTACCCGATGTGGATTGGAGTATTCCTTCTGCAAATCCGGAAAGAAGAAAAAAAATTGTGGATGCCTTCCAAGATGCATTGTTCAGACAAATGGTGATGGAACCGACCAGGGAAAGTTTGATGCTAGATTTAGGACTCACCAACAGAGAAAGTGTGTCGAACATCCAGGTAGATGCCCATGTGAGCAGCAGCGATCATCACACGTTGTGGTTTAAGATAAAAGCAAAGGCAGAATCCCCTCATAGCAAGCTCAAAGTCCTAGACTTCAAAAACACTGACTTCAGGAAGATGGCCAAGTGCCTGAAGGAGGAGTTGGCAAGGCGGGAGGGGATAAGGGAAGTGGAATTGCAATGGGCTAAGCTAAAGATACATATGTAAGGAAAGTAAATGAAAACATGAGGAAAAGGAAACCTATTTGGTTTTCTAAAGGAGTGGCTGCACAAATAAAGGCAAAAAACACAGCTGTCAAAAACTTCAGAAGTTTGCAAACAGAGGAACACTGAAAAGAATACAGGATAAAGCTAAAAGACAAAGATAAATAAGGATAACAAAATCAAAGGCAGAAGAAAAGATGGCTAACAATCCAAAGCATGGTGATAAAACTTTTTTTAAGGTATATTCGGGAGAAGAGGAAGATCAGAGGTGAAATTGCAAGACTCAACAGTGCTGAGAATGGGTTCATGGAAAGTGACACTGAAAAAGCAAAAATGCTAAACAAATACTTCTGTTCTGTTTTTACTAAAGAAAATCCTGGAGAAGGACCACCTGTGATTGACAAATATACAAATGGAAATAGAGTAGATACTACACCATTCACAGAAGATGATGTGTTTGAACAGCTTGCAAAAGTGAAAGTGGACAAAGCCATGGGACCAGATGGGATACATCCCAGGATACTGAAAGAACTCAGAGAGGTTCTTGCAGGGCCTTTTAAGGATGCTTTTAATAGATCCTTGGAGACAGGAGAAGTTCCGCAGGACTGGAAAAGGGCCAATGGGGTACCTCTTCACAAAAGTGATAATAGAGAAGAAGTGGCAAACTACAGGCCAGTAAGCCTTACCTCAGTGGGGGGGGGGGGGGGGGGAAGTAATGGAGGTGCTCCTGAAAGAGATCAATAGTGGACTTTCTCGAAACCAATAGATTGCAAGATCTGAGGCAACATGATTTTACCAAAGGACAATCATGCCAAACAAATCTGATTGAGTTCTTTGACTGGGTGACCAGAGAACTAGATCAAGCGCATGAGATGAATGTGATCTACACAGATTTCAGCAAAGCCTTTGATACTGTTCCTCATAGGAGGCTTATCAATAAACTCAGCAGCTTGGGGATGGGTCCCAAGGTAGTGAACTGGATCAGAAATTGGTTGACTGACAAACGACAGAAAGTGATGGTAAACGGAACTCACTCGGATGAAAGGAGGGTGATTAGCGGGATGCCCCAGGGTTCGGTCCTGGGGCCGGTACTGTTCAATGTATTTGTGAGTGATATTGCTGAAGGACTGAATGGAAAGTCTGTCTTTTTGCAGATGACATGAAAATTTACAACAGAGTGGATTCCCCTGAGGGAGTGGATAACACGAGGAAAGATCTGCAAAAGCTGGAAGAATGGTCTAATGCTTGGCAGTTAAGATTTAATGTGAAAAAGTGCAGTGTCATGCATTTGGGAAGCAGAAATCCAAAGGAATTGTATGTGACAGGTGGTGAGAGGTTAGTGTGCACGGACCAGGAGAAGGACTTTGGAGTGATTGTTTCTGAGGATCTCAAAGTGGCAAAACAGTGTGAGAAAGCAGTGGCTAAGGCTAGAAGGATGCTGGGTTGCATACAAAGAGGAATTACCAGCAGAAAGGAAGAGGTATTAATGCCACTGTAAAAGTCACTGGTGAGGCCTCACTTGGAATATTGTGTTCAGTTTTGGAGCCCATATCTCAAAAAGGATGTAAAAAGACTGGAAACGGTTCAGAGGAAGGCAACCAAAATGATTTGGAGCCTATGCCAGAAGACGTATGAAAAGAGACTCCGAGACTAAATATGTATACTCTAGAGGAGAGGAGGGACAGTGGAGATATGATATAGAGCGTTAAATACTTAAAGCGTATTAATGAATAAACAAACCTTTTTCAAAGATGGGGAAGCTGTAACACTAGAAGGCATAACTTGAAGCTGCAAAGGGATAAACTGAAAGGCAACATAAGGAAATGCTTTTTCACTGAAAGGATGGTGGATGCTTGGAATGCCCTCCCAATGGAAGTGTTGGGGCAAATACAGTGACAGAATTCAAAATGGCATGGGACAGACACAGTGGATCCCTGTATAGCAACAGGATAAAATCAAAATAACCTTAACTGTCTCTGATATCTCAACAAGTAGAGGTGACCTGCATGGAGTGGTGAATATACCTCTAAACAAAGGCATGGGGAGAGGTGACTTGCACGGAGTGGGGGGCACACCTACTCTTGCCACCTTACTGAGCAGACTAGATGGACCATGCTGGTCTTTATCTGCTGTCATATACTATGTTACTATCTAAATTGTTGGCCAGAGCAGTTGAATTCTTGTGATCCTATAAACGTCTTTACTATTGTAGGAAAAGAGCATCCTTGGGAATGTTAACGAATCTGATCATAGCATTCTTTTTCCACTGCAAGTAGTATGTGACTGGGAGTAATAATGGAAATAATTTGATTTGTTTGCAACATACCACACAGCAGTGATGAGTGCTCAGCTCTAATTCAAGTAGCACGTAGCTGGGGTAAGTAGTTTAGAACTAGCTATGAAGTCCACTGCTGGACATTTCTCCAGGCTACAGAGGAGCTGATATTCAAAAGAGCTTATCAGGTTAGCAGGGCCTTCGAATTGGATAGCTGGGGAAACTGTCCTAAGACTATGGTTCCCATGCACAGATGTAAATAACAGGGTTGGATGTCCTGATTGGACGTCCAGCCCCGCTATTTTCTGGGACCCTATGCTGCCTCCAAATCTCCCCACACACAGAGGGGCAGTGTGGGGAGAGCTGGACGGAGGCAGGAGGAGGCGGCGACTGAACGGAGAGTGGGCAGAGCAGAGGCGGTCCTACAAGCCTGGATGTACAGGGCTGATTCAGGTCACGGTCCTCTATGTCTGGCTTGCAGGGGATGGACGGGGGACTTATTCCACCTCGGAGGTGGAATAATTCATCCCGCTTACAGAGATGGGGTTTGGCAGTCAACAGTGCAGAGGCGAGCGGCAGCAGGGGGATCCACTCCGCCCAATCCCTGACTTGGCAGTCCCTGCCGGGGGTCATGCAGGGGGTAAAAGCAGATTTGCCATTGGTGCGAGGTGTTGGGGTTCCTGCTGGGCATCCCGGTGTCATGGTGACAGGAGACCACGGCACCGGTGCTCCAGCAGGAGCATGGGGCTGGCTGTGCGTGCAGCAGGCTGGATGTCTCCCGCAGCAGAATTGGGGCCTGTCCGGCCTGTCTAAGTGCCTGATACTGCACCTGTGGGAACATCTAGCTCCTGTGGGTGCAGAATCAGATACAAATTCGGGCCGTCCATATTTTGGCTGTCCGGATAGCCCAGACGTGCTCCTTCCTGCATCAGGCTCCTTGTGGATTGACTGTGCAGATGCTGGTTGAATATCAGCGCTGTCCGGGTAGCCACAGTGCTGACAACAGAATCCGGATATTCACAGCAGCTATTATCTGGCTATCGCTGCTGAATATCGGCATCTTTTTAACCCGTGGCAGCCAGCATTTAAAAAACATTGACCACCACAGGTTCAACACTACCCCAAAAACTTAATGTCACAATTCATTTATGTGTGACAGATAACTGATGTTTCTTTCTGAGGACGGAGCATGTATCTGTGTGTGGTAGTAACTGTGCAAGGCCTAGGGGCTAGCTCATGGTCTGATCAGCCATGGTAGAAACAGGTTTACACTACTATTATATATTAAGATACAGGTAGGAGAAAATATTTTTTCTCGCAATGTATAATTAGTCTTTGAAACTCATTGCTGGTGGATGTGGTAAAAGCAGGTTGTGTAGCTGGGTTTAAAAAAGGTTTCAACCAGTTTTTGGAGGAAAAGTCCATAAACATTTAAGGTAGTTCAAGAGAAATCCACTGCTTATCCTTGGGGATTAGTAGCATGGAACGGGCTACTTTTGGGATATGTCAGGTTCTTGTGACCTCAATTGGCCACTGCTGGTAACAGCAGGGCCCATGTGGCGGGTAATTTTATAAATGGCCATCTAGTTTTAGGCACCCAGAACGTGCCTTTCTTAAGCCTATTTTATAAAGAAAATTGGGCATCTACTTTTCTTTATAAAATAGGAGTGTAAGTGTCTGAAAAAGTACGTTAAATCTAGGTGGAAGCACTTACATCTAGGACTGGTGTAAATGCCCATGTCTAAATTTTTAAAGAACGTACATAAGTTACAGCATTTTATAACTTACACACATAGATTTGTGTCAGACCTTAAGTCCACACTGTTGACCTGACATGCATACTTATAGGATAGTGACTGGATAAAGTGTGCACGTAAAGAGACATCCACATGCAGAAGTCACTGAAAATACATGACTTACATATATTGATGGCACATAAGTTTATGCGGCTCCTTATAAAATTACATCCACAAAGTGGAGTAGGGAGAGGAGTGGAGCATCCATGTGAAGACTGTTGCAGTGGCTGGCTCCTTTTGCTGTAATAGCTAGGGACCTCTAGATTAGATGTAGACATTCTAATTAAGTTTTGTAGAAGCAGGATCTCCTCTCTGCAGCGACAGTGCAGGGGTATGAGGCACCCTCTGGGACCTGCAGTGGTGACAATGACTTTAAACAGAAACACAGTGCAGGACCTCAGACAACAACCACAAATAGAAACTGAAGTGTTGGGGAATTCAAATGATTTTCAGAAGACTGTGTTCATGAGGAACTAGCTAAACTAAAACTAAAGTGATGGGATTGGATGGGATACATCCAAGAATACCGAGGGAACTTGGATGTTCTAGCAGCTCCATTGACTAACCTTTTCAGTGCTTCGTTGGAGTCGGGAGTGATGCCAGAGGACTGGAGAGAGGCACATGTGGTCCCTTTACACAAAAGCGGAAGTAAGGATGTGGTTGAAACCTATAGGCCAGTTAGTCTAACCTCTGTGGTGAGTAAATTATTGGAAGCGCTGCTGAAAGAGAAAATAATGAGGTTTCTGGAGTCCAACGGATTATCGGATTCGAGGCAGCATGGATTCACCAGAGGCAGATCTTGTCAGACAAATCTGATTGATTCCTTTGAATGGATGACCAGGGAGTTGAACCGAGGAAGAGCCCTAGATATGGTGTATCTAGATTTCAGTAAAGTCTTTGACACTGTTCCGCACAGGTGACTTATAAACAAACTGAGCACCTTAGGGATCGACCCTAAAGCTACTGCTTGGGTTAGAAATTGGTTGAGTGGGAGGCGACAAAGGATACAGGCAAATGGAGCTCACTCAGAGGATAAGGAAGTTACCAGTGGAGTGCCCCAGGGATATATCCTTGGTCCGATTCTTTTTAACATCTTTTTTTAATGATATTGTGGAAGGGCTGTCGAGTAAGGTTTGCCTCTTTGTGGATGATACCAAAATTTACAATAGAGTAGACACCCAGAAAGGCGTAGATAACATGAGGAGGGATCTAGCTAAACTTGAAGAATGGTCTAGAATTTGGCAGCTGCGATTTAATGTTAAAAAATGCAGGGTCATGCATTTGGGCTGCAGCAATCCAAGGGAGCAATTCAGTATAGGGTACAGTACTTCTGTCGCAAAAGAAGAGCAGGACTTAGGCGTGATTGTGTCTGATGATCGTAAAGTAGCTAAACAGGTAGAAAAGGTGATGACAAAAGCTAGAAGGATGTTTGGGTGCATAGGGAGAGGAATGGCCAGCAGAAGAAAGGAGGTGATATTGCCTCTGTATAAGTCTTTGGTGCAACCTCATTTGGAGTATTGTGTGCAATTCTGGAGACTGTACCTTCAAAAGGATATAAACAGGATAGAGTCTGTGCAGAGGGTGGCTATTAAAATGGTCAGTGGTCTTCATTATAAAGCTTATGAGGACGGACTTAAGGATCTTAATATATATGAGGTATGACAAAAAAGAAACAAGACTGTCCTATAAATGTTTTATTACAAAATCTACAGAGAAATTACACATTGTCCCCTTCAAAATAATCCCTCCCTAGAGTTAATGCACTTTTGTATTCGGTTCTGCCACGTACAGAAGCACTCAGTAAAGTCCTCCTCCTTGAGGTCCCTCAGCTCCCTCGTCACAGTGGCCTTGATCTCTTCTAGAGGTGAAATGAGTTCCTTTGAGCACAGTCTTCAGCCTGGGGAAGAGCCAGAAGTCGCACAGTGTGAGATCTGGGGAATATGGAGGGTGGTCGAGAGCTGTGATCTGTTTGTTGGCCAAGAACTGCTTCACATTGAGTGCAATGTGTGCAGGCACGTTGTCATGGTGGAGCAGCCATGACTTGTCTCTCCACAGAGCCTGCCTACTGCACCGAACCCGGTCATGGAGGCAATTGAGGACATGCTGGTAGAAGTGCTGGTTGGCTGTCTGACCCTCAAGCACAAACTCATGATGGACCACTCACTTCTGGTTGAAGAATGTGATCAGCATGACCTTGATCCTTGATTTGGACATGCGTGCCTTCTTGGGTCTGGGTGACAGTCGAGTCTTCCACTACAGGCTCTGTCTTTTGCTTTCAGGGTCGTTCTGGAAGACCCAAGTCTCGTCTCCTGTGATGACTTGGCCAACAAACTCTGCATCTTCTCTGATCTTCTCTAGCATGTCTCGACAAACATTGACCTGCTGCTCCTTCTGATTATCTGATAAAAGCTTGGGCACCATCTTGGCGCACACCTTCCACATCCCCAGCTCCTGCACCAAGATGGTCTGCACTGACTCCCTATTCAGGCTGAGCTCCTCAGCTATCATCCGCACCATCAATCTGCGATCACTCCGCACCAGCTGGTTCACTCTGTCAATGTTCTCAGCCGTCTTTGTCGTGGAAGGCCGTCCTGACTTGGGGTCATCCTCCACCTCCTTGCAGCCAGTCTTGAAGCGTTTGTGCCACTCGAAGACTTGCGGCCTTGACATTGCATCTTCTCCATAAGCCTTTTGGAGAAGTTGGAGACACTCAGTTGGGCACTTCTCCAACTTAACCAGAAATTGCAAGTTGAATCTTTGCTTCATATGTCTGCCACCTCCGGTTGCGTGACAAAGTGATGGAGCAGTGTGCTACAAAAAAAACCTGAAAAAGAAAAAAAGTGAGAGAGATGAAAAATATTATAGCAGAATAGTGGCGAGATGTTGCACAACACAGTGACATAAGCGGTTAGCCAATTGGTATTGAGTCATGGGCGTGGCTGCCACAGTCTCGTTTCTTTTTTGTCACACTTCATATACTTTAGAGGAAAGACAGGATAGAGGTGATATGATTGAGATGCTTAAATGTCTCCATGGCATAAATGCACAGGGGGAGAGCCTCTTTCGATGGAATGCAAGCTCTGCTATGAGGGGACATAGGATGAGGGTGAAAGGGGCTAGACTTAGGAGTAATATGCGGAAATATTTCTTTACGGAAAGAGTGGTAGATGTGTGGAATAGTCTCTCAGTGGAGGTGGTGGAGGTGAGGACAGTATCTGAATTCAAAAAAGCATGGGACAAACACAGAGGATCTCTAAAGGAAAAAAGTGATTGATTGTAGTGATTGATATGGAAGGACAGATTAGATAGGCCATGTGGAATTTTTCTGCCGTAATGTTTCTATGTTTTTATGTTTAAACAGCAACGCACTGTCTGGCGCCACATGTTGTTTGTGCTCCACCCCCTCTGATGCAGACTTTCTTTTGCCTGGGGCAGAAGGGCTGGTAGACAAGAGAGAACACCAGTCTAATGAGCTTTTCCTTCAGTCTTTTAGTCTGGAGCTCAAAGAATGGTGTTAGCAGGGTTCTTTAGTAGGGACTGACATTTGCCAGGAGGCCTTTGGCACTTGAAACTCTCGCACCATTCTCTTATTTTTATTTTATTTAGAGATTTTTCTATACTGCCCCTTCCAGAGATCAAGGGCGGTTTACAATCAACAAACAGATACATTAAACTTAATACATGTAACTTGAACTTGAACATCATGAATAAAATAGCAGGATAGGAACATATATTACAATCAACATAGTTACAATAGGGCTTGCACAGACCTCTTCTAAAATAACTGTGTCCAGGCTGGAAATTCTGTTCTGAACCAAGGGTTTACTTAAACTTCAGGGTCACTGAGAAAACAACAATTGACAGAAACATCAAACAGCTATGTTAGAAGCAGTTAACTCCAACTAAGTCCAAAAAATAGTTTCAAATATTTCACTTATTTCTCTTCTTACCAGGGTATTTTACCACATTCTTTTTCAATTGCTCTTTAATCTAAGCAAACACGCACTTCTTTGCCACTCTCACCTTTGTTACTCAGTCTGCTTTCTTCACCACTTATATACGTCTAGTCTGGATTCCCTTTGCATAGTGCATCTCCCCAGTGTATCTGAATCAGTACGAGGGGCAGCCACAGGTCCCCGTAGTGAGCTGCATATCACGCTTGGATCTGATGTCATAGGTGTATGATGATCACTTGGGTTCCTTCTCCTCCTTAGATCTGGTGGCTTCTGCAGATGCAGGTCCCTGGCTGCTGACTCTCATGAGCTGGAGGCTTAGGTGCAGAACCAATTCTTGGAACCACTTTCACAGGTTGAACTGTCCTCCTACTTGAAAGAGTGGGGGTGCTGGCAAGGCGTGCACAGACCTCATCCCTCTGCTCTCTCCTCCTAGGCAGCTACTCCAAGCCTGTTGTTAACTGGTCAGAGTGGCTAGGTGCAATAGACTCCCTTTCTCCCTTCTGGTGCATTGGCTGGGTGCCAGAGACACCTGCCTCTTAAGGGCAAAGACTCTACTCCTTCATAGTGCAGTGGATGGGTGCCAAAAACAGAGTTCTGCCTTTGGGAGTGGTTTATATATGAAAGGGAATTTTCTTTTGCAGAGGAGTCTCCTCCCAGTATGAAATGACTGGCAGCAAGAATCTCCCCTGTTCTGGAAAATGTCAGACCTTCCCCTATAATTCTTTGCAATATTTAGTAGGGACACTGAATGGTGCTACTACTCTTAGTACAGTGTCCAAGTAGTCTCTACATAGATAAAGAGAGAGATTTTGTTGCCTAAGTGATACCTTGTGGCCCAGGGGTGGCAGAAGGGCTTTTTCTTGGGGGGAGGGGGGGGCAAGCATTGCCACATGCTCTGCCCTAACTCTTCCCAAGCTCTACCCCGTGGGCAGAGACCCTTCCTGTTCACAGACAGGAAGGGTCTTGGCAATGATCGTGGCCGCAGGCAGTAGTCTGCCCATGGGGATCCTATCCCCTGCAGGCAGAAGAAGAGAAACTGCAGTCGCAGCAAAGACCCTTCCTTTCTGCCTGCGAGGATCCGATCTCCTGCTGGCAGACAGGAAGGGGCTTGTCTTCTTCTGCCCAGGGGGATGGGATCCCCGTGGGCAGCTGCTGCCTGCCATGCCAAGATATTTGGTGGGGCCATGGCCCATGTGGCCCACCCCTTGCCAATGCCTATGTTGTTGCTTAAGAGCGAGAAGGAGATATAGAGCCTCCCTAGAAGGGACAAACTGAAGGAGGTATCTCCCAGATAAAGGAGAAGAGGAAACAGAAGTAGAGCATTTGGTTGAGGAAGAACTGGATCTAAGGTATGAGAAGGGAAGTTCCATGGGAGCAGGGAATTGCCTTAACCACAGATTCTAAAGAGAATCAAAACCCCAAGAAGAGACACTGGCCTCAGGGACTACTTTGAATTCCAAGGACTCAGATCTTGCCTCTTAAATTTCTGCTTATGAAATTTACTGTAACTGACTAAACCAGTTCCTGCAACTTCTATTTTCATTCTAAATCTTTCAGTAAAACCAGACTGGAATATCAATTCAGCTTCCCGGTGGTTTTCTTTAAACAGCTTGCAGTAGACTCACCTATTCTAGCACCTGAAGTAAATCTTCCACCCAATGGAGAATTCATAGCGGTAATTGAAAGAGTAATAGAAGATAAACAGCAGACAGAGCCCTGGTACTGAGTATGGACTTTACTCAGTACAAACTGTTTCTGATTGGTAGTTATACCTGCATTATGCGACCTCTTGTTCAAATGCAGTGGTCCCCAAATCTGTCCTGGGGACAGTCAGGTTTTCAGGATATCCACAGTAAATATGCATGAGATTTGCATGTACAGCCTTCATTGCACACAAATCTATCTCATGCATATTTATTGTGGATATACTGAAAAACTGACTGAGCGGAAATTCCCAGGACAGATGTGGGAACCCTGCTTTAGTCTTTCCTCTGACTGTAAATCATCTAGTATGTGATTAACTTGGCTGCTTTTATAGACTCGGATCCCCAGCACTAGAACTCTCTGTGAAGAAACACTGACTTGTGATATAATTACCTGATCTTCAGGAAACAAGGAACATATTGAATTTTTGGCTTGGCCTTTGTTTCTGTAATGTGATGTTTTTGTGTGTATTGGCTGCTTTTCTGTTGCTTGTTTTAATTTGTGTTTCTTTTTATGTTCTTATAATTTTGCTTATTGCTTTACAGAAGGTCTTTAAATAATTGTTGGCACTTATTTAGTTAGTCTGGGAGTACAAGATTACAGATTGGGTGCATATTGTTAAATATTTTTGCCTAGGATCAATGCATTAAGCGTTAACGTGTTTTTGTGCATGGTAACTGCGTGCTAGGGCACAGTTACCAAGAGGGAATGATAGCATGCTAATCAGTGCATGGTAACTTCCAATCACATACTGGGATGGTGAATCAGCAGGTTTGGGGTGGAGAATGGGCATGGCAGCACATTGTCGTTAGCATGGGAGAACATATTACATGCTAAGGTGATCATTTTAGAAGCCCTGTTCATGCCTTGGACATCTGCAAATGGATATGCAGACATCCAAATCATGGAGATGTCCCCCCATTTCACAAAATGGCTCTGGGGACGTCCCAGGCATGGAGATGTTCATCTTGGGGGGGGGGGGGGGCATGGCAGTGGCATGTCTGGGGTCCACAGGGCAGCACGCACACTTGCAGATAAACCATGGCAACAGACAGGAGCGAGGTGAAGTATGACGGCCTTTATTTGAAAACCCTGACGTGGCTGCATTTCAGCAAACATGCCTTCCTCAGGGGGCAAGCCTCAAACAAACAAAAGTTAGCATATTAAAAATCATATAAACCTTTAAAACATAAAACAAATAAACCTTTAAAACATAATCCTGATGAGAATAATAAATAGACATAAATCATTAAATACAACCAAAATCATAAGAGTAAAAACATCATAACTATAAATAATAAATTATAAATTAAAAGTGTTCATTGGACCAATTGTATAAAACATCAAAAATGTGCACACAAATGGAAAAGAGATACTGAAAGCAGATGTAATAGTAGTACTGATCATTTGTATAGTGCTACAAGGCGTAGAATGTACACCGGTGCATTTTAACCAGAATTATTGCAGGTTTTGTGAGGCTCTTTTATATAGACACACAGGTGAGTAACTTTTCTTTATAAAATAGCCCTAAAAGAGGCACCTACTTGGACTTCCTATGTAGGCAACCTGTTATAAACTTATCCTCCAGGAGGGGAATTATATAAGAGGGCGCCTAGGTTTAGAGGGCAAGAAGGCGCCTATTTTCATCCAATTTTATCAAGACAATTCTGTATCTTTATAAAGTACTAGTGAAACTGTGGCAGCATTCATGGCAGCACTCAGGTTGTGGAGATTTTCATCGTCTAAGGAGCAGGCATAGAGTGCTTGAGCACACACATAGACTAGCCTATTTTATGATCAATGTGCTTCACCCAGACCATGCCCGCGGCAATGCTTATAGTAAAATTGGACACATTCATGCCATCACAATGACTTTTATGCCTGAGGGAATTTTATAAGAGCCTTTTTATACATCGCCACATATGCGCTAAAATGACTTTATAAAATGACTCCTAAGAGTGGAGGAGTAGCCTCGTGGTTAAAGCAGCAAGCTAATAACCACAGAAGTGAGGGTTCAAATCCTACTCCTTTTGTCCACACTCTTTGTTGACTTTGGACAACTCACTTCATTCTCCACTGCCTCCGGCACAATTTAGACCATAAGTCAACCTGAATATATAAATAATTACATTCCTGCTGGTAACCTGCCTTGAGCGTTGAGAGGGAAAAGGTGAGTGATTAACTCTCAAACCCAAATCTATGCAGAGTAATAGTTCACTTTTTTCCCCTTGAGATCATATGACCTTTCTCTCACTTTGCAATATGACATAGCAGTATGAGCTTCCTTTTAGTCAGTTAACTTCTTAAAGTAACCCGTTCTTCATTTTCCTGTAAAGCCAGTGGTATTCAGTAAACAATGCGTAATATACTAAGAAAAGTTTCATGTTTTGCAAATGAGGAAATCCTTGCCTGTGTATGGTTACAGTAACTTCACAAGCCATAAGAGTTTAGCAGGGTAGATCAAGTTTATGCTCTTTTGTCCTGGTACTGGAATAAATAGCCTCTTTATTGTATGTTATGGTGACAGACATCAAAGATCTCAGGTGAAGTCATCAAAAAGTCAGTGCTTTCTAACCAGCTATTTCCTCCAAGACACAGGCGCTCTAGATCACTTCCAATGCAGCTTCAAGCCTTGTTACAGCACAGAACCTGCACTCTAGAGAACCTCTGCTTCTGGATCGTGAATAGTTATCTCTGCTTGTGCCCCTTGATCTCTCAACAGCATACGCTGATTATGTGCTGTAGTACTTATCACACAACCAGTCTTGGCCTAGTTCAAATCCTATTTCACTAGGCTAAAGTTACCAGATGTTCCTGATTTTGGAGCTGTGTCCCCGGACATCCACTTGTTTGACAGCATCCTGCCCCCCCGATTCTAGCAATGGGAACAGAGAGGGTAGAAAAATGTATTTTTAATTTAATGATTTGAATCTGTCAGTTTTTAGAATTTACATCTATTACCTTCGTATTTTGCACAGTACGGCGGAAATGCATCACTGCTTCTATTTCTCTGTTGAAGTGTCTGCTTGGAAGTGATATTGATGCTGTCATGAGCTGGAGGGGAGGGGGGTGGCACAAGCTAATGATTCTTTTTCCCTCCTCCACGTCTTGTTGCTCAAACCTGGAACTAAGGTGTCCCTTCCTTCCCCCACCCCTAAACACACATTTCGGATAAGTGTCCTAGTTTTGCCTGCAAAACAAATCTGGTAACCTTACACTAGGCTCAACCCTATCCTGTCTACCTCCCCTCCATGGAGTTCCATGAGGCTTGTTTCTAGTAGGAACTCTCTTCAACACCTATATGGCCCCTTTAGGTAAACTAATTAGGAACTACAATATCAACTTCCATTTCTATGCTGATGCCATCCAGCTAATCTTGCCTCTGGATCTTGGCCCTGCTAAATGTATTGCAAACTGGAAAGACTGCCTTGAAACAATCTGAGACTGGCTGGCTGTTTATGTAATAAACATCCAACTCAGGTCTTTAATCAGAAGCCATTACCTATTTTGCCAGATACTGCTAAACATTTATCAGATCAGAAAAAGGACCACCAGAAAAACGCTGTGCTCCACTATCTTTAGCATCTCAACTAAACACAGCTGCACTAAGACAACTTTAGTAGCGCAGACCATCCATAATTTTGTCCTTAAAAATACATACAAATGCCCCAAATGATGTCCAACAACAAATCCATTTCTTTGTCTTTTTGCAGATATATTTAGAATAATAATTTTAATGTCCCAAATACAATCATTTCAAAGTCCCATACGACATCACTTATTTCTCAAAAGATTATGCAGTGATAGTCCTTTTTCAAACAATGCCCTGACATGGTCCATGTTTACAGATCGCACTTTTCATCAGGGGAAAATATCTTGTCTCTGGGTAGCATTCCATCCACACAGCATTGAGTGCTCGTCTGCCTCTAAAAAAGAAGAAACAGCACAGCGTCTTGATTTTAAAACAGCGCTCACTCAAGCAAATACGTTGAAACCCTCCACCCGGTGTGCAGTGGCAGCCAAGAATGCAAATAGAATGCTTCAGTCAAAAAACCTAATTTGTAAGCTTCATCCACTATCTCTGCTATCTCTTTTTCTAGTTCTAAAGTAGAGATTTTTTTGTAGTATGACTCATCAGATAATTGTTGTAAAACGTCTTGTTTCTAGAAATCAGTTCTTCGAACAGCCACTCCTGCCACCTTTGTCAGTGGGTTTGATGACCTAAGTGTGATTCTTAACCTTTGCAAAGGTAATCTCTCCTCTCATTTCAAATTTGAAAAAAGCTGAGTGGAGGACTGTTCTAATCAAGAACAATTCTTCAAGATAAGATCTTGAAAACATAGCAATAGCCAGATCAACAGGGCCAGGAGAAACCCAAAGGACCTTTGCCTTGACCATAGACATGTCACTGACTGAAGACATACGAGTTGCAAAGAAGAGTTTAGTCTGTAATTTTCTTATAAAACGATATATCTCATATTCAAGATGTAAAAGGATCATATAGTGTAATGGGATCGAACAGAAGTCCTTTATTTAATACTGCTTCTTGAGCTGAAGTCAAAAACTCATCAGTTAAATTCTTAACAGCTGTTACTGTCTGGTTTCGGACTTGGTTTGTGGTCTGTGCCAACACTCGTCCCTCAGTGTGCCAGTTCATCTTCATCCTCTCGACCTGTGGCACAGATAATACAGCCTCCGCTGATTCCCTAAAAAAATGTCTGGATGTTTTAAAAGACTTTTCAGGGTCACCACTACTCATTTTGTCATCAGAAGAACGTTCAAAAGTCATCCTTCTATCAAGGTGTTCCCCCGTTCTGCTTATTGGACCAAGGATAAATACTTTTCTTCTGGTGGCCACCTTCATCTTGCTGAAGTTTTTAAATTTTCACTTGTCGCAACTTAACACAAAATTGGTCAACAGTCAAAAATAATTCTTTATTGGTAGAATCATAAATTCCAGAAGATAGTGACTGTAATGGAGACTCCATAATTTTAAAGCCATGCACACTGTCTACCACAATCTTCTTATGTTCTGCTATTGAAAGCATCAGGTGCAGAGCACGTTTATTAAGAATAGTGTTCAGCAAGCTGTGAATGCAACATTACTGAAAAACATCTTTAGTTCTTTAAAACGTTGCAGTCGTCACAGGATCATCTTCTGCTTGAGATATTGAATTAAGGTAGTCTCATGCAATTCATTTGTATAATACTCATTAAGCTGACCGATCCATGACAGTTTTCCTTGAATTCCTTTGACTGGAAAGATCATATAGGGAAGCCTCTTGCAAAACCTGGGATAAATGTTCTTCAGAATAACTAAACATAGTTTAGCAATGTGCTGACTGGACTGACTTCATTTGTATATTGTGGTTATCATGAACAGCAGACCTCCTTGGAAGTCATGTGAAGCTTATCACTGCTGTCGCCCCTGGGGAACAACCATACTCGGAACTGAGTCATGAAAAGCCTATGCTGAATTAAGATATGACTGATGAATTGTGCAGTCAGTTGGTGTGATATCGTCTGTGACAGTTTCATAATGGAGGTGTTTGCCAGTCACCACTGCAGTCTAAAGACTCTGCACATTAACCACAAGCATACTGTATAGTGCACTGCATGCCCTCCATAAGCCATAAGGATTTATTCGAGCCAGTGAATGTGGGGAAGTTTATTATTTTTTCTGATATGGTTGCTTCCAAAGTGCCCAGAAGAATTATGAGACGACAGATTTTAAAAAATTGCAAATTATGATAGAGACTGCTAGGTTTTTTTTTAAATTATTAATTTAATTTATCTTTACTTGTATTCTGTCTTTTCAATCATAGATAGTATAGAGCAGATCACAAAAATGAACATAAAAACATATAATCACAAATAATACAAAATCATTTACAATAAAATCAAATTCAATACACACAACATAAAAAATTAAAACTACCAATGAAACAGTTAAGGACAAACAATGTGATATTAAATCTAAAACACAAAAAAACCCTCCATATCCATCCCATAATAAGTTCTCTACCTCAGTCTTGTACACGCAGGAGGGTATATTCAGCGGCGGCGGCTAGGCAAAATAAACATCTAGACACCACTGCTTTTATTGAAACAGGATATTCAGCAGCAAAACATATTCAATTTCTGCCCCTGAATAACTGGGCTTCCCGGCCACCGGCGCAGCTATCCGGTTAGCAGTGATATTCAGCCAGTAACTGGAGAGGGCTATGAGGTAAAACTTAGGACAGTCATTTGCCGATCCTGTCTTTAACCACTTATACTGTCCAGTTAGAGGCTGAATACCACTGCTAACCTCTAATCGGATTTAATTTAATTACTTCATTTATTTATTTTATTTAGCTGTATTTATGTACAGCTAAATAAAATAAATAAATGAAGTACATGAAACAAAAGTAGTACAATGAAACAAGGAAACAATGAACAGTTAATTAACTATATACAATAAGCATAGGATAACTATATACATATGTAGGCTATATAAAGACTTATAATCCACTTTTACAATCAAAAAAGTACAAAGGGCAGTACAGAGAGCAAACATTTACATAAGACATATATAGAGGGATTGTAGAAAGGCCATTCAAGTTAAATCAGGGGCGAACAGGGCAGAACGCGCAGAAAAATATCAGGGACGTCTATGTCTCCGGCTGATTTGAGGAACAACGACGTCCCTGATCTGGACATGCACATGAGCGTTCACACAGTGGGGACACCTGGGTCAGGAACGTCCATCTCAGGCAAGATAGCATAAGGGGACGTCCAGCGGCATAGCAGAGTGAAAACATGAGCTTCTATTCTCCATCAGTGTTCATTGGCATAAAAAAAATACCCTTTGTATTTTACACTAAGTGCCATCAAGTCAATTCTGACTCTTGGCGACCCAGCAGCCCCTGGGTTTTCTTGGCAAGGTATGACCAGAAGTAGATTGCCAGGCTTTTACTTCCAAGGCAATGAAGGATAAGGTGACTTGTCCAAGGTCACAAGGAGTGCCAGTGGGAACTGAACCGTGATCTCTTGGGTACCAGTCAATCGGACTGTGTATATGTTGCAGAACCAAAGACATGCTGTGCAGACGGATGTTTTAAAGCCACCTTGTCAAACCCAGACCGCTTAAACCCAACGATTCAAAATATAATATAAAATATAAAATGTGAACTTTTTTCCTTTCTCCCCTTCCTTCCTCGCCCCTCCCCATACCCCCCCCCACCATTCCCACTCCCCCCCCCCCCGGTTCCCTGGCTTTGACAAGGTGGCGCTAAAAAATCCACGTGCACAGCATGTCTTCGGTTCTGAAATATATACACAGTCCGATTGAGATACATGAAGAAGTGCAGCACTACTATTGGACGGTTTTAGCAGGTAACTCGTTCAGGTGATGGGCTAGCAGGCTTGCTGCATCCACGATAGAATTATTCAGACATGTGGTGCTTTAGTTTACTTGCTCAAGACCACTGAATTTGAATGTACCAGGTACTGATGTTAGTTACCCGATGTGGTTCTTGGATGGTGGCATATATCACAGTGCAGGTTTTGTAAATTAAGTTTTTTTCATGGCGTTTCCAATTTGTATCTCTGCCATAGAGAAATAACGGAACTATATCCATACCGAAGACATACGTTGATTGCATTTTAAGTAACAAGATTGTTCACAAATGTTTGAATTACCATGAGAAATTTAAAACTAATAAAGTTGTTTCCTAAAAATGGGCTATTGGCATATTTTAATCGTTGTGACAGTATTGATCCACACAATTTGACAGTCTGACCTTTGAACTCGGTTTTGGCGCAAATTTGCCCATTTAAATATAGCCGCTTTAGTGGGGAGTCTTGAACGCTGCCAGTACTTTGATGCTGCCAGTTCACGAACTCAGCTTGTGCTATGATCATATATATATTGTGAGTATTTATGGTGATTAATTACACAGTGGCACCGGTCTCTAATGTTGTGCACTATTCACTGACACAGTGAAGGATGAGTCTGTTTTTGAATGCCCATTTTCTGCCGGTGTTTTTTGACTACTCCATAATACCAAAAAACGTAATGACCTGTTAAAAAGTAGTTCACATATGCCGGGGTTTTAGTTTAATCTAAGTCATTTCCTTTAAACGTTTCGGCTTACGTATATCTAAATGACAACAGTAGTGCTAAACACAATGTAGAAGTTATGTTTTCAGTAATATGTGACCAATAGGGGCTATATCTCGTCTCTCCTACATTGGACTCATATATTTTAGTTCCCCAGGTTAACTAAGAGAGCTGCTCTATATTTATATGGCTCACATTAAAGAAAATTCATTATAATGTGCCTCCTAATTATTTACATTAGTTTCTGCAGTTCGAAGTACATCACACCTACCGTGATGTTTTTAATCTTTATTTATTTTGAACATGCTTCCTACAGATGTATTTTTGAGGGGTGTTTACCCAACTTACGTTTGGTGTTCACTGTAGTGACACTTTGAAAACTGGGTGTTGCGTGTCCTGACAAGTCTTTTGATTACTCATTTCATGTACGTTCTGTCTTTCATATTAGAATTGTTTATCTACACATTATGCACACTGTGGTGCAGTGTTTAATTATCATTGGTCCTCCTCTCCCTATCTGAAAAGTATCTTAAGACACCACCCCCCTTTTTCTTTGGTTTTATGTATTTTCAGCCTTGCATCTTTCTCCTGTCTGGATTGCATATGTGACAGTACTTATTAGTGTTAGGTTCTTCTTTTTTTTTGTATTTATTTATTGTTTTATTTATGATACATTAATTTATGTATTTATTATTTGATGGTTGTTGTTGTTTTTGAGGTTTGCACCCCATGAAGAAGGACTCATTGGCCGAAACATGTTGGGGTTTTGTCTTGGTGAATAAAGTGCTTACTACCACTTGGCGGCACACCTACTGTTTTTTGTCCCCTGATTAAGTAAGGCTTCATTAATCTATTCTAGGAGCAAAGGAAGAATGAATTCCAATAGTCCTTCAAGATTCTGAGTGGAATATCACTTACCAGTGAGGGTAAAGAAGCCAGAGAGTCCATTAGTCTACCCAGATGGAACTCAGCAATGGGCAAAAATTGAGATAGTCAGTTCTGAGGTGAATCCGAGAGGCTGCAGTTATCCTGAGACACAGAGGAACTGGTGGGAACACATTCACTCGAACCATACTCTGGCTATGATATTTCAAAACTTTCTCATACAAATATGAAGTATACCGATCCAATGTTATCCCTAGAGGGTTTACTGAGGAAGACCCTATTGGCAGCT
This sequence comes from Ichthyophis bannanicus, assembly GCA_033557465.1. Lineage (NCBI taxonomy): Eukaryota > Metazoa > Chordata > Amphibia > Gymnophiona > Ichthyophiidae > Ichthyophis > Ichthyophis bannanicus. The sequence goes on along the minus strand of CM066032.1, from coordinate 693,174,878 downwards.
ACTTATTAACTATGGAAAATAGTTGCTTAGGATAATTCTTTTGGAATGAATCATGGTAGAAATCATGGTAGAAATATAAGCTGTCTTAGCCTGCCTAACCACCAGATTGTAATGATGCTGTAAGGTCCTACAGGTATCTTTGGAAGAGACAAAAGGGGACCTTTGCCACTGGCGTTCTGCGCAATGTAATTTCCTCATTAGAGTGGCAACTTGGTGGTCATGATTGGCTGGGTTCTCAGAGAATATGAGGATGTTGTCTAGATGTACTAACACACAATAGTTTAAAAAGTCTCTAAAATTCTCATTGACCAGGTGTTGAAAGTATGAGGAACATTTCTGAAGTCAAAGGGCATCACTAAATACTCAAAATGTCCATATTAGGTGCGAAAGCCTACTTTCCATTCATCTTTTTATGCATGAATAAAGTTGTAGGCCCTACAAAGGTCAAGTTTCATGAAAATGTGAGCTCCTTGGAGACACTGCAGCAATTCATTGATGAGTGGGCGTGGGTAATGACTTTGGATGGTCATGGCATTGAGTGCATGGTAATCTATACATAGTCGGAGGGAACCATCCTTCTTGAGCACAATGAAAATTGGGGTTTCCACTCTAGAAGTCAAAAACCTGATGAATTCCTTAAGGTTCTCCTCCAGATATTCTCATAGTACCTTGAGTACTGGCTCTGAGAGTGAGTAAATTCTTGCAAATTGGACCACTGCCTCTGATTGTAAGTCTATTGGGCAGTTGTAAGGTCTCGCAGGGCATACGGTATCCACAAACTCACTTCCCGGTATTTTGAGTATTTCTCTGGTAGATACCATTTCATCCTAGGTTTCTGCACATCCCTGAATTTCTGTGGCAGTATCTTCTGAGCTGTCTTCGTTCATTTTTGGATTAGCCAAACAATTCCCTTGGCAAAGCATAGATGGAAAGATGATCTGCTGAGTTCTCCACTGGATATGGAATTCATGCCATTCTAGCCAGGGCATCCAAGGACTATGGCAGAATGTGGTGCATGAATTAAATCAAATATATCACCTCCTGGTGATCCTGGATCATGGTCACTATAAGAAGTTCAGTCTCTTGGATTACAGAGCCCAATGACAGGTGCAAGCCATCATTAGTTTCCATGGCTATGTTCACCCCCTTTTCTTGCACTGCAACTTAATGCTGCTGAGCAATGATAAGGTCTATGATGCATGCTGAGGCTCCTGAGTTGATCATGGCATATCTTAGGAGTTCCTTGTCTTTCCAAAGAAAGCGGATTGGGATGACCACATCAGCAATTCAGGTTCTCATCAAAAAGATGAGCCTTAGAGGATCAGTTTATATTTACTCTTGGCACTTTCTTTCCTGGGACTACTTATAATTCTGTGACCTGTTTCTGCAATTACTTTGCATATGCCCAGGGAGAGCGTAATAGAGACAGAATCTTTCCTGTTGTCACTTTTCCTTCTCCTCTGCTGACAGGCCCTGCCTCATTGTATCCATTATCATGGGCTCTTCCAAAGGTTGTGGTCTTTCTAGGAGCACAAGACTGTGACTCGCTTCAATCTGCTTGGCATTTCTTTCCATGGTACATTCTGATTGGCATTTCTATGGAGATACATAGAGTGAATAGCTCTGTGATGGAGTATATGAGAAACACCCCATCCCCTGTAGGGATTCTCCCCTGCCAAGCTTAGAACCAGGGAGGTGTTTCACCTATAAGAACCTAAAACTCTGCTCCTTTAAGAAAACAGGCTGGAAAATGCCTGGGGAAGGGTGTGGCCAGGTCCCAGGGTTTAAATCAGGAAGCAGGCAACCTGGAGGTGTCTGGAGTATATCTGAAGACTGCTGTGGAGGTAAGAACTTTATTCCTGTCTGCTCAGCCTTGCTGCTGGAGTTCTGTTTGGTTGGAGAGACATTTTGCTGGGCTGTGCTGCCCGAAGTGAGGAAACTTTGGGAAGCAGTTTTGTTTATTTTGGGCCGTCTGTACAGAAGCACTAATCAGCTGTTCAGCAGAGTAGTCCTGCTGAGTGTGAGTAAGGACTGGTTACAACTGGGGAAGAAGCCTAGGGTGATTGTTTGGATGCTGGTTGCCCAAATAAAATATATTTTCTTGAAACCTTTCATGGCTGTGGAGTCCTGTGTCATGCCTTATACTGGCATCTACTACAAGCTCTTCTAGGTGGGCCAGAGGATACAGTCATGCTAGCTCATCCTTAATAGGAGCAGCATAGTCCCATTGGAAATGGGCATGGAGGGCAACTCATTTAGGTCATTAGCCCAGTGATAGAATTCTGTTGCATACTCCATCACTGATCTTTGGCTCTGGAAGAAGTGTCATCATATTATTCTCAGCCAACTGAGCTCAGTCCAGTTCCCTAAAAGCATGGGAAAGGACAGCCATAAAGTGTTCCAGGTTATTGGAGTGGGTAACTGTTCTGGCCCAACAAGGGAGTGTCTCATGCTGGGGCCCTCTTTATGAGTAGACTAATTTTAAAGCTGACTTTGAGGGAGTCAGATGGGTACGTATGTGGATGAAGTCAGAACCAAAGCTTGCATTGGTATATGAACCCATGCATTTCTTCCCGGGTGGCATCAAATTTCTTTGGTGTACAAAGTTCTGGGAGCCTTTGCTCTTGACCCAAGGACTGTGGAACCTCTACCTTCTGCTGAAAGGCCTGAAGCTGACCCTCCATGGCTTGCAGGGCTTCTGTAAGGTTTCTCAGAGTGTCTACAATTGTATCCATTTTCACTTAGTCCCTGGGTTTGAGCTAGGTCAAGCTGTTTATGTTTATTTGAATTTGAATTTGATATACCGCTCAGACCAAAAGGTATTAGAGCGGTTTACAATACTACATCATTTAAGGAAATAAGAAAAGAACGCCATTATAAGATAGGACAGAGTAGAGGACAGAAACAGTCAAACAGATAAGAGAAGGAGAAGGACACGGAACAGCAAGTTACCCTGATATATAAGCAGGACATCAATATAGACTCCAGAAACAGACGCCACGGACCAACGCCTAAGGGCCACGCTAAAGGGCCCTCTTAAGCCATTGGGCCTGGCTGTTAGGGCTTAACCTGAGAAGGAACATGGTTAGAGAGGCTAGGCCCAGGGCAGGATGAAGAACCAGGCAAGGAAGTAATGATAGACTGGAGCAGACAGCCAGAAATGGAGCAAACATGAAATGGGGTAGCTTTGGCAGAACAAGGATAGGAACCAGACATGGACAAAAGGCTAGAGATCTTGGCAGCGAACATAAGCAGAAACATTTCACTAAATAGTGAAGAGAGCTGGATTGTCAGTAGACACAGGACAGGCCCACTGAAAACTGTTGAACCAGCAGAACTGTGTCTAGCTAAGCTTCCTTATATATGGTGGCTCATGACACACCTCTTTCTGGTCCAATGGGCTTCTCCGTGGGGACTTCCGTTTTATCACTCATGGTCTTAGTAAAAGAACTTGAGCTCAGTCTGCAACCTCTATGGCTCCTGTGGTATGACTGTGATCTTTGGTCACCAAAGCTGCAGATTCAACCCCAGCACACCTGACATTATCACTGAGGGAACCCAATGCTGTAGATATTGTGCTGAGACAAGACCAGGGTCATCCCTGCAAAATATCTCAGTTCCATGGGGATATGTTAGGGGTGGGATTTGGGACAGAGATACCACAGGCTTTGACAGTAGCTTTGAATAATGATCTCAGGCTGACCATGGATATGGTGGACAAATAAATGGCAGTCAGCATCTCAGGCCTTCTCTACCCGAGAAGGTTGATGGTGAGGCTGCTGCATAGAACTTATCACATGCCTATTTTCTTTGCCAGGTTTGATTCAGATAACTCACTGTTGTGCTGGTGGGGATGTGAAAGGTTGAGTACTTTTTGCATATGTGGCCATGCCTCTTTTCTGGGATCAGGTAGAGTTGGAAATTTCTTTAATGCATAACCTTCCAGTCCAACTATCCCTTACAGTCTTTTGATTGGATAGCTGGGCAGGACTCCCTCTGTCAGGCGCCACATTCATCTAATTAAACAATAATTATCAGTTGCTAGGTATACAATGACTCATGTGTGCAAGGGTATCTCACTGCTTAAGTCATGGTGTGCTCAGGCCCACAAAATATTGGCCATTGAGAGGCTGGTCTTTACGAAGTGCGGCTGAAGGTTAAATTCTCGGGGAACAAGCAGGAAGTCAGTCCTCACATATGGGTGATGTTGGCACCATCGGAGCCCGTGTGGAAGCATCTCCCCAGCTTTCAAAGAAAGTCTTTGGGAGATGCACCATGCATGCATGGTCCACTTCCTGCCCAAGGGTGCCATCTTGCCTCAGTCTCCTTTTTCTGTGTAGCCCTTTAGATGCTGTCCAATTTTCCCTGGAAAAAGCCTTATTTTATTCTCGAGGTTTGTCTGTTTTGTGTACCGGTTCTTTCCCCCCCCCCCCCCCCCCAAGCCAGCTCATCTCATCATCGCTCCTCATGCCTGTTTGTTTATTTTTTCTTAGTTTTTCATAGAGGTCTTGGACCCCCACTGGGAGGTGGGGACCCCCTTTTTTTGATGGCCTCTAATGGCTTCAAAAAGTGTGACCAGTGTGGCAAAATGGTGTCACTCACTGACCAACACAACTGCTGCCTCTGATGCCTTGGTCTGGAGCACAATGACTCCGACTGCAAGCTCTGCAGAACCATGACCCCAAAGTCCTTAAAGAATCGCCATCAGCAGCAGGAAAGGTTTTTTCAGAAATCTGACTCTGTCCCAGAGTCTCTGGTGACACCATGCTGCAGGGTCCCCTCTGATACCTTGGTGCCCTGCAAAGCCAGAGCCTCTTCGGAGTTCCACGGCCGAAGTTCCTCTGAGCAGAGGTCCTCGGAGGTGGAGCATAAGAAGAAAACAATCCTCAAAGATCGCCTTGGAGGATGGATCTGGGAAGAAGGTGAAATCCTATTCCAGGTCCTGCAGCCCCAGGCGTGAGTCTGGGGAATTGGGGCAGGAGCAGCCCACCAAGATGCCTTGAAAGGAGTCGTTGGCTCCTGCTGACTGGCCTTGGACGTCTGAGGCCATCCTCATTGAGGCCTCTCCCTCAACAGTAGCAATGCCGGGACCGTGGTTGGCTCCATGTCGAAGGCTGTGGAGCCAACTGACATGGAAACCGGAATGGCAGCCCCAGAGAGCAGTTTATCTGCCCTAGTGGCCATGCAGTGGGTGTTTGTCTGGCTTGTCTGGTTCATCCGCTCCGACTATGGGACCCTTGATATCGAGGGTTTTCCTGGATGTTGAACCAGTCCTCGAGTGCTATTGGCCGCGAGATAGCCCTCAGCCCTGGTCGAGGTCCCGGTCCCGTTCCTTGGGACACCAGTCCTCCCTGGTGAGCGCCCACGGCTTGGACAGACGATCATCCAGAAGTCATGCACCAAAAAGAGTGGTTATCGTGCAGCATCAGACTCGTACTTGGACTTCAAGTCTGAATGAGAGACCGAGGAAAAAGACTCCCCGGACACGAGGCACCACCATGACATGCCCTTGGATCTGTCTCCCCTGGTGACCCAATGCCATTCGCCTCCTGAGGACGTGGTATTCCTTAATTTCGTGAGGGATATGACCAAGGCTCTCACTGTTGAGACCGAGACTGAGGAGGACCCACAAACCGAGGAATTGGAGATCCTCCAATATAAGGCACCCTCGAAGGAAACCCTTACAGTCCCAGTGCCCCCGATCCTCAACTGCCTCCTCCTATGCATGTGGGAAACACTGGCATTGGTACCAAACATTAGCAGGCTCTTTGATGCCATGTACTGGGTATGCCGAAGCCCTGGGTTCCAAAAGACCCAGCTTCCCCACAACACCATGGTCGTGGAGTCAGACATGCGCAGGCTCAAGAGCCAAAAAACCCCATTCATTAGTGCCACCCGGCAAGGAGGCCTGAACCCTCAACGCCCTCAGCCTGAAAGCCTTTCAGGGCTCGATGCTAACATGCCGAATCCAGTCCTACCAGCTCTCCATCAGCATGTTCAAAGAATGCTCAAAGTTCCCGTGCCGAGCAGCCTACAATGGCTTCAGGTCATCAGCCAGAGTGCCGCCACCGGTATCGGAGCACGATGCCAGGCATAGCTGCAGTCAACTGACCTGGAACAATGAGTTCAGGACAAACTAATCGATGTCCCCCACATAGGTGAAAACCTATTCGGGAAGCCCATGGCAGATAAAGCAGCGGAGATAGAGACTGAGTATGTCACGAGAACCAGGCTCTCAAAGAAGACCTCTATGCAACCCTGAAAGAAAATCCAGGGAAAAAGCCTTTCTTCCTGAGGAAGAAAGGGGGATTTGCTAGTACTCCTCACTTCCAGGCTTTCTCAGCTCCTCAGCAGGGCCAACAACAGAAGGGCCGAGGACATGGTTCCAGAAAACAAAAAGCCCCGAAGCCCCAGGCACCAGCTCAGACCCAGCCCGGGGGAAGCTTTTGACTGCCTTGGGATGACCTCCACTCTCCCAGGAGGTCCTCTGCTGCCCACAAGAGGGCATCTATCCCTATTTGCTCACAGGTGGACAACCATCACCATCGATATCTGGATGCTACAAGTGGTCAAGGAGGGCTATCTCCTCCACCTACATCAACCACCACCCTCATACATCCCAGGAGAATCCACCAGGCCTCTTCTCCACCAAACCCTGCTCCTCACTGAGCTAGCAGGACTACTCTCAGACAAAGCAGTGGAGACAGTGCCAAAACCTCTCCGGGGCACTGGCTTCTACTCCAGATATTTCCTTGTTCCCAAGAGGACTGAAGGCCTCAGGCCTATCCTAGACCTGCGAGAGCTCAACAGGTTTCTGATCAGGGAGAAATTCATGATGCTCTCCCTTGGAACACTGCTGCCATTCCTTCAACAGGAAGATAAGATGTGAGTGTAGGCATCCTTTAGGTCTAAGAAGCAAAGCCAAATTCACCCCAGCCACAGAAAATTCCTTCAGTTCGTGGTGGGGGTCAGCACTACCAATACAGGATGCTGCCCTTCAGTCTGGCCTCATCACCAAGGGTCTTAACAAAGTGCCTCGCAGCGGTCAAGCTCATCTCAGGCTTCAAGGGGCCTTCATCGTCCCTTATTTGGATGACTGGCTCATAAAAGGGGACACAGCTACAGAGGCACAATACACCACTGGATGCACCATAAATGCCCTGCAGCACCTGGGATTTGTTATAAACTACCCCAAGTCCCACCTCACTTTGGCTCAGCGTCTAGAGTTCATAGGGGCATGGCTGTACACCCTTCAAGCAAAAGCCTTCCTCCTTCAGGAGAGGTCAGAGCACCTCAGGGAATTGGCCGCAGAGGTGCAGCGGTGCAGGACACTACCTGCCCAGCTTCTCCTCTGCCTGCTGGGACATATGGCCTCCACAGTCCACGTGACCCCAAATGCCAGCCTGCACATGAGAGCAGCCCAGTGGTGCCACAGGCAGGCTCAAGGACAGAGTGCAGGTGACCCGCCAGTTGGCAGGCTCCCTCAGATGGTGGCAGAACCCAGGACACCTTCAGGCCGGGATGCCCTTCGAGGCATCCACTCCCCACCTCTCTAATGGGCTGGGGAGTGCATTGCGAGAACCTCCAGACACAAGGCTGCTGGTCCCAGAGGGAATCCAAGATGCAGATCAGCCTGCTGGAACTCGGCGATATTCTTAGCCCTCAGAGCCTCCCGCCACCACCTACAGCATCATGTGTTGCTGATCCAGACTGACAATCAGGTCGCGATGTTCTACATGAACAAACACAGGGGGGACAGTGTTGTACCCCCCTCTGCCAGGAGGCAGTAGCCCTCTGCTCCTGTTCTCATGCAGAAGGATGCTCCTAAAGGCGGTCTACCTCCCAGGCCAGGAGAATGTCTTGGCAGACAAACTGAGCAGAGTGCTTCAGCTGCACGAGTGGTGCCTGGACCCTGCTGTAGCCTTGTGACTGTTCCTACTCTGGGGCATCCTGGTGATGGATCTGTTCGCCAGCCTGGACAATGTGCAGTTGCTCCGTTTCTGCTTCTGCCGACTGCACCCGGCTCGGTTAGCGGCAGATGCATTCCTCATCCTGTGGACAGAGGGCATCCTGTACGCCTTCCCTCTAATGCCATTAATAGCCAAGACCTTGTTCAAGGCTCAGTGCAACAGAGTGCCCCTAGCGCTGATAGCCCTTCGGTGGCCCAGACAGCCTTGGTTCCCACTGCTTCTCTCCCTGTCGATGGTACCGCCAATCCCCCTGGGCCGAGCCCCAGGACTACTCTCACAGGAGCAGGATTCTCTCCTACATCCCAACCTAGGGTCCCTCTTGCTCATGGTTTGGCTGCTGAAAGGGTAGTGGTAGCCCCCTTCAACCTCCCACGAGATGTGGAAGATATACTCCTGGCCTTTTGTAAGGCCTCCACAAGAAGGGCATATGCCTTTAAGTGGTGCCGTTTTTCAGTGTGGGGCACAGAAATGTGGACAAACCTGTTCTCCTACTCACTGCATGTGGTACTCCAATACCTGCTCCATGTATCACAGGTGGGAATGAAGTCCAACTCAGTCAGAGTACTCCTAAGCATCATCACAGTGCATCACCTCTCTGTCGAGGGGAAACCGCTCTTGGCTCAGCCCCTTGTGTCTCGGTTCCTATGGGGCCTCATGTTATACAAACCCCTCCGTCTGCCCTCTGGTAGTGGAATGGGACCTTAATGTGGTGCTCTCGCAGCTGATTAAGCCTCCGTTTAAGCTTCAGGCCACCTGCCACCTACGGTACCTCTCCTGGAAAGTCACCTTCCTGGTAGCACTCGCATCAGCTCGCAGATTCAGCTAGCTCCAGGCTCTGATGGCAGAGCCTCCGTACACGAGTTCTACAAGAACAGGGTGGTGCTCTACACACACCCCAAGTTTCTTCCGAAGGTGGTGTCTCCACTCCATCTCAATCAGGAGGTGGCGCTCCCCATCTTCTTCCCCAGGCCTCATGCCAGTAGGGCATTCTTCATACTCTGAATTACAAGAGAGCCCTGTTCTTCTACCTGCAATGGACTCAGGCCACCGCAAATCTCAGCAACCTTTTGTATCCTATGACCCCAGCCATCTGGGGCTCCCAGTGAGTAAGCGAATTCTGTCCACTTGGGTGGCAGACTGCATTATCCTTGCTTATGAGCAAGCGGGGATCTCACTGGACCAGAAAGTCATGGTGCACCGCATCAAGGCCATGGCTACTTCCGTGGCCAATCTGCATTCTGTCCCCATGACGGAAATTTGACAGACCGCTACCTGGTCTTCGGTCCATACCTTTGCAGCTCATTACTGCCTGGAGAGGGAGTCCCAATGGGACAGCGCCTTCAGCCAGGCTGTACTCCGAAACCTTTTTGGGGTGTAGGCAACTCCTGCTCTCCGACCCTTCTGTGCTACTGGAGTGCTGGTTCCTTGCCAGACACTTGGGTTTTGCAAGAGTCTCTCAGAAGGGACTCAACTGCTGCTGACCACAACTCACTCTTTGCAGGTTACCATGACATCTTTTGTTTTACGAGTTCTCGGTAGCCTGTAGCTGGGGAGTCCCATATGTGAGGACTGACTTTATGCTTGTTCCCGGAGAAAGCGTAGTTACTCACCTGTAACAGGTGCTCTCTGGGGACAGCAGGAATCAGTCCTCACAACCCTCCCTCCTTCCCTTGGAGTTGCTTTTTTACCATCTTTTATTTTTGCCGTCTTAGCTATGTCATTTGACTGAGGCAAGATGGCACCCTTGGGCATGCATGGTGCATCTCCCAAAGACTTTCTTTGAAAGCTGGGGGATGCTTCCACGTGAGCTCCATCAGCGTTGATATCACCCATATGTGAGGAACAATTCCTGATGTCCCCGGAGAACACCTGTTACAGATGAGAAACTATACTGTATGAATGCATACGAAGCCTGTTTCTTTATTACTACTCAATGCTAGCATAAATGTTTATTATGACATTTATGGCTGTACAGTGTGTTCTAATATTTGATGTAGTGTCAGTTTTCCTGGTCTGCGCTCATTTAAACAGTTAAAATATTTATAAAAAATATGCATCTCTATCATTTAATCTAGTTCCTGTTCAGTTCAAGATAAAAAAATCTGCTTCAGCATGCAGTTGAAAGTAGCGTGACTGAGGAGTCTGCTGTGCAAAGCTCATTTTGTTGAGGTATTTGCCTATGAAGCGAAATACAAAGCTAATTTATAAACCAACATGGATCTGCTTTCTACAGCGCATTTACTGTTAAGGTTTTCTATGCCGAATTGCCTTATGTGTGCACGATTCCAGACCTGTCAGATATGCAGTAGGTACAGTTCCCTAGGAGTCGTGCTTTCTAATCTAAAATATAAAAAATGTTGGATTTTATTTTCCTAATGTAATGCTTCAGGCCTATTTTATCTCCAGATTTACCCCTGCAAGCACTAACCTTTACATCTTAGGTTGGATATGTAAGAGAGAAAGAAAGCTAAGAGCAAGAGGAATGTGCAAACCATTGCCTTTCTCCAATGTTTCAGTGGCATGAAAGAGTAGCCTAGCAGTATGAGCAGTGGAGTGAACCAGAGAAAACAGCATTCGGATCCCACTGCTGACACCTTGTGACCTGGAGCAGGTCACTTAATCCTCCGTTGCCTCAGGTATAAACTTAGGGGCTGATATTTTAAAGGGTTTATCTGGTTAGCAGGACCAGCTGTTGAGAGGGATATTCAGAGGCAGTATCTGGAGAGTGCTGGGATGGGGCAAGGACTTGTCCAGTTAGTGGTGATATTCAGTCCCCTAACCAGATAAGTGGCTACATAAAATTAGGCTGCAAAATAAGAGGTCTAAATTTATGTGGTCTAGCTATTCAGCGAGGGGGTCATTCACAACCACAAATAATGGGGATGTTCGTCCAGCCTGGACATACATCTCTGCTATTCGTGCAAATGCGGCTGCCGTCAAAAGGATCCCCGTACATACATCCAGGGGTGGTGGGAGGGCAGAAAGAGGGCAGGCCATCTCCCCAGACATATAGGGCTGATTCTGAGGTTGGCCCTGTACGTCCGGGGTTGGCCAGGTAGACGGGGGACTTATTCCACCTCAGATGGAATGGCACTTGGCACAGTGGCTCCATTCAGGAGCCTAGCTGAATTAGTTAGGTAAGTGGCTGGATGTCTGGGGTGTCTGAATCAAGGTACCTCACGGACATCCAGCCACTGTGCTGCGATTCTGCTCTTGCGGGGATGTCTAGCCCTCATGGGAGCAGAATTCGATGCGTCTCCCAGCTGTCTGGATGGCCGGGAAACGTACATAGCAGAATGTGCCTCATAGCATCTGAATATCCAGTGGTGATACTCTAAAAGCAGATATTTAGCGGAGACCATGATCCCGGCACTTCACTGAATATCTAGTTTCATTTTGTCCATGGCAGCCAGTTCTTTGAAAATGCTGACTGCCACTGGCTGAATATTGAGCCTTTAGATTCTAAGCCCTCGGGGATAGGAAAATACCTACTCTAGCTGAATGTAATTCACCTTGAACTTTAAATGAAAAGACATGAGCCAAATCCAAATGATAGAGGAAGACCAAGGTCTTGTCTTACCTTCTGTGTAAGGGTAAAACACTACAGACAGAAAGGATTTAATTCTCTGGGAAGTGAGTAATGCATCAAAGCAGCTTGATTCATCTCTCAGATAATCACTGCTCTGACACCTCCTTCCATGCCTCCCAAGATTTTAGATAATGGCAAACTTGTAAATAACCAAAATGATCATGCCAATCCAAATCATAAGTGTCTACAAAGTCTCAAAGGAAAGAACCTGGTTCACCCAACTGCCCCAATCAGGTGAGCCCATGGAGTTCCCAGTACGCCCAATGGCAGTCAACAGGTGCATACTTTCAATAGAATAAAGCAGAGGTAGGGAATTACAGTCCTTAAATGCTGCAAACTGATTGGGTTTGCAGGATATTCACATTGAGAAGTAATTTTATTAGGTGCGTCTAGGTTAACACATGTCTTTACGTGCATCAATCGTATCTATTTTATAAAGTTAAGTATGTGTGTATGTTACTTTATAAATAGGGGCATAAGTAGTGGGAAACATGCATTGACTAGGCACAATCATTGACAGCAGCCCTATGGCTGGTGGAAATGGCCATGCCTGTCTTATGCACATATGGCATATTTTATAAAGTATGCACCTAAATTTGCATTCCGCCCATGTGAATGCCCACATTGAAAGTATGCACCTGTTAACTACTATTGGGGAGAATGCACGGTTTCCTCCTATATTTAAAAACTGGGAACTCTATGTATTCACCCAGTTGGTGCAGTTGGTGGATCAGGGGAGGTTCTTAATATGGTATGTAATGAATTCCTAGCAGAGGTCAACAAACACAGAGATCTTTCTTCGGCCCTTGGACTCCTATTTCTGGTCCCAGAAACAAGTGAGAGAGAAATTGCAACACAACACACACAGAGTGATACCATAACAAAGTCTGCTAAAGCTTTAGGGAGAAAGTCACAGGCCTGCAAACCTGAGCAGACTTCTGTAACCCCCTCAATTAGCTTGGCCGCAGCTCCTTCTTTTATTAGGAATAAAATGCCACATTGCACAATTTTGTCTTATCACTCTACATCATGCCTTTTGCTTTACATTTTGTTTATCTGCATGTGACAGGTCATGCCAAGCATGAACATTGCTCATACTTAATCAGGACAAGCTTCCAGCAAACAAAAGCTCTCTGTCTTGCAAGATGTAACATTGACTGTCTCTCTTATTCATAAACATCCCTTGTAACACTGACAGCACTTTTTAAGCTGCTTTTACTCACCAGACTTTCTCTATGAGACTCCAGTACCCCTATAAGTCCCTTTCTACATTTTCCTTTGAGACTTTGTGGGACATTTATAATTTGGATTGGCATAATCGTTTCAATTTATTTCCAAGTTTGCATTACCTAAAATCTCAGGAGCAGTGGAAGGCTCTTCAGGAGGATTGGCTTTTTTTGAAGGCCTGTGTCTGGGTAAATTTGGGAAACAGGGAATTATTTCCAAAACATTATGTTGGGATCCATCTTGAGTGTCATCCCATTTTCTCTATGGGAGAAAGATTTGGAGGTGGCATTAGAAGACACAGAGTAGAGGGCATAATTCTTCACATCTGGAAATGTTTCTGTGCTGTATACCTGGTAGAGAATGAATTAAAGCTGCATTAGTGGTGGTGATTACATAGGATGAGGAAGATGGGAGCTGACCAGTATGGTCAGAATGGGACTTATTTCCATAGGTGGTGGACTGTCCGAATGTGTGTCATTTTTGGGATGCATGTATTCACATGGAGGAGATTCTGGACTGCAAACTGCAGAGAGTTCCCCAACTTTTCTTACAGCATAAATATCCTTTGGATTTCCCCAAGAAGAGTCAGGACGTTTTGAAGTATTGTATTGTTACTACAAGCTGTAAAATTGCTCGAAACTGGACTCAGCTAGTTTTACTGGGTTTAATGGATTTTGTAGCTAGGGTACATATTCTGTATAGTTTTACTAAATTAACAACTCCACAGCTGATGCAATCTGGCATAAGGTTTGCGACCATGTACAGTGTAGGGGAGAAAGGGGTTGGGGAGCTTTGCTGAAGAGTTTGATTGAGATGCATGATAGAATATACATACATTTGTGATTTTTCGCGGGGTGATATGTCATGATGTTCACCTTGATTACAGGCTTGGGAATGTTTTGTGTTTTCTGGTCTGTAGTGTCAGGTCTTATGATGGCATATCAATAAAAAACTTTAAATTACAAAAAAATAAAGAAAGCATATGCTCCATCGGCCTGACACATTTACTTATAGAATACGTGCGTAACGTATCTGGTTGCTAAAGACCTAGTCACATGCATAAATCACTGAAAATAGGTGTTTTATGCGTGATAATGGCATGCATCTTCACACGCTCCTTATAAAGTTACCCTCTGAATATGCATGAGCTATTTCTATGCAATGGATGCATATCCAATATGGATATCTTGAAAACACAACTGGCTTGCAGCAACCAAGAATAATAGCCACCTACCCTTGGAGTAAGGTATGAAAGTTGATACTGGCACACTGGGTAGCGTCAGGGATACCATTAGATGAACTAGGCAAATGCCTAAAGCACCAAACTTTAGAGAATGACCTATTCCTGCCATTACCACTGCTGCCACACCTCTGCTGGACCTGCAACAGAAGCACTTACTGGAGCCTCTGAAGCGCTGTGTATTAGTGCTGTACTCTGAAAGGCCAGCTGGCCCTCTGACGCAAAATTCCTGTTTGCACGGGGACAGAACTGGCTGGTCAGAGTGCAGCACCGGCACCCAGAGGTTCAGAGGCTCTGGTAAGTGCTGTTTCAGAGGGGTAACAGGAATGAGGGTTTGCCTAGGTCACCTTGTATCCTTGCATTGGCCCTGATTCAATGGGTTAACATCCAGGGCCAGCCCAAAGGTATCTGCTGCCCTGGGTGAACCTTCAGCCATGTACCCTCCCTTTCAGTGGCCCGAGGTCCTCCCACCCCCCCAGGTAGCCCAGGGTCCTGAACCTCCCAGATGGCAAAGGGTCCTACCTTCTCCCCACATAGACCAGCACTTCCCCTTCCCTTTCCTACCATACACCCATAGTCCAAAATCTCCCCTCCTCCTCCCAGGTGTCCAGCATCGCCGTATACACCTCTCTCCCCAAAGCTCAGATATGGAAAACGTGAGCGAACCTAACATCCAGTCACCACACTGTATCTGCAAACAGAGGACATCTCTGCTCTTGACTCAGCCATAGATATTCCATGCAATTCACCTTGCTGTTATCTCAGCACAATCAGCAGAAAGGGCAGAGCAAGCCGCAGTCAGCATGGTGGAGGGCCTCAAAGCACCCACACATGTGCACTCTCATGGTCTGTTGCTCCTGCCCCCTCCGAGAGGAAGTTCAAAGGAGGCAGGTCTGGCAAGTCATGAGTGTGCAGAAGACACATAGTCCAAAATCCTGCTTGCTCCTGTCCAACTTGTCCACCTATGGTGTAGCTCCCCTCCCCAAAGTATGCTGCCCTAGGCAGATGCCTACTCTGCCTAGTGGATGGGCCAACCCTCTTAACATCTAAGTTAAATGTTGCATTGGTTGGCATTAGAGGCTTGATTTATCAAACATTTGCTCCAGTTTAGCCTGAGTGCAAGAACTGAGTACTTTCAATCAAGAAACAAGCAGGGCAAAGATAAACTCTGGTGAATTCACCTCATTTGAGTGAACACTAGGATGATGATGGATCTGTCCCTTGTTTTTCATGCACAGGTGTGTAAAGGTTTGAAATGACAGAAAAACTGCAGAATTAAATTTCAGATCCACATATAGGTGCAAGGATCCCTTCAGAACCCTAACCATTCCAGCATGCTTTATGCGCAGGACCATTCCATTTCTAGCTTTAGCAATAGGTGCATGCCATCTTGTTGTAACGCCCCCTTGTGCAATGTCTGCTTTGGTTCTGTCTGCCTACATATATCCCCTAGGAGCAGGATGCAAGGCGTAGTCGGTGATTGTGGTTTCCATTTGGTCTTTGTGTGGTCTGGCTGTGGAGGTGGATTTGTGTGTTGTGTGCAGAGGCTCTGCTTGGGGTCATCTTTTATTTATTTGTATCCATTGTGGAATCATCCCTTGATTCTTGATGTCTCTGTGTGAAGCATGAGAGCTATTCAGAGTTTTTTCCCATACCTCTACTAAGTGTAAAAGAGAAAATTGAGGTGCTGACTTGCTTCCCAAGCCTACAGAGGAGTATGCGGGTCTGGAGTGGACTTTGCTGCAGAAGGTATGGTGTAGAGTTGCCAACTGGCCGGTTTTCCCATGGCCAGGCCAGCTGCCGGCAGAGAATCAAAACCGGCACTTGAAAAGCCTTTTCTTTGCTCTGGCCGCGAGATCAGGAGCGGCCAGAGCAGAAAACCGGCTTTGCGATCATGATTGTGATCACAATCCTGGCCCCCCCCCCCCCTTGCAGCTGCTGCTTCTGCTTCTTAAAGAGTAGTGGCTGCAATAAAGTTAATTTAAAAGTAAGGAAACCTGTGAGGAGCCCTCCGGTCCTATGAAACTCCTTCTGCAGCGCCCGCCCCTCTGATGTCACTTCCTTTTCAGCCAGGGACCCTGCAGAAGGAATTTCATAGCACCGGAGGGCTCCTCACAGGTTTCCTTACTTTTAAATTAACTTTATTGCAGCCGCTGCTCAGTAAGAAGTGTGGCCCACTGGTTCGATCCCGGGTTTCGGCACAAATTGTGGCCTGGTTCCCACAAACAGTTGCCCAAATATCACCAATCAAAGAATTACTTAGACGGCAGTTGCTTTAGCTACAAAGACTTTTATTTTAGCATAGCAAAATAATAGTGTCATGCAGAACAGCAAAGCCTTTCTAGAGATGACGGACAGCACCTTCTCTCTGTAAGGGGAGAAAGCACTGCCCGCTATTCTTTAAAATGACTGGTTTATACAGGTAGTCCTCGCTTAACGACCTACCTGTTTAGCGACCGCTCGCACTTACGACCATCGCTTCGCCGTTACGACCGCTCACACTTACGACCATCTCACCGACGGTTCCACCACGGGGCAGTATTCTTTATCCAAAGCTTTGTCAGAAATGCAGCATAATAGCAACAGGATGTGTATGGAAGCGCTAAAATCACCTTATTCTGCGCGTCGATTTCTCCCATAAGCTGTAAGATGCCGTTTAGTGAGCCACGAAAACGTTCCTCGCTTAACGACCAATTCGCTTAACGACCGGGTCGTTGAAACGGAACTCGGTCGTTAAGCGAGGAATGGCTGTATACATTTCTCTTTGTCTCAAATGTCTGCTTCAAATTAGTTTCAGTGAATTCATCATAAGTTCTTAAGTGTCTGCAAGGCCCCAGGCGTCCTGTAACACTTTTCCCCAGGGGAGGATCCCTTTACATTTATACATCTGGATCTGCTTTTAGGTCTGCTTATCTATGCATGACTTGTGACTTCTGCCCCTTCCTGTGTTTTTCCTTCTTCTGGCACTAATTGAAACCTTCAGGGCAAGAGAGAGTGCTTGTGCTCATTAGTTTGAATTCTTAGCTTGGCCTGTATTTTCTTGTTAGGTTACAATACTGCTAGGCCCAATATTTTGCATACTCCTTTGCAGAACATGGTTACCCAGACTCCTCCATAGCAGGCCGCATCTACTCCTTTATACACACATGCTTGTCTTCTGTGCCTTCCATATGCTGTGTAGTTTCACCAGGTAAGGGTGCAGTCATATAAAGCCAATATATAAGCAGACCTAAGCCAAATTTCCCAACAGAAGCAAGAGCAGCGGCTGCATGGGGGGGAGGGGTAAGCTGCACTGGGGGGGGTTAAGCTGCGTGGGGGGTTAAGCTGCACTGAGGAGGGGGTTAAGCTGCACTGGGGGGTGAAGCACTGGGGGGGACAGGTGGAAGGTGAAGCTGTACTAGGGGGATGAAGCTGCATTGGGGAGGGAAGATGAAGCTGCACTGGGGGGGAGGTGAAGCTGTACTGGGAGGGGGGGCGGAAGGCTCCACACAGGTTTAAATTTATTTTTATCTTATCTTTATTGCAGCCACTGCCCTGTAAGAAGCAGGAGCAGCGGCTGCAAGGGGAAAGAGGTGGCAGAAGGGACTGACAGGTGGAAGGTGAGGGCTGGAAGAGAGCTGAAAGGTGGGGAGGAGGTGGCTGGAAGAGAGCTGAAAGATGGGGAGGAGGTGGCTGGAAGAGAGCTGAAAGATGGGGAGGAGGTGGCTGGAAGAGAGCTGAAAGGGGGAGGAGGAGGTGTCTGGAAGGGAGCTGACTGAGGGGATAAGGAGGGGGCTCAAAGAGAGCTGACACCTGGGAATGGTACTGGTAAGTGACTGGGTAATGGGGAGGAGGCTGGAAGAGAGGGGGCACTGGGACTGGAAGGGAGCAGAAACATGGGGATGGCACTGGAAGGGGGATGGACAGAGGGTAGGGTGACTGGAAGGGAGCTGACATGGGGAAGGCACTGGGAGTGGAAGTGAGCTGATACCTGAGATAGTGTTTGGACTACAAGGGGCTGGACAGTGAGGAAGGAGGGGGACTAGAAGGGAATGGACACCACTGGCAGTCCTGGGAACACAAGGGGATTGGCATTGGAAGGTAATGGGAGGGGAGGACTGGAAAGGGGGCTGATGTTGGGGACGGTTACTGGGACTGGAAATAGGCTGATTGAAGGAGGTGAAGAAAAGAAAAGAAGAGACAAGAAATGGCAGATGGACTATAGACCATAGAAAACAAGCTGTGAAGACGGGAAAATGGAAGCCTCATATCGGAACCAGCATGATCAAAGAATAAAATGGTCAGACAACAAAGGTAGAAAAAATAATTTTATTTTCATTTAATAATTGGACTTTGTACTACCTTTATATTTTACACAGTATGGGGAACTGCATCTCTTATTTATCTGATACTGCACTGCATGCAGAGTCTGTCTTCTTGGGTTTCAGTTTAATTTTTATCTATATATTTCTCTTTTTGTTTTGTGCTCATTTATTGATGAAGGCCTGCCTGTATTGTGTGTGTGTACAACCATTGCTGGGTATTCTGTCAGTATAGAATTTCTGTTTAAGAATGTCTAGAAATCTTGCTCGTTCAGTTTGCACATTGCCCTCTCTGCAATTTTTTGGGGGACAGGGGGAGGAGCTAGGGTGGGATGGGGGTGGGGCAGGGGGGGCGGGGCAGGGGTGGGAAAGGGCAGGGTTGGGTGGGCAGAGCGTGACTAGCCACAGGTGGCTGGTTTTTCTCCTTCAAAAAGTTGGCAACCCTAGTATGGTGGGAAGGTTGCCTCTGGGTGCAAAAGGAAAAAAAGGGAAAAGTAGGATCCCAGTGAGGTCTGAGAAAGACTTTAGTGTCTTTAATACCTTGACGAGCCCAAGACAGGAATCCTCTGCCTATAGCAGAACAGCCAAGTGTAATGTTACCAGATTTTTTGCAGGCAAATCTGAGACACTTATCCAAAGTGTATGTGTCTGGGGAGGGAGGAGGAGGAAGGGACAGGTTTTAGCGACAAGGCATGGAGAGGGGAAGAGGAGCCATTATTCTGCCACCCCCCTTCATCCATCATCATATCACCTCTAAGCAGACCTGTACTGTGCAAAATATAAAGATAATGGCTGAAAATTCTAAAAACTGACATATGCAAATTGCTATATTGAAAATTAAAAATTTCTACCACCCCCCCCCCCCAGTCCTATTGATGGAATTGGGGACAGGAGGCCGCCAAACAGGTGGGAGTTAGGGACACAGCTCAAACTGGGGAGAGTCTCCAAAAATCGGGGATATCTGGTAACCTTAGCCAAGTAGTCAGATTGGGATCACAGACACAAATATGATACAATCTATGTTACCAAGGACTGTGTGTTTATTGGTCAGAGAACTGTAACTAGATACTGTTTGAGTTGGACATTTTACTCAGTAAAGAGAACGGAAGCCGCAATCCAGTATCTCTGAATTTATGCACCAGGGCCTTGAAAGGATTTCCTTCCCCCCCCTCTTTCCCCCTTCCCCTCGAAAATCTACTTCCTCTGGATAACAGCTTGTGCTGAGAGAAGGAGTAGGAGAGAGCACAGGAGAGACTAGCTGTGAGCAGAGTCTCTGGAACATATTTTGCCCTGAAGCCCATGGGACCCAGAGTACATAAAGCAGGCCCAGATTTAGGTATAGGAAATATAGACAACTGTCTCGGTGTGAAGTTTTGTTTTGTTTTTTTATTTCTAATTTTAACAACATCACATACTTGAAGGAAATGGACTTGCGCATTAAAGTAACAATAATATATCATGCAACAATTAATTATAGGAAAAAATAAAATAAAAGATTGCAGTAGACACGAATAGCCCAAAAAAAAAAAAACCAGGGAGAGATCCGGCAAGGAGCCTAAACAGGTGGAATATCATAAAAAATACCAAAGAGACATAACTCTTGTAAAAGGCAGCCACCAAGCCCATATACCAGGTAAAGCCGATTTAAGAAGACCCAACTGTGACTATGACAGAACCAGGAGACTTTCTGGCATCCAAAAACACTCGTAATTGTTTAGGCTCATAGAAAATATATCTAAGTGAGGAAGACTTAATTATACGTTTACATGGAAATCGCAATACATAGGAAAAACCCAGAAAGACACCCTCAGGACGCATAGACAGGAAAGTGCCTTTTAGATTGAGTCACATAGGAAATGTCTGGGAAAACCCAGACCTTCTAACCAAAACATAGTTTAGTAGCATTCCGAAAATAACTTTTAAGATTCCAAGCCCAGTCAGGTTCAAGCACATTCTTGACTAGAAGAATTGCCATCCACATATTCTTATCAGATGAATTTTCCAGTACTTGAGTCAAGTTTAGGGTGTCAAAATTAGCAGCAGTCTCCCTGTCTTCATCATGGCAAGACTACTTGACCACTTCTTCATTGGCAGGTAATAAACTTTGTTGTTGTTAAGTGCCGCCGAGTCGGAGTCGACTCATGGCGACCCTCTGCATAGCTATCCTAAATTGTGTTCGGTTTTCAGTCAGGCAGTTCATTGTTGACAGACTGGTACCCGTAGCTGCTGTTATTGTATCGAGCCATCTCATTGCTGGCCTTCCTCTTTTGCGTTGACCTTCTATCTTGCCAAGCATAATGTCTTTCTCTAATGATCTCTCTCTTCGCATGATGTGTCCAAAGTATGAAAGTCGAAGTCTTGTCATCTGAGCTTCTAAAGAAAGCTTAGGTTTGATCTCCTCTAGTACCGACTGGTTTGTTCTTCAGGCAGTCCATGGTATACACAGTATTCGCCGCCAGCACCATAATTCAAAGGCATCAATTTTCTTCCTTTCTATCTTTTTCACTGTCCAGCTTTCACATCCATATGATGTTATTGAAAATACCATGGCTTGAACAAGTCGAATCTTTGTATGGAGAGAGACATCTCTGCTCTTGAGAATCTTATCTAGGTCTTTCATAGCCATTCTGCCAAGAGCAATGCGTCGTCTGATTTCTTGACTGCTTGTTGCTTCTGTATTGATAGTTGATCCAAGTAGGTTAAAGTTGTTCACAATTTCAATTTCTTCTCCTTCAACGATGAACCTGTTGATTATGCCAGTTGTCATGATCTTTGTCTTCTTTAGATTAAGGTGCAGGCCCATTTTGAGACTATGTTCTTTGATTGTGAGAAGCAAATGTTTCAGATCATCTTCACTTTCAGCCAGTAATGTGGTATCATCAGCATAGCGAAGGTTGTTGATGAGTCTTCCACCAATCTTCACACCTCTGTTGTCTTCATACAATCCTGCTTCTCTGATGATGTATTCTGCATATAAATTAAACAGGTAGGGGGAAAGTATGCAGCCTTGTCTTACACCTTTGCTTATTTTAAACCATTCTGTTTCTCCTTGTTCCGTTCGAACTGTTGCTTCTTGATCAATGTACAGATTGCGCAAGAGAACGATCAGGTGTTCTGGTATACCCATGCTTCTTAATGTGGCCCAGAGTTTCTCATGGTTTACACAGTCAAAAGCCTTGCTATAGTCGATAAAGCACAAATAGATATCCTTTTGGTATTCTTTTGTCTTTTCAAGGATCCATCTCACATCCGCAATGATGTCTCTCGTTCCTCGCCCTTTCCTGAACCCTGCTTGCACTTCAGGTAGTTCTTGTTCAAGGTATGGTTGTAGTCTCTTTTGAATAATCTTCAGTAGAATCTTGCTGGCATGTGGGATCAGAGCGATTGTGCAATAATTTCCACAGTCAGTTGGATCACCTTTCTTTAGTATTGGTATAAACACAGATCTTTTCCAGTCAGTTGGCCATGATGTTGTCTTCCATATTTCTTGGCAGAGCCTTGTGAGTACGGTAACAGCTGCATCAGATTGCTGCAATACTTCTATGGGAATGCTATCAATGCCTGGTGCTTTGTTCTTTGATAAGGCTTTCAATGCTGCTTCAACTTCTTCTTTCATCACCAATGGTTCCCGATCATAAGGTACAGGTTGAAACGGCTGTTGGTCCACTTGATCTTTATCATATAAAAACTCTGTATATTCCTTCCACCTTTTCTTGATCTTCTCAGCATCATTCAACATAGAACCTTGAGCATCTTGTAGCATTCCAATTCGAGGCTGGAACTTTTTCTTTAACTCTCGTAGCTTTAGGAAAGCCGATTTTGTTCTTCCTCTAATAGTTTCTGCTTCTATTTCCTTGCAAGTGTCATTGTAGTACTTTTCCTTGTCCTGTCTTGCTGCACGTTGGAAATCTCTGTTGAGTTCTGTGATTGTCTTTCTTTCTCCTCTGGCTTTAGCTTCTCTGCATTTCTGGGCAATTTTCAGAATTTCTTCCGTCATCCATTTTGGCCGTTTTTGCTTTTTCACCTTTGGTAGAGACTTCTCGCTTTC
This sequence comes from Ichthyophis bannanicus, assembly GCA_033557465.1. NCBI lineage: Eukaryota > Metazoa > Chordata > Amphibia > Gymnophiona > Ichthyophiidae > Ichthyophis > Ichthyophis bannanicus. The sequence goes on along the minus strand of CM066032.1, from coordinate 693,152,503 downwards.
TTCCAACACAACCTTCTTGATGTCATTCCATAACTCTTCCGGAGCTCTGTCATTTGTATTTAAAGCAGCAAATCGATTTTGCAGGCAGTCTTTAAATTCCAGTGGTATATTCTCAAGGTCATATTTTGCTGCATTTATGAGTGGTTTGCTCTTTTTCAACTTTAGCTTGAGTTTGCATACTAGTAGTTGATGACCTGTACCACAGTCAGCTCCAGGTTTTGTCTTTGTTGATGTTACAGAGCTTTTCCATCGTTGACTTCCACATATGTAGTCAATTTGATTTTTATATAATCCATTCGGTGAAGTCCATGTGTACAGTCGCCGCTTGTGTTGCTGGAAGAAGGTGTTTGAGATGAATAGATCATTGGTCTTGCAGAATTCTATCAGTCTTTCTCCAGCTTCATTTCTGTTGCCAAGTCCATATTTTCCAACTACTTTGCCTTCTTCTTTGTTGCCAACGTTTGCGTTCCAGTCACCCATGACTATCAGGATATCCTGTTTGCATGTTCTGTCAATTTCAGCTTGTACTTGTTCATAGAACTCTTCAATTTCATTCTCTTCAGCAGCTGTTGTTGGGGCATATACTTGAATTATAGTTGTGTTGATAGGCAATCCTCGTAGACGAATAGAGATTAAGCGTTCGCTGACTGCATTGTATTTCATTACAGTTCTTGCAAGTTTCTTCTTTATTATAAATGCAACACCATTTCTTCTTTGTCTTTCATGTCCAGCATAGTAGACCATGTGATCATCTGATGCAAAGTGCCCCATGCCAGTCCATTTCAGTTTGCTGACACCCAACAGATCAAGTTGTACACGTTCCATTTCATTCTTGACCACCTCCAACTTCCCTTGGTTCATGCTTCGTACGTTCCATGTTCCAATGTGTAAGACATCTTTACAGCTTCTGACTCTCATTTCATGCGCAGCTACATCAGCAGTCAGACTTCCCGAGGGCTTTGATCCAACCACATCATAAATGCTGGCTTTACTCTGAAAAGTCTTCAGCTCTTCCCCAGTAGCTAGTTGAGTGCCTTCTGACCTGGGGGTCTCATCTTCCAGCACCATAGCACAATTTGTTTTGTTGTAACTATCCATTGGGTTTTCATGGCAAGATACAGAAGTAGATTGCCGGGCCTTTCTTCCGCGCAGTTTAAGTTTGGTGTTGTTGCCGTTGTCACAAAAATGTGATCCTCCGCCGTTAACACTGTCCCATTCTGCTGCTGCCCAGATGGGTGGTTTGTCTTGGTCTGGTACCTCAGCTGAGACCTGTCCATCTTGGGAGACCCTGCCAGTAGTTAAACTACTGATAGTTTAGCTCTCAGCATCACTGATGCACGCAAGCCCTCAGAGCACGAAAAGCTGCAAACCAAGTGAGAGAAACTTTAGAAGGGTGAAAAAAAATGATTAGAGAAGAGTTATCAATTACAAGTGAGCAGCCGGAGCAGGCTTGAATGTGGCTGCCATCTTGGGTCCCCTCGCCTCTCAGTGCCAAATTTTGATAGGTGCTGGAGCATTGCCATTATGCCTCAATCCGGGCTTACCATTTATTTATTTTTTTTTGCTGGCCACAGCAATAGCAACAACTCAAGGTGAAACATGAATGTGGGGCCTACCTGCCTGCCTTCACACGCTCCAACTGTGATGCCCTGCTGGGAACCCATGCAGGAGGAGGTTATACATTGCAAGGCCTGTTGGAGCATCAAGGCAAGCAGGCGCCACCCTTACATTTCATTTCAAGGTTATGCTACTGCTGCGACCGCAAAAGGCAGAGCGGAGGATCTGTATCAAAGCGATCATGGGATGGAGAGGAGATGGGAAATCTCCCTTCTCCCCAGTGGGCACATGAAGGGTCATTTTAAAAAGGATGTGCAAGTGCAATCTGGGACGTTCAGGACAGAAAGTGCAGAAAAATGTCAGGGATGTCTATGTTTCTGCCTGATTTTAGTAGCATAGAGGTCCCTGACGTGGATATCTGTGCTGGCGGCCACCTAGAAACATGATGGCAGAAAAAGACCCCATGGTCTATCTATTCTGCCCTTTCATATCAACCACTGCAACAGTCCCCTTTTTCCCTTTAGAAATCCTTTATGTTCCCCTTTGGAAAGTGTGAGGCAGGGACGTCCATCTCATGCAAGCTAGCATAAGGGGATATCCAGCTGCATAGCAAAAAGAAAACATGAGCCCTCATTTCCCATAAGTGTTCGTTATCGGCGTTGGAAATATAGGGAACAGGGCGTACCTTCTTCTCAACATCCTGCAGATATTTGTCAGACAAAACAAGCACTTTTCTCATGCCTATTTGTGCTGGGATGCGACTTGGGTCTTCCAGGGCATTTCTGAAATCAGTCGACAATGTCCAAGCTCTGGCAATGCCCTAGACATGCCTACTCCATGTCCTCATTAAGACTTCGATGTCCTCGCCCTGGGGATGTCACAGAGCAGGCTTCTAAAATCCCTCTGGGAACATCTCCAGGCTTTGGGCATCTCCGTCCCCATTTTCAGATGGCCAAAGCACAATTTGAGTTTCTAAATTAACCCCCCTAAAATTTAAACCCAGCTGTGATAAAATACGAACACTAAGAGGTATATTTACTAAAAGGTGTTAGCTGCTACGATGGTGCTAACATGGAATAATTGCGTGGTGGTAGTGGATAACCTGGGAAAAAATGAAGACATCACAGCGATTTTCCATGATGTCTGCAGTTCGCGCGGTAGGTACAGGTTGGGCAGGATTAAGGCACAAAGTGGGTAGAGAGCAGGTGTGCCTGCAATGGGTGATTACTGCAGATGTTACCAACATGTAGTAATCGTCAAAGTATGCAGGCTTCACAGGTGCAGCTTTCACTACCTCAATGGGTGGTGATAGCTGTGTCCATGAACCAGGTCCCTGCATGTAAAGGGCTTTGCCACCACTGAAGGTTTTGAAGAGGGGCAGCAGCAGCAGTAGCAATGGGAATGGGGGGTGGAAGCAGGGGGGGGGGCACTATTGATGGCTCGCCTAGGGCATCCTCATAACCTTGTACTGGACCTTCATGGTACTCATATATAACCAGTCCAGAAACGTGGCAGTGAGGGGCAAAGAAACCTTTATTGATCCTTGATAAGGATGAATTTGCCAAATAACCCAACACAGGACAATTATACATTGTTTTTCAGCCTGATGGCGTCCCCTATGTGATGAATAAGATTCCTTCAGTGAAGCCCGAAGGTGGATTTAAGGGCATTACAGTGGCTTATAACACCACAGTGTTAACGAATGATTACACAAACGATTGCAAGTGAGCCATAATACCCCTGAAGAAGTAACATACGAAACATGGCCTGTGTCAGGTTATTTGGCAAATTCATCCTTATCAAGGATCAATAAAGATTTCTTTGCCCCTCACTGCCACGTTTCTGGACTGGTTATTCCTGCTGTTTCCGTGGCAGTTTGCTGTTGTTGTTTGGTGGACCTTTATGGTACTCGGACAACTGCTGTAACCTTTAGGCTCCTCCTCCTCCACTCCAAAAAGCATCCTTGACATATCCTCACCATAGAAAATCATGCAATGTAACACCCACCAGCAATTCCTCTCAAGAGCAGCCCCCACACTATGGTACTCACTCCCAGAGGGGCTACACCTAACTCAAGACTACCTCTGCTTCAGAAAGCAGTTGAAAGCCTGGCTTTTCTCCCAAGTCTTTAATGGATGTGGCAATCTACCAGCCAGTCATGCACATAGCATCTAGACTAACTTACCACCAGGGTTGGCCCAACTATTAGGCAAACTAGGCAATCATCTAGGGTGGCCGCTCTGGTAGGTGGCAAAGAGCAAGGGTATTCAAGCTAAACAATAGATTCTGACAGCTGGGATGGGTGGGGAGGGAGTGACAGCATAAGGCTTAAGGCTTGTCTAGGGTGCCAACACCTTCAATCAATTCTGGGGTCGACCCTGCTTGTCACACAACCTGCAAGACCAGTACCAGATACCTTATTGAACTGTACATACAATTCTACCCTCAGTCTGTTTTTGTTTATTGCTTGTTTAGTACTATACTGTCTTACAGTAAAGCATCAATTCAGTTTACAGAATTCTAAAATAAATCATCCCCTCCAAACTCTACAAGCCAATACAATAAATTATCAGACAAACAATCCACACATAAAACTATGCAACAATTCAGACTTGGTTCCAGTCTCAAACTGTACTCTGAATTGTCCAGAAACTCAATCCCCAAACATCAGGAAAAAAATATTCAAAAGGATTTATGCAGTTTACTGGACCAGCAAACCAACTAGACCCCATTCTGCCACCGAATACCCCCACAGACCACCCTAGAAAGTTGCAGTTAGTTTTGGGGCACTCCATGAGTGAAGCTGGGCTAGTCCAGGCATCTATCCACTTAGCAGTAACATGCAACTGCTAACCGGATTGGCGAACTGCAGTTAGGACAGGTCAATGGCTATCCTAACTTTATGAGGATCTTGCTAGTTGGTTAGTGGCTGAATATCATCGCTAACCAGACAGCAAGACTGATCACTGATGAAACTGGATATTTGGTACCAGATGCCGAATAGGCTCCAGCACTGAATATCAGGTTTTATTTTTGGTGGTGGCGGTCAGGTGCTTTAGCAGCGCTGTCTGCCACAGTCTGACTATCTACCTCTAGGTCTTTAAACCTACTTTAAAGCATTTCAAAGAATTTCTACAGCAGGTATGGAGGGAGTGAATTTCGTAAATAGGGGTCAAATAATAAAAGGCCCCTTGTCAAGTCTCTCCAAACAATCCAAAAAATTGTCACTTCCAGAGTGAATTATAATGTTCAAGTTCAAAAATCCAAGAAGTCACTCCACTATGTCACAGGCTGAACTTAATGACACAGAGCATTTCATTACAGGCTACCACAGAGGAGAAAAGGGCCTCAGAATACAAGGGTTCAGCTGGAGCACATAACAAGCTCCTGCTTATTCCTAATACATCAATTGCATGGGGGCAGCAACAGCAACATCAGCAAGGCCCCAATGGAGAGGAAGCCCGATCATCTAGCTCAGCCTTCTACCATCGCAGCCGTCTGATCCTGCAACAAGGAAATCCTCCTGCTTCCTCTCCTCTGAGACCTCTCCATGCAGAATGCACTCCCCAGCTCCACCTCCCGCATCATCACTGGCCATCGAGGAACTGCTTTAAAATCCAGTGTGCTATGGGTGCACCCATGCCTGAGGACCTCGCCGAAGTGCTCTTTGGCGTGGCCCTTAGGCGGGGTCCAGGCAGCAGAGGCAGCGGAATTTGATTAAGAAAACATACATCCAACTGAAAAATTTTCAGATCCACTCTCTTTATCTAAGAACTGTACCAACATACTAACCCGCCATTCAACAAAAGTCTACTAAAGACACTAACAAGTTCTCCAATGGTAAAGCACCCCTCTCTCTGTAAATCAAATTCTCAGAGAGGTACAGTCTCATTACTTAAGCCCTATCTCAGTTGTTTTAACATAACTCAAGGTCCTTACAAGCCTCTCAACCCACGCTGAAGTAATTCAGGCTTTTGTATACGATTTGTCTCTGCTGTAAGGACCTGTGCTATTCTTAATATTATCTAATCACATTTACTTGATATATTGTATCTTACCAACTTTTCTGCACTGCTACATTCTTAACTTTCTGCTAAATCAATTTTTCTAGCATACTACCCACTGACTTTTATATCCAACACTAGAGAACTCATTAGCTACTAAAATGCATCCCCCACTCTTAGCTTCAGTAATAATTGGTACAATTAGACTATCTTGTTTAACAATAAAATCAAACGCTCAATTCTCATCTCTCACACAATCTGGAATAATTCCAATTGTTTGCTCATATCATGATGCACATAAATCATACCACAGATAATCAAATAACACACAACCCTAGACTAATCTACATTAACCCCATTCCATTAGCCACCCACGAGACACAGAATGTCCTTGACAAAACCTCATCACTTATATGTGCATACATTAATACAAGGTCTATAAAAAAGATTAGAATCATTGTTGACTACGCAAACGCAGTCAGCCCAGATATATTTATAACAGAAACCTGGCTGAGTGAACTAGACAACGTATTATTAAATCAACTATGCCCCCCCCCCCCAAGTTAAAAATATTTCATACCCCTAGAAAAATTAAATGTGGTGGAGGCATACTAATTATAATAAAGAACTCATTAGGGCTACAACTACATATCTCTAACACTACGTCGGATATAGACCTTCTAATAATCAACAGTGGAAACGTAGCATTCTGCCTTATATTCAGACCATCAACTTCTGACCCTGATGGCCTTACAAACATTATTGATGAAATAGTTAACTCCAAAAAAACAAAACAAAACAGTGCTCCTTGGAGATTTCAATCTCCTCTCATAACAAAACTTACGAGCCACTTCCTTCACCAGTGCAATGGAAGAATTAAACTATAAACAAATTACTACTAATCCCACGAAGGGAAACCTCCTTGACCTCATATTTATACCCCATGAGTTCCAATTGCTACATAATACCCCACCCCTGATAACTCCGGTCCTCTGGTCAGATCACCACCTCATTGAATTCACACTTGAGATCAAGTAATTGCAAACCAATACAGAACGAAATCACCCTAAATTATTCTCTAAATACAAACATTTCAATAAGGAAACCTTCACTGAAGAGCTCCTAAAGTCCATTGACTTAAGTGGAAATGACTTGGATGCACTCATAAATAATTGGAACACTTCCAGCAAAATATAACTACCAAACCACAGAATTCACAACCACGTCAAAAAACCCCTCCAAACAACGTACCAAACCAAAGAATTCACAACCACATCAAAAAAACCCTCCAAACAATGTACCAAACCACAGAATTCACAACCACGTCAAAAAACCCCTCCAAACAATGTACCAAACCACAGAATTCACAACCACATCAAAAAACCCCTCCAAACAATGTACCAAACCACAGAATTCACAACCACGTCAAAAAACCCCTCCAAACAATGTACCAAACCACAGAATTCACAACCACGTCAAAAAACCCCTCCAAACAATGTACCAAACCACAGAATTCACAACCACGTCAAAAAACCCCTCCAAACAATGGTTCTCCCATGAGTTGAGACTAATGAAAAGAGAACTGAGAAAGCTTGAACGCTCCTAGCGAGCTATGATAACTACAGATAACAGAGATAAATACATGGTCATGCTCACCAGATACCACCATCATATTAACCTAGCTAAAAAGGAATATCGCACAAAGCTTCTCATGAGATCAATTAACAAGCCAAAAGACCTGTTCTCTATAGTAAAATCCCTCACAGCTCAGCCAAACTCTTCCTCTGCATCTCCAGACATCTCACCACAAACACTAACAGACTTTTATATGTCTAAAATAAACTCCTCAGCATATCCCGTCAGTTCATTGATCAATAGCTGCTTACCACCTTCTGAATCCTGGGCAAGGTTCCATCCAATATATCTAGAATCCCTTAAAAGAACAATTGCAAATATGAACACCATAACATCTAAAGCAGATCCATGCGCAGTTAAATGGATCAAGGATGCAATTACCGAAATAGCTCCTATCATACTAGCAATTGTCAACCAGTCACTTTCCCAATGATACATGCCTCTTGAACTTAAAAAAGCTATCATACATCCAATCCTAAAAAACAAAGCCCTTGACAAAACCTGTCCATCTTCCTACAGACCCATCTCTAGTCTACCTTTCCTTGCCAAAATAATTTTAAAAAACATCTACATGCAATTACAAGAGCACATTGACCTCTATGCTCTGCTTGATGATAACTAAATTGGGTTAAGACCATCTCACAGTATTGAGACAGCGATGCTAGTCCTATACAATAAAATCATTAAGGGAATAGATACATATTAATTTTCCTTGACATAGGTGCTGTGTTTGACTCCATCATCCATTTACTCCTAATACAAAGATTAAGACAAATAGCTCTAAGCAACACAACACTTAAATGATTTATATCCTATCTCTCTGAACGATCCCAACAGGTCAGCATAGGACACATATTCTCTAACACTTACTCTCAAACCACAGGCCTTCCTCAAGGATCCGCGCTTTCAGCACTCTTTTATTTAATATATATATACAACCAGTTTGTCAAATCATAAAAAGATTCAAGATTGATTATGCCATCAATGCAGATGACATAATGCTGTTCATGCCCTTCAACATAACCACACCATATTTCGATTCTATAACATCCTGCTTCAAGGAAATTGCAACCTGGCTTAAGAATTTTGGTTTAAACATCAACTACAAAAAAACTGAGGTTTTAATAATCACAAGGAACCAAACCTACAACCCACCACAAAGCATATCAATTGATGACATTGAACTCGAAGTCAAGGATGAGGTCAAATACTTAGGTGTAACATTAGACAAACACCTCTCTTTCCAGATCCAAATCAAAAATATATCAAAAACAATACCACATATAGACTATTGTAATAGTCTACTTTATGGGCTACCTAAACTATCCCTACACCCACTCATAATGGCACAACATACAGCCGCATGAATCCTCCACAACTCATGCAGGATCAATCATATAACACCAATCTTACATGACTTGCATTGGTTACCCATTCAAAGCCGTATAAAATGTAAGTTATTGACCACCTTCAAAATCATTAGAGAGATTGCTCCCCCAACCCTCTCACAATTAATCAAAATTGCACCCAATGATCGGCAAAGAAAAGGGCAAATGAACAACACTCTCACTACCCCATCAGATTTCCGTAAGACTAAACAATGCACTAGCAACAGAGCATTTGAATATATATCCCCAATGTTCTGAAACTCATTCCCAGCTACCCTCAAACATTACAGACCTATCCTTGTTCTTTTCACACCTCAAAACTCACCTCTTCATTGAACATTTTGGTCAGAAGGAAACTACAACTTATACAGACCCTACATAAATAACCACTCCCCTCCTTTAACTAAGCTAACCAACCTTTTAACATTTATTTATTTATTTGACATTATTTATATACAGCCTTTCATGTTTATCAAGGCTGTTTACAATGAACTCAAAAGTTTTACAGGGAACAGGCTCTTCAGAACTATTTAGAATAAACAGTAACAATCACTAGACTGTAGCTAGTTAACTGTGCAACATTGTAGAACTATTTACAAAGTATTGATATGTTCTGGTTTGTGATTGTTGAGATGGTGTGGTTGTGAGTCAGTCATTCTCTTTAATTCTGTGTGTTTGATATTATGCCATAGTGATCTATGAATAGGTGGGTCTTCAATAAGTTATCAGCCCCCTTCCATTCCCCTTTGAACTTACCCTGAGTTTGAATGACATGTTCAGTCACTAGAATTGTAAATAAGTTATATTTCTAGAATTATGTAAGTTTTTTGATTGCCTTTTTCAGCACCAGTTCTATCGTTAAAATGTTTAATGTACCTCCAAAAGAAACAGCAACATCAGATGCAGAAAAAATAACGACCCAACCCACCCAGACAACAAAAATGTCAAAGCTTCAAAAATCAGAAACAGATCTTAAAGCTACTGAAATGCAGGGGGCATGGGGAAAAGAAGAAGCGCTCTGGATTGTGTTGGAAAGAGGAGATGGCACTGTCATCCATACTGCTGTAGTTTACAGACCTCCGACTCAAATTGAAGAAATAGATAACAAATTGATTATAGATATTGCCAAGATAGCCACAAAGGGGGAAGTGATCATATTGGGTGACTTTAATTTACCCGATGTGGATTGGATTACTCCTTCTGCGAATCTGGCAAGAAGCAAAACAATTGTGGATGTTTTCCAAGATGCGTCACTTAAACAAATGGTGATGAAACCAACCAGGGAAAGCTCAGTGCTGGATTTAGTGCTCACCAACGGTGATAGCGGTGGGTGCCCCTGTGAGCAGCACAGTATAGTCTCTTGTTGGTCCATCTGTTTCCCCATTTGCCAATAAAACGGAATCCTTCTCATTCGCACCAGGTCTGGAGCCATGTATTAAAGTTGTTTATGCAAGGCAGCCTTTCTGCCCCCTTACCATGAGCAGATAGAACTTCTGAGAATGCTACAGTGTTAACAATGGGCTTGAGTTTCTCTCCCAGAGTCTGGAAGTCCCTTTGGACTGCAGAGGCACTGTTTCTAGCCAGGTCATTTGTACCCAGATGGATGACAACATCAATTTTGGAGTGCTCACTTTCTGCACTAAGTACATCAAGAATTTGGTTTGTATTCCTGCTGGCTGAAGAGCATGGGAGGCATTTGACTATCTTCTCTCCTTTGAACTGTGTTCCCAAGTTGGTGCCTCTGATGATGGAATCTCCAAGTAGTAGTAGTTTTCTGTTGGTGAGTTTTTCTTCATATTTGGTGCTTTTTAGCAGGAGATTGGGCATTGACTGTCCCATTTAAGGGCCCTTCAGTTTCCATGGATTGGTGATCCTCATTAACCAAGTCAGAGAAGGCATTATGCAGGGATATCTCATGATATATAGGATGTCTCTGCATTACAGGTCGCAATCTACCCGAGCCCACTGTGATCCATTTGTTCCTGGGATGTTTGATTCTTTGTGGGAGCGGTGATGGACTTTGTTCTGTTTGTATCCTAGAAGAGGTGTGTTTCATTGCAGCTAGTTCTTCCCTTAGTAGAGTCAGTTCTTTATGCATGGTAGCTGACTTGAGGCACATAGGACAAGCTCTTAGGTTCCAAATGATTCGTCTCAGAATGAAAGCACCACAGTTATTGCATTGAATACACAACTTGCTGATTAAGCAGTCCTAGAAGAAGAAGAAGAAAAGGTGGGCTTAAAACCAAATTAAAAAGGATAGATGGCAACGTATGTGACCACTATATATGCAATGCAGCCCTGGGGTGGGTTGGGTGAGGGGTAGGGTGGGCAGGAACATAAGTGTCCCTGGCCAGTAGGCCTTACATGAACAGTGGGCACACTCAGATAACTGATTTAAGGGCTACACAAGGAATGCAGGCACTCAGAATATTCCCAAAAGTAATGTATAACCAACAGTTAAATTCTCTATAAGTAACAGGCAAAAGATAGAAAGCTGAAAACTTAGCTGTGTGCAGGCTCTGGAAGCTGTGAAGACTGGAATTTACCAGTTACTTGTGGCAGGCTGTAGATAATCTAATTAGCCCCTCCCTGGGAGCAGGCTTGCAACAGAAATTCAAACAATGGAAGCAGAATAGTCAAACTGAACTTACTCTTTCTTTGTATCTGTCTACTGTGCAAAGGTCTCTGTAACTTTAACTGATACCTTTGCTTCTAAAGTAAATGGGGAACTCGGATAAAAGACCAGGTCCCTGCAATTTAAGTATTTATATTCCAATAGAGTCATTGAGACCTCCCAGTGCCACAGTATGCAAACAGAAAATCCAATGTTGTTCCAAACGAGTAAGAGTCTTATTCCAACCACAAGCCATATGTAGAAGGTGAACATTGTGCAATCACCAAACACCTCAGTTCTTCAAACCGATGACATAAAGATTAGCAATGTTGAACCATATTTTTTCTGCATCTGATGTTGCTGTTTCTTTTGGAGCACAGGAGGTTTTTCACTGCTAGCTGGTTTGAGTGCACAGTTTTTTGTGCCATTGATGAGTCTCTGTGATCACTGGACATGGAGCTTTTTCAGAATGCTTCTGATTCACCTCCAGTGCACGCCAGGTTTTGGGGGTTCCTTGTGATGTCACCGGGCATGCCGTTATAATCGCACATGCCTGATGTGTTCTTTCTTGGCTTCCCAAGCTGGCTGTGCATGCAGTATTGCTCCGGTGCTTCTTTCCTTTTCTTTTGTGGATTTCTCTGCATCGTGTGAGTCATGAGTTCCTTGTACATTCTACTGTTTTCTACTTTGTTTCTTTTTATCCATGTGAGCATTTTTTTTATTTTGGTTTTGTGTTTCAGGACCAGCAGTATTACTTTTTACTTTGCATTATGAACAGCGATGTGATTTTTCTGAGCTCTCTGAAGAAGCCGTCGAGCGAAACACCTGGTGTCGGGGCTCCAGCTGTTGATTCTGATCACTGCGTTTATATTCTGCATTTGGACTGCTGCTTCTGCTTCTGCATCTTTTCGCAGCCTGCTGATTTTCAGATAAGTCTTTGTTGCTGCCACGCTGTTTTTTGCTGTCGTAGTGGGGGCCCGACCTCTGTCGCCCCCTGCCCCAACAGTGTCCATCACTATGTCTAGGACCCCATTCAGGTCACCGGCTAATATCAAAGGAACATCCGGAAGCTGCTCTACCTGGGACGCCAAGCGGGCATAAAATGCGCGATCCACCACGTTGGGACCATAAAGGTTCCCCAGAACTATCGGCTTGCCATCTAAATGTCCATGCAGCAGGAGGTAGCGGCCCTCGGGGTCCACAAACTCGTTAATCAACTCGAATCGTGTCTTTTTACTAATAAGTGTGACCACTCCACCCTTTCGACCTTTGGCCGGGGCTCCCTTACTCTGCCCCACCCATGCTCTTTGCAATTTTACATGTTCGTCAGCAGTCTGGTGAGTTTCTTGTAACAAGGCGACATCGCAGTTCAATCGCGCCAGAACTTGTAACACTTTCGACCTTTTAATAGGGTTACCTATCCCGCAGACATTCCAAGAGATAATCTTCAGGTTGGATAGTAGACCCTCAACAGGTACAACTTCAGTCGGTTAGTATAATGGGGGCGAACCTCCCCAGCCTGAGGTCCCTCCCCGGATAGAAAAATGCTCCTTGCTAACCGTATCCGCACACCCCCCTTCCCCCCTTTCCTTGCCCAAGCCAACCCCCCCTCTCTACCCTCCCCTATCCCCCCGTGCCCACGCCCCACCATCCCCTTCCTCCAACCAAATAAACTCCTCTCCCTACCCGTAGGAGACCTTAAGGATGTGAATAGGACCCCCTCCCCACCTTTGTACCAGATTACCCCCACTTTCCACCCCCATCTAAACTTCTATACCCAGCCCATCCCAATCCACCCTCACCCAGCCCCTTCCACCCTCCCCAAGTACCCTAATAAAACAATGACAAAACAACAACAGAAACAATCTCAGAGGGGGGGGGGGGGAAACAGGGGCAAAATACCTTGCAGAGCCCATCCCTGTAGCAACACAGTCCTGCGGGCCGAGGGTGGATGGGCAGCACTCCAAGCAGCAGCTAACCATCTAGCCATCAAGAGGGAGGAAAGAAAGGGAAACCCACAGGTCAACCCGAGGCCGCGGACTAATCGCTGCAGCGGTCAACCCCGGCAGTCGCAGCATGGAGTGCCCCCCCCCCCACGCAGTCTCGTAACCCTGGGTCCAGAGGCCCCCGGTCTCCGGCACAGGTCCACCCGTTTAAAGGTCTAAATAAAGGGGGGGGGTCGCGGAGGGCAGCTCAGGTCCAACTGTATATTCCCCAGGGCCAAATAAAATACAGTGCTGGCATCGCGGACAGGAGGGGCCTCCACCGCCCCTGAGAGCCTCCCGGCCAGGAGGATCCCAGGGGACTGCGGACCCCCACTGAACTACTCGGTGATCCAACTGCCCCCGCGGTCCCATACCCATAGACCCCCCCACTTCTGGGGGATGATTACTGAACAGGATCGAGAGACCTGAGCAAAGCTTCCCGCCCGCCAAACGCATAGCAGCTACTTTCTTACAGTAAATGTTACCTTAAAGGAGGGGAGAAACATTGTATCGGTGCATAGTAATACAGTTGCCTAAAACCGGCTATAGAAGTTACAATCCCCTTCCTACTGCACCAGGTCCATCGTTCCAAGGGAAATAGAAATTCCTGAAGAAGTCCACTGACTCCCATTCCCGCTGGGCGTGGCCGATCATAATGGAGCCCACAATCCCACTCTCCGCAGACAGAAGGCCTGCTCCTCGAGGTACTGCATGGGCATCAGAAAAAGGTTAAAGTTGAGGCATAGCAGATAGTAGGAGGTCCCGCAGATCAGCATATCACATTTTGAATTCCTTCTGCAACCAGGGGAGCGGCAGATCAAACCCTGCGCCACCCGTGCAAACGCCCATGTGTTGAACAGTCTACTCCTTATCCAGGATTCAAAGGTGTTCTCTCGCTAACATGGCGAAGTGCTGGGGTCTGTCGCCGACGATGTAAGCCCCTCCACATAAGCTGTAGCCTCTCCCGCTGATTCAAAGCTCTTGCGGGTGCCCGCATTCCACACCACCAATCGCGCTGGATATTGCACTTGGAATCGAATATTCGCAGCTATTAATTTTTGGCAGAGGGGGGCATAAGCTTTTCGGCGTTGACTTAGTGCAGCCGAATAATCCTGGGTGACACGGATGCGCATATTCTCCCATTCCACCGCTCCCCTTTGCCGTACAGTTTTAAGCAGCTCCTCCTTCTGCGGGAAGCTGAGAAACCTTGCCAGGACCACCCGGGGTCGGCGATCATTTGCCGATTGCTTAGGCCCGATCCGGTGGGCGCGCTCCACTATAATGGGGGTGAGCTGTCCAGTTTCAGACCGCAGGGATGTTGCCAAAGCCTCCACAAACCCCGGGAGATCCTTATCGGGTACGGAGTCGGCTACCCCCAAAAGCCTTAGATTGTTCCTCCTGGACCGGTTCTCTAAATCGTCCAGTTTGAGTGCATGGTCCATGACTAGTTTGTGTGCCGCCCGAAGTTCCCATTGAAGCGTTGCCAGGTCTTCCTCGGTCTGCGTTATGCGGGTCTCGGCCTCGTGCATGCGGGACCCCAGCGCCCCTAGGGAGTTCTGGATCGCATCCATTTTCGTATGCAGAGCATCAAATTGCCCCGACAGCGCACTGGTCACCGCTGCCGAGAGCTCCGCCGTCAGGATTGGCGAGGTGGGAAGCCCAGTCGACTTCGGGGGGGGGGGGGGAGTCTGCCATTTTGGAGGCCCCGGCGTCCCGGTCTTTCTCCCTTCGCCCAAGTTTGGCCGCTGAAGCCATGGCGGTATGAAGGCAAGGTACGGTATCAGGCCCTGCGCAAGTTGTTCTGTGCAGTGGGACCCCGGCTGGCAGGGTTTCACGGCGGGATGCCATGGTTTAGGGGGCAGGGGGCCCGGAGCTCACAGCGGACACGTCCGTTCGAGCTCACCACATCACGTGGTCTCTCTCTGCATAGAGGTTTTTTTGACCACTGATGTCTTTGTGAGTCCGATTTGATTGTAGTGGCATTTTTGTCTATCGACTGGCTCTCCCTTCTTGCTGATGTTGGCGGGGGGTGGCTAAGGTCTTTTTTCCTCTATATTTGCATATGTTGTGTATATCCTTTTGGTGACAATTCCAAATTGGTTGATATTTTTTCCATTTTTTTTCCATTTTTTTCTCATATGGTATTGATTAAGAAAAAATGTTTTTCTTTTTTTTTTTTCTTTTTTTCTTTGTGCCTAACTTGGGGTTTTGATTTTTTCTTTTTAATTTTTTGGCTCCTTGAGGGATTTTTTTATTATATAGTGTTACTATGTTGTCTGCAAAACGTGCAGTTACCATTCGCTGCCAATATGTGTGGCAACCAATCATTGCAGACAGGCCCATTCTCTGTCCACACGCGCTGCTAACACCCGCTATGCAGATAGTACAGAAAATTCCTGCATTAGCTCTTAGCGCGGTGCACTCTTTCCACATTCTTGCTGCATTAATAGCTAATGTGCTTTAGTAAACATGCCCCTATCTCTCTCTCTCTCTCTCTCTCTCTCTGAAGATTCCCTTCACCTATGACCTCACTTCCTGCTATGGTCTCTGGAACTCCCTGTAGCAGCAAAGTACTTGAAATGCTGTCAGTGTGACATTGCCACTTTATCTTATATATTGTTTTCTAGTAATACATTAATTTACAAGTAGTTTGGTTGAGTGTATGGTGGATGATTGGGGTTTAACATTGAAACTACCTTTCAAATAGGCATATGGAAGTCAGCAGTGTGCTATAACATCTTGTCTTCCTGTCAGAAGAGATTGCTTAATACATTGGTACCACTAGCTTTAAGAAATATTCTCAGTAATGGGAGGGACTGCACTATCTTAGATGAGTATCTTTGGTGGAGTACTGTGTGTACTTAGAGATATGAAGCTGCTAACAGAATGGGCCATTTTCCTGCAATATGGAACTCATTTGATAAATACATGCACTTAAAGTTACGACTTCCAAATGGCTCTTTCTTTAACCAACCTGGCCAGTTTTCACAGGCCAGACCAACTGCTGGTGCAAGTTAAAAGAACTAGAAGCTGGTAATCTGTGCTGCACTGCAGTTTAGACCAGATGGAATGGTGGTTATGAAACACAGCAAATGACAACCTGCAACAACTGTGCAGCCATCCTGGCCCTTGGTAAGAGAACTGTGCTCAGCCTCAGTCTTAGTCCCCTTGAGGCAGCCATTAGGTAGCTATAGGTAGCCCTTCCCCCAAGCCATGCTGCGAACTGTAGATAGCCCTTCCCCCAAGCCATGCTGCAAGCCATGAGGCTCTGATCAGCCTGACCCTTCCCCCGCAAGCCATGAGGTAATCAGCCTGCTAAGAGAGACATTGAGATTCCAGTAGGCACCCTTCCCCCACTCCAGGTCTGAGCATAGTATTTCCCTAGCCCTGAAACCAACAGACCAGAGCATACCGGTTTGGACAGGTCACCCAGGTACCTCCCCAGGGGCTGCTGATTGGTGGGCAGGAAATACCTGTGGCAAATGGGATTGTAGAATGAGTTTAAAACTGTACTGTATATAAGGCATTGTAGGCCGTCCCTCGGGGCTCAGACCCTTGTGGAGGTTGCTGGTATCTCTGTCTGATCCTGTGTGCACATTAAAGATCCTGATTGCATTCCAGCCTGTCTGTGAGTCTTCCTTCTGTGGGTGAGTGATAGAATAAGAGCTTTTCACAGCGATTGCTGCCACAAATTGGTGCATTGGCCGGGAAATATTAAAAGAAAAGCCTCTCTCATCACACCCACGGTGGGAAGACTTCTGCTTTTGCAGCATCTGGGCCTCCACCAGTCAGGGACCGGCCCCTCCAGGTGATTAACTGTCCTTGGCGCCCCCGGGCCACTTTGTGCTCGGAAGGACACCTTGATTTGTCTGGACAGCTGGTCCCTGCGGTTGAATCCCCGATTGAAAAACCAGCTGGATAGACTGGCATCCAAACTTCCTGTCTGATCAGAGTTCTGGTGAGTACTGCTACCTTGTCTGGGGCTAGTTCTGTACTCTATCTGTGAGTCCTGGTAATTTCTGGGAACCTGTAGCAGCCTGATCAACTGCACGAGCAGTCCTAGTACGGGCCTTAGTGGCCCTGAAGCCATTGCTCGTCCTGTATCTGAATCTGAATACCGGTAAAATCTGAATATCTGAAACTGCAGTAATCTGAGATCTTTTAAAAGCGCTGCCGAAAGAAAAAAATGTAACTAAATATAGCACTTGATAAGTTAAACATACCTGAGATAAAGAATAGATCGCTGCTTCTCTTCTTTCCGTTCTGCTTGTGGAGAGTTTTCTGAAGCGTGACTGCAAGGAGAGGGCTCTAATATGCTTCCGTTCCGTTTCTAATTTGTGTTAATTTCTGCTCCGGTGTGAATTCTGCCCTCCATGTGCTCCGGTGTGGTTTTACTGCCTTTCTCTGAACCCCCGATGTAGTTTCTGTGCTCCGAGGTAAGTTTCTGTGCCCCCCATGCTGCTACTGTGTGATTTCTGTGCTCCGATGTTGAATTCTGCCCTCCATGTGCTCCGGTGTGGATCTACTGCCTTTCCCTGAACCCCCGATGTAGTTTCTGTGCTCCAACGTAAATTTCTGTCCCCCCTCCCATGCTGCCGCTGTGTTAATTTCTGCTCCGATGTGAACTTCTCTCTCCGTTGTGCCCCGATGTGAATTTCTGCCTTCTCTTGGGCCTCCGCTGAGGTTTTGTGCCTCTCGGTGCTGTCCCGGTGCACAGCTGACCCCCGCTGAATTTTCCGGTGTTCCCTTGAGCCCCCCGCTAAGGTTCCGGCCTTCCATTGGGCCCCCGCCAAATATCTCTGCCTTCCCTGAGCCCCCGCCAAGTTTCTCTGCCTTCCCTGAGCCCCCGCCAAATTTCTCTGCCTTCCCTGGGCCCCCGCCAAATTTCTCTGCCTTCCCTGAGCCCCCCGCCAAGTTTCTCTGCCTTCCCTGAGCCCCCGCCAAATTTCTCTGCCTTCCCTGGGCCCCCGCCGAATTTCTCTGCCTTCCCTGAGCCCCCCGCCAAATTTCTCTGCCTTCCCTGAGCCCCCGCCAAATTTCTCTGCCTTCCCTGAGCCCCCGCCAAGTTTCTCTGCCTTCCCTGGGCCCCCGCCGAATTTCTCTGCCTTCCCTGAGCCCCCCGCCAAATTTCTCTGCCTTCCCTGAGCCCCCGCCGAGTTTCTCTGCCTTCCCTGGGCCCCCGCCGAGTTTCTCTGCCTTCCCTGGGCCCCCGCCGAGTTTGTCTGCCTTCCCTGAGCCCCCGCTGGGTTTCCTGCTTTTAAAACCAAAAATAAATAAATAAAATGCTAACCTTTTGTTTTTTTTTTGGTTGATTGAAAGAGGTGATGCTTGGAAGTCCACCATTTCCCCTTTTTTTTTTTCCATCTGTGGAGAGCCGGTGTGGAGGAGCACGAGGAGGTAGCAGCCATCTTGTGGACACCACGTGCGTTTCTCTGCAGAGGTATTGGGCTGCCCTGGAGTGATCCTGGAGCTCCATCTAGTGGTCATTTAAAAACTAGCTGTATTTTTATCCTTATGGTTAAAGTGATCCTGGAGCTCCATCTAGTGGACATTAGAAAATAGCTAGCTATATTTCTCATACTGTATTTCTAATATCCTCATGGTGAAAGTTAGATCCTATGATACAGCTAGAGAGAGTGTCTGTGATGTATTTGTAACAAGCTGCTGCTGGGGAAGGAGAGTGTGTGAGTATTCGCTGCTGAGACGTCTCTGTTTTCTGTTTTCCCTCTTTCTTTTTCCCTTTGTGGTCCTGTGTGTTTTGTGCAGCCAGACTCTGCCTGTTACCAGGATTATATTGTATGTTGTATTCCCAGAGGTGAGATTAGAAAATTTACACTGAACATTGTGATTTGTGAATTGTGATTGGAGCATGGGGTCCGGAGGCTGAATTGTGGTGAGGGAGTATCCGGACCAGCTTCCCTGTATGGATTCATGGCTGGCCCATATAGTTAATGTACTGTTATGTAAAAATTGCTAGTGGCTCTGTGTTTGTTAGTGGCTCTGTGTTTGGTTGTGACATTAGGGAAAGAAAGTTTTTGTCCAGACATTAGGTCTTTATATTTCAGGATTGATTTTGATACTCTATCAGTAAAAGGTGAAGTTATTGACGAGTCGCCCCTGTGTCCCCAAACAGTGAAAAACACCAGGTCTACTGATTGCAGGGAAGGGGACAGTTTGGAAAAGGGGGGGGGGGGGTGGGGTTTGCTGTGTGTGGACTGTGGTACTGGTATATCAGTGAAGGAAGACAATTGCATTGTTTGATGCATATCCAATTTCATTGCTATGTTACATGCATGATCAGTGGTCAGGGAACCAGGTGTTTTGGTCACACCTCTCAGCGGTGACTGGGGGATAGTTGGAACTGCTGAAATAGTTTGCATAGCTATAGAAAGATACTGGGAGGAGTTCCTTCTTCTAGCAGATGAATGGAGGCCCATTAGAGAGGACAAAAGGAAAAAAAAAATCATCTAGGAGTCTTTCTCCTAGAGGACAAAGAACCCCAATTCACCTAGCCACACCTAGCCTGCAAACAATCCTCTTGTCATCAATTTTAATTGTAGAGTTTGAGCTTCTAGAACCATGAGGTGCCTCCTTTGAGCATCCTCAAATGTCTGCTGGAAGCAAACAAAGGCTGGAGAAAAAATCCTTATAAGATCATGAAGAAATGAATATTATTTTTAATTGTCCTTTATAGCCTGGATTTTCTCTGGTACATATATTTGGTTTTTGACTGCACATACAAACTTAAGCAAGTAATACTTCTGCATGATATGCCATCTTTGGCAGTTTATTCTGCAGACAGTAAATGCTGTGCTGATGATTGCGTTCTTTCCTGCTTGGTACATTAAACTGCCTTGATCAACTGTATTCATTTTTCTGATACTACAATGATATTGCATTCCAGATATCCACCAACCTTCTTATAAAGTATCAGTTTCATGCCTGTTTTGAACTATAAGATACAAGGTAATCACTTTGCCTTGTTAAGCTCTGTGCTGATGAATGATGAACAGGACAGTAACATCATAGGTGCTATTTAGAATAAATTCACCTGTCCTGCTGTATTTGAATTTTACATGTTGGTGTCCAGAGTTCAGGAGCACAATATATTATAGCACTGTGAGATACAAATCTTTTTAGTTTATACATTTGTACTTTGTTACCAAATATACTGGTAGGAGTACATTATGTAGAGGTCCAGTATACACAGCAATAAGATGAGTAAATATTAAATTTTGGAAAGGGGCTGATCTGAAATCGCTTGGTTCCCAAGTATATAAAGAAAATTTAGTGGAAAGATGGAACTGTGATTCCCAGAAATATTGAAATATATGAAAAAAAATTATTTACAAATATAATGATAACATTAACTCAAGTTGATTGGATAAAACTAAATCTTACTTGTCAGCAATGATCCAGGAGAGCTTTGAGAAAATGAATGAGAGAGAGGGGCAGAAGGTGAGACGACAGCCTAGGAAAAAGGCAATAAAACGTGCTACTCCAAGTGTGATGATCTGGGCCACTGGAATTCTGACTGCTCTAAGACTCCTCGAGGACCCACAAGGCCTGAGAAAACACGAACCTTGTACATTTATGCCTCTGAAGAGACATGAATAGGCAGGGGGGAATAGGCCAAGAGAAGAACCCGAGGAAGTATTGCCATGAGGCCTA
Source organism: Ichthyophis bannanicus (assembly GCA_033557465.1). Lineage (NCBI taxonomy): Eukaryota > Metazoa > Chordata > Amphibia > Gymnophiona > Ichthyophiidae > Ichthyophis > Ichthyophis bannanicus. The sequence continues at coordinate 693,131,649 of CM066032.1, read as the reverse complement.
TTCACAAATGCCTTGCAGGCCAAGAAGAACCAGAAGGAGTATCGCCATGAGGCCCAACCACCAATGCCTTGTACCCTCTTAGTCTCTCACCTCAAGAGGATCTCTTTTGACACCATAATTAATGGATAGCTTACATAAATCTTTGTGGACCACTGCATTTTCAAGATCAGTCCAAGTATTTTTAAGTTTCCTACAGTACTCTCACTGGGAACCAGGTGTACAATAGACTCTAGTCATACATGAGAGATATGTGGCTGTCATGTTAGGAGCCATATTTCTTTCTATTGGAATTGATGTATCGTTTTATATTGAAGATTGTTTAGACAGTCGCTATTTAGAATGAGCACCCATGCCAATCTAGAACTGCACCAATTAAGTTAGTGGGAAATGGACACTGTTTACAACAATACTATGTCTCTAACAATTGTTTTAGCAGCCTTGCCAGATAAGGATACATTAGTATGGTATAGAAAAAGAAAAAATTGAAGGACCTATGTATGTAGTTGGTGGAAAGTGTTGTGAGGGGTAAAGTGATATATTAAGAGGAAGGACTCTGATGGACAGTAAACTGATGAAGGTAATTAATGATGTGGAAGGACTCTGATGGACAGTAAACTGGTGAAGGCAATTTAATGATGTGAAGTGATGTATCTGGCTAATGAATATAAAAAATGATGAGCATTTTATTCAACTATGCCATCTCCAGTATCTTCAATTTAGGAAGTCATCTAGGCCCCACCACAATACTCAAAGATTGTAAGTAGGCACCTGGAGACAGGCTGGGTGCACCTTGCATCCTGATGAGCTTTGGAAAAAAACCCCGCACTGACCATGTGGTACTTCCAGATGTTTTTTTTTTGCCTTACTTTTCCTCTGTGTGTCCTGGCCAGGCATGCAGAGGCAAAGGGGGATAAATTGATGACAAATTCTCACAGGCAAAAAAAAAATTGGTGTGATTCTAAAACTTGTCAGAATTACAGAACACGCGCGTGCACTTGTCTGATCTGTAAACATGTGGAGATCAGTCAAGGGCATAATGGAATATTTCCTACCAGCAAAGGAACCTCCAGTGATAATGGATCCAGGAGTGGAAGCAGGATCTGCTGACTCCCCAGTGGCGAGACCCGTATACTGTTCTGCGGACCACCCCCACGGCTGTCAAGGTGGCTGAAGTTGCTCCGAGGATCCATCACTCTCGTGTCAAGGCCGCTGCACCAGAAATTGTTCCAGCCTGGACTTCTGTCACAGTTCCAAACCAGCCCCTACGCTTTGACACTTCTGCCCAGTACGGGGTTTCTAACAGACTGCCGACGAACTCTGGACCACCGGAGAGACTGATTTACAGACACCTTTCCTGGAACCGGGATCAGACTGAGAAAAGGTGCCTTAGCTGATATAGACTTGCTTTCAAACAAGTGCAGAGACTACTAACACAGCAGTATTACTTGCCCAAACTGCTCTGAACATGCAGACCTTTGTATACGTAACTCTCTACCTTAACTTGTCCCATTGCTGTACCGTACATTTTAACCAAGTGCCTTTTTCCTTACAGGTTGTTTCCACCCTTGGCACCCTGGTAGAACGCAAGGCGGCTGCCACGGTCATGGCCCTGACCCAATATACTCCTCTGCGGCTTGCCTCCAGTAATACAGCCCTCAACCGCCTCTAGCGGTTGAGGTCTTACTTAAAAAGGGGGGAATGAGGCAGCCATTAGGTAGCTATAGGTAGCCCTTCCCCCAAGCCATGCTGCGAACTGTAGATAGCCCTTCCCCCAAGCCATGCTGCAAGCCATGAGGCTCTGATCAGCCTGACCCTTCCCCCGCAAGCCATGAGGTAATCAGCCTGCTAAGAGAGACATTGAGATTCCAGTAGGCACCCTTCCCCCACTCCAGGTCTGAGCATAGTATTTCCCTAGCCCTGAAACCAACAGACCAGAGCATACCGGTTTGGACAGGTCACCCAGGTACCTCCCCAGGGGCTGCTGATTGGTGGGCAGGAAATACCTGTGGCAAATGGGATTGTAGAATGAGTTTAAAACTGTACTGTATATAAGGCATTGTAGGCCGTCCCTCGGGGCTCAGACCCTTGTGGAGGTTGCTGGTATCTCTGTCTGATCCTGTGTGCACATTAAAGATCCTGATTGCATTCCAGCCTGTCTGTGAGTCTTCCTTCTGTGGGTGAGTGATAGAATAAGAGCTTTTCACAGCGATTGCTGCCACACCCTGAGGCACAAAGCTAGGCTGAGATGCCAATCATAGCTAACCTCTCATTTAGTGCTATATATTCTAACTGTCCCATCTTATTTTTAGACTTTTAGCATTTGCATACAAGCATTTTAAAGGTTGTATTTTATTCGTATTAATGTGGTTATCAGTTGATAGGTGTAATTTTGAATCTTTCGGCTCTGAGTTACTTTTCTCTTTGTTGTGACCGCTCTGTCAGGATGCCCTAACCTCCCTGTTTTGCTAGTATCCTTCAAGGATACAACCTTCTGAACGATGCGCTCCTGGGTGACTGTCAGCTTTCCCCTACTATCTAGTTTAAAAACAGTTCTATCTCCTTTTTTAAAGGTTAATGCCAGCAGCCTGGTTCCATCCCGGTTAAAGTGGAGCCCATCACTTCAGAAGAGCCCCTCCTTTCCCCAGAATGTTGTCCAGGTACTAACAAATCCAAAACCCTCTTTCTTTGCACCATTGTTTCATCCACAATGTGTGGATGCTCTGGAGCTCTGCCTGCCTTTTGGGTCTTGGGGGTGCACTAGGGAGCATTTCAGAGAATGCTACCCTGGAAGTTCTGGATTTCAACTTCCTACCTAAAAGCCTAAATTTTGCCTCCAGAACCTCCCTTCCACACTTTCCTATGTCATTGGTGCCAACATGTATCAAAACAGCAGACTCCTTCCCAGTACTATATAAAATCTTATCTAGGTGGTACCTCAGGTCCGCTATCTTCGCACCAGGCAGGCATGTTACCAGGTGGTCCTCACATCCACCAGCCACCCATTTATCTGCATGCCTAATGATTGAATTACCAACCCTTCTCTCATGGGCACATGGTTGTGAAGAAACCTTCTCAGTGTGAGAGGGTTTTACATCTAGCAGACAGGTCCTAGCTACAGGATCACTTTTCTGCCAAACCAATGTGATGCTTTCCTTTCGCATGATTTCTATCCTCCTTGGCAACTGAGAGGCTGCCAGATTGGAGGAGGGACTTCAGTATTACATCCCTTTAGGTCTTGTCTATGTACCTCTTTGTCTTCCTTATGTCCTCCAAGTCTGCTACTCTAGCCTCCAGAGATCGGACTCATTCCCTGAGGGCAAAGAGTTCCTTGCACCTAGTGCGCACGTAAGACAACTCACCAAATGGGAGAAAATTGTACATGTGATACTGAATGCAAAAGACTGGTTAGCTCCCATCTCGCTGCTGGACTGCTGTCTGCATCTTAGTTTTAAGGTTTTGTTAACTATTTAAATTGTTTACTTCAAGTATATTAAAAGCGTAGCTATGTACAATTCTCCCTGGAGACAGGTCACTGGACAACCACCCCTCCCCTCAAATGAACTGATTGATAACTACTAGCTCTAGAGTGAGCAGGTGTCCCAGATGTACCCTGTAGACATCAGGTCCTACCTATTAAAATGCCTTCAGATACGCCAAAACTTATTGTTTAAGAAAAATGAGACGGCTGTAATGGATGTTATTGGAATTCACTGGGGGGAGGGGGGCAGCACTGTAATCATTTGCACAGGCTAGCAAGGTATATAGCATCTGCACAGCTCAAGAGATTAGATGGGTTGGCAAGCCTTGATTTTCAGACATGCTTATCATGAAGGACACAAAGTAAGATTCAAGGGAAATTCTTCAGAAAACCAAAAGCCACGTAGAGATGCTCCACCTGGCGCAAGGGGTCACCACTATGAGCAGATCCGGGCAGAACCATTTCAGTAAGCCTGGCGGGGATGATGTAACAAAATGGTTTCTGCTCGTATACCTCACCATTCAAAGATGGAATGGTCTGCAACAAGGAGCACACTACTACTGATCATTTGTATAGTGCCACAAGGTGTATGCAGCGCTGTACAGGCTAAGAGTCTGAAAGTTTCTTCCATATTGAAAAACTAAAAGCAATGGCCCTTCTATTGTTCTGTGTTTAAAAAGTCGAATACAGACTGGCAACACATAAGATTTTGAAAGACACATTCTGACCTTATAGATACATGTAATCATGGTCACCTATTTCATACTTATCTATTGCCTTTTCCTTAAAAAAGGGATTCCAAAGCAATTTATACAATAAAACACAATAAAACAGGTTTTACAAATGACATCCAAGTGCTATCTGCGACATCCAAGCCAGAATGTCTCATCGGTGTGTCCTAGAGGGAGAACCTAATCTAGCCACTTTCGATCAGACTGTGAATCCTCTTGGGTGGTTGATATAATTGTCTGTCTCTGTTCGCTGCTCTGTGTTGGACATGCTAAGTGTAAAATCCATCTCTGCCTGAATGGGCACAAGAGCCGTATTCTTATCGCTGTATTGACGGCTCCTTGAGATGCTCATTGGGTGTTTAAGGGACATGCTGTTTCTGATTTGCAATGGTGAATGATTGAATGTGTACATGTGTCTGGGAAAAGAAGGGATATTTTGTCCTTACTTAAGAAAGAATGTGTCTCAGTTGTGCTCCTTTGAACCATATGCTCTGAATCAAGAGAGAGTGAATGAAGTTTATCTGATTAGTGTCTGTTTGATTGGTTTATTATGGACTTTGTATGGTTGTTGTTTAGAGGATTTGATCTGTCTGTATGATGTTGATTGGTTTGTTTTAGTGAGTTGTGATTGCTGGATAGAATTGGGTACTGCATAATATTTGGTTTGGTTCTATGTGATGTGAATGGGTGTTTTGATTGTGCTTGTTTGAGCCATTTGCTTTGAATTAAGAGAGAGAGTGAATAGCGCCAATCTGAGTGGAGCTTGTTATCTGATTGGTTTATTGTGTGATGGCTTCTGGATTGCTGAGTAGTGGATTTGAATTTGTTCTTCTGATACTGATTAGTTTATTTTAGTGGATTTTGATTGGTTGTATTGAAATGGGTACTGGATAATGATTGGTCTGGCTATATTTGACTATCTAATTGGTTTATTTCTTTCCTTGGGTGGAATCCTGCCTTCTTTTTATTGTAGTGCGACTGAAGTTGGTTATGCTTGTGACGATGAAGGATCCTGAAGAGGCTTGTATACATGCTTCATCCCTGATGTAGATAAGTAATCAAATGCAATATTGCGTCGGATGTTTTGATTTTTTATGTATGATTTAAGCTGCCTTGTTAGCTTGTAATTACTATTAGTGAGTTCATTGGACCAATGATGAATGTTTAATAATCCATCCTGATAGCCTGTACATCTTGGGTTTGATACGCCTTATAAAGGTGATTTGAGGTCCTCTGAATTTTATTGATTGAATGTACTGGATGGGATTTTTGGACTATTTTTGCCCTTCCTACTGTGAAAAAAAAAAAGCAGACACATCCAAGTTTGGACACAATTCCACAAATGTGGACATGTCAGATATGGATGTCTGAGAGGCTGTCTACATTGCCATCCCTGGAATAGTTTTCAAGCCCAAGGATGCCTAAGAATAGCCTAATGGTTATAGTAGTGGGCTAGGAACAGGGTTGACAGTGTTCAAATCTCACTGCTGCCATGATTGTGAAGGGTACTGGGGATAGAAGAGTTCTATCTTCTCTACATTCTTTGAATCTTTTAGGGCCAAAATGAGCACTTTACCAATGCCTATTCCTGCCTGGAGCAGGTCTAAACTTGGACAGTGTCGCAGACGTCTCCAACATTTCTAAAATTGGGTGGGGACATTAAGTCCATTGCACTGCCCAAGACATGCCTTTACCATGCCCCCTGCCTACTTGGATGTCCCTGAAGTGGAGATGTCCTAAAAAGCCATGTGTAAACTGGCTCTGAGGACATCCCCATGATCTGGATGTCCGAATCTCATCTAGGTCTTTTAAATGACCCCAATGCATATATACCAGGTATGTCCAAAAGTACATAGATTGCGATCTACCTGTAGATCACGGAGGGGTCAGAGGTAGATCGCCAGCCCCACTTGGCTCCATCTCTCCAGCAGCTCGCCCCGTCGCTAGGAGATAGCTCGTGCCGGCAGGTTGTCTGCCGAGGGCTGATCCTTTGCCTGTCTTTTTTCCCTGCCTGCAGGAATCTTGCCTGCGGGTGTATTGGGGGCGCTTGTTGTTTTCATGCCAATAGTTTATGGGTACCCCAGGGGGCCGCCGCACGCACCCTGCGACGAGATGCCACAGACCAGGCATCATACCTGGTCTCCTGCCTCTCAGAATCACCCATTCCTGCCCCCGCCCCAACACCCCTTAGAAGTGTGTTATATACCAGGTGATATCCAGTCGCCTGTACTTCACCTGAATACACTTACCATATTAGTTGTGTCATGTGCTTGTCATTGGTCACTTTATAGTTCGCTTTCATTAAACGTTTTCAGGCAGACACAACAAAGTGTCAAGAATTTGGTGATTTTGGTGGGCTTTTCCAATTTTGTTCTAACTTGCCTATGCCTTGCCTTCGAATTGGTTCAAACCACTGTGACTTTTGTTTGCCTCTGCAATTTTATTTTGCCTAGCCTTTGCGTTGATTCTACACTTGTCACGAGGTGGATTCAGCAGAGCCCATGGAAATAGGCAGAAATGCAGGCAGTGAAGCTGACACTGACACTTCAGAGAAGCACATGTCAGGAAGTTGCTATAGGCAACACAAACAAATCAGGTCACGAGCTATAGAAACACGCCCAAGCAGCAGGAAGGCTGAGGGATCAGTAAGTGATGAAAGCCAGCTGGGAGTGGGTGGAGTTGAGACACACACAGATAAACCTAACGCACGTGTAGTTAGTAGGAGAGAAGGCAGAACGAGAACAAGCAGCTTTGGTAGAACAGAGAGACCGGAGAATGCAGCAGCTACAGGAACTTCTGGAAAGTTAAGAAACTTTGCTTTTACAGAGAATTCAAGGAGCCCAAGGCGTTCTGGGGAAAGCCCGGGTTGGAGTGAAGCCATTGAGAGAGCTGGGAAAGCTGGAAGGTTGTACTCCAAGACTGAGAGAGAGAGCCCAGGTGACTGTTATAGAAAGCAGTGCACAGAGACGTCAGAGCTCAGCAAAGGTTATCCAGAAGGTAACAGAGAATTCAGTTTGGAAGCCAGATTGAGAAAGGCTGAGAAAGCTACTTACCCAAACAACAGGCACAGGAAAGGTAAAGTCTTTTGGCCTGAAGATATTCACATATCTGGGGGAAAGTTAAAAGGCAAAACCCGTAGAAAGCTTCTGTCTTGTTCTACTCCGGTGACTGCAGCTGTACCGAGAAGCCTTAGTCAGAGAGAGCCAGAAGGTAAGCTGATTACTTCTAATAGAGGGAGAAGTGAATACAATAACTTCCCATATGGTTATCAGCATTGGAAGGGCTCCCAGGCAAGCTACTCCAGTGAATGTGGTAATTGTCTTCCACACACTTTCACGGAGGGAGAAAGAGAGTCTCTGTATGATAGGGAGAGACTGTTTAATAATATTTCTAGCTGTTCAAAGGAAGAATTGTTAGAAGCAGAAAGTGAAGATATGCAATGTGAAGTACAAGGGGACCAACCTTTTATTGAATGCATGGACTGTACGCTCACAATCGCAGATGATATCTCCTCTCTGTGTTGAACAAGCTGTGAAAACTTGCTAACCGTTGAAGCAGCAAAGAAAAGGTTTTGTTTGCTCTGAAAAGTTGCTAACCATTGAAGCAGCAAAGAAAAGGTTTTGTTTGCTTGGAAAAGGACTGTTTAAAATACCTTTGTATTGAGTGTTAAGAAGCTGAAGATAAGCAATTTTTGTTCACGTTTGTTTCTTTATTTTGTGCCCAAAGTGGGGCTGTCTACCTTATTTTTACCACTAAAAGAATCCTCCCGGAAGGGGAATAAAACCTGTCTTTAAGCCTTACCACAAGTCCACAACTCATTTTTTTGACTGGCTGGTGAAAACTACAAATCCCAGAGTGCCTAGCAAGGCTCTCTACACCTTTTCAGGCTGGTTAAACACAAGGCCTCAGCATAATACCCTGCTGCTACCTGTAGGGTCACGCGCTGGGTGACACACTACAATTTTATTTCGACTAACCTTTGCGTGATGAAAGAAAAAGTTGAAGCAGCATTGAAAGCCTTATCAAAGAACAAAGCACCAGGCATTGATGGCATTCCTATAGAAGTATTGCAGCAATCTGATGCAGCTGTTACCATACTTACAAGGCTCTGCCAAGAAATATGGAAGACAACATCATGGCCAACTGACTGGAAAAGATCTGTGTTTATACCAATACTAAAGAAAGGTGATCCAACTGACTGTGGAAATTATCGAACAATCGCTCTGATCCCACATGCCAGCAAGATTCTACTGAAGATTATTCAAAAGAGACTACAACCATACGTGGAACAAGAACTACCTGAAGTGCAAGCAGGGTTCAGGAAAGGGCGAGGAACGAGAGACATCATTGCGGATGTGAGATGGATCCTTGAAAAGACTAAAGGATACCAAAAGGATATCTATTTGTGCTTTATCGACTATAGCAAGGCTTTTGACTGTGTAAACCATGAGAAACTCTGGGCCACATTAAGAAGCATGGGTATACCAGAACACCTGATCGTTCTCTTGCGCAATCTGTACATTGATCAAGAAGCAACAGTTCGAACGGAACAAGGAGAAACAGAATGGTTTAAAATAAGCAAAGGTGTAAGACAAGGCTGCATACTTTCCCCCTACCTGTTTAATTTATATGCAGAACAAATCATCAGAGAAGCAGGATTGTATGAAGACAACAGAGGTGTGAAGATTGGTGGAAGACTCATCAACAACCTTCGCTATGCTGATGATACTACATTACTGGCTGAAAGTGAAGATGATCTGAAACATTTGCTTCTCACAATCAAAGAACATAGTCTCAAAATGTGCCTGCACCTTAATGTAAAGAAGACAAAGATCATGACAACTGGCATAATCAACAGGTTCATCTTTGAAGGAGAAGAAATTGAAATTGTGAACAACTTTAACCTACTTGGATCAACTATCAATAAAGAAGCAACAAGCAGTCAAGAAATCAAACGATGCATTGCTCTTGGCAGAATGGCTATGAAAGACCTAGATAAGATTCTCAAGAGCAGAGATGTCTCTCTCCATACAAAGATTCGACTTGTTCAAGCCATGGTATTTTCAATAACATCATATGGATGTGAAAGCTGGACAGTGAAAAAGACAGACAGGAAGAAAATTGATGCCTTTGAATTATGGTGCTGGCGGCGAATACTGTGTATACCATGGACTGCCCGAAGAACAAACCAGTCGGTACTAGAGGAGATCAAACCTAAGCTTTCTTTAGAAGCTCAGATGACAAGACTTCGACTTTCATACTTTGGACACATCATGCGAAGAGAGAGATCATTAGAGAAAGACATCATGCTTGGCAAGATAGAAGGTCAACGCAAAAGAGGAAGGCCAGCAATGAGATGGATCGATACAATACCAGCAGCTACGGGTACCAGTCTGTCAACAATGAGCCGCCTGACTGAAGACCGAACACAATTTAGGATAGATATCCAGAGGGTCGCCATGAGTCGACTCCGACTCGACGGCACTTAACAACAACAACAACCTTTGCGTTGATTCTACACTGTATGCAGAATTTATTAAATCGCGTGTGGTGGTATTTGAACTTGTTTGGTGGTATTTGATTTTATCTGGTTTGCTGGACAGGTGTTTGAGTTTTTTGATGATTGTTTGGTGGTATTTGATTATTGGTGCCAGTATGATGAATTCTTATTTTTTACTTTTAGAACGGCATGTGTGGTTTTGGCATCTCTAGTCCTTGTATTGCACATCATCCAGAGATCTTCTGTTCCTGTTGATCTTTAATACTTTGGGACAGTGACAGCCACCCCAGTATAACGAAGATGAGTGTTCCAAAGAAGAGCAAAACCTACCACTTTCATGATGAATGGGAAATTGACTACTACTTCATCATGGTGAAAGAAAAGTGTTGTTGTCTTATTTGTAACGCCCCAGTATCCTTGCCCAAAAAGGGTAATCTGGAACGTCATAAGGCTCTGCATAGCAATACGTTTGATGCTGATTTTCCACTCAAAAATGAAATTCATAAACTGAAGCTCAAAGAACTTAAATCGAAATTGGCTACTCAGCAACAGTTGATGGTGAAGCCAAGGTCACATTCGGTCCATGCAACCATAGAATCCTTCAAGGTCAGCAACCTGATCGCAAAGAAATGCAAACTTTGCACTGAAGGGGAATTTGTAAAAGATTGTTTTCTTGAAGCAGCTGACAATCTTTTTGAAGGATTTAAAAATAAGAAAGAGATCATAGCTGCTATTCAAGATGTACAATTGTCAAGAAACACCATCGTGCAGCGAATAGAAAAGATGTGTGGAGACACAACTGTACAATTGTTGGAGGATGTTTCAAATTGTGGTGCTTTCTCACTCCAACTGGATGAATCTAAAAAATAAGAGACATAGCCCAGTTACTAGTCTTTATCCGGATGGTTTTTGAAGACTTCAGTGTTAAAGAAGAACTACTTGGAATGATTTCTTTAAAAGGGAGAACTACCGGTCAGGAAATATTCAGTTCTTTCCATTCTTTTGTGACAAAGTGTAATCTTTCATTTGCATAGACTTGTTTCCATCACTACTGATGGAGCAAGAGCAATGACAGGTGAGGTTAACAGTTTCAGAGCCCTCTGTAGACAGCATGACGACTTCCCAGATTTCCTTTCTTACCACTGCATCATTCACCAGCAAGTTTTGGCAAGCAAGAGACTCAATACAAAGACCGTCATGGATATCACTTTCAAAATTGTAAATTCAATTCGTGGAAGATCACTTCAAAGACGATTTTTCAATCTTACTCTTGATGAAGGGGCAGCGGAAATCATTTTGCACACAGATATAAGGTGGCTAAGTAGGCATGATTTTCTGCAAAGATTTTGTGATTTGCTGAATGACATAAGTTTTTTGAAGGAGAGGGGAGATGACCAAGCAGAGTTGGAAGATGAGGAGTGGTTATGTGATCTGGCATTTCTCGCTGACTTTACAGGCAAACTAAGTGATATGAACCTTGAACTACAAGGTAAAAACAAATGCTTTGGTGAGATGAGTACTGTTTCATCCTACAAGACAAGTCAAGAGTAAGAATTGTTTTGGAAGTTAGTGCCTAGAGACAAATTTCCCAACTTGAGAAGATGCAGTGAAGCTGTACACTCCTGTTTCGGTTCAACTTATTTGTGTGAATCTGCGTTTTCCCATCTGAAAATAACAAAGAGTGCACAACATTCCAACATGACAGATGAACATCTCCAGGATTCCCTGAGACTGGCCTTCACGCAATATTCACCCAACTTCACAAAGCTGATGGATGAAATGCAGGCTCAGACATCTCACTAATGAGCAAGAGTGAAATATTAAAGATTGTGCAAGATCAGCCTGGATCAATACTCAACCTAAATTTAACACAAATTACTCAATAAAAGTTAAAGAAATTTATTAATACAGTTAAAGAAAGTTATTACTCAATAAAACTTTAAGAAAAAATGTACTTTCCATTTCCCCTCGCAGTTCTTACTGGATCTTTGTCTCTCTGTTTTGTTTTTGCTTAATTTGCTTAACAGCTGATCACATCCAAGTAAATGACAGAAGGTTCATTAAAATGTGTGCGGTGGGGGGGAATCCTTCAACTTTATTGGGTTAAAATTTAATTTGAAACTTAATTTTCATGGTGGTAGATCACCGGCACTTTTGGCCGGAAAAAGTAGATCACGACCTGTTTGAAGCTGGACATGCCTGATCTATACAATATATTCTTATAAATGCAGGAGTAATTAAAAATCCACTACTATTGTCTTATAAATTCATTAATTTGATAAGCATAGCACAATAGTTTTGCTTTGCCCCCAAATGAAATCAGCTTTTGTGATCACTGCCTAATAATTCCTATGTTCTGCCTGTATACAGTCTGCCTGTAGTCTGCCTGTATATAGTCATTTAACTAAGTAGCCTGCTGCTATGTAGCCTGTATATAGTTACCCCAGTTAATCAAGTTATAAACCCTGTTTCTTGTAAGTATAGTTCAGACGCCGTCTTCACTGTACAAAATTGTTCTAATGCAAACCGAGCTGATTTTAAAGAGCGCGGTATAGAAAAACCTAAAATAAATAAATAAATAAATAAATCTGAAGATCACTCTTCTTTAGCGCCCAAGAGCATTTAACTCTGCTGCCAAAGCACTCCAGGCCCTGAATTCACAACCCTATGATTCTAAACCGTGGACCCTACCAAGTATATGAATGTGTTATCGTTGCAGGATGACTATGGCCCATGCTTGAAAGCCAGATGAGATGTGATTGATGTCCTATTACATTCTGTGACAGGATGTGAGAAGATGGCAGGAGGTCTAGTGCTAGCTATGCCAATCTTTCAGCAGCCTACAGCGGCCAGCCACCGGCATGTTCGCAGCCCTCCTGAGGAATAAGGCATGTAGCACCATACTGGTGGTCTGTATGGAAGCATGCTGACCAAACTGTACATCAGATGATTTTAATAAAGACACACAGAGTTCTAAAAAAGTCAATAATTGTATTTCTCAAGGAGGAAACAGAGATGCTTGCGGCATAATTCTATATTTGAATTGCAATGTTGGCAGTTCTGAGTACTTCCAGTAACTTTAAGAAATACTATGAATGGTTTCCTGGTGTGTCACTGTTTTGTAATGATAATGAAACCAGAAGAGTTTTCTTGATTAGTTACAAGAAAAGAGAGCTGCTTCTTTGTAATTGAAGCAGATATGCAGGTCGTTGAGTTTTAAGTCATAATTTTGGTTACACTTGAACATCTCACTTCAGTACGCTGTATGAGGGTAATTTTATAAGAATATAAGATATGCCATACTGGGTCAGACAAAGGGTCCATCAAACCCAGTATCATGTTTCCAACAGTGGCCAATTCAGGTCTCAAGTACCTGACGAGTTCCCAAAGGTATACACGTTCCATGCTGCTTGTCCAATGAGTAACAGGGTATGTAGGTTAAGGCAGTCAAAACACGCCTATTTTAAGCCTATTTTATAAAGATAAGTAAGCACCTACTTGTCTTTTATCAAATACTAGTAGAAGAGGCAGAAATTGTGATAGCAGATGTAAATGAACATGCATAAAGCAGATAAGTATGCACTTTAAGGCATTTTATTATTTATGCATGTACTTGTGAACTCCGCCTGCGCTCCACCAAGACTGCGCCCCTGGCTACACCTATGGGCAAAATATGCACCTCATGCCAAAACGTGTATTTTTGCACCAGTTGGAATGTTATAAGAGGCCATTAATGCACCTAAACTGCTACATCTACATGCAATTACATGTGTAAGGTGCGTGTACATGCATCTACATGTGTAAGGTGCGTGTACATGCATCTACATGTGTAAGGTGCGTGTCCTTGACATTCTGCTGATCAGTGGTGGCAGGGTAGCTCTGCTGTGCTCTCCTTTGTGCGGAGGGGAAAGCTACTGAAAGTTCAGGGTATGATCTCCCCTGGGTATTTTAGGACAAAGAGCACTAGATAGCATGCTTACAACACATTGTTTTCATTCACTTAAATAGCAGGAGGATTTGTTTTAAAATATTAGATACAGGCAGATTTTCTAGGCTGCAGAACAAAGGCAGAGGTTTTACCATGAGCTCAGTGAAAGCTACAGGGAATGTCCCACCTTCAGAGGTGTTGCTTATTTTCTGCCCGTATCATTTGTCTACCTAACCACTAACAGCATTGTCCTATTAATATCTGAATTAGTCCACTATGAAGTGTCATTTGTGTCTTAGAAAAACCTCAAGGCTACCCTCAAGAGATGGTGAGGGGTGGAGATTGCAATGGTCTCCTGCATGTGGCGCTCTCCAGTGCCACTTGCAATTGATCAGATAAATTCTCCATTGATATCGGTGGTGAGAACATGTAAGGTGCCATGCTGGGTCAGTCCATTGGTTCATTCCTTTCTCCGACCGTCGTAAAGTGGGATAATTAGGAAATACCCAACAGATCTTAATGGGGAAGTCCATTACTTGTTGTTTACTCCAAGTACTAGATGACAATTTCCTTTGTCTTGTACATGTACACAGTCAATAACTGAAAGCTCCAGGCAGTGCCAATGCAAGGAGATGAGGCTCCCTAGGCAAACCTTGTTTCCCCCTAGGCAAACCTTGTGCCCCATCCCCCTCTGGCACCCATCGTTGCCACTGCTGCCCCTTTCCCTGACATGCAGCTGTGTCAATGGCCTCAAACAGCCCCGCGGCATTTATCTTGAAACTTGGCGCTGCAGGGCAGTTTGCTTCCACACCCTCCAATGCCCGATGCCGAATTCCTTTGCAAACAGGAAAATGACATTGTATGGGCAGAGGGGGTGGAAGTAAACAATCCCACGATGCTGAAATTTCAAGTAAAGCACCACAGGGTTGTTTGTGGCCATTGTAACTGCTGCATGTCCTGAGAGGTGGGGCAGCGGCCGCAATGGACACCCCTGGAGGGCTGGCACTCCCTAGTTTGCCTAATAATGGTGCCGGCCTCACTCCAAGGGAGTCTTCACGCTGAACACAAATTAAAATAGGTCCCAAGTTGATAAAAAAGAACCCCAACATTTCACTATACTTTTCCCAGTCCACCACCAGCACACCAGAACCATGGCAGCCATCCCATAAGGAGATGTTACAGCAAAACAGTATCCACTCCTCTCTACACTACGATGTTATGGTTCTGAAATCAGGAGCATACTGGACCAGTGAGGGCTCTAAAAGGATCCTTACAATGATACCCAATACTCTAAGGCTGTTAGTGTTATAAGATGATGGCAAGAGCCATGGGAAGGCAAGAGTGCATAAAGAGGGGTATGACCATCAGAAGAAAGGAGTCATTAGTCAAAGCTCATCTAAAATACTATGCTGGCTGCACCAGAAGCTGTATGAAGTAGGATTTATCGTCCTTAAATATGTATTTATTTTACATTTCTTATATACTGCCTTTCATGATATCAAGGCGGTTTACATTGAACAAACTGAAATTACATTGAACAGGGCATTATAACTTGGAGATAACTATTTTACATGGAACATGGGCAATGGAGAGTTAAGTGGCTTGCCCAAGACCACAAGGAGCACCTGTGGGACTAGAAACCCCAGTCCTTCCGGCCCAAGGTTGCTTGTCCTCTAGTGGGATTTGAACCCCCAACCTTCCAGCCTGAGGTAACTTGCCCCAACCACTAGGCCACTCCTCCACTCCTGTATATCCTGGAGGAGAGGAGGCAGGGCTGTCCCATCCACTAGGCGGTCATCTCGAGTGGCAGACCGTGGCAGGTGGCAAGGCAGCTTTGTGCCCTCCTTTGGGTTTGTGGTAGGCTATGTGCTTCAGCACACATGGCCTGCAATGTCTAACCCTCCTTGAATGCAACTTCCTGTTGGAGGGGGGTCAGAAGCGGCAGGCCTTGTGTGCCGAAGCTCATGGCCTGCCGTGAGCACCAAAGTGGTGGCACAAAGTCACCACTTTTAAACTGCTGCCACCACCGGCCCCCCCAGAAGAAGCAATCATCAGTGGCTCCATGTAGTGAGAGGGGCAAGGGGCAGTCGCTCGGCATGTGGGGGGCCAGAAGTGTGGCGTGGGGGACATCATGGCCGGGGCTCCAGTCTGGGGTGGTAGAAAGCCTGAGAGGAGGGAAAGAGCAGAAATAATAGAGACAGAGATGTTCACATATCTCAAGGGGATAATAATGCACAAGACGCAAACACTTTCAGTAGAAAGGAACCTCTAGAAGAAAGAGTCCCCTATGATACTGAAACTGGAGAGCACCTGACTCAAGGGTGATGTAAGGAAACATTTCACAAAAAGCACACGATACATGGAATGGCATTACAGAGGATACAGTGGAATTAAAAATATGGGGCCCACTATTCAAAAATAGCTCAGTGCCTAAATTAAGGCCTAAGAGGTCAATTCCATGCTGTATGTGCCTGGCCTGTCCGGGCGTTCAGAATCAGGTGCAACCGACCGGGACGTGCAGGCTAGGCCCCAATTCTGGGCTCCCGGATGTCCAGTACACTACCTGGCTAATTCATCCAGGCTCCGCCATGAAGCGACAGTGGCATGGCATCCAGTTGCCATGCCACTGCGGCTCCATGCAGGGGCTGCCATCACCGGCTACCCGCCAGACCCTTCTTTCCCTGCAGCCCTATCCCCGATCGGGCCTTCCATGGCAGGGTTGGGCTGAGGGGAATCCCTTCACTTTTTCTCCACGCCCTAGCGCCACTGTCCCCCGTCTATCCTGGTGGACTTGGACGTAGATGGCCGTGACTGGAATTGGCCCTGCACATCTGGGTTGTGTGCCCTGCCCCACCTCCAACCCACCCACTCTCTTCTCTGTTGCTGCCCCTGCCCGCCCCCGTCCAGAGCTCCCTGCACATCCCCTATGTATATGTGGGGAGCTTTGGGCGGGGAATACGGTCCTGTCGTTTAGCGGGGATGGACATCCAAACTGAATGTCCATTTCTGCTAAATGCAGCTCAGAATCTACCCCTAAGCATCTAAATTTTCCACCCACATTAAACCATCCCTGCTAACACCCACTTTTTATGCTCTGAAATTTAGGAGTTTAGTGAAATTTTGACTATAAATTTAGGGCCCCTTTTACTAAACCTTGTTAACTGGTTAACACATGGTTTAGCACAGAGGTACTCAAATCCAGTCCTGGAGGGCCACAAACCAGTCAGGTTTTCGGGATATCCCTAATGAATATGCATGAGATAGATTCAAATACAATGGAGGCAGTGCATGCAAATATATCTCATGCAAATTCATTAGGGATAGCCCAAAAACCTGACTGGTTTGCAGCCCTCCAGGATTGGATTTGAGTACCTCTGGTTTAGCATGTGTTTGCCGACTGTGATAAGTGCTAATATATCACCATGCTGCCATCAGTTAAAACATACATTAACTGGCAATTGTGTGCTACTGTGCAGAGTGGGCAGATTATGGGCAGAGCCTGGGCTAGGAGAGCACAGTAGCATGCAATCATAGCATGGCACTTAGCACGTGAAACTGTGTTGTTGCACCACACGTTAACTGCTGGGAAAAAGCAGATTATGCCCCAATAGCTAATGCTGAGACTTTGCACTTAACGTATGTTTGCTTCACATGTTAAGTGCAAACTTTTAGTGGGCTTTAGTAAAAGGAGTCCTTAGGCACTCAGACCTGGTAAATTTTCAGAGAGGCCAAGCAAAGGGATCCTTAGTGGTGGGCAGGTGAGGACAAAGCTGAAGTTTGAACAGGATTCTCAAGTTATAACAGATATTGAAAGAGCAAATTAAGACCTTTACTAATTAGCCATAAATAATTTTTATATTTATAATCCTTTGATTACTACTTCATAGGAGAAAGAAATTCAAGATTATGAAAGAAAATCACTTTATGTATCAACTAATACACGCATATGAAGAATAGCTTGCGAACAGAAGAAATTCCTTTCAGGAAAAACAGACTTAGGGGCATATTTACTAATGGGCTCTATCAGATAGCGCAGGGTTCAGCGTATACCAAGTGTGCCATTGTAAAAGGTACCATGCAGTAAACATGTGACCATCTTGAAAATCGCATACTACCCGAATAACATGGGTTGTGGCAGAGCATGCATATTGCAGGTAGCGTGAGTGGTTTTGTCACGTGTTCCCTGGAGATGTGGCACTTAGTGCAGGAGCATTTAATTGCCACCTCAATGGGCAGCATTAAGTGCATCCATGCTTCTTGCACCAAACAGGAGGCAAACGGGGGCAGCAGGTAACCCATGCTAGCAACATGGTGACATACCAGCCACACCTCTGTTTTATAGTATGGGTCAAGTGCTGTGCCTGTGCCCGTTTTCAAGGCTGAATGTACACTAACGGTGAAAATTTTAACAAGCATGCCTCTTAGCCAACAGAAGATGATATAATATGTGATCAACTTTGGGGGTTATTTTGGAAGCCCTGTTCCTGCTTTGGACTTCTGAAAATGGCATACATAAGAACACAAGATATGCAGGACTGGCCCATCCACTAGGCGAGCTAAGTGGTTGTTTAGAGCGACAGATGTCTGTGGGCAGCACAGCATCCTTGGCAGACTAAACCTCTCCAACAGGATGTTGTGTCAGAGGGGAGTCAGAGGTGGCAGGCCATGTAGACTGAAGCATAAGGCCTGCCATGGGCTGCTGACACTGCCTTCACTGAGCCTAGCTGCCCCCACCCCCCTGACCTCACAGATGGAACTAGTGACAGCAGGATGGGGAGAGCCAGTGGGGGCGGACAGGGCGGCATCTAGGTGGAGCGGGGGTGGAGCAGGGGTGGAGCAGGGGTGGGCCAGCCCGGCAGGATGTACAGGGCCGATTCAGGTCACGGCCCTGTACGTCCTACCAGGCCAAAAGGGACATGCTGCTTATTTCACCTCGAAGGTGGAATAAGCAGCACCGACATGGCGATCTGAGCCAGGAATTCCACCCCCCCGGGGCCCAGGCCAGGTGCAGGGGGGTTTCCACCACCCGATCCAGGCCCCGGCTGGCCAGCAGTGAGTCAAGCAGCAGGGAAGGGGGGGGGGGGCTCTGAGCCAGGGGCAGCTAGTGGAGCCTGGGGGGAAAGATGTCTCCGTAGGCAGGCAGGGGCATGCCAGGCCATCCTCAGACCCAATTCCATGTACTGCAGGAATGTTTTGTTCCAATGGTCCAGAATCAGATCTAAATGGGCCTGTCTTGCTTGAGGCCATCTGGACAGCCCAGACGTGCCCCTATGTGAATCAGGCTCCACATCTAAAAAATATTAAAGCTATAGAATTACAGGGCTTAAAAGGGAGAGAGGAGATACTGTGGGTTAAACTAGAAAGAGGAAAAGGGAAATCCATTTGCGTTGGAGTGATATACAGATCCCCCTCATAGGAAGAAGTGGATGGAGATTTAATAGAAGACATACACAGCATTGCCATTTATTTATTTAGACAGTTTTGTATACCACCTTATCCTTCAATCAAAGCGGTCACAACACAATTGGGGGATACATTTAACACATGGGGATATGAGACACATACACTAATACTTACAGGGAACATGGGCAATGGAGGGTTAAGTGACTTGCCCAAGACCACAAGGAGCATCTGTGGGACTAGAAACCCCAGTCCTTACGGCTCAAGGTTGCTGTCCTCTAGTGGGATTTGAACCCCTGACCTTCTGGCCTGAAGTACCTTGCCCCAACCACTAGGCTACTCCTCCCTCTAGCATGAAAGGAAACGTGCTACTGGAGCACTAGGCTACTCCTCTCTCTGCCATGAAAGGAAACGTGCTACTGATAGGTGATTTCAATATGCCGGATGTTGATTGGCACATCCCTGCTGTGGTGTCATCTAGAAGTAACGAGATCCTGAATTCTCTACAGGGAGAACTATTCAGGCAACTGGTAACAGAACCCACACATGAAGGGGCCATACTAGAGTTGGTGCTTACCAATAGAGAAAATGTTTCTGATGCTACATTGAGAGGTCATCTCGCATCCAGTGTTCACCAGATGGTGTGGCTCAGTATTAGGACTAGGGCTAATAAAATCCATTAATAACCAAGGGTTTAGGAAAACTGAGTTCGCCAAGATGGGACAATACCTCAAAGAGTCATTAGCGGGATGGGAACAGCTGGGGGATGTAGAAGAACAGTGGACATAACTGAAAGGGGATATTTTAAGGGCAACAAACCTTTTTGTTAGAAAGGTAAATAAAATATAAAAGGAAAAGGTGGTTGCTATGGTTCTCAAAAGAAGTAGCTAGAAAGGTGAAGAAAAAGAGGGAGGCCTTCAGGAAATACAAGAGATCACAGAGAGAGGAAGACAGGCATATATATTTGGAAAAACGTACAGAAGCTAACAAAATAGTCAGGAAAGCAAAAATACAAAAAGAAGAAGAAATAACCAATGCAATAAAATGGGGGGATAAAACATTTTTTAGTGAGAGGAGGAAGGGCAAAAGTGGTATTGTCAGACTCAAGGGTGAAGTGGAAGAATATCTAGAAGCTAATGAAGATCAGGCAGAATTGCTTAACAAATATTTATATTCTGTGTTCACAGATGAAGGGTCAGGAGCAGGACCTCAGAAAACACCACAAATAGGAACAGAAGTAACAGGGAGCTCAAATGATTTTCAGAAGACTATTCATAAGGAACTAGCTAAACTAAAAGTAGATAAAGCGATGGGACCGGATGGGATACATCCGAGAATACTGAAGGAACTTGTGAACGTCCTAGCAGCTCCACTGACTGACCTTTTCAATGCCTCTATGGAGTCAAGAGTGGTGCCAGAGGACTGGAGAGAGGCACATGTGGTCCCATTACACAAAACTCATTATATCAAGGCTTTCCTCATCAGACACTACACCCACTACAGATGATACAAAACACCACAGCACGCATCATCACAGACACCCCAAGAACCGAGCACATCACTCCTATCCTACAACAACTATACTGGCTTCCAATGGTGGCAAGAGCTAAATACAAAATAATCATGATAATCTTCAAAGTCATTCACCATCTCTCAGCAGATGTACTCCAAAACATTATAACAAGAGACATCAGCAATAGATCAAGAAGAACCAATAACAACAACATGATCGGCACACCTGCAGGCTACCACAAAACCAAACAAACAATCTCAAAAAGAGCACCATCACTACTGGCATCCTCAATATGGAACTCCCTACCATTGAGCCTGAGAGCTTTAGAAGACCTCACAGACTTCCGCAAAGACCTCAAAACATGGTTATTTATAGAAACCTATGAGCATTCAAGCAACATCTCTTACCCAAACAGCAACACTACTACCTCCACCAACTAAACACACACCCATCCCATCCACACACACAAATTCAACACACCTCATTAGTAAATACCTTTATGTTAAATGTTACTTCAATTGTACTGTCTAAACATTGTCTAAATGTCTAAATACTGTTACATAACTGTGCTGTCTAAATGATTACACGTACCCTAATGTTAAATGTAACCCTCCAATTGTGATGTGACGTGACCACCTTGATTGAAGGAAAAGGTGGCATACAAATCTGTCTAAATAAATAAATAAAAGTGGAAGTAAGAATGAGGTTGAAAACTACAGGCCGGTTAGTCTAACTTCTGTGGTGAGTAAATTATTGGAAACACTGCTAAAAGAGAGAATAGTGAGGTTTCTGGAGTCCAAGAGATTGCAGGATCCAAAGGCAGGTCTTGTCAGACAAATCTGATTGATTTCGTTCACTGGGTTACCAGGGAGTTGGACCAAGGGAGAGCCCTAGATGTGGTGTACTTAGATTTCAGTAAAGCCTTTGACACTGTTCCCCACAGGCTACTTAAACAAACTGAGCACCCTAGGGATGGACCCTAAAGTTACTTATTGTATTAGAAATTGGTTGAGTGGGAGGCAGCAAAGGGTACAGATAAATGGAGCTCACTCTGAGGAGAAGGAGGTTACCAGTGGTGTGCTGCAGGGATCTGTCCTTGGTACGGTTCTTTTTAACATCTTTGTTAGTGATTTAGCAGAAGGGCTGTTGGGTAAGGTTTGCCTGTTTGCGGATGATACCAAAATCTGCAATAGGGTAGACACACAGGAAGGATTAAATAACATGAGGAGGGATCTAGCTAAGCTTGAAGAATAGTTGAAAATTTGGTAGCTGAGATTTAATGCTAAAAAATACAGGGTCATGCATTTGGACTGCAAAAGTCCAAGGGAGCGGTACAGTGTAGGGGAAGAAGTACTTCTGTCCACAAAAGAAGAGCGAGACCTGTGCATGATTTTTGAGAAATTCAAGGTAGCGGCAGAGAACTGCACATTCAAGAAGTTTGGAGATGAATGGGAGAAGGGAGATGGATCAGTAATTAGAAGGGCAAATAGGGTCAAGTAAAGACTTTTTGAGAAGAGGAGTGATCACAGCATGCTTGAAGGCTGCAGGGAAGGTTGCAGTAGTGAGCGAAAGGTTGAGAATATGTGAGATGAAAGGGATGACAGAGGAGGAGATGGAGTTGAGGAGATGGGTGGGGAGAGGATCAGAAGAACAGGTAGTGAGTTTGTTGGAGGAAGGAAGAAGAGAGGTTTCCTCTTCGGAGATTTTAGAAAAGGATGAAAGGGTGGTAGAGGTTGAGAGGAAAAGTTGATACTGGAGAGGGGGAAGAGGAGGTGAAGGAGATTTACAGGGGAATTGAAGAGTAATCTTATGGACTTATTCTTGGAAATAGTCGACTAGGGTCTGGACAGAGAGAAAAAGAGGGATTGGAGGCTGAGGTGCCTTAAGTAGAGAATTGAGTGTAGATAAGAGACGGTGGGAGTTAGTGGCAAGAGAGTTAGCTAGATGTTAAAATGGATAAAATAGTTTCGCTTAGCGATTGAAATGGCAGACTGGAAAGAAGTAAGCATGACTTTTAAGTGAAGAAAGTCAGAAAGGGAACGAGATTTGGGCCAAGTGTGCTCAGCTGAGTGGGCACAGGAGTGTAGTTAGCAGGTAGTTGAAGACAGCCAGGGCTGAAGTGAAGGGCGTCTCACAGGATGTGCTATGGGTGGAGCAAGAGTATCCAGAGTACAGAAGAAAGCAGTATTATACGAAGCTATGGCCTCAGACTTAGAGGACAAAGTGGAAGAAAGAAGAGATGAGACAGTAGTGGATAGAGTCAGTGGATCAATAGAACATAAGAACATAAGATATGCCATACTGGGTCAGACCAAGGTCCATCAAGCCCAGTATCCTGTTTCCAACAGTGGCCAATCTAGGTCGTACCTACCTAGCAGTTTCCCCAAAAGACACAGGTTCTGCAATGCTTGTACTGGTTCAAGCATTGATATCCTGGGTCCCTTCTTAATAATGGTTTATGGACCTTTCCTCCAGGAACTTGTCCAAACCTTTTTTAAACCCAGCTACCCTAACAGCCTTTACTACATCCTCAGGTAACAAATTCCAGAGTTTGATTACACGTTGAGTGAAAAAATATTTTCTTTTATTAGTCTTAAATAGTTTACCCTGTAGCTTCATTGCATGTTCCCTAGTCTTTCTATATTCTGATAACGTAAACAATTGATCTACGTTTACCCGTTCCACTCCGTTCATTAATTCATAGACTTCTATCATATCTCCCCTCAGCAGTCTCTTTTCCAGGTAAAGAGCCCTAACCTTTTTAGCCTTTCTTCATAGGAGTATCCTTCCATCCCCTTTACCATTTTGGTGGCTCTTCTCTGAACCTTTTCTAATAACGCTATATCCTTTTTAAGATACGGCAACCAGAATTGCACACAATATTCAAGGTGCGGTCTCACCATGGAACGATATAGAGGCATTATAATATCTTTTGTTTTATTTTCCATTCCTTTCCTTATGATACCTAGCATTCTATTTGCTCTCTTGGCTGCCGCTGCACACTGGGCCGAGGGTTTAAACATGTTATCCACAATGACGCCTAAATCTTTTTCCTGGGTGGTGGTTCCTAATGTGGAACCTTGCATTGTGTAACCATAGTTTGGGTTGTTCTTCCCTAGGTACATAACTTTGCACTTGTCCACATTAAATTTCATCTGCCATTTTGATGCCCAATCTTCCAATTTATCAAGATCCTCTTACAATTTTCCACAATCTTCTTGGGTTTTAACAACTTTAAATAGTTTTGTGTCATCTGCAAATTTGATAACCTCACTCGTTATTCCACTTTCCAGGTCATTTATGAATATGTCAAAAAGCAGCGGACCCAGCACAGATCCCTGGGGTACACCACTATTCACCTTTCTCCATTGGGAAAATTGGCCATTTAGCCCTACCCTCTGCTTTCTATCTTTTAACCAGTTCTTGATCCACAGTAGTACACTGCCTCCTATCCCATGACTCTTTAGTTTTGCCAAAAGTCTCTGATGAGGGACCTTGTCAAAGGCTTTCTGAAAGTCCAGATATACTATATCAACCGACTCACCTTTGTCCACCTGTTTATTCACACTTTCAAAAAAACATAACAGATTAGTAAGACAAGATCTTCCTTGTCTAAAGCCATGTTGGCTGTCTCCCATTAGGCCATGACTATCTACATGCTGAGTAATTTTATTCTTTATGATGGTTTCTACCATTTTTCCCGGTACTGACATGAGGCTTACCGGTCTGTAGTTTCCCGGATCACCCCTGGAACCCTTTTTAAAAATTGGTGTTACATTGGCGATCCTCCAATCTTCAGGTATTAGAGATGATTTTAATGATAGTTCACAGATTACTAATAGCAGGTCTGCAATCTCATATTTCAGTTCTTTCAACACCCTTGGATGTATACCATCCGGCCCAGGTGATTTGCTACTCTTCAGTTTATCTAATAGTTGTAATACATCTTCCCGATGTATCGATATTTCCTTCAATTCTTCCGCATCTTTAAATACCACTTCAGTCATGGGTAACATCCCTACATCTTCCTCAGTAAAGACCGAAGCAAAGAATTCATTCAGTCTCTTCGCTATCTCCTTGTCGCCTCTTAGTGCCCCTTTAACCCCTCTATCATCTAATGGTCCAACCGACTCTCTCACAGGTTTTTTGCTACGAATGTACTTGAAAAAAATCTTTATTTCGCGTTTTTGCTTCCGCAGCAAGCTTCTTCTCAAATTCTCCCTTTGCCTTCTTTATCAATGCCTTGCATTTGACCTGCCAGTGCTTGTGCTGTTTCCAGGTTTCATCGTTTGGCTCTTTTTTCCATTTCCAATAGCATGAAGATTCTTATAAAGAAAGGAGGAAATTGGCAAGATTGAGACGGGGCGTGATGAAGAGTGAAACTTAATGGGTGGTGGTCAGTACCAGAAGAACTGAGGTGCAGAAATTAGAAGGTAAGCAATTAAAATAGAAAATGAGGTCAAGGCAGTGACCAAGCTGATATGTGGGGGCAGAACAGCAAAGCTGGAGGTTGAAAGAGGAGGTAAGGGAAAGGAGCTTAGACACATAAGGGTCAGAGGGATTATCAATATGAAAATTAAAGTCACCAAAAATAAGGGAGGGGGAAGAAGAATCCAGGAATAAGGAGAGCCAAGAGTCAAAATCAGTGAGGAAGGTAAACATGGACTTGTCAAGGGGTCTATAGATAACAGTGATTCAGAGAGGTAAGGGATTAAAAAGATGAATTGAGTGGACTTCAAAGGAGGGAAAAGAATGGGACTGAGATAGTAGGAGAGGTTGAAATTGGCAAGAAGAAGAAAGTAGAAACCCAACTCCACCACCGTGGCCATTGGCACGAGGAGAGTGGGAGAACTGGTAGCTGCCATGACAGAGGGCAACAACCGAAGCAGTGTCATCAAGGAAGAGCCAGATCATAGTAAGAGCAAGAAGATGGAAAGCACAAGAGATAAAGAGATCATGTGTAAATGGAAGCTTATTAGAAATGGAACGAGCATTCCATAAGGCACATGAGAAGGGGAGAGAGGAGGGGGAAAAGAGAGGGATATGGATGAGATTGAGGTGGTGGAGGGAGGTATTAATATGGGAGTGAGGGAGAAATGAAGGGGGGCGAGTGTTGGGATTAATGTCACCAGAAGACATAAGGAGAAGAAGAGTGTGAGGGAGAGAGAAGACAGTATGGCGGAAATGAGGATGAGGTTGTTTTAGAGAGGAAGAAGAGGGATGAATGAGAGGAAGGAGAAGGTGAAACTCAAGAGCTGAGGAAAGGGTGGAGGATAAGATGGGGAGGAAATAGGGAAGGTGGAGAGAGGGTAAGAAAGAGGAGGGGTATTAGGTTGGTGGAGTGAGGGAAGAAGGTTAGTGAGGATCAGAAAAAGGAACAAAGAATGATGTGGAGCCTTAAGAAATAGCAGAGAAGGCAAGTACAATTAGCAGAAGGAGAGGGATAATAAGTTAGTAAGTGAATAAGGATAAAATAAATGAAATACACTTTTAAAAAATGCAGTAAAAATTACAGATAATTTAAAGTCTTAAAAGACACTGAGCTATCAAATAAGGAAAATTATTAGCAGAGGAAATCATCAATTAACAGCAACTGCAAACAGGCAGACCTTATCTCAAGTAATCTATAAATCTATAAAATATTAACACATTAGAGTCACCAGTCAAGGGTCAAATAAAGTCATGTGAACACCAACAACAAGCTAAAGCCCCCTAATCTTCCCCACCTCTTTACTGCCACTTCCCACCTTATCCCCCCTCATATCACCCCTTACTTCTACCCCCAAATTTATTTGCCCCCACCCCCACCTAATTCCCCCTCTCACTAATCAATCTGTAAATATGTAAATAATTTTCTGTTGAACTACGCATGTTCATGTTCAAGAAGTTACTGTTCTATGTACAACAGCTGTGTTACACTGTTAGGTTATGTTCCTTGTAAACCGTCTTGAATTGTAGAAAGACGGTATATAAAAGCAGTTAAATAAATAAATAATAGTTGCGTTCACAGTTCATTCTTTCAGTGCTGATGACTCTCAAATCTATCTATCTTTTCTATTACACTCCAGGCTCGTATCTCTGCCTGCTTGTCTGACATCACTGCCTGGATGTTTCACCGCCATCTGAAATTGAACATGGCTAAAACCAAACTTATCTTTCCTCCTAAACCCTCCTCCCTCCTTTCTCTATCACTGTTCCTGTTTTCTTGGCCCACAACCTTGGGATCATCTTTGACTCCTCCCTTTCCTTCTCCACATATATTCAACAGATAACTAAAATCTGTTGCTTCTTTCTCTATAACATTAACAAAACTCGCCCCTTCCTCTCTGAACACACTACTAAAACTCTTATGCACTCTTTAGTCACCTCCCGTCTTGACTATTGCAACCTCCTTGCTGGTCTCCCTCTGAGTCATCTCTCTCCTCTTCAATCTATTCAGAACTCTGCTGTGTGGCTAATCTTCCGCCAGTCCTGATACACTCATAACCCCGCTTCTGAAATCACTTCACTGGCTCCCCTTCCGTTTCCTTATCCATTTCAATCTTCTCCTTCTGACCTATAAATGAATTCACTCTACTGCCCCTCATTGCCTTTCCTCTCTCCTCTCTCCCTACACCCCTCCTCGTGAACTCTGCTCCTCCTCTGGCTTTCTTCTCTCTATGCCCTTTTCTTCTTTAGCAAACTCCAGACTTCGATCTTTTCACCTTATGCCTCGAACAAACTTCCTGTATCTTTATGTCAAGTCTCATCTCTCCCCCTCTTCAAATCCATGCTAAAGGCTTACCTCTGAGGCTGCATTTGCATCCTAATCCCTTGGTCTCCTTGTCTCCTTCCCTATTTGAACCCCTTGTTTCTGTCGTATTGTAGTGTCTGTCTTGATTAGATTGTGAGCTCTATGAGCAGGGACTGTCTTCTATATGTGTCTGTACAGTGCTGGTACGCCTTTTAGCGCTATATAAATGATTAATAGTAGTAGTAGTAGTAGTGATTGTGTCAGACGATCTTAAAGCAGCTAAACAAGTAGAAAAAGTGACAGCAAAAACTAGAAGGATGCTTGGGTGCATAGGGAGAGGAATGGCCAGCAGAAAAAAGGAGGTGATAGTGCCTCTGTATAAGTCTTTGGTGCGATCTCACTTGGAGTATTGTGTGCAATTCTGGAGACCGCACCTTCAAAAGGACATAAACAGGATGGAGTCAGTGCAGAGGGTGGCTACTAAAATGGTTAGTGGCCTTTGTTATAAAGCATTTGAGAAAAGACTTAAAGATCCTAATATATATACTTTACAGGAAAGGCGGGATAGAGGAGATATGATAGAGATGTTTAAATACCTCTGTGGCATAAATGCACAGGAGAAGAGCCTCTTTCCATTGAAAGCAAGCTCTGCTATGAGGGGACATAGGATGAGGGTGAATAGAGGAGTAAGATGTGGAAATATATTTTTACGGAAAGAGTGGTAGGTGCGTGGAATGGTCTCCCAGTGGAAGGAGTAGAGACGAGGAGTGCATCTGAATTAAAAAAAGCATGGGACAAACACAGAGGATCTCTAAAGATAAAAAGGGGACTATTGTAGTTGATATGGAAGGGCAGACTAGATAGGCCATGTGGTCTTTTTCTGCCATCATGTTTTTATGTTTCTAAGTACCCGTCAGGTTCCCATAAAGGTACACAGATTCCACATTACTTATCACAGGATAAACAGCGGATTTCCCTGGTCCTCTTTAATAATGCTTTATGGACTTTTCCTCCAGGAACTTGTCCAAACCTTTTTTAAACCCAGCTACACTAACAGCTTTAACTACATCCTCTAGTAATGAATTCCATAGATTACACTGGAGTGGAGGAGTAGTCTAGTGGTTGGGGCAAGGTACTTCAGGCCAGAAGGTCGGGGGTTCAAATCCCACTAGAGGACAACAACCTTGGGCCGGAAGGACTGGGGTTTCTAGTCCCACAGGTGCTCCTTGTGGTCTTGGGCAAGCCACTTAACCCTCCATAGCCCATGTTCCCTGTAAAATAGTTATCTCCAAGTTATAATGCCCTGTTCAATGTAATTTCAGTTTGTTCAATGTAAACCGCACTGATGCAGAATAGTGTGGTATATAAGAGAATGTAAATAAATAAATACACATTGAGTGCAAAAATACTCTCTTATTAGTCATAAATGGGTTTAAATGGGCTCCAGAGATGTCCAAAGCATGGAGACGTCCTTGGAGCCATTTTAGAAAATGGTTTTGAAGGTGTCCAACACAAGAATGTACAAGTAGTATGGGGGCGTGATGTAGGCATGTCCAGGGTATTTCTAGTAACCTGGATGTCCTCGTGTGATTTCAGAAACACCCTGCATGTCCCATGCCACACCCAAGCCGACAGTCGCCCAAGAGTGCATGGTTCGGAATGATATATCCTTGAAGGATACTAGCAAAAAGGAGAAGTTGGATCTTCTCTATTGGGATGCCCTAATAAAGGTAAAAGTAAGCCAGAAGCTTTTAAGTACAGAGCAGACAGACCTGAAAGATTCCAAATTACCCCTGTCATCTGATAACCAGGTTGTTAATATGAAGAAAATACAACCTCTGAATGCCAGTATGCAAATACTAGAAGTTTAAAAAATAAGATGGGAGAGTTAGAATATATAGCACTAAATGAAAGCTTAGATATAATTAATATCTCAGAGACCTGGTGGAAGGAGGACAACCAATGGGACACAGTGATACCTGGGTACAAACCATATCACAATGATGGGGTAGATCAAATTGGTGGAGGTGTTGCACTCATTGTTAGAGAGAGAGCATCGAGTCTAACAGGATAAATATTTTGCTGGACATATGAGACAAGATGGCATCAGGAGAGGACGTTCTGCTTGAGCTCCTCACTGTGAGTGTTGCTTTGCCTATGATGGGTTGAAAGCCTAAGCAGAAGGGCTTACCTCTGTGCCCAGTGACACCCATGGTGGGTGTTCAAGCTACCCTCGAAGCCTGTGTAATTCA
This sequence comes from Ichthyophis bannanicus, assembly GCA_033557465.1. NCBI lineage: Eukaryota > Metazoa > Chordata > Amphibia > Gymnophiona > Ichthyophiidae > Ichthyophis > Ichthyophis bannanicus. The sequence continues at coordinate 693,102,114 of CM066032.1, read as the reverse complement.
GCAAGTAGGAAGAGTGATGCTATCTTCAGCAGATCCAGAAAACTGTTGCTCATCGGATCTGAGCAGTGATGGGGTATTTCTCAGCCCCGATGCTCACATTGCTCCACTGCGATCCAGAAGCTCTACCCTACCCAAGGTTATGCTCCCTCCTGACAATGTGTTGGATTCCTCACAGGGACAGGGAAGGCAAGGAGGCACCTCGGCAGTAGGAGTAAGAAGTGGCACTCAGAAGCTTATCACAGCTTCTTCACCATCTATCCAGGAGCCCCGTGTGCTGCATGGAATTGGTGTTCCCAGGAGCTCTGGATCAACATTTGGCAATAGGATAGAAAAACCTGCTATTATTACTCTTGACATGCTATGGGAAATCATGGCAAGCATGAACCAAACCCTTGCTGCGTTCGTTAAAGGAGTTAATGAAGACTTGGTTGTGGCCAAATGAGGGACTGAGGAGGTCTTGAGAGAGCAAGGGGTGCAGTCGAGTCGTATGGAAAAACTGGAAGAGCAAGTTGGGGTTTTGTAATCACTTAGTGAGGCACAAGTAAAAGAAATGAACTTTATGTCAAAGAAGCTTGAGTACATGGAAAATCAAGTCGGGAAAAACAATTTGAGACTTATGAATTTCCCGAAGTCTCCCCTGCTATCACTGCTTGAGATGGCATAGAAGTATTTTTGTGAGATTCTTAAAATCCCACAAGATGACCTACCTCCTTTAATTAGAGTGCTATATCTATCTTTGAGTACGCCAACAAACCCACTTGGGGGGCCCCAGGGAGAAGCCTAGTCTGAGGAATTAAACCTCACTGGGTTCCTCGAATGCTCGCTCAATGTTATTACCGAGCAGGCTACTGTGATTGTAACCTTTGCACTGGAGACAGGCCATAATTTAGTTCTATGTTTGTTTTATAAGAATTTAAATGGGTTTATGGGTTCTAAGGTGCAAGCTTTCCTGGATTTTTCAAGAGAATCGCAAAGAAAAAGAAAGGAGATTTTGGCTTTAAGGCCTAGAGTCCTCTCCTTAGGGGCTTGTTTTTTCCTAAAGTTCCCATGTAGATGTGTTATATTTCCTGATAAATAGTGTGAGTCTGATTCTGACGTGGACGTCCCGGCCCTCTATGCGTCTGGTCAGAACCGGATGCACAGAGTTAGCCAGGATTCTGATCCCTCAGTGCATGTCTAGCCCTGTGGGATCAGAATCGCATCCAGGCCTGTACATGCAGGCCAGGACCCCAATTCAGTCTGGCCTGCAAAATACAGGCCTTGCCCGGCTAGCTCAGTCAAGGCTTTTCAATGGAGCCATTGAAAAGCTGCAATCCCCGGCTGCCGGCTCCAAAAGTGCTTTCCCTGCAGCCCGACCCCTGATCTGGCCTCCCAAGGCTAGGGTTGGATCACGGGGAATGTCCTGTGCCCCCTCGTGCCCTTTCAGAGCCCTGGGCCCGCCATCCCCTGCCGACTAGGGGAACTGTGGAATAAATTCCCTGTTCAGGCTGCCGGCCCCAGACGTACAGGGCTGACATTGGAATCGGCCCTGTCCATCGGGGGTCGACGACTGCCCACTGCTCTCCCTAACACTGCCCCTTTTACATCCCGTCTAACTTCCCCATACAACGAGTGGGGAGGTTAGTCGGGGTCAGGAGAGGGCCCGAGTATCAGGGATGGATGACCCCTTATGTCTACTATGACCCTAAACAACTTTTGTTATTTCTATCTTCAAGAGAAGAGGTTGAAGTGAAATGTTTCACATCTGGCTGATACTGTTCTCTTCTGCCGTTTCCTATAAATAATTTTCCTTTGTAAACTTTCTCAGATGTATGAGTAAGTTTGTATAATGTTTTCTTCTCTTGCTTTCCAGTTTGTGGACTGATAGGACATTGTTTAGTTTTCCTTTTTATTTTGGTATTTTCCCTTTTTGTGGCTTTATTATTATTGTCATTTCTTTTGTTCACTCAGATTGTGTGAATGATAACTGGAAAATGTATAAATAAAAAAAGTTTTGCAGGAAACAAAATACACTGCAGAATCTCTATGGATAGAAATCCCTTGTAAAAAGGGGAAGGTGATGGTAGTGGGGGTATACTACCATCCACCTAGCCAGAATGAACAGATGGATGATGAAGTGCTAAAAAAAATCAGGGAAGCTAACAAAAGTTACATCACAGTAATAATGGGTGATTTCAATTATGCCAGCATCAACTGGGTCAATATCACAGCAGGACATTCTAGGGAGATAAAGTTCCTAGATGAAATCAATGACTGCTTCATGGAGCAGCTGGTTCATGAACCAACACAAGGGCAAGCTATTTTGGACTTAGTCCTTAGCAGAATACAGGATCTGGTGCAAGAGATAATGGTGTTGTGGCCACTTGGCAATAGTGACCATAACATGATTGCATTTGATTTAATAAATGGAGGGAGGAGAGCAAGAAAATCTACAGCAATAGCTTTTAACTTTCAAAAGGGAGACTATGATAAAATGAGGAAAATAGTTAAGAAAAAAATAAAAGGAGTAGTAGCAAAGGTTAGAGGTTTAGATAAAGCACCAGTGATGTTTAAAAATATAGTACTATCCTGGAAGCCCAGAACAGATGTACAGATGTACAGTAAGAAAGGTGGAAAGAAGGCTAAATGGCTGCCAGCATGGTTTAAACGTAAGGTCAGAGATACTGTTTCAGCCAAAACTAAAGTGGGACCACAATCAATGGCCTATACATTTTTTTCTTAAAAAAGCACCCAAACTGAAAGGGGAATACCAATAAGGCCTCAGATGAGGGACCCGGCTCCTGAATCCTTATGTTAGGAATCCTGGTCGGATGATTATACATTTGTCAGCTAAGTGGTTATTTGTTTTAAATGCATTTTGAAAAAAAACATAAACTCTTAGCTTAGGACAATGAAAGATCTCACTGGGGGCTTGTGCCTTGAGCTCAGAATTCCTAACATAAGGATTCAGGAGCTGGGTCCCTCATCTGAGGCCCTTATTAGTAATCCCGTGACCACACCTCTTCAGTTTGGGTACTTTTGTAAGAAAAAAAAATTAGGGCATTGATTGTCGTCCCACTTTATTTCTGTTGATTTTGTTTCTTAGAGTGGGTTCTTATGTGCTTTTTTGTATACTGGTTTCAGCCAAAAAAGCATCTTTCAGGAAATGAAAAAAGGAGCCAAATGACGCAAGCAGGAAACAACATAAGCACTGGGAAATTAGATGGAAGGCATTGATAAAGGCAGGCAAAGAGAGAATTTGAAAAGAAGCTTTCCATGGAAGCAAAAACACATAATAAAAACAACTTCAAGTACATTTGTAGCAAAAAAAACGTGAGAGGGTCAGTTGGACCATTAGATGATAGAGGGGTAAAAGGGGCACTAAGAGAGGACAAGGTCATAGTGGAGAGACTGAATGAATTATTTGCTTCGGTCTTTACTGAAGAAGATGTATGGAAGTTACCCATACCTGAAATGGTATTTAAAGGTGATGTATTGGAAGAATTGAAACAAATCTCGATAAACCGAGAAGATGTATTACAACTACTTGATAAACTAAAGAGTAACAAATCAGGGCGCTGAAAGAATTGAAATATGAGATTGCAGACCTGCTATTAGTAATCTGTGAACTATCATTAAAATCATCTGTAATACCTGAAGACTGGAGAATGGGCAATGTAATGCCACTATTTAGAAAGGGTTCCAGAGGTGATCCGGGAAACTACAGACCGGTGAGCCTGACGTCAGTACCAGGCAAAATGGTAGAAACCATTATAAAGAATAAAATTACTGAACATGTAGATAATCGTGGTTTAATGGGAGAAAGCCAACATGGATTTAGCTAAGAAAAGTCTTGTTTTATTTATCTATTATATTTTTTGAAGGTGTAAATAAAAAGGTAATAAAGGTGAGTCGGTATATATAGTGTATTTGGCTTTTCAGAAAGTCTTTGACAATGTCCCTCATGAGAGTCTCTTGGCAAAATTAAAAAGTCATGGGATTGGAGGCAGTGTAGTACTGTGGATCAGGAACTGTTTAAAATATAGAAAGCAGAGGGTAGGCCTGAATGGCTGATATCGCACGGAAGCTGCTACTACCGATTAGAAAACATACCCCTAAATCTTGGGAAAAAGGGAATTCTTTGGTTTAAAGCCAATAAATCTATGTATTTTAGAGTTCAGTGTTTTTTGCTGAGTCAGTCAGGTCTTAGTACCACCGGAGAACCTTTTATTTAAATAAAATCAGAGTATAGCTTAGCATAGAAAGTAAAAGAGTAAATAGTCTTTGAGTAGAAAGAAAGACATTTTTCTCTAGAGACCTTTACAAAGAGGCCTTCAAGTTAGGAGGCAAAAGATCTGTGAAGTAGTCTTAAATAGGGGTTAAAGTCAAGTGACAGATCAAAGGCAATTAACGCCGCTGCCAGAATCCTACATGGAGCCTCTAGGAGAGATCACGTAACCCCAATCTTGAAACACCTCCACTGGCTGGCGATCCTCAGCAGACTCTCTTTCAAAGTACTATTGCTGACCTTCAAGGCAATAAACAACTGCTCATCCACCTCCCTCAAGAATCTTGTCCACCCCACTCCCCCCCCAACAGATCCAGAAGGTCTTTCGCTGCCAACATGCTGGTAATCCCCAACACAATACAGACACTCCTCGCTTAACGACCTATCTGTTTAGCGACTGCTCACACTTACGACGCCCTATCTGTTTAGCGACCGCTCGCACTTACGACGCCCTATCTGTTTAGCGACCGCTTGCACTTACGACCATCTCACCGACGGTACGTGCTAAAACGTGGTTGCGCTCTAAAACGTGGTAGCGGCCCTGCGTCTCAAAGTCATTCATCATTCATGGCTGAAATTGTACACTACTGTATTCTGAGGTCCGGTACTGCTGGTTTCCAGGTCAGTATTCACATACTTGGATGCCTAATGGTGGAAATTGTAAGATGTTTTCAAACATTGTTAACAGTACAGTAGTATCGATAGAAGAACAAAATAAACATCAGAACAGCAAAACGGGACCTCCATAATTTTGCTCAGTTGCCAACTTAATTACAGTACAGTACTTACAATTATTTTTGCTAGTGTTGTTTCATTCAGAGGGTTATTGCTAAGGGATTCAGACTGCTTACACTTTTATAGTTCTTTTCAAAATGTGTGATAACATTGTGCAGTTATATCCAAAGAAGAAAAATCAATGCAATGCACATGCAGAGAGTATTTATTGACAGTTATACAAAGCAAAAAAAAATCAACAGGCCAATCTGAGGAGATGTAATAAAAATGACTTTTTATTGCAAATAATATTTGAGCAAGGTGCTCTTGAGACATGAATTACAATTAGAAACTGAGCTATGACAATGTTTTCTCAATAAATGTTGTGCGTATTTATAAAGCTTTTTCTTCAAGCATACAAGTTGTGTGTGATCTGGGTGCCTTATTCTGTATTGTACTTTACCCCAGATGTCGCCAAAAAGGAAAAGCAAGGCTTCACCAGAAAATGCCAAGAAACAAAGGAAGGCTATTGATCTTGAGAAGAAAATGAAGATCATAAAGGATTATGAAGGTGGCAAAAAAGTCCATGAGATAGCACATGACTTGCAGCTGGCACATTCAACCATTTCAACAATCCTTAAGGATAAAGATAGAGTAAAAGAGGCAGTGAAAGCATCAGCAGGCTTTAAAGCCATAATAACTAGACAGCGGAAAGGCCTAATTCATGATATGGAGAAGTTACTGGCTATCTGGTTTGATCACCAGATTCAAAAAAGAATGCCATTGAACCTTTCAATAATTCAAGCCAAGGCACTCAATATCTTTGAGAGTTTGCAAGCACGCAGCGGTTCAACCGAAACCTTTACAGCAAGTAACGGATGGTTTCAACGGTTTTCTCGAAGATTCAACCTGCATAATCGGAGTGTCAGTGGTGAGGCAGCAAGTGCAGATGTAGAAGCAGCAGAAAAATTTGTTGACCAAATTGATAAAATCATAGAGCAAGGTGGCTACTGTCCAGAACTGATCTTCAATGTGGATGAAACTGGACTTTTTTGGAAGAAAATGCCTGAAAGATCCTATATACACAAAGAAGCTAAGACAATGCCTGGCTTTAAGGCATTTAAGGACAGGGTCACATTGTTGTTGGGAGGAAATGTTACCGGGTTTAAGTTGAAGCCTTTGCTTATCTATCGCTCTGAAAACCCACGAGCATTGAACAGAGTTAGAAAGAACACACTGCCTGTTTACTACCGAGCAAATAACAAGGCATGGATGACTCAAGCTTTATTTGAGGATTGGTTCACCCACTGCTTCATACCCTCAGTGAAGCATTATTGTCAAGAAAAGGGCATTCCTTTTAAAATTATCCTCCTGCTTGATAATGCTCCAGGCCATCCCCAGTATCTTGATGACCTAAACCCAGATGTAAAGATAGTATATCTACCTAAAAACACAACTTCAATTCTTCAGCCAATGGACCAGGGGGCCATAGCCACATTTAAAGCATACTATTTACGCACAACTTTTTCCAAAGCTGTAGCAGCAACAGAAAATGATGAAGTAACTCTCCGTGATTTCTGGAGATCTTACAACATTTTAGACTGCATAAACAACATTGAATCCGCTTGGAAGGGAGTGACAGAAAAGTGTATGCAAGGCATATGAAAAAAATGCCTAAAACGTTTTGTGAACAATGTTGCAGTTTTTGAGAAAGGTGAACATGTTGATGCCATAAATAAAACAACTATGGAACTTGCTAAAGTGCTTAATTTAGAAGTTGAGGTGGAAGATATTGAGGAATTAGTGCAATACAGGGAGGGAGAGCTAACTACCGAAGATTTAATAGAGTTGGAAGCACAGCAGAACCTAGCGGAGGAGGAAGAAGAAAATGAAAACATGGAAGAAGTACCAAAGAAGTTTACTGTGAAGGGATTAGCTGGTGTGTTCTCAAAAGTGAATGCAGCTATGTTCCAACTAGAGAGTATGGATCCGAATGTTGAACGATTCACAAAGGTGGAAAGACAAATAAATCAAGTTTTACAGTGCTATCGTGAAATATATGAAGAAAAAAAGAAAATGACAAAGCAGACCACTCTAAGTGGATACTTTTGGAAAGTTACACCAAGCACTACCAATGCTTCAATTTCTACTCCTTCTACTCCTGATAATAGCTCTGATGATGACACAGATGAAGATTTTGAAGGATTCGTTGACTAAAAAGATAGCCTGAATTTATTTTTTTGGGGTTTTTTTGTTTACTGTACAGTATTTTAAATATCCTTTTTCCTTCTGTACTGTACTTTGCTAACTTTATGTTCTGTAATACTGTACAACATTCCAGTACTGTGTGTAAATTAAAAAACCTATGCAAATTAAGACAAGTGGAAGTTTTCAGTTTGATCTTTCTTGTTATTTTACTTATTCAGAATACTGTACATGTATTGTCAAATACTATGCATATACAGTACAGTACTGTATTGTACTAATGTAGTTCCTCCCTTAACGACCAATTCGCTTAACGACCAAGTCGTTGAAACGGAACTCGGTCGTTAAGCGAGGAGTACCTGTAATGAAATGCTCTCAAGCAACAAGGAACAGAGCCTTTGTGTTCTGTGTACCCACATGCTGGAACGCCCTCCCAACAACCATCCGGTCCATTACCGACCTCGCCCAATTTAGGAAGGCCCTAAAGCACCATCTCTTTCTCCAGCATTACTCCCACACTAGTGATAAATCACAACCAGTCATACCCAACCACCAGGACAACACCCCCAGTACACCGATGTCACAGTGATGCTGCATCCCCCAATAAACCTACCTTCCCAACCTGTAAATAGAACATGTAGATAGCATTGTAATCTTGTAAATAGTTGTCAAGCAATTCCGGTCACCACCATACATAGGTGACCTGATTGCTGAGCTTGTATATAGTTACCCTCGTTAATCCCAAGTTACAACACCCGTTCATTGTAAGTACAGTGCATATCCCACCTGCACTGTACAAGTTATTGTTACTTGTAAACCGCACTGATTCTAAAGAGTGCGGTATAGAAGAGATTTTAAATAAATAAAAATAAATAAAGGGGCAATTTGAAAGGCCCCCTCTATCAAACCAAGGGCTGTGTAAATCACCCAGGAAATTGTTAAGACATTACCTAAGAAGCACAGCTCAGACTACTGTATAGCAAGCCAGCTTTTATAAAGGAGGCTGGGTACTATTGTGAATCAGGAACTGGTTAAAAGATAGAAAGCAGAGGGTAGGGCTAAATGGCCAATTTTTTGAATGGAGAAAGATGAATAATAGAGTATCCCAGGAATCTGTGCTGGGTCTGCTGCTTTTTAACATATTCATAAATGACCTGGAAATGACGAGGGAGGTGATCAAATTTGCAGATGACGCAAAATTATTCAAAGTTGTTAAAACCCAAGGGGATTGTGAAAAATTGCAAGAGGACCTTGATAACTTGGAAGACTGGATGTTCAAATGGCAGATGAAATTTAATGTGGACAAGTGCAAAGATATGCACCTAGGGAAGAATAACCCAAACTATGGTTACAAGATGCAAGGTTCCACATTAGGAACCACCATCCAGGAAAATGATTTAAGCATCATCGTGGATAACTCATTGAAATGCTCCACCCAGCGTGCAGCATAGGCCAACAAAGCAAATAGAATGCTACAAATCATAAGGAAAGGAATGGATAATAAAACAAAGGATATTATAATGCTTCTGTATCGTTCCATGGTGCGACTGTACCTGGAATATTGTGTGCAATTCTGGTTGCTGTATCTTAAAAAGGATATAGCAGAATTAGAAAAGGTACAGAGAATATCTTTATCTTTATTAACAAATTTTATATACCACTCACACCACAAGGGCACCAGAGTGGTTCACAATAACAAAGTAGGCTGCTGGGAAAAGGAAAGGAATGCCATAGTAATAGAGAAAGAACAGCAAAGAAAAACAGAGCAAAAGTGATACGGAGGAGCAGAGAGCTGGGAAACAACACAATCGGTGGGGTGGGGGAGAAAGGGGATCGGGGGGGGGGGGAGGAAGGTGAAAAGCTGAGGAGAATAGGTGGGTCTTCAGCATAGACTTGAAGGTCTTGTAGGAGGGTTTGAGGCAGAGAGCGAGGGGAAGCGAGTTCCAGAGTCGGGGGCCCAAGAAGAAGAAGGCAGAGGAACGGGTGGATTCAAGATGAGCCTGTGACGGAGAGGGAAGAGACATACGGTTCAGGTGGACCGACCGAAGGGAACGGTGAGAGGAGTAAAGGTGAATTTGATCTGCGAGATAAAGGGGGACACTGGTATGAATGGTTCTATGCACATGGATGAGAATTTTGAAATGAATACGATGGACAAGTGGAAGCCAGTGCAAGTGAATTAAGATAGGGGTGATATGATCGAAAAGAGAGGCGTGCATCAGGATATGTGCGGCTGTGTGATGAACTAGTTGCAATCGTTGTAATTGTAATTGTGGAAGGCCGGCGAGAACAACATTACAATAATCTAGACGAGATACTACAAGAGATAAGAGTAGGGTGGTCAAAGAAGAGGGGGAAATAAAAGGGCCAACAGCACAAAGTTGTCTTAACGTGTAGAAAGACCGTTGCACCACAGAAGAAATGTGTTCCTTAAATGATAAGGCAGAGTCTAAGATAACCCCTAGGTAACGCAGAGAGGGAACAAGTGGAAGGGGAGAGGAGGACAGAAGAGGGGAGATGGAAGGGGCTGGAGCACTGAAAGTAAACCATATAGCAAATGTTTTAGAGGGGTTCACGTGCAAAAAGTTAGAGGAAAACCAGGAGGCCACCGAAGCCAAGCTGGAATTAAGGGGGGTGAGATCAGGGGCAGAGGGGTCTGTGTGGTGAAGAAGAATTATATCATCAGCATAGTAGTGGGCGGAGATACTATGCTGTTGGACCAATAGGGCAAGGGGGGCCATGAAGACATTGAATAAAAGAGGTGCAAGGACTGATCCCTGGGGAACGCCACAAGGGAGGGGGGTCAGAGGAGAGGAAGAGAGACTCGTGGAAACGGAAAAGAGCCTATGGGAGAGATAAGAGCGAAACCAGGAAAGAACAGAACCAGAAAGCCTGATGTCGTGTAAACGATCTAAAAGAGTGTGATGATCTACAAGGTCAAAAGCAGCGGATAGGTCAAGGGAGACAGCGATAGAGATAAGACCATGATCATGGGCAATATGCAAATCGTTAAGAAGAGAAAGCAGAATGGATTCGGTGCTATGGTTGGGACGGAAACCGGATTGACGAGGGTGAAGTGTCAGGGAAGCTTCAAGGTGAGACGAGAGTTGTGCATAGACCAGTTTTTCAAGAATTTTTGAAAGAAAGGGAAGATTTGAAATGGGGCGCCAGTTGGCAGGTAAGGAAGGATCAAGAGAGTCTTTTTTAAGGATGGGGCGGATGACAGCATGCTTCCAGACAGCGGGAAAGATACCAGATGAAAGGCTAGAGTTGATAATGGAGAGTATATGTGGGGAAAGGGCTAAAGAAGCATCCAAAAGCCATTGTGAGGGAATGGGGTCAAGAGAGCAGGTGGATTTTCGAGTGGAGGAGTAAACCTTTGTCAGATCTGAGAGGGTCACAGGTTGGAAGGAAGACCATATGTGGGAGAGAGAAGGAAGATGAGCGGGGGGGGGGGGGGGAGCAAAGGGAGGGGGGGGGAAGAGGGGAAAGGGGGGAAGGGCAGGAAGGAAAAAGTGAGTGAAGGGTTTGCACTTCGGTGGCAAAATGGGAGGCTAGGAGGGCGGGATCAGGAGAGACAGGGGAAGGATGTGGGGAGGTGAGTGAATGAGAAGCAGAAAGGGACCGAAGAGTAGAATAAAGTTGACGAGTGGAATTAGCTGCGGAGGAGATACGATTAGAAATCCATCTTAGCAGAGCGCATCAGGGAGCGATAGTGAGAGTGGCAGTGTTGAAAGTGGGCTAGGGAAGAGGGGGAAGGATTTTTCCGCCAGCGACGCCACCAAAATGGTAAAGGGGATGGAAGGATACCCCTATGAGGAAAGGCTTTAAATTTTAGGGCTCTTCAACTTAGAAAAGAAATGACTGAGGGGAGATATGATAGAGGTCTATAAATTAATGAATGGAGTGAAACAGGTAACCTAGATCGATTGCTTACACTATCAAAATATAGAAAGACTAGGGGAAATGTAATGAAGCTACAGGGTAACCCTTTTAAGGCTAATAAGAGAAAATGTTTTTCCACTCAACGTGTAATCAAACTCTGGAATTTGTTAATGGAGGATGTAGGAACAGCTTTTAGTGTAGCTTAGTATAAAAAAAAAGTCTGGACAAGTTCCTGGAGGAAAAGTCCATAAACCCTTATTAAAGAGGGTCCTGGAAAGCCACTGCTTGCCCCAGGACAAGCACTGTGGAAACTGTGTGTCTTTTTGGGAACCTGCTAAGTTCTCGTGTAATGTTCTTATTTCCCATCTACCCTACTTCATAATTCCTTTTCCCTATGCAGCTTTCTCTTGTTCTATTTTATCTCATATAACAGCCTCCTAACTTTTGAATCTCAAAGAAATATGGGTGAGTGAAAGTGAAATATCTTAGCTTTATGTTCACAAGCTGCCAAAGACAACGGTTCCACTTTTAGGTAGGAGATTTGGACAAGAAGGGGAAAGGATTGAGAGACAAAGGGGGCAATTTTCTAAGGACTTATTCATGTGCATTTGTCAGTAAACACACGTAAAATGTCCTTCAAAAAATAACACAGAAACATAGAAAATGATGGCAGAAAAAGATCACATATTCTATCTAGCCTGCTCTTCAATATCAACTACAATATTCCCTTTTTATCCTTTAGAGATCTTCTGTGTTTGTCCCATGCCTTCCTGAATTCAGATACAGTCCTTATCTCTACTATTACCATCTGGGAGACTATTCTACACATTTACCACTTTTTCTGTAAAGAAATAGTTCTGCATATTATTCCTGAGTCTATCCCCTTTCACCCTCATCCTATGTCGCCTTGTAGCAGAGTTTGCTTTCCTCTTGTGCATTTATGCCACGGAGATATTTAAATTTATCCCGCCTTTCCTCTAACATATACATATTAAGATCTTTAAGTCTGTCCCTATATGCTTGATAATGAAGGCCACTAAACATCTTAGTAGCCACCCTTTGCACCGACTCCATCCTGCTTATATCCTTTTGAAGGTGCAGTCTCCAGAATTGCACACAATACTACAAATGAGGTCGCACCAGTGACTTATACAGAGGCACTATCACCTCCTTTCTTCTGCTGGCCATTCCTCTCCTGAGGCAACCAAGCATTCTTGCCTTTTCTACCTGTTTAGCCACTTTAAGATAATCAGAAACAATCATGCCCAGGTCCTGCTCTTCTTTTGTGGACAGAAGTATGTACACCTTACACCGAACTGCGCCCCTGGAGTTTTGCAGCACAGATGCATTTTTTAGCATTAAATATCAGCTGACAAATTCTCAACCATTCTTCTCAACCATACAAGCACATGGAATGATAAGAGCACACACATTTGTCTGTGACTCTAGCCTAGGCATGTTTGTGGGTGAAGATGGGGCAGAGCATGGGCGGAGTCACTTTTTGCACACATTCTTTATAAAAGATGTACAATTGCATTGAATCTGTCGGCTGATGCGGGAGATAATGCAGGCAGGTGATGGCATTCCAGAGTCTTGCCTAGGAATTCCTTGGGGATAATATGGAATTCCAGGCTCACCTGACGCTGCAACATTACATGCGAGCACTGCTGAAAGCAACCTGCTGGGGACCTTAAGGAGGATTTGGAGGAATGGCTTTTATTGCATACAGAGAATAACCCAAAACTCTCAGCCTTTTCTGATTTGCTGGTGGCCAGTAAAAGAGTTTTGGATCCAAATCCTTGGGCCCTTCAATGAAGTGAAGAATTGGGAGGCTCAGTATTTGACAGGATATTTTATCAGGTGCATATTACATTGTAGAAACCACAATACACATGTATGATGTGCGTTTACATCTCCCCAGGGTGTGTCCTGTTAATAAAAATAACAATGGGAGATCCCTGGGGCATCTTTTTTTGGAGATGTCTGGCTATTCAGTGCTGGGGGGATATTCAAGAGAGTGTAACTCGAGATAGTAATGTTGTTTAATGGCTTCAATACTCTCCTGGTACCAGTAGAGAATGGCTGATTGCAAGGAAAAGGGCCCGGGGGTAGGGTCAAGCAGCATGGTCTCTAGGAGAGCACTTCCATATCTATGGCGCCATTGGCTGATGTCACCAGGTGTGGCTGACTCATCCTGCTTGTCCTAGGAGCAAGTGTGTTTCTTCGTGCAAAAATGTATCTTGGTTGCTTGGCAGAGCTCTAATCCCCCTGAGCTCACTTGACTATGTTTGTGTTGATGTGATCTGATGATGATGAAGCAACCGAAGGCAGGGCAGCACAAAGCAGGGATTGTGGAGGATGCTTCAGACAGTCTGGGAGCCTTATTGGAACTCAATATCCTGAGCAAGAAGTCTGGTGCTGACTATGTGACTTGTCAATACCAGGGCCGGCTCAACCGTTAGGCAAGACTAGGTGCTCACCCAGAACAGCAGTTTCTGAGGAATAGCAAAGAGCTGCAGCAGTTAAAACAGAACAATAGGTCCTGATGGCCACAAGAACTCAACAAGCCATCAGCACACTATTTTACCTGCAGGGAGAGGGGCCCCCTTACAAAGCAAAGTTTAATACTTAAAAATATGATGTTAAATTATGCATTTTTACAGGGGCAGTTTCTCCAAATGGACTTGCTTTGTGCATACCATGACAGTCATGAACCTCACTTCTAAGCCAGGGTATGTGGAATATGATCTCAGTCTCTCAAATTTACTGCTAATGCTTGGCGTAGAATTTGCATTGTGCCAATGAAAGCCTCCCTCTGGAGTTCCTAAGATGTTATATGAATGGGTAATTTACCAAGGTGTGCTTAGAAACTCCTCTTAAGTACATTTGGGGTCAACATTATTGGCACCCTTGCCTTTTAGGTATGTTGTGTACAAATCTTGAGCAATAATTGGAAATATTCCAACTATATGTCTTCCTAATAATTGAATAGTATGTTCAAAGGTATACAACACAAAAAAGATGTCTGTGCAACTTAGACGTAGTAATTTCTGAGAAAAAAAATGTCCTGGACAGGATTTATGGCACCCTTCACTACTATTTGGTTGCACAACCCTTGGCAGTGATGACAGCTCCAAATATTTCTTGTAGCCATCTTTAAGTTTTGTACATCTGTCTGCTGGTAGTTTCTCCCACTCTTCAACTGCGATTTGTTCCAGCTCATGAATGTTTCCAGGATTCCTTTTTCCAATAGCAGATTTCAGCTCTTTCCAAAGGTTCTTGATTGTATTGAGACCAGGACATAATGCTGGCCACTTTAAAACACTCCATTCCCCCCCCCCCCCCTTTTTAACCATTCTTTTGTATTTTGGGATGTATATTTTGGATCATTGTCCTGCTGGAGGACCCATGACCTTCAACCCAGACCTAGCTTTCTGACACTAGGTATCGCATTTCACACCAAAATACTTTGGTACTTCTCTTACTTCTTGATTTCTTTAATATGTTCCAGGTTTAACTGTAGAAATGGTGTTTTTTTCCTCATAAGCTTAATTTCTTCGCCTGTATATGTATTGCTGGTCTGCATTGTCAAAGAGCTCAAATTTGGTTTCATCTGTCCACAGAACATTTTCCCAGACAAATTGTGGTTTTGGGCAAAGATCAGGTGTGCCTTTTTATGTCTGTCTTTGAGCAGTGGGATCCTTCTTGGCCTTTGCCCATGAAGTCCTTCTTTGTTTAGTGTGTGGCATATGGTGCGGGTTGAAACCACTGGATGTTGTACATGGTGTTTTTCCTTCAGTTGGCACTAACCTTCGAAGACTTCTTGGATTCATTTTTCTCTTCACACCACAAACTGCGAGGTTCTTGACAGTTCCATGAGCAGAAAACTTCTTAATAAGATTGCGAACTGTAGATACAGGAATCCCAAGGTCTTTGGAGATGGCCTTGTACCAGGACCAGCCCGTCCTCTAGGTGAGCTAGGTGGCGGCAGCAGCAGCAGCACACATGGGCAGGCACGCCCCGCCCCCCCTCCCCCAGCTGCTGCTGATTCTGTTTGGGGAGGAAGGTGTGCAGCAGCAGTATTTCCAAAAGCGGTAGCAAAAGTCACTGCTTTAGTAAATACTGCCACTGCCCGTCTCATCCTCCCTAAATGGAATCAGTGACAGCTTCGGGGGGGGGGGGGAGGTGGCAGTGTCAGTGTCAGATGAGAGGGAACGGTGTCAGCAGGGGGAGGATGGTGGCGTCAGCAGGGTGGGGGGCGGTGAGGCCGGAGTTTCTGCCTAGGGCGGCAGAAACCCTTGGGCTAGCCCTGCCTTGTACCCTTTTGATGTTTGGTGATAATGGCTTTTCTGATGGTCTCAAACAGCTCTCTTGTCTTCACTGTCGTGAAAATGGAAACAGGGAGTGAATGTGGCCATTTTAAACATTAAAGCCATCATTCATTGGTTAATTCAAGTCATGTGAGTACTGACAATTGATCACAGGTACGTCTAATTTTTACTGCAATGGGAATGTGGTTCTTCTGTTCATACTGATTTGAATTGTTTATAAAGGTGCCGATAATCATGCCCTGGCAATATACTATTTCCTACTATTTCCTTTTTTAATTGGTCTTGTTTTGTTTGATTCTCTTATGTGTGAAATATGTATGCATATATAGTCCAAGGCCATTTCACTGGGTACTTTTTTTTAGGAGATATTGGACATCAAGGGGTTGAACTGCAAGGGTGCCAATAATGTTGGTGCCCAACACGATGGGAAATAACTCGGTATCTTTCTGCCACATTTTCTTGGTCTTCAACTGCATTTCTTGGTACTTAAAGATTTTCTCCCTCTCAATGCAATTCACAGAGGGTTGAGTGGCCTAGTGGTTTGGGCAAGGTGCTACAGGCCAGAAGGTTGGTGTTTCAAATCCCACTAAAGCAGTGTTCCCCAACCCCCAGGCCGCGGACCGGTACCGGTCCATGGATCAAACGGTACTGGGCCACCCGAGGAACTTTAAATAATTTCACTGTGGGTCCTCCCACCTCCTGATTGGCCGAAAGGCAAACCCCATGCCATTGGTCGAGGAGGAGGCGCCGCGGAAGGACTGAGGACTTGAGGTCGGAGACGCAGGGACTGAAGAGAAGCTCCCGTGAGGTAAGTGCAGGGCCGGCCCCTCCATTGAGCAAGAATGTTCTTTGCACAGGGCCCCGCGCAAAGAACATTCTGCTTTTTTTTTTTAAATTATATTAAAAAAAAAAAAAGCTGGCTCTGGCTGCTGCCGCGGCCTCCGCGGCAAAATGGAGTGTCCCGCGGGGCCCCCTCTCCTCGCTGAGCCTCTCTGCAAGGGCTTTCAGATTCGCGAAGGGAGAGTGTCTCCCTCGCGTCTGTTAAGCCCGCAGGGGCTAATGGGAAATTTCCCATCTGCCCCTTTAGACGCGAGGGGCTGATGGGAAATTTCCCATTAGCCCCTGCGGGCTTAACAGAGACGCGAGGGAGACACTCTCCCTTCGCGAATCTGAAAGCCCTTGCAGAGAGGCTCAGCGAGGAGAGGGGGCCCCGCGGGACACTCCATTCTGCTGCTGCCGCGGCGGCAGCAGCAGCAGCCAGAGCCAGGTTTTTTTTAAAATTTTAAATTTGCCATAAGCCGATATGGGGGGGCTGTTAAGACTGGGCTGGGCTGGGGGGGGGTGTTAAGACTGGTGCTGGGCTGGGCTGGGCTGGGCTGGGCTGGGCTGGGGGGGGGGTGTTAAGACTGGTAATGGGCTGCGGGGGGGGGTTAAGACTGGTAATGGGGGGGAGTGGTTAAGACTGGTAATGGGCTGCGGGGGGGGGTTAAGACTGGTAATGGGGGGGTGGTTAAGACTGGTAATGGGGGGAGTGGTTAAGACTGGTAATGGGCGGGGGGGTTAAGACTGGTAATGGGCTGTGGGCTGATGGGGGCTGTCTGGAAATGGGGTGATGGGGGGTTAGGACTGGTAATGGGCTGGGGGGTTAAGACTGGTAATGGGCTGCGGGGGGGGTTAAGACTGGTAATGGGGGGGAGTGGTTAAGACTGGTAATGGGCTGCGGGGGGGGGGGGTTAAGACTGGTAATGGGGGGGGAGTGGTTAAGACTGGTAATGGGCGGGGGGGTTAAGACTGGTAATGGGCTGTGGGCTGATGGGGGCTGTCTGGAAATGGGGTGATGGGGGGTTAGGACTGGTAATGGGCTGGGGGGGTTAAGACTGGTAATGGGCTGTGGGCTGATGGGGGCTGTCTGGAAATGGGGTGATGGGGGGTTAGGACTGGTAATGGGCTATGGGGGGATTAGGACTGATAATGGGCTATGGGGGGGCTAGAACAGGACATGGGCTGATGGGGAGGGGTTAGGACTTGAGGTGGGCTGATGTGGTTAGGACTGGTAATGGACTGTGGGCTGATGGGGGGAGTTAGGACTGGCAGTGGGCTATGGGGGGCTGACTGGAAATGGGCTGATGGGGTTAAGACTGGAAGTGGGCTGATGGGGGGTTAGGACTGGTAATGTGTTATAGGGGGGGCTTAAACTGAAAATGGGGTGATGGGGGGTTAGGACTGGAAGTGGGTTGATGGGGGGCTAGGACTGGTACTGGAAATGGGCTGTTGGGGGGGCTTGAACTGAAATGGACTCATGGAGGGGCTAGAACTGGAAGTAGGCTCATGGGGGGCTTGGACTGGAATTGGGCTGAGTGGAGGGGAGCTAGGATTTGACATGGGCTGATGGTGGGGCTAGGAAATGACTAGAAATGGGCTGATGGGGGGCTAGGATTGGAAATGAGCTGATGAAGGGACTCAGACTGAAAATGGATGGGGGAGCTAGGACCGGAAATGGGTTGATGGGGGGTAGGACTGGAAATGGGCTGATGCAGGGACTAGAAGGGAATGGATGCTGGGTGAGACTGGAACTAGAAGGGATCTGATGTTGGGGGAGGATTAGAATGGGATGGGGCTGGGAGAGTAAAATGGAGAGGGGAAAAATATTTTGTGTGGGAGGGATGAAAAATCTACAATTGGCCGGTTATTGGGAGAGTAAGTGGGGATTGAGGATGGAGGGGTAAAATTTGTGTGGATGAAATAGGAATGAGGAAAGAGCAAAAGGAGAAAGATTAGTATGTTAAAGCAGATGTAGAGAGAGAGAATGGAAAAAAAAACTAGAAGAGAGAAGAAAGAACAAATGGACAGCAGACGATGGAGAGTTAGCAGAAAACATGAAGAAACCAGAAGAAAGTGGCTGGAGCAATTGCAACTGAAAAAAAATGCACAAAAGGTAGAAAGATATCTCTTTATTTTGAATTTATTAACTGGAATATGAAAGCTCTGGGAAATGTGCATCATTAACGTCTGCGCTTTGTTTGGTACAAGAGGAAATTAATTTATAGTTTTATTTCTACAGTGGTGTTGTACATTCCAAGTTTGGCTTTTGGGGTTCCCAGTTTAATTATTGCCTTCCTGTTTCTAAATTGTGATTCCTTGTTTGATGATGGTCTATGTTCTGCATGTGTAACTGAGCTGAGGTATTCTGTTTATGTAATTCCTATTTGACATTGCCACTTGTTCTCTTTCCCCAGTATTCTCTGAAATGTATTGGTTTAATATTTGCAGTGTTGCCTTTTGATAGGTAGGGTATTGTGCTTTGTGAGTCCTGGTAATGCTGTCAGGATATGGCGGGTTTGCTATGGGTTCTAAATGGGCAGCGTTTGTAGTAGTTCCTAATGTGCCTGGCAGTTGGCACTGGATTATAGTAGTGTAGAAATCTTTTAGTCTTTCTTTATCCATACCCTCATTAAGAGACATGTTTACTAAAAGTTAGTGTATGGTAACATTATGCAAATATTTATGCAAATAAGGCCACTTATGCAAATGAGGCCCCGCACCGAGTCTCCGCACATGGCCCCGCACCCCCCTTGGGCCGCCCCTGGGTAAGTGCACAGAGGAAGTGGGTGACAGTGGTGGGTGAAGGGAATCACAGTGATTGAAGCCAACAGCTGAAGAAGTGGGATGCGGCCATTTTCTGGGTGAGTGTGTGGGGCACAGGTGAAGAGGGAGTCCACAAAGTGTAATGCCCACATGAAGTAAGGAGTTACAAAGAAACAAGCTCAGGGTTCTCATTGATTTGGAATTCTAGTGAGTTAAATAAAATAAATCACTTTATATTCATTTTTTGGTGTAGCTGTATTTTATTTTGAAGGCATGTTTAAATACAATTAAATTAAAATTATTAAATTAAAACAAGCGGGCCACGGAAAAATTATCAAACGTTTACCGGTCCGCGGCGATAAAAAGGTTGGGGAGCACTGCACTAGAGGACTTGGGCCAGAGGACTGGGGTTTCTAGTCCCACAGGTGCTCCTTGTGGTCTTGGGCAAGCCACTTAACCCTCCATAGCCCATGTTCCCTGTAAGTATTAGTGTATGTGTCTCATATCCCCCAACTGCTTTGACCCAGTGGAAAGCAGGATATAAATGCAGTTAAATAAATTTATTTGTTTTTATATACCGTGCTATTACAGACCAGAGTAGTCGCTTGGAACCAACGGACACCTCTATAATCAATGCTGGTCTGGTGTTTCTCTCTTTTACAATATCCAGCTTCTTCGTATCCAGCTTTTAATCCATAAGAATGGGAGTATCCTAGATGATTATAAGCTCTTCTTGCTGTGGAATTCTTTTAGGTTATTAAAACTCCACTGAAATATGTTGGATTGGATGACATTTTAATTCACTCATAAATAAATTTAGATCTGCAACTAGACCTAGTTTGCTGGCCTCCAAAGGGTAGTATAACAAGATTTTAATAGACCATAAACCATAGTTTTAGGTACAAAGTAATGACAGCCTGCTGGTCCCCAAGTGTGCTGGGGATTGTTGCAAACCAATAGCATAGGGAGAATAACCTATGGCACAACGTCCTTCTCCCCTCAAAAAAAGGCAGGTTTTACCCCAGCAGACAGAGGGGATTACTTATATAGGTCTTTATCTGCTCTCATCAACAATGTTATGTAAACTGCTCCAGACTAGGTATTCGTAGTGTACTAATTTTGTGTTTCAGCTTACACCTCTCTAAGGCAAGTTATATTTTCTTGTCTGTGGACGGCATACAATATAAGCTTGTACGTGAGGCGATAGAGGGTTAAGTGACATGCCCAAAGTCAGATGGAGCGGCGGTGGGATTGGAGCTAGGCTTCCCTGGGTTACTCTTCTGTTTGGTGGTATAAGGTAGGACCAAGGAAGTTTATGACGGAGGAGGGGGTGGTATGCTTCAGAACCAGTTGTAGTAGGCTAACCAGTGCCCTACGCCCAAACTAAAATGTGCCATTTCCCTGCCCCTCCCCTCCAGTGTCTTTGGTGGTCGCGGGGGCTCCAGCAGGGCACAGAGCTGAGAGCACTTCCCACGTCTAAATCCCTCTCGCTGCCTGCAGCCTGCATTCAGTGGCGTTCCGCGGTGGGAACCTCTTTCGCTTTCTCTTTGACTCTGGAACTCCTGGAGGGGAACGGGGAGGGATTCCCCGAGGCGAGCAGCCGGAGCCTCTGACGGCGCATATCCGCGTCCTGCTCTCTATGCGTGCAGTTCCCTGACTCTTAGTCAGCTCTTCGGGGAAAGGGGGTGGCGGCTGCAGGGGATATTTCCGGGAGGGTTATTTAGCAGGAGCGAGCAGTCACTCTCCTCCCATCTCCTGCCTCTGGGACTCTCCGTGTCACACTCGCAGCCTGGCAAGTTCAGAGATTGGGAAGCGGCTTCTCGGTAGGTACCCGGGGGGGACGGTGGGGCTCCAAGAGGGCCGGCGCGACCCCTGGTGTGTGCTCGGGTTTCTCCCTGCCGAAAGAGGGGAGGATCCTGGAATTGACGGTGGCTGAGACTAGGACGTGGGAAAGCGGCACCGAGGTTTAGGCAAACTGTCAGATTTCAATTAAGTGGAACCATTGGCTTTGGATGCTTTTCTTTGGCGCTAGACAAATATTGTCTTATCTTAGATAAGAGACTCCTTTTTGTATCCAATATATGTCAAAGGCGGACACACTCGGATTTAAAGTAACTTTTGTTGATGATGCTCATGTTTTGCTTAAGACAAATGTGAAATAAAGCGAATCTTAAAAAGTACCACAATTTATTAGTATTAGTAGGCACGGGACGTAGAAAACAC
Source organism: Ichthyophis bannanicus (assembly GCA_033557465.1). NCBI lineage: Eukaryota > Metazoa > Chordata > Amphibia > Gymnophiona > Ichthyophiidae > Ichthyophis > Ichthyophis bannanicus. Next base: position 693,080,904 of record CM066032.1, on the reverse strand, counting down.
GTTTAAAAAGAGTGTTTTGTTTTATTTTAATTATTTATTTTCCAGTATTTAATATGCATGCTGAGCTCACCATAAGGTTGGAAGGGTGTTACAATAAAAAATATTCATAACTGATAAAATAGCAATATGAGCAAATCAAACCTCCCCCCCCCCCCAACCCTTAAAATCATCTTTCCTGCTCCCTTTCATTCAATCATCAGCTCTTAGGGAGGAGCAAGGATGATTTTAAGGAAGGGAAGGGGAAGATTAGGCTTCAATTGTTTATTTATCTTTATTTTTAAATAATTTTTAGAAATGTTTATTGTTAATACCCCACCAGTACTCCTCATCTTCACTACCTGATCTATTAACATTTTCTGTTCTCTTTTAGCTTTCAGTGATTGTTTATTGGCCACTTTGTAATCTAGTAATGTGTTTGTTTGAAGTCATGAGATCCTGACTACAGTAATTCTACTGAGATGTAGAATCGACAGAAACAGTTAATCCCTCTTCAAGAGTTCTTCTGGCAAACATTTGCTGTAAATATTTTCTGGATAGAAAAACCAGAAATCATATGTTCAAAATCTTTGAAATCATTTCAGTTATTCTCCTTTTGTATTTGTATTTGACTTTAAGGAGCCGATGCAGAAAGCTGGCGTTACGAGTTGTGCACTAAGAGATGTGCGCAAGTTTTCTAGTACAAGAGTAATGCAGAAGTTATGCACCCGCAAGGGAATGGCATAGAAACAGAGAAACATAACGATAGAAAAAGACCACGTGGCCGATCTAGTGTGTCCTTCCATATCAACAACTACAACAGTCACCTTTTTTCCTTTAGAGATCCTCTGCGTTTGTCCCATGCTTCTTTGAATTCAGATACTGTCCTCATTTCTACCACCTCCACTGGGAGACTATTCCACGGATCCACCACTCTTTCCGTAAAGAAATATTTCTGCATTTCACTCCTGAGTCTATCCCCTTTCACCCTCATCCCATGTCCCCTCATAGCAGAGCTTGCTTTCAATTGTAAGAGGCTGTCCTCCTGTGCATTTATGCCATGGACGTATTTAAATGTCCCAATCATATCACCTCTATCCTGCCTTTCCTCTAAGGTGTACATATTAAGATCCTTCAGTCTGTCCTCATATGCTTTATAATGAAGACCACTAATCATTTTAGTAGCCACCCTCTGCACCGACTCCATCCTGTTCACATCCTTTTGAAGGTGCGGTCTCCAGAATTGCACACAATACTCCAAATGAGGTCACACCAAAGACTTATACAAAGGCACTATCACCTCCTTTCTTCTGCTGGCTATTCCTCTCCCTATGCACCCAAGGATCCTTCTAGCTTTCGCTGTCGCCTTTTCTACCTGTTTAGCTACTTTAAGATCATCAGACACAATCACGCCTAGGTCCCGCTCTGCTTTAGTGGACGAAAGTACTTCACCCCCTATACTATATAGCTCCCTTGGATTGCTGCAGCCCAAATGCATTTTTTAGCATTAAATCTCAGCTGCCAAATTCTAGACCATTCTTCAAGCTTAGCTAGATCCCTCCTCATGTTATCTACACTTTTCTGGGTGTTTATTGCAGATTTTGGTATCATCCGCAAAGAGGCAAACCTTACCCCGCTATATCACTAACAAAGATGTTAAAAAGAATCAGACCAAGGCCAAATCCCTGGGGCATACCACTGGTAACTTCCCTCTCCTCAGAGTGAGCTCCATTTACCTATACCCTTTGTCGCCTCCCACTCAACCAATATCTAACCCAAACAGTAACTTTATGGGACTCAGTTTGTTTAGAAGTCGTCTTTGAGGAATGGTGTCAAAGGCTTTACTGAAATCTAAATACACCACATCTAGGGCTCTCCCTCGGTCCAACTCCCTAGTCACCCAGTCAAAGAAATCAATCAGATTTGTCTGACAAGAACTGCCTCTGGTGAATCCATGCTGCCTCGGATCCTGTAATCTGCTGGACTCCAGAAACCTCACTATTTTTTCTTTCAAAAGCATTTCCAATAATTTGCTCACCACTGAAGTTAAACTAACCGGCCTGCAGTTTTCAACCACATCTTTACTTCCGCTTTTGTGTAAAGGGACCATATGTGCCTCTCTCCAGTCACTTGGCACCACTCCCGATTCCAACGAGGCATTGAAAAGGTCAGTCACCGGAGCTGCTAGAACGTCCCCAAGTTCCCTCAGTATTCTAGGTGTATCGCATCCGGTCCCATCGCTTTGTCTACTTTAAGTTTAGCTAGTTTCTCATGAACACAGTCTTCTGAAAATTGTCCAAGATGCCCCTCGCTTCTGTTTCTGTTTGTGGGTGTTTTCTGAGGTCCTGCTCCTGGTTCTTCATCTGTGAACACAGAACAGAAATATTTGTTAAGCAATTCCGCTTTATCCTCATCAGCTTCTACATAGTCCTCCCCTTCACCCTTGAGTCTGACAATACTACTTTTGCCCTTCCTTTTCTCACTAATATATCTGAAAAATGTCATCCCCACATTTTATTGCATTGGCTATTTCCTCCTCTTTTTGAATCTTTGCTTTCCAGACTACTTTGCTAGCTTCTCTTTCCAAATATCGATGTCTGTCTTCCTCTCTCTGTGATCTCTTGTACCTCTTGTATTTCATGAAGGCCTCCCTCTTTTTCTTCACCTTTTCAGCTACTTCTTTCGAAAACCATAGTAGTCTTCTTTTCCTTTTACCTTTTTTACCATTATAACAAAAAGATTGGTTGCCCTTAAAATATATCCTTTCAGTTTTATCCACTGCTTTTCTACATCCCCCAGCTGTTTCCATCCTGCCAATGACTCCCTGAGGTATTGGCCCGTCTTGGCAAAGTTAGTTTTCCTAAAGTCTAAGACCCTTGCTTTTGAATGGATTCTAACAGTCCTAGTCCTAATACTGAACCACACCATCTGGTGATCACTGGATGCAAAATGATATCCCACTGTAACATCAGAAACATTTTCACCATTGGTAAGCACCAAGTCCAGTATGGCCCCTTCATGTGTGGGTTCTGTTACCAGTTGCCTGAATAGTTCTCCCTGTAGAGAATCCAGGATCTCCTTACTTCTAGATGATACTGCAGCAGGAATGTGCCAATCAACATCTGGCAAATTGAAATCCCCTATCAGTAGTGCTTCCCCTTTCCTAGCAATGCTGCATACGTCTTCAATTAACTCTCCGTCCACCTCTTCCTCCTGTGAGGGAGGTCTGTATATCACGCCAATGCAAATAGATTTTTCTTTTCCTCTTTCTAGTTTAATCCACAGTGCCTCCCCTCTCCCTTTTAAGCTCTGTAATTCCAAAGCTTTAATATTATTTTTTACATATAGTGCCACTCCACCTCCCCTTCTTCCTACCCTGTCCTTTCTGAATAAAGTATAGCCTGGTATAGTTATATCCCAGTCATGGTTTTCTGTGAATCATGTTTCTGTAACTGCCACTAAATCCAAGTCGGCCTCTCCCATTAAAGCTTCAGCATCTGGGATCTTATTTCCCATGCTACGAGCATTTATACAGACCACTTTCCATATGTTGTTCCTTTTACCCATTTCCATAAAAGTATTTAATGTTTCACTTACCTGGGGGCTTTCTTCATCCATCCTCAATGAATCTACTTTAAAGCCCTCTTCAGTAGATTAGCCAGTCTGCTACTGAAGACATGTCAACCTTTCTTGGACAGATGGATGCCATCTCTGCTCTGCAACCCTTGGAATGGCATCCTATGGTCCAGGAAACCAAAACGCTCTCGATGACACCCTCCATGCAGCCATGCATTCATCTCCAGGAAGTGAGCTTCTCTGCCTTGGTCTTTACCCTCAACAGGGAGGATTGAAGAGAATATCACCTGCGCCCCTATCTGCTTCACTCTCTGTCCCAAAGCCATGAAGTCACTTTTCATATGCTCAGAGGGATACCTGGCAGTATCATTTGTGCCGACGTGGATTAGCAACACTGGGTAATAGTCAGTGGGCTTGATGAGTCTCGGAAAACTCTCTGTAACATCTCGGATTTTGGCACCTGGCAGATAGCATACCTTTCTGGACGTCAAGTTTGGTCGGCAGATGGACGCCTCAGTACCTCTCAGAAAAGGGTCACCAACCACCACTACCCTTCGCTTCCTTGTGGTCACTGATTCTGCAACTTTGGAGTGTTTAAGCTCTCGTTCTTCCCTTTCCAGGGCTGCTTTCACCTCCTCCACGTCCAGGGCTGCATAATGGTTCGTCAGTTCAAGGGCTGGAGTAGTTGGATTGGTGATTCTGCAGGCCCTGGTGTCTTGTGTCTTTTGTCATTCTGTAGGCACTCATCTTCTCTGCTGGAGAGCTTGGATGTTGCAAGAAGCATCTCATCAATGTACTTCTCACTGTCTTGAATGCACCTCAGCCTCGCCACCTCCTCTCTGAGTTCCTCCACTTGTTTCCTGAGAGCTTCATCATGCAGGCATCCTGCACATGGAACTGGTCCTTCAATTGGCATTGCGACCAATGTCTGGACAGAGGCAGCAGCTGTAATGGGGGCAATAGCTTTAGCAATATGATTTATCCCAGCCATTGTTCAGTTGGTGGAGCTTAGGTATCTGTTAAAGAAAAAGAGAGAGAGACCTACTAAAGCACCAGACAGTTTTCCAGCTGTCCTTTCAGAGAAAAAGCAGTTAAATTTCTTTAAGTGTGTTCAAAATGTGCTGTTCCAAGTCCCGGTGTAGTTAACTGGGGAGGTGCGCTATAAAGCAAGACTGCTCACTAGGGGTGGGTGGGAGTTGGGGGGGTAGGGAGGAAACTAACACCTGATGAGTTGTCAGTAGCTTCAAAGAGCTGAGAAAGATACTAAAGCAGAGCTTTAAACCTACCCCACTAAACAAAATATTTCCCCTTTTAAACTAAAGTATCTAAAAGAATGTTACTTTGTTTTAAAAATGTACCAAAACCCTTTTAAGAGCTCCCATGCAGAGAGCTAGTAATTTAAAAAGCCACAAACTCTTACCTTTGCTTGAAATATATAGCCCCTGTTAGGAATGTCAACAATGCAAGGCTCTGAAACCTTTTATGCAGGAACTCAGCTGCTCTCAGTTCTTACACAGGCTAATCAGGCCCATTAGCCCCTGATGAGGTGTCAGTAGCTTCAAAGAACTGAAGAAAGATACTAAAGCAGAGTTTTAAACCTGCCCCACTAAAGAAAATATTTCCCCTTTTAAACTAAAGCACCAAAAAGAATGTAACTTTGTTTTAAAAATGTACCAAAACCCTTTTAAGTGCTCCCAGGCAGAGAACTAGTAATTTAAAAAGCCACAAACTCTTACCTTTGCTTGAAATGTATAGACCCTCTTAGAGGTAAGCGCAGAAAGTCTGTGCTAAACAGGCAGGTGTGTGCGCACAAGCATCCGTGTTAGCAGTTCCTAGATCCTTCATACAAAAAGGCACCTGTGTGCATGCGCTGCAATTCGGTGTGGCGCATATAAGCTCAGAAGCTTTACTCTGAACAATATGGGTGTCTTTGAACAGCGATATTATTCAGCAGTATTTCGAGCAGAATGGTTGCCGTCATATGTCACATTGTTTCAGCACAGTTCCGCTGCCTTTTTTTTTTTAAAGAGCTGATTTCAGCAAAGCCTGGAAAATGCAACGGGGGATTGTCTGCTCACGAAGCAGAGAAATTCCTCCTTGGCACTGAGTGCAGACCCCTTACGTCTCCTTTGAGTAGGCGTTAAATTTCCAGCGTTAAGTTCAGTCTTTGCACTTCTCTGCATCCAATGGAATAGATCATTGTTGAGCGATTTGAATGGATTTACATGGGCTCTGCGCTGGCATTGGCTTCTGCACTGCGATTACGTTCGCGCCAATCTCTTTTCTGCATTGCAGATGCATCCTAATGTCTCTGCATCGGCCCATAACTAGTATAGCCATGGGTGGGCCATGGCCCCTCCACTGTGAGTCGGGGCCAGTCCGTCAGTGGCAGCAGCTCAGCTGAACGAGAACTACAGGCTATCTGACCATGTGCCCACTCATGTTAACCTCTGGCCCCACCAAAAAATCAGTACACCACTGGTAAAGAAAGTAGAACCCAAGCAATTATGGGACCAAGTTTCATGCTGTAAAGTTCACATGCATGTTATACCCTTAGCCTTTGCTTTGACAATTGCCTAAGAAAAAATACAACTGTGTGTACTTGCACTGCCCGTTTCTGTGAAGGATTTTTTTTTACTAAAACAAATGTGTATATTTTTAAAAATAGAAAAGTCCATGTATTTCTGCAGTCCCCACTGCTGGAAATGCCTCCCCCGAAGCATAGGTGGTGGAAAGGGATGGGCACAGGGGCCTTGGCCCCATCAATATTTTCCCCAACACAGCATCAACAATAGAGAGCTTGAGGCAAGGCTGAAAAAATGGTTTGTTTGGCCTCTCCAACTAAAAAGGTGTTTGCTACCACTGGGTTTCATCACAGGTGCCTTCAGTTGGGGTAAGAATATGAAAAGAGCTTGGGCAGAGCACAGGTAGGGCCTAAATTTACATGCATAAGTTAATGAATATTATAACTTAAGTGCACATTCTCAAAATCTAGTCGCAGACATTTATACCTATTCTTGAGCAGACGTAACTGCCACACCTAGGGTAAGGCTTGTCGGTATGCTCCTGTTCTATAGAGTAATGTATGGGTTACTTTATTTTATAGAATAGGCCCCACATATGTCCCTGGAACCACATGTTAACTGCTTATAGAATTATCTTCCATGTGTGCCATCATGCATGTTATTTTGAAGACGTCAAATACTGATCTCATGCAGATAGTAAATCATCATCCATTCTCTAATTCAGAGGTTCCCAAACCTGTCCTTGGGCCTTCTCTGCCAGTTGGGTTTCCAGAATGAATATGCATGAAAGATTTGCATACACTGCCTCCATTGTAACCACGGGGAACCATTGCTCTAATCTGTAATCTTTGGCAAAGATTTTAAGAAAGTGTCTACCATGGCAGCTTGAGCAGTTTATGCAAGAGAATAACATTAACGACATTCAATGGGGATTCAGAAAGTGTCACAGCACTGTGACCTTGCTAAAGTTTTGTAATTATGTTAAAATCAAAGTAGATAAGCAGCATTTATTTTGATAGATGTTATGCTGTATATGATGATGGAAAAGCTCTATAACATCAACAAAGACAAAACCTGAAGCGGACTGTAGTACAGATCACCAACTACTAGTATGCAAACTCAAGCTAAAATTGAAAAAGAGCAAGCCACTCATGAATGAAGCAAAATATGACCTAGAGTATATACCACTAGAATTTAAAGACTGCCTGCAAAATTGATTTGCTGCTTTAGATACAAATGACAGAGCTGCGGAACAGTTAGGGGATGACATCGAGAAGATTGTGTTGGAAGAAAGCAAGAAGTCTCTACAAAAGGTGAAAAAGCAAAAATGGCCAAAATTGATGACTGAAGATTCTCTGGAAATTGCCCTAAAACACAGAGAAGCTAAAGCCAGATAAGAAAGAGAGGCAGTCACAGAACTCGGAGATATCCAACACGCAGCAAGACAAGACAAGGAGAAGTACTACAATGCACATGCAATGAAATAGAAGCAGAAACAATTAGAGGAAGAACGAGATCAGCTTTCCTAAAGCTGTGAGAGTTAAAGAAAAGATTACAGCCTCGAATTGGAATGTTACAAGTTGTTCAAGGATCTATGTTGAATGATGCTGAGAAGATCAAGAAAAGGTGGAAGGAATATACAGAGTTTTTATATGATAAAGATCAAGTAGACCAACAGCCGTTTCAACCTGTACCTTATGATCCGGAACCATTGGTGATGAAAGAAGAAGTTGAAGCAGCATTGAAAGCCTTATCAAAGAACAAAGCACCAGGCATTGATGGCATTCCCATAGAAGTATTACAGCAATCTGATGCAGCTGTTACCATACTTAAAAGGCTCTGCCAGGGAATTTGAAAGACAACATCATGGCCAACTGACTGGAAAAGATCTGTGTTTAGACCAATACTAAAGAAAGGTGATCCAACTGACTGTGGAAATAATCACACAATTACTCTGATCCCACATGCCAGCAAGATTCTACTGAAGATTATTCAACAGAGACTACAACCATACCTGGAACAAGAACTCTGAGGCTTATGTGTCCAAGGATGCTATGGGAATGAGGTCTGGTTTGGAACACCTGGAGAACTTTTCTCGATATCAGAATCTCAGACTTACTAATTTTCCTAAATCACTACTTGTTAGTGTTAGAGATATGTTTAAAAGATATATGATTGAGGTGTTTGATGTCCCTAGTGAATCCCATCCTCCTATAGCTAAATTATATTATTTGCCAACTGGACAGAGATCCTCAGCTACTGGAGAAATTCCAGGGGTACTGCAGGCAGACTCGCTCGATGTCTCAGTTGTTTTGGAGACTTCAGGTGATGAACCCTGCAGTCCTGCTACACTTTTGGTGACTTTTGAATTATCCCATGATAGAGATTGGTTTTTGAAAATGTTTTCTTGCAAATGGTTGACAATGTTTAGAGGGTTCCAGATACAGGTTTTTCCTGACTTGTGTCGGGAAACCCAGAAAAGGAGGCGAGAGTTTCTTCTCCTGCGCCCGGGGGTCCAACAGTTGGGGAGGGGTAAAATTTTCCTAAAGTTTCCATGTAAATGTAATGTTAAGCTGCAAGCTGTTTCCCATATATTTTATGACCCACCCCTGCTGTCGGCTTTTCTGAGCTCCTGGAGAGTTGCTCTGACCGAGGCAGGGAATGCTGTTAGTAACATAGTAACATAGTAAATGACGGCAGATAAAGACCAGTATGGTCCATCTAGTCTGCCCAGTAAGAAGGCCGGAGTAAGATGGCAGGAGTAGGTGCCACTCTATGCAGGCCGCCCCTCAGGCCACCTCTCCCCATGTCTTTGTTTAGGGGTGAACCCACCGCTCCATGCAGGACACCCCTATTTGTTGAGAGGTTAGATGGTTCAGTTTATTTTGATTTTATTCTGTTGTTATAAATGGATCCATTGTGTCTGTCCCATGCCATTTTGAATTCTGTCACCGTATTTGCCCCCACCACCTCTGTTAGTTAAGGGTTGTCAGTCTGAGCCTTTCTGAATGCCTTTCCTTTCATATTGTGGTTTTGCTTCTTATCTGCCATCTCTGCCTTCTTTTTGTTGGCTGGTGGTTGGCAGTTCCTATGTTTGAAAATTTTTCCTTTGTATTTTACTTTTTCCTCTGGAATTTGTTATTGCTGGACCACTTACTTTTTCTTTTGCGTGTATATTTACGCTTGATTAATTTTGTAAAATGCTTAAATACAAAATAAAAAAAAAATGATCCCATAAAAATACTTGCACCCATTTATACCTGATATTTAGTATATACAAATTTCCCAGCTTATTTTCATAAAGTACGTGCATAAGCACTAACCCCTCCCTGTCCCCGCTCTTGGGAACACCTTGGCCCGGATCAGATAAATGCATGTGCTGTCATGTTAGGTTCACAAAGGTTCACATGCATCTACTCTGGACAATTTTATAAAAGGCTATTTCTGTGCATAAATTACTGTTTTGCCTTATAACATTACCCCCAAAGACTGCAAAGGCACATATGTTGCAGCATATGCATCTGTGAGCCCCTTATAAAACTGCACGACAACTACAGTTCTCTGCTTAGTTACAGCAGAAAATGCTAGCACTGAATGCTTTTATTTTCTGTGGTTACAGTCAAGCTGCAGGAATTCCACTCACCTACCCACGTTCTCTGCGCCCAGCTACTATGACAGCCATCTCTTTATTCCTGCAGATTTTACAGGGTTTAACATAGTGACGCTTGTTTTTCTACTTTGGGTTACCTGTCCCGAGCCTTCCCCCTCAGACAAGGAAAGTATTAACATTTCTCGCCTACCTAATCTCTCTCTCCATCATGTCATGGCACATATTAGAAGCTGCAGGGAGCATGAGTTAGAGAAAATGATCTATGTGGCTCTGGAATTAGAACACACATACGGGAAATATCAGTTGCTTCACTTGCAAAGTAAAGAGATTAAAACCACTGCGTGGCTTCACATTGTTTTGCATAGTGCAAGAGAAGAAAAGCGTGCTTGAGAACCAAAGCCAAGGTCTTCGATTCCTTTATTTTTGCAGGTGTGTTTTGCACAAAACAAGAGCACCTTATCCTCCTGTTCACCCACACATGTGCCATTCCCCTAGTCCCCACTTGTTGTGTAGCCTGTCTTGATTAGATTGCAAGAAGGTATTGTCTCTTACATGTATAGGTACAGTGCCGTGTACACCTTGAAGCACTATACAAATGATAAGTAGTAAGAGTACGAGCAATAGTACCTACTCCTAGGATTTGATCTGTTTGTCTACCCATTTGTACACATGCTTGTTTATGCACATGTAGATGAACACAGAGCGCAAGGGAGGATCCAGGAAGCTTTGGGCTGGCAGAGAGCTTATGCTTCACCACTCCAAAAATGAAAGTGGCTGAGCCCTGCCACTTGAAGAAGAGGTCTGACAGGCAGGACTGGATTTTGGGTGGTAGTGACCATAGGCAAGGTGAGAGATCTTTCCTCCCCCCCCCCCCCCCCATCACTTCATCCAGATTTTCCTTCTCCCGAGTAGATTCTCTCCCCTTTTCCACTTGATTTGGACTTTCAGAAAGCCTTTGACAAGGTCCCTCATCAGAGACTTTTGGCAAAACTGAAGAGTCATGGGATAGGAGGCAGTATACTACTGTGGATCAGGAACTGATTAAAAGATAGAAAGCAGAGGGTTGGGCTAAATGGCCAATTTTCCCAATGGAGAAAGTGGAGTACCCCAAGGATCTGTGCTGGGTCTGCTGCTTTTTGACATATTCATAAATGACCTGGAAAAGGGAATAACGAGTGAGATTATCAAATTTGCAGATGACACAAAACTATTTAAAGTTGTTAAAACCCATGAGGACTGTGGAAAATTGCAAGAGGATCTTGATAAATTAGAAGACTGGGCATCCAAATGGCAGATGAAATTTAATGTGGACAAGTGCAAAGCTATGCACCTAGGGAAGAACAACCCAAACTATGGTTACACGATGCAAGGTTCCACATTAGGAACCACCACCCAGGAAAAAGATTTAGGCGTCATTGTGGATACCATGTTAAAACCCTCGGCCCAGTGTGCAGTGGAGGCCAAGAGAGCAAATAGAATGCTAGGTATCATAAGGAAAGGAATGGAAAATAAAACAAAGGATATTATAATGCCTCTATATCGTTCCATGGTGAGACCGCACCTTGAATATTGTGTGCAATTCTGGTCGCCGTACCTTAAAAAGGATATAGCGTTATTAGAAAAGGTTCAGAGAAGAGCCACCAAAATGGTAAAGGGGATGGAAGGATACTCCTATGAAGAGAGGCTATAAAGGTTAGGGCTCTTTAACCTGGAAAAGAGATGTGATAGAAGTCTATAAATGAATGAATGGAGTGGAACGGGTAAACGTAGATTGATTGTTTACGTTATCAGAATATAGAAAGATTAGGGGACATGCAATGAAGCTACAGGGTAAACTATTTAAGACTAATAAAAGAAAATATTTTTTCACTCCACGTGTAATCAAACTCTGTAATTTGTTACCAGAAGATGTAGTAAATGCTGCTAGTGTAGCCGGGTTTAAAAAAAGTGTGGACAAGTTCCTGGAGGAAAGGTCCATAAACCATTATTAAGAAGGGACCCAATACAAGCATTGTGGAACCTGTGTCTTTTGGGGAACTGCTAGGTACATATGACCTAGATTGGCCACTGTTGGAAACAGGATACTAGGCTTGATGGACCTTGGTCTGACCCAGTATGGCATATCTTATGTTCTTATGTTGATCTACACAGTGGTGGTCCCAAGCAGCAGCAGCAACTCCTACACAGAACTCAGTGGGGAGGCTACAGCCCTCTGATGCTGACAGGGCCCTGCAGTGCTTCACCCCCTTTATTCACTGATCTTTCTGTTACCATGGCAATGTAGGCAAGCATAAGTAGCAAAGCACCGGCAGGCTCAGGGCTGAATTCTGGCATAGGAGTTGCCACTGCTGCTGATGACATGAGCAACACATCAATGGTGGTGTTCCAGTGCCTATCAAAATTTGGTGCCTATGTTGCTTACACATAAATCTGGCCCTACTGACAGGATGGCAACAGTGGGTAAAGGAGGAGGTAGTTGAGCAAGATGGCCCTGCTACCCGAAGCGGCTGATGGAGAGGGCAGGTAGGCCAAACCCCACCATCCTAAAAGGTGCTGAGAAGATTGGGCCCAGCCATTTGAATGGAAAGACCTGTAACCGGAGCTAAAAGACAAGGTGGTGGGGAGGCCATGCCCACCACCCGAGGAAGCGGCTCCTGAAGGAAGGGGTGATGCAGAAGAAGCAGGGATAGCTTGGATTTTAGGTACTGCCATGAGGCAGCAAAAATGAGAAGAGAGACAGTTGATAGTATCAACTGGAAAGAGGGAATGAGGGAGGGGGAAAGAGTATGTCCCCTACATTTTCCCACCACAACATAGAGTACCCACACATGCACACATCCCTTTGTTTCTTCCCCATATAACCCCCAACACATGCTTACACCTATGTACTCCTCCTTCAACTCCTGTGCATACACACCCTGCACCACACAACATAGCAAAAACAGCCCCATTTAATCCCTATAAACACAGAACATAGAAAAATGCAGAGACCATATGACCTATCTCCCACACACTGATGCTCCATGTTTCTCTCCACCTTCACACATTCTTTACAATTCTCTCTAACAGACACATCACCCACATACTTCCTCTTCACAAGCATAGACATCCTGCACGCAGTACCCAGATCAAACACCTATCCCCTGACTACCATTTTCCCACACATAAACGCAGAGCCCATACACTGCCTCAGCACACCGACACGTATATTCAATATACACCACCTTCCCATAACCCACACAATACCTTGCAAAAGTCTTCACACCCTTGTACATTTTTCACGTTCTACTGTCTAAAATATACAAATCAAAATGCTTTGCAGTTTGTTCCACCTATTTACACAAGATACTCAACACTTTCAGTATGAAAGAACAAGTTCAGCGATGTTCAAAAAATCTGGATTGCTTAAGTCTTCAACACCCATTGTCACAGCAAACCCTAATTAGCTTTGTTTCCAAAAACTGCCTTCACAAGGTACATAATAAGTTAATTAGAGTCCCATGTGTCCAGTCATGGTAGTGGAGCTGATTTGAATAGTCCTGGATGAAATATCTAGCCGCTAAAGTTATTCAGAGGTACAGATTGGTGGACGGCTATTTGTGTTTAAGGTGCTGTCATCTCCATTACTGTAAACAGTTTGGTACTAGCAAAATACTGCCACAGTCGGGTTGTCCCTCTTGTGTCAGGAGCCATAGCTTAAGGAAATTGCTGAGGAAAGTCACTGGGAGGCCTACAATTATTTAAAAAGAACTACAGAGTTCTGTAGCTGAGACCGGGGAAAATGTTGTCCGTTTTAACAATTTCAAGATTAGTGCAATTTAGTTGCCATCATCTGAACAGACTGCTTCTGTTTATATCCTTTTGAAGGTGCGGCCTCTAGAATTGCACACAACACTCCGAATGTGGTCTCACCAGAGACTTGTACAGAGGTACTCTCACTTCCTTTTTCCTGCTGGCCATTCCTCCTCCTGTACACACAAGCATCCTTCTGGCTTTTGCTATCACCTTACCTACCAGTTTGGCCACCTTAAGGTCCTCAGATATGATAATTCTTAGCTTCCACATCCTAAACCAGAAATATGCAATCTTTGTTTATGCCTGGCACACCTATGACTGGGTTTGCTTTGTCACAGCACCCCATGGCCATCCCTCTTTGTCTCCTCTGGCATCATGACCTTTCCTGCCCCACTGCATGGTCTGGCATCACTTTCCCTTCTTTCTTACTCCCTGACATCAGCCCTCCCCTCCCCCAGGGTCAGCACTACCTTCTGCTCCCTCTGAATCACCACCTTTTTCTCCTAGTGATCCCTGGCATCGGTATTTTTTCTTAGGTTCTCCATTTCCTGGCCTCACAACATTCCTTTCCCTCCCTCCAGTCAGCAAGAGGGGCTGGGTGAGGAGCACCGATAATGACAAAACTGTGAGCCCCACCCACGCTTCCAGTTTTGGAACTGCCGGTTGCATCTTTGCTACATTGAGGAATCCTGCCTCTGAGCTGCTGCCTCACTTATTTGGGGAGGTTGATGCTGCGGAATAATGAGCAGAAGAGTAGGCACTGGTTTGCACAGACTTTCTTCTCTTCCTTCAACAGCTCCCTCTTCCCTCCAATCCAGGGAATGATTTTCCACTTAATTAATATTTTCTAACAATTCCTCAACCTTTGCTCGATCACTCCTCATGCATTGTACACCTTCAAGGATATCTGCTCTATTGCAAACCTTTCCCAATAGCTCCTCTGTAATATCATTTACAAAAATGGTAAAAAGCACTGGACTAGGGACCAGTCTCTGTGGCACACCACTGGTTGCTCCTGTTTTCTTGGAGAGAATGCCAGCTTCTGACTTGGTCATTTTAGGGCTCATACCAAAGACATTCACAATCAACATTCATCTGCTTTGGTGAAAATTTTGAAAGCACCTGGCCACTGCAGCTGAAACTGAAATGGATATTCAGCACCAGAACCCGGATGTCCGTCGGTGCTGAACATCTGGGTTCAGCCCTGACCGCCATCACTATCTAAATAGTGGTGATATTCAACTGTAATCCAGACACAGCAAAACCACATAAAGTTAGGGCAGCCTTTCAAGTGGAGAAACTTTATGCAGGCACTTATCCAGTTAACGGATAATAAGTGCTCTGTCCTCCCTTGCCCTGCCACAGCACTTTGCAGACAGTACTATAGTGGCTAGAGGAGGTATTCAGTGGCACTGCCTGTTAGTGCTGCTGAATATCCCTCTCAGCGGGGTTTATCTGGTTAGCAGGTCCTACTAACCAGATAAACCCCCTTTGAAAATTGGCCTCTCACTTTATTTATGGCCTACAACAAAGCGTGGGAAGAAGAATCGGGCAGGAATCTGGGTCTGCCTTGGGATAGCTATCCTAGTCATTTTACCACCGCTGAGGGCTTGATAATCTGCAATTCTTCACACCTCCTTCCCCACAGGGCCAGTCCCAGAGTTGGTTCAAGGTTTTGAGTCCTAGACACACCTTAATCCTTACGCCCCCCCCCCCCCCAGCTGTCAGAATCTATTGTTTAGCTTGGAATGCCCTGCTCTTTGCCACCCTCGAGAAGTTGCGGCTCTAGGCAACCGCCTAGTTTGTCTAATGGTTGGGTCAGTCCTGCTTCCCCACCCATAGGCATTAGAACCAGGTGGACCACACTGGCCCTGGCCCTAGTAAAATTTTGGCTGGCAAGCCAGCAGACTGCATGGAAGCCACAATAGGGGCCTTCACCCTCCTGTTCTGCCCATGGGGATCCCATCTCTTGTGAGAAGAAGAGAAGAGAGCAGCTGCGATCATGGCAAAGACTCCTTCCGTTTGCCCGCCGGAGATTGGGGCAGACAGAAGGAGTCTTTGTCATGATCCTCCTTCACTTTTGCCTGCGGGGATCGGGAAATCAGATCCCCCTAGGAAGAACAAGAGTGGAAGACCGTGGGGGCTAGGGTGGAGCTTGGGACCCTCCAGTTATTTGACCATTCCGTCGCCCCTGCCTCACCCATTCCACACTTCTCCCAGCCTCAACAGTAAAAGATCAGCATGGTTGCTTCATACCAGCCCGGCCTCTCCCACGCTGGGTGGTTCCAGGGTTACCACAGGAGTGCACAGGTGAACAAATGGATGATGAAATGCTCAAAGAAATCAAGGAAGCTAACAAAAGTCACAACAGAGTAGTAATAATGGGTGATTTCAATTACCCCGGTATCGACTGGGTCAGTGTCACAGCAGGACAAGCTAAAGAGATAAAGTTTCTAGATGGAATAAATGACTGCTTCTTAGAGCAGCTGGTTCATGAACCGACCAGAGGGGAAGCCATACTGGACCTAGTCCTTAGTGGAACGCCAGATCTGGTGCAAGAAATAAGGGTGTTGGGACCACTTGGCAATAGTGATCATAGTATGATCATGTTTGATTTAATTAGTGGAGGACAGATAGTAAAGGCATCCACAGTACTACCTTTTAACTTTCAAAAGGGAGACTATGATAGAATGAGGAATATAGTTAGGAAAAAACTAAAAGGAGCGGTTCCAAAGGTTAAAGACTTAGAGCAAGCTTGGGTGTTATTTAAAAATACTATCCTTGAAGCCCAGACCAGCTGTATTCCACGCATTAGGAAAAGTGGAAGAAAGTCCAAAAAACGGCCAGCATGGTTTAAAGGCGAGGTCAGAGAGGCTGTTGCTGCCAAAAAAGCAACCTTCAGGAAATGGAAAAAAGAGCCAAATGATGAAAACTGGAAACAGCACAAGCACAGCAAGTTAAATGCAAAGCATTGATAAGGCAGGCAAAGCGGGAATTTGAGAAGAAACTTGCTACGGAAGCAAAAACACGAAATAAAGACTTTTTCAAGTACATTCGTAGCAAAAGGCCTGTGAGAGAGTCAATTGGACCATTAGATGATAGAGGGGTAAAAGGGGCAGTAAGAGGAAACAAGGCTATAGCAGAGAGACTGAATGAATTCTTTGCTTCGGTCTTTACTGAGGAAGATGTAGGGATGTTACCCAAGACTGAAGTGGTATTTAAAGGTGATACTGCAGAGGAATTGAGAGAAATATCGCTACACCGGGAAGATATATTACAACTATTTGATAAACTGAATAGTAGCAAATCACCTGGACCGGATGGTATACATCCCAGAGTGTTGAAAGAACTGAAATATGAGATTGCAGACCTGCTATTGGTAATCTGTGAACTTTCATTAAAATCATCTGTAATACCTGAAGATTGGAGGGTCGCCAACGTAACACCAATTTTTAAAAAGGGTTCCAGGGGTGACCCAGGAAATTACAGACCGGTGAGCCTGACGTCAGTACCAGGGAAAATGGTAGAAACCATCATAAAGAACAAAATTACACAGCATGTAGATAGTCATGGCCTAATGGGAGACAGCCAACATGGCTTTAGACAAGGAAGATCTTGTCTTACTAATCTGATATGTTTTTTTGAAGGTGTGCATAAACAGGTAGACAAAGGTGAGTCGGTTGATATAGTGTATCTGGACTTTCAGAAAGCTTTTGACAAAGTCCCCCATCAGAGACTTTTGGCGAAGCTAAAAAGTCATGGGATAGGAGGCAGTGTACTATTGTGGATCGGGAACTGGTTAAAAGATAGAAAGCAGAGGGTAGGGCTAAATGGCCAATATTCCCAATGGAAAAAGGTGAATAGTGGAGTACCCCAGGGATCTGTACTGGGTCCGCTGCTTTTTGACATATTCATAAATGACCTGGAAAAGGGAATAACTAGTGAGGTTATCAAATTTGCAGATGACACAAAACTGTTTAAAGTTGTTAAAACCCAAGAGGATTGTGGAAAACTGCAGGAGGATCTGGATAAATTGGAAGACTGGGCATCCAAATGGCAGATGAAATTTAATGTGGACAAGTGCAAAGTTATGCACCTAGGAAAGAACAACCCACACTATAGTTACACGATGCAAGGCTCCACATTAGAAACCACCACCCAGGAAAAAGATTTAGGAGACATCATGGATAACATGTTAAAACCCTCCGCCCAGTGTGCAGCGGCGGCCAAGAAAGCAAATAGAATGCTAGGTATCATAAGGAAAGGGATGGAGAATAAAACAAAGGATGTTATAATGCCTCTGTATCGTTCCATGGTACGACCGCACCTTGAATATTGTGTGCAATTCTGGTCACCGTATCTTAAAAAGGACATAGCGTTATTAGAAAAAGTACAGAGAAGAGCCACCAAATTGGTTAAGGGGATGGAAGGCTACTCCTATGAAGAGAGGCTAAGAAGGTTAGGGCTCTTTAGCCTGGAGAAGAGATGGCTGAGGGGAGATATGATAGAGGTCTATAAATTAATGAATGGAGTGGAACGGATAAACGTGGATCAATTGTTTACGCTATCAGAGTATAGAAAGACTAGGGGACATGTAATGAAGCTACAGGGTAAACTATTTAAGACAAATAAGAGAAAATATTTTTTCACTCAACGTGTAATCAAACTCTGGAATCTGTTACCGGAGGATGTAGTAAGGCCTGTTAGTATAGCTGGCTTTAAAAAAGGTTTGGACAAGTTCCTGGAGGAAAGGTCCATAAACCACTATTAAAAAGGGACCCAGGATATCAATGCTTGACCCAGTACAAGCATTGTGGAACCTGTGTCTTTTGGGGATATTGCTAGGTACGTATGACCTAGATTGGCCACTGTTGGAAACAGGATACTGGGCTTGATGGACCTCGGTCTGACCCAGTATGGCATGTCTTATGTTCTTATGTTCTTATTGTTGCCCAGGACTGCTGGCACTGTGCTGTTTATACTGCAGGACTGTTTTAGGAGCACCAAATAACTGGGGATTTAGGATGGAGTGAATAGGGAAAGAGTTCAGAATGGAAGAATATGAGCACATGGAATAGGAAGATAAGAAGGGCATAGAACTCTATATGGGGGGGGGAGAGCAGGATGCAGAAGAGTCAGCAACAGGGGACTTTGGATGTAGGGGAGGGGCAAAGGGAGGAGGAGGAGGCAGAAAACTAGGATTGATGGGGGACTGAAGGAGGAGGCACTTGGGATTCGGGAAGGTTAGGAGGAGGGAAAAGACACCAGATCTGTAGGAAGAAAGAGGAAAAGAATTGGGGTCCCCTATAAAACATACAGTCTTCTATTACAGATCGGGGTGGATCCAAACCAAGGGAGATGATAGGATGCTAGCACAGAAGATAGCTGTAGAGTAGCAGAGCAAGGCAGGGAGCTACAGGCTGAGAATCCTAAAACAGTGGCAGCCTCCCGACACCTGCTTTCCTATGGCTTCTCCTTGCTCCTCGCCTCTGTTGCTGACTACTGGACCTGGGGCTTCAGCCGTCTATCAGCAGCACCGGCTTCTCCTCCTCTCCCCCACATGCAGCTGAAGAGGCAATCGCCTACTGCTGCTCTTCCTCCCATGGGCTTGTGAAGCAAGCTACTTCAGGTGTATACCTCTTGGCTCCTCTTCCTCCCGCTCTTTCAAGTGCCCTGCCCACACAAATCTGATCTTGCTGCAAGTTCCACTGCTTTCTGTCTCCTGCAGACCCTGGCTCTTGCTACAGCTGAAAGGTCTGTGGAGAAAAGGCACCCTCTGTGTGGCAGGGGAGGGGGGGGGGAATTCTGCATTGTGCAGTTGCCAGAGTACTCTTGGAAGTAACTGGTTGTAAAACTCTAATAAACCTCAGTCGCAACTCTATGAAAAGTGAGCTACAAGAATCCCAGTGCTGGAAAATCTAAGGATTGTAGAAAGTCTGCAACAGGTAACAAAGAGCGAAGCCAAAGCAGAGCTCTCAGTTCCAAAAAGGCCCCTCTCGTGCCCTTTTTAATATCTGCCACCATGGACAAAGTTGAAGTCAAGGTCATTCCCAAACGTTTCATTTGATATCCGTAGGACAATTTGACAAACTTCAGATGGAGGAGTTTCTAAAGGCCCCTGACAAGTGATGCATAATATTTTACAGAATCGTATTAGAGGAGTGGTATTAGTAATTTCCAAACACATCCCAATAGAAGGTGCGAGGGTTTGGGAGACTGAATAAAATTCAGAGTGAAGAAGTTTAGAGGCACCCTGTATAAGAAGCTTGGGTAGACTAAGCAACTCCCTGACTCCAAATCAAACTGGCAGGTGGCATGATATTTACCATGCCTACCAGTTTTACTGACAGTTGGGGGGGGGGGGGGATGCCCCTGCCCCGGGTCCGGCACCATCATCTTTCTTCCCCCCTCCCCTTCCAATAACCACTTCTGTTGCATTGTAACCTGATACCTCTGGGACCTGCGGCAGAAGCCTGTAAAAACAGAAGAAGGTGCGGGGCTGCTCAGTCCAGGCACGCTGCTGATGGCTGTGCTGGATTTGCCCCCTCTGATGTAGATGCCCTATTGCTGAGGGGCAGACCCGGCACAGTCATCAGCAGTGCCTGGACTGAGCAGCCCTGAGCCTTTCTTCTGTTTTTCTTTTTCCACTGCCACAGGTTCTTGGAAGGTAGCAGTGCAGCAGAAGAGGTGGGGAAAAGGAACAAGAGATACTAGATTGGGGATGGAAAAAGAAAGGATATGGTGACTTGACTAGATATAGGGGAGATGAATAGGGGGACTGGGCGGATATGTTGGATTGATGGGGGGGGGGCGGGGGGAAGAGGATATGGTGGCTTGTTGGAGGGACAAAGAATCAAGAGATGCCGGATCAGGGGAGGGGGAAGAAAGAGGATCTGGTGGCTTGGGGGTAGACACAGGAGGGGAAAGTAGGGGTTCAGAAGGGTATGTTGGCTCAGAGATGGGGAAGTGAAGCCTAGGGATACAAAGGCAGTGGGGGGGGGGGAGGAATAGGATGACAGGGAGATGACTGACACAGCAGGAGTACTAAAGACAAAGGAGATGGACACAGGGGATTAGAGAGACAGGCGGGTGATGCTGTGCATGGTATGGACATAAGAATGGAGAGGAATAGCTAGACAGAAGAGCAATGCTGGATGGAGTAGGGAGGAGAGAGCGAGAGAGAAATGAGATGCTGGATGGAAGATGAAATGCTGGAAGGGTGGGAGGGGGAGAGAGAGGGGAGATTTAGTGAAAGATTGGGAAATAAGAGGAAGGGGAAAGGGAGGGCTGGGGTGAAAGAAAGTGATGGAAAACTGTAGGAAGATGAAGTTAAAGGAGGGAAATTGAATGAAATCTGACTGGATAGAGAGGCAGAAAAATAAAAGGAAGTAAACAAAAAGGAAAAGATGAATGTCAGAGATTGATGTTGGGGAGGATGTGGACAGGAGGAAAGAGAAAACTGCAAAATAGAAGGAAGCCCTGGAAAGAGAGCTGAAGCAGAAACCAGAGACTGGGTGCAACCTATTCGTACAAAAAAATATCTAGACAACAAAGGTATAAAAAAGAATTTGAGGTCTAATATGCTGGGCAGCTTAGGGTGCTCACTGCGATATTCAGCAGCACTATCTACTGTAGATACAGTAATGCTGCTGAATATCTCTACAGACCCCCCCCCCCCCGGCACTATCGGGTTAGTGCAGGGGATGGGCAAGGGCAATGCAGCGTTAAGGGTACAGTAGGTGGAGAGCGGGCGTAAACAACGGGTGTTACCTTAACACCTGTTGCGATAACATGTGTTAAAGCCTTTTAATGCTGGGAACCCTAGTGCCTCATGGAAAGGATGTATTTTGAGGGGAGAGAGCCTATTTAAACATCTGCAATGTGATGCAAGGACAGGGGAGCCCAAGATAGTAGTGCTTCATTAGCTGCAGCAGCATAGTGCCCAAGTATGAAAGGGCACCATGTTGATGGTGCAAATGGGGCAAAAAAGGTGACACATCAGTCAAGCAGTGGGAGGTTTCTGGGGTGCAAGGCAGACCAAGCAGCTGCCCAGGGATGTCCGTCATGATCCCACATTCACACTGGCGGCACTCAAACATGCTGCTGCTTTGGAAAGGTGATGCGCCACATGGGGTGGGCCTAGGCAGGGATCCCAGCCACCCCCCCCCCCCACACACACACACTGCCGCTGAAGCCAGCTCTGGAGGAAGAGGACGATAGCACCAGCAGTTGTAGCGTTACAGGGAGCTGCAAAATTGAGGTGCCTGGAGAAATACCACAGCTGCAGCTGCCTGCCTCCCCCCAAGATGTATCAGAAACAGGCAGTAATGAGTTTCTGGCAGCGGCAGTTGTTTGGGGGATGGTATGTCCATCAATGTGAGCCTCTGCTCCACCCATCTGGACCTGGTTCCCTAGGCATCTGTCAAAGTCACATGGTGGATCGACTGGTACTGCACACCACCCCCACTGACAGCATGCTGGCATGTAGCATAGTGTGAGGGTGTCAGCGGCAGGTGCAGCAGCACCTGCTTGCAGCAGACAAGACCCATGTCATGGCCCTGTGTGCCAATCGCATCGCAACATGTGCTCAGGTCTGCCTAATGGGTAACATGTCAGCCCCAGGGACTGTTGTATCCATATGGCAGCTCTATGGCTCAACACACAAAGCCATTGTGAATATGAGTGGAGGGTCACAGGTTGAAGACCCTGCTGTGGATCATGTATTGCATGTTCCTGCAGATAAACTTTAGCCCACAGTGCAGGTACAGCACCAGCATGTGCAACTCCGAATGAATTTGCCAGCACCCATCGGCCACACAGGTAGATTCCACTATCCACAGATGCATGGAAAGTCAGCCTGATAGCACCAGCACACTGAGCGGGTGTTAACAACAGGCGTTAATGTCAGAGGGCGCTACTAGTGCCTGCACAATGAGCACACATTAACAATGCTTGAGCTGATATGGAGACCAAAGTGGCAGGTGGGAATGCCAACCATCCCCACTTTTGCACAGCGCAGCGATGTGAGTGTGTGTATGTCTCTCCAAAGTTCTGTGGTCTTCTGCACTGCACTGTGCCTCACATTGCCAAGCTGATCCCAGCATTAGTCTGCAAATGTGCATGATAAGGAGCAGAGGATAGTGGGTATGGCCATAAATAGAGCGGTTTGCCCAAGATGTGTCTGCATTGGAGGTAGGGTCAATGGCTGAGACTTCATAGTGCCTGTTTGCCACGTGCATAGTCTGGGTGGTGTAATGGTCATGACACAGTCTTGGGACTCAGAGTATCAGGTTTCAAGGCCCACCAGCACTCTTTTTGTGACACTTTGGAAGGTTTTACTGTGCAGTTTAATGTATGCAGCACCCTTCATGGATTGCACACACCTTCTGACCTGGGCAGGTCACCTAACCTTCCATTGCCTCAGCTGACTGCAGGTTCTTACAGTCCCTGTTTTTTATCAGACATTACATCTTTTCGATACAAGGTATCCCAACGTGACTGCACTGATGCAGCGGTATACTAACAGGCAGCTACATGCATACAGCTGTAACCTGCTTGTGCAACATTTATTTATTTATTTAGCCAGTTTTATATACCACCTTATCCTTTAATCAAAGTGGTTTACATCATAACTTAGCTGAGTACATTAAACATGAGTCATGACTGCCATAATGACTGTGACTGTGTACCTTTGGCTCCATCACATCTGCGCAATACATGCACACACATCCTACCCCTGCAGACCCTACGCAGATGCAGGGGGTTACATTTTTAAAAATAAGTTGCCGAGTCTGGCGCGCTGACCGCATGACATAAATATGGTTTTATGTTAGTTAGTCTACAGCATCCTGTCGTTCTGATTTTATTTAATTTTTTATTTTATATCTTCCTCACCGATGCTGCTTAAACTTAGAGTATACGTAGCGGTTTATAATGCGATTCCTAAAACTTTTTTACAAATGAATTAAAAACTTTTGTAAGTGAATTATAATTTTTATTGTTGTATCCGCTATATCACTATCATTGATAATTTTTAATTTTTGATAATGGTTGAGTGGGTTTAAAAGTCTTTCGATGTTTTCTAATCGTTCACACAAATGAACAGTTTTTCCATCCCTCTTGAAATCATCGAGACATGGTTCGAGGTGGTCAGAGGCTTTTGTCAATGATAATATTTTATTTGTTTAGAATTGATGTTTTTAGCTTTTTTTAAGTGAAGTGGCCTGTGTAGTATAACAACCGGTGAAATGGGCAGTTTGTGACTATTATGTATCACTTTTGAATATACTCTGTGACTGCTTCCACGCATTCATGTTCCGTTGTGTCCCCCAATTTTTAATTGTTTTTTTGTATTTCTCACAAATTTATTGGATTGTTTTCACAGACGCCACTCATACCGTTTTGAGATTCCAAATGGCCGTTGGTTTTAAAATCACAATTTGTTAATTTTGGTCAGTTTTTAGCCTTTGTTTTTACATCATTATCTTGGCAAATTATTATCTTTTAAAAACAATTTAATTATTTATACATTTTTCACGTTTTACAGATTGCACATTTATGGTCGTAGGAAGAGTTTCTTGGTCAGGTATCATTTTTGTTTTCATTCTCTCATTTTATTACTCTTTTTAAATATCAATTTACATGGGTTGTCTTCATCTCTCTTTAAATCAAGCCGATTTCTATTTATATTTTTCGAAATTAATAATTTATTATTATTTTTTATAATTAATTTTTAATATTTTTTATATATATGTATGGATTTCATGATGTTTATTTTTTCTATTTAAGAGTAATTTATTTATAAGTTTTCAATTTAAATGCTTGTTTTTTGTTATAGCACAATTTTGAAGACACACACTGTTTTAGTCCTTTTTGGTTAATTTATACAGTCTGTTGATTCAGGTATGTGTAATTTATATGTTTTTTAGATACAACATTAATTTTTTGATTATATTATGAAATGTTTATCGTCCGTTGAAACATTTATTATTTATTTACAAATTTATATTTACATATTTATATTTTCTTATATATATTTATATACTTTCATTTATTTTTAATTGTACTGTTTAGGTGCCTTTTTTTTGTGTCGTTCTGCTGTTAGCCGTACTTATTTGTTCCACCATTTATATTTATATTTATATATTTATATTGATATAACCGTTTATTAGAAAAATGGTTTTAATTTGTTATTATTTTTACATTTAAAACTGTTTTAGTATGCATTCATTGATGTCCGTGGTTTTAGCCAGTTTTATTTTGTTTTTAAATAACTATTTTTGTTGTTTATTTTAATTTGTGTATTTGTCTTTAGCCATTTAGCCCCTGAAGAAGGGAATTCCGAAACACGGCCTGTGTCAGGCCTTTGGCTGATTTGACCAATAAAGATTTTCACACGTCCTTCTTTGCTATCCACGTTTCTTTGTTGGACTACATTAAACATGAGTCATGACTGCCATAATGACTGTGACTGTGTACCTTTGGCTCCATCACATCTGCGCAATACATGCACACACATCCTACCCCTTGGATAGCCACCTGCAGGTATCACCTCATGTCCGTACGCACCCTATTTGCCCAGTTTGGATGACACCTGTCCAGTTATTATCTTCACATTTGTCTGGGGTGTTGTATGATGGCTCTGTGACTGGGACAGGTGTGAGGCCCACATGTCTGGTATCAGGTCTTCCATGTGGCAGTGGTGCACATTTTCACACACAGTACAAATACATTGACAACGGCACCTACGGCACATCAGTGCTGCCAGCCCATACCACACTCTCCTCTGCCACTATCCTTTCTTCAGCCCATCCATCTGCTTCTGTCAGGTGTGTGCAGTCATGTCTTCTTGTGCAGACTGCTACACCATGGCCTACACTGGTACGCTTTTCCACATTTTGGCTCTTCATGCACGCTTCTCCCGTGCCTGATCTGCATGTCATCACTCCTACTCTGTCCTCCTATTGCTGCAAACATCCTGCCACTGTTGACTCCGTTGGGGGACACATCTTCCCCATCCTATGCCACACACTCACATTGTGCCATTTTACATTGGCACCCCTCCCCCCCCGTGCATTGGTACAGCTACCTCCCACATTTTTATTTATTTATGTGTATTTTATACTGCTCTCTTGTGTAATCAGGGCAGTTTACAATAAAAACAACATTATTACATTATAACATAATTAACAGAACTAGGAACAGGTAAAGTGTCAACTGAAATCATTAATATATACAGAATTAGATTATAATTCAATTTATAACTTATTTACAAATCTCATACAAAATTCTATCTTTCTGGTGTAAGATCTACACCTCGTTCGTGATAACTGGAGAATTGTGATACTGTATCAGGTGTGATGTTTGTGGAGAGGGGGAAGAAGGGGAAAGTTTGAGGGAGAGAGGAGAGGGAAGAGTGATGTTTATGTTGGGTCATCATTATATTCTCGAGAGTCTCTGAAGTGGTTTATGAACAGTAGGGTTTTGAGGTGAGTCCGAAAGGTGGAAAGGTCTGTTATTGATCTAATTCTTTCTGGCAGGTGTTCCATAATGAAGGAGCTATAAATTTGAATGCTCGGTTGCTGGTTTGATGTTTTGTCTTGTGATATTCATTTGGAATTACCAATGTATTTTTGACATGCAGCCTCTGCATTGGTGATCATTAGGGGTAGTTCTTATCAGTTGGGATAGGGTTGTGAACATAAGGACATAAGAACATAAGATATGCCATACTGGGTCAGACCAAGGTCCATCAAGCCCAGTATCCTGTTTCCAGCAGTGGCCAATCTAGGTCATACGTACCTAGCAGTTTCCCCAAAAGACACAGGTTCTGCAATGCTTGTACTAGGTCAAGCATTGAAATCCTGGGTCCCTTCTTAATAATGGTTTATGGACCTTTCCTCCAGGAACTTGTCCAAACCTTTTTTAAACCCAGCTACACTAACAGCCTTTACTATATCCTCTGGTAACAAATTCCAGAGTTTGATTACACGTTGAGTGAAAAAATATTTTCTTTTATTAGTCTTAAATAGTTTACCCTGCAGCATCATTGCATGTCCCCTAGTCTTTCTATATTCTGATAACGTAAACAGTTGATCTACATTTACCCGTTCCACTCCGTTCATTAATTTATAGACTTCTATCATATCTCCCCTCAGCCGTCTCTTTTCCAGGTTAAAGAGCCCTAACCTTTTTAGCCTTTCTTCATAGGAGTATCCTTCCATCCCCTTTACCATTTTGGTGGCTCTTCTCTGAACCTTTTCTAATAACGCTATATCCTTTTTAAGATACGGTGACCAGAATTGCACACAATATTCAAGGTGCGGTCTCACCATGGAACGGTATAGAGGCATTATAATATCTTTTGTTTTATTTTCCATTCCTTTCCTTATCATACCTAGCATTCTATTTGCTCTCTTGGCTGCCGCTGCACACTGGGCCGAGAGTTTTAACATGTTATCCACAATGACGCCTAAATCTTTTTCCTGGGTGGTGGTTCCTAATGTGGAACCTTGCATCGTGTAACCATAGTTTGGGTTGTTCTTCCCTAGGTGCATAACTTTGCACTTGTCCACATTAAATTTCATCTGCCATTTTGATGCCCAGTCTTCCAGTTTATCAAGATCCTCTTGCAATTTTCCACAATCCTCTTGGGTTTTAACAACTTTAAATAGTTTTGTGTCATCTTGATAACCTCACTCGTTATTCCACTTTCCAGGTCATTTATGAATATGTCAAAAAGCAGCAGACCGAGCATAGATCCCTGGGGTACACCACTATTCACCTTTCTCCATTGGGAAAATTGGCCATTTAGTCCAACCCTCTGCTTTCTATCTTTTAACCAGTTCCTGATCCACAGTTGTACACTGCCTCCTATTCCATGACTCTTTAGCTTTGCCAAAAGTCTCTGATGGGAGCGATATTTCTGGTAATCTTAAAAATGGTCATTATTATTTTATATTTAATTCTGCTAAAGACTGGTAACCAGTGGAGAGCATATAGGATTGGTGTTATATATTCTGATTGTGGTGAGTTATCGATAATGAGGCCATTTGGAGGCTATGTAGTGTTTGTTTGGGCAACCTGTGCATAAGACTATTGCAATAGTCTATATTGGGTAATATCATGACTTGTAATAGCGTTCTGACTTCATTGCTTTGAAGTAATGGCTTGATGTGTTGGAACATCCTTATTTTGTTAGATATTGCCCTTGTAGTGTTTTGTCATGCATTTTAAAACTAAGGGTTTTGTCTATTGTCACTCCCAGGTATTTCACTTCATCTTTGACATCTAGTGTTGCTTCCTTGACAGCAATAGTGGAGGATGGTTTGAACTTTTTATTTCTTGTTACGAAGAGCACATTTGTTTTATTGTAATTTATGTTGAGGTCATAAGATTTAAGCCATTGAGCAATATCATTGAAGCAGTCTATTATGGGATTGATTGTGGGTGTCATGGTGTTAAATGGTAAGTATAATATGTCATCCGCATAGATGGCATATCCCACTTGATATGTTTTTTATTATTTGACGCAGTGGTTGGCGCAGTGGTTGTTAAAAAGGAGCGCAGACAGCGCTGAACCTTGGGGTAAACCTTTCGTTTGGGTATACATGCTAGAGCATTGGTGGTTGATTCTAACCTGTTGTGAACGGTCAGTTAGGTTTGAATTGAACCACTTTAGAGTGGTACCACATAAGCCTATTTGCTTTAGCCTATGTATTAGTAGTATATGATTTACTGAATCAACGGCAGCTGCTAGGTCAAGGAAAATTAGTATGAAAGCCTGGTTTATGTTATCTATGACTTTTATTATATTATTGAATAGTACCAGGAGTAGAGTTTCAACACTGTAATATGGCCTAAAGCTATATTGGTAGTCATCCAATGGGGCGTGTTGATCGATATGGTCCTGAAGTTGCATTTGAACATTTTTTTCTATAATTTTGGCCAGGAATGGTAAGCTTGAAATAGATCTCTATGATGATGGGCATTTTTTATCTAGTGTTGCTTGTTTTAATATGGGCTGAATTATCGCTTTCATAAGATCTTTGGGCATATGGCCATTGAAGAGGGATAGGTTTACCATAGTAAGAATAATGGGTGCTAATTCATCATGGGAGGCTTTAATCCATGCTACTAGGCAGGGATCTGTGTTAGAGGTCGTAGTGTTGCAATAATCTTTTTGAGTGGATCAATGGAAGTTTGGTGAAACACCATGATTGTAGTCATGTTTATCGATGGTTGCAACGCGGTGTTTATGTTTATGTTTATTAGCTTGACATACCACTGTTCCAGTTAGAGCACAGCGGTTTACAAAAATAATCAATATAACAGAAAAGGCCACTGGGCCAGAAAAGGAAAGGAAGTACAATGTATGACAGAAAAGCACCCAAGACATTTAAATAGACATGACTAAGGAGAGAGAGGAGTGAGAAAGAAGGGGAAGGGAAAATCTCACACAAAAGGGGAGGGGAGGTCAAAAGCGGTGGAGAAGAGGTATGTTTTTAAATCTTTTTTAAAAGTGGGGTAGTGCTGTTCAAGTCTGAGGGGAAGGGGTAGCGAATTCCAGTAAGCAGGGCCGACAAAAAAGAAGGCCGAGGAGCGTGTGGATTGTAGGTGGGCGCGTGATGGAGAGGGAAGGTAAAGGCGGTTGACATGGATTGAACGAAGTGAGCGAGTGGGAGTACGAAATTGAAGTAGGTCTGCCAGATATTGGGGGGTGTGGTTATACAGGACTTGGTGAACCAGTGTAAGGATTTTGTAGCGAATGCGAAATTGCAGGGAAAGCCAGTGTAAATGAAGAAGGAGAGGGGTGACATGATCACGAAGAGAGGAGTGGAAAATAAGGAGTGCAGCAGTGTTTTGAATACGTTGGAGGCGATGAAGTTACGAAAGAGGGAGTCCAGCAAGGACTGAGTTGCAGAAATCAACGCGCGACATCACCAAAGAAAGAAGAAGGGTAGTGAGGGCTTCAGGGGTGAGAAAAGGGCGAATAGATCGTATCTGTTGAAGAAAGAAAAAGGAGGTCTTTGTAATGTGGGAGATGTGTGCGTGGAAGGAAAGATCAGAGTCGAAAATTACACCTAGATAGCGAAAGGTTGAGACGAGAGGAATCAGTGAACCTGAAAAAGAAGGGGCGATCAGAGGAGGAGAGCTACCATGAGTAAACCAGATGGCTACGGTTTTCGTCAGGTTTAGATGGAGGCAGTTTAAAGTGAGCCAGTTAGCGACAGCGGAAAGACAGGAGTTGAGTGGAGCGAGATCAGGATGAAGGGGGGAGGTGTGATGTAGGAGGAGCAGATCATCAGCGTAATAAAACGCAGGAATACCAAACTGTTGGACCAGAAGTGCCAGCGGCGCTAGAAATATGTTGAAGAGGAGGGGTGCCAATACAGATCCCTGGGGGACACCACAGGGCAGTGGAAAGGTGTCAGAGGGAGTTGATGGGACAGAAGGGGAGACTACCGTGCAAGAGCGAGAAAAGAGAAAAGAGTGGAACCAGTGATAGACTGTACCATGGAGACCAGCTCTGCATAAACGAAAGAGAAGAAGGGAGTGATCAACTAGGTCAAATGCAGCTGAAAGGTCTAAGGATACCGCCACCGAGAGGTCACCACGGTCGTGAGCTACGTGGAGTTCATTAAGGAAGCCCAAAAGAACAGTCTCTACACTGTGACCCTGTTGGAAACCTGATTGACGGGGGTGAAGAAAGTGAGTAGAGTCGAGGTGCTGTGACAATTGTGCGAAGACAGTTTTCTCAAGTATCTTAGAGAGAAAGGGGAGGTTGGAGACAGGGCGATAGTGAGAAGGAATCTGGGGATCAAGAGAGGGCTTCTTCAGAATGGGACGGATAAGGGCGTGCTTCCAAGGCTGAGGAAAGACACCTGTGAAGAGACTGGCGTTAATCATGGTGAGGATATGGGGGATGAGAGCAAGGGAGGGGGTGAGAAGCCATGAAGAGGGGATAGGGTCAAGTGAGCATAAGGTTTTGTTGGAAGAGGATATTAATCGCATAAGTTCTGAGGTGGAGATAGGGTGAAAAGATGTCCAGTTATGGGAGAGTTGAGACGTGGGAGGGGGGGGGGGGAGACAGGGGGAGGAGAGGAGATGGGCAGAGGGCAGTGAGGCAGGGAATTTCTCAAGTCCAGAACTTTGTTGCTAAAGAAGGTAGCAAATTGAGAGGGGGAAATGATGGAAGTGGAGCAGGGGTAGAGCTAGACTGTAGGGACGTGAGGGACCTGAGGACCGTGTACAGATGACGGGTCTGATTAGGAGCAGAGGAAATTGCGGTGGAAAAGTAAGATTGTTTAGCCTTGTGGACTTGTGATCGGTAGTGGGCATGGTTAGCCTTGAAGTTAGACAGGGTAGATAAAGAAGGCGACTTCCGCCAAAGGCGCTCTGTGTGTCGGAGTTGTGTCCGAAGGAGACGGAGACCAGCATGGAACCATAGCTGAGAAGAGCGATGGGATACGGCACAGGGTTGGAGAGGAGCCAGAAGATTAAGAGCAGCAGAGAGGCAGGAAGACCAGACGGAGGCTTGTGAGTTTGGGGAGAGGGAAGGAAAGTCTGAAGGTAAAAGATCCAGTGCAGGTGGAAAATTCTGGAGGGTAAAGGGGGTAATGCGACGGGAAAGTCGCTGAGCAGAGGGAGGGGATGAGAGAGAGGTCTGAGAAGGTGAGGCGGATGGAGGTGGAGAGCAGTTAAAAGTTAGGCAGAAATTATGAGTCCAGGGGAGAGGAATGGCCTGAAGAGACTGTATGCAGAAGGGGAGAGAAAGTGGAGAGAGAATAAGATCTAGAGTGTGACCTGCAGAGTGGGTGGGAAAGAGAACGTGCTGATGAAGAGATAAATCTTGCATGAGTGAGATAAAGGAAAGATCCCTAGAGGAGGAAGGAGAGTCCAAATGAAGGTTGAAATCTCCTGTAATGAGTAAATGGGGGAATGCCAGTGATAAGTCAGAAATTGATAAGAGGAGGGAATCCCAGAGATCAGAGTGTAACCCAGGAGGGGAGTACACAACAAGAATATGTTGTTAGGGGGTTTAAGTTTCATCAAATAATGATCTGCTAATGTTTGTGGGGAGATGTATTGCAACTCATTGGGATCTTTTTGTTTTGCTGTTAGGGATTTTACTGTGGCGAATAGATCCTTTGGTTTGTTCAGGGATTTCATCAATAGGTTTGTATGGTATTCTTTCTTTAGGTTATTTATATGTTGACAGTAGTTTGATAGGGCTGATAGGTATTTTTCCCTGTTTTCAGTTGTTTGCTCGTCCAATTTACTGACTGCCACATAGGGTGCCCATGGATCTGGCAGGTCCATCAGCTCCCATCTTTCCATCCATCACCTTTACATTGACTTTCTTTGGTGCTCCTTTATCCAGCGTTAGGGTTACAGCCATTTTCGGACGTTAAGGTGCATGCTTGACACCTTAACACCCAATGTCCTTTTAATGCACGTTAAATGGCCTATAGTGTCCTTTATGCTGGAATGTCTCCTACCCGCCCAGCGCCCTTTACACATGTAACACCCCTTATTGCTGCCGTTAACGCCTGTTACCTTATCACTCTTTAGTAAACATACCCCTAGATCTTTGAGTGCCACTTGAGTATTGTCCATTGCCATTTAGTGGGATATCCTGTATAGCATTGTTGTTGTTGGGGATGGGGGGTTCTGCATATTACTAATGGATTTACAATTTTTTATTTTACTCAAATGAAATGTATTTTTTGTCCAGTTGATTACAATTCACTAGCTACTTCAGTAAAATATTTGAATTTTCAAGCAGCAATTACTGGAGTGAGTGTCTTTGTCCCTGGATCCCCAAAGAATAGCCCAAGCCTCACGCCTTCAAGTAAGCCTTTCCCTATACCCTGGGACTCCCTGTTATCTCGGTCATGGAGGCTTTCAGTTCTCCCACACGCCTCGTCTCACTGGTCGTGGTGGTGGTGTTGGCCTTCTACTTTCTCCCTCCTGCCAATTCCAACCCCTCATCCTACCTCAGTCTCACTCCTTCCTCTCTTTTGAAGTCCATTCCATCTGCCTCTTCACTCCACTTCCTCTCCGAGTTGCTGTTATTTATCGTCCTCCTGACAAGTCTCCTTCTACCTTTCTCACTGACTTTGACTCATGGCTATCCGTCTTTCTTGACTCCTCCTTCCCCGCTCTTATTCTTGGGGATTTCAACATTCATGTCGATAATCCCTCTGATCCTCATGCTTTAAAGCTCCACTCCCTTACCTCCTCGTTTGACCTCAAACTCTGCTCCATTGCCCCCACTCACCAGCTTGGCCACTGCCTGGATCTGATATTCTTCTCTAACTGCTTACCCTCCAACTTCTGTAACTCAGAACTTCCCTTATCTGACCATCACCTTTTAAGCTTTAATATTCATCATCCACTGCCTCAGCCTCGTCCTGTTTCATCCAATCTATTTAGAAACCTTCATTCTATTGATCCCTTAGCTCTCTCTTCTGCCATTTCTTCACCTTTTTCTTCAACTTTGTTATCTAAATCCGTTGACGAGGTAGTAACCTCTTATAATGCTGCACTTTCCTCGGCCCTGGATGCTCTCGCCCTGCCCATCCCACGTCCTGTGAGGCGTTCTACACCCCGGCCCTGGCTCACATCCACTACCCGCTATCTACATTCCTGTGCCTGCTCTTCTGAGTGTGTGTGGCTCAAATCCCGCTTCCGTGCTGACCTTCTACACTTCAAATTCATGCTTGTCTCTTTCCAATCAGCCATAGCTCTTGCTAAACAAGACTACTATGTCCATTTGACTAATTCTCTTGACCTCTGATCCTCGCTGTCTCTTTATTACTCTCAATTCTCTCCTCAAGGTGCCTCCGCCTCCTGTCCCTCCCTCCCTTCCTGCCCAAACCCTGGCTGACTACTTCCATGACAAAATCCACAGAATCACCCTCCAATTCCCCACTTTTCCAGCTACTTCATCTACGTCCCCTCTTCATTCTCAACCCTCCCCCCCCCTACCTCTGCTACCCTCTCTTCCTTCCCTATGGTCTCTGAAGAGGAAACTGCACTCCTTCTTTCTTTCTCCAAACTCACCACCTGTTCCTCTGATCCTATCCCCACCCACCTCCTTAGCCCCATCTCCTCCACCATTGTCCCTTCCATCTCTTATATTCTCAACCTATCGCTCTCCACTGCAACTTTCCCTGCTGATTTCAAGCATGCTGTGGTCACGCCCCTCCTCAAGAAACCCTCACTTGATCCCACCTGTCCTTCAAACTATCGACCCATCTCTCTCCTTCCCTTCTTATCTAAACTACTTGAACATGCTGTCCATCGCCACTGCCTTGACTTCTTCTCTTCTCATGCCCTCCTGGATCCTTTACAGTCTGGCTTTCGTCCCTTCCATTCTACTGAAACGGTTCTTACCAAAGTCTCCAGTGACATGTTCCTGGCAAAATCCAAGGGCCTCTATACTGTCCTCATCCTTCTTGACCTCGCTGCTGCTTTTGACACTGTTGACCACAACCTTCTCCTTGTTACCCTGTCCTCGCTTGGTTTTAGGGGCTCTGTACTATCTTGGTTCTCCTCCTACCTCTCCCATCGCTCTTTCAGTGTGTGTTCTGGTGGCTCCTCCTCCTCTGCTACCCCACTCCCTGTCGGTGTCCCCCAGGGATCCATCCTGGGTCCGCTCCTTTTCTCTCTCTATACCCAGTCCCTTGGTGTGCTTATCTTGTCCCATGGCTTTCAGTACCACCTCTATGTCGATGACTCCCAAATCTACCTCACTACGCCTGAAATCTCTCCGGCAATCCAGACCAGGATCTCTGCCTGCCTTTCCGACATTGCTGCCTGGATGTCTCACCGCCACCTGGAAGTGAACATGGCCAAGACTGAACTCCTTATCTTTCCCCCCAAAACCTCCCCTCCTCTTTCTCCCTTTTCAGTCTCTGTGGAAAACTCTGTAATCCTTCCTGTTTCTTCGGCCCGCAACCTGGGTGTTTTCTTTGACTCCTCTCTCTCTTTCTCCACACATATCCAGCTTGTTGCTAAGACCTGCCGTTTCTTTCTCTACAACATCAGCAAAATCCGCCCCTTCCTTTCTGAGCATACTACTAAAACCCTTATCCACTCCTTCGTCACCTCTCGTCTTGACTACTGCAACCTCCTCCTTGCTGGTCTCCCTTTGAGTCATCTCTTTCCCCTTCAATCCATTCAACGTTCTGCTGTGCGACTAATCTTCCGCCAGCCTCGCTATACCCACATTACTCCTTTTCTCAAGTCACTTCACTGGCTCCCTGTCCGCTTCTGCATCCAGTTCAAACTTCTCCTCCTGACCTTTAAGTGCATTCACTCTGCAGCTCCTCAGTACCTTTCATCTCTTATCTCGCCTTACAATCCCTCTCGGTAACTCCGCTCTTCTAACAAACTACTTCTGTCTATGCCCTCCACTCCTGCTGCTAATTCCAGACTTCGCTCATTTCACCTTGCTGCACCATACGCCTGGAACAAGCTACCGGTATCTGTACGCCAGGCACCCTCTCTAGCCCTCTTTAAATCCAGGTTGAAATCTCACCTCTTCACTGTTGCTTTCAGATCTTGACCTCTGTGTTTGTCATGACTACATTGTAAGTGCCGTGTTTTTGTCTTGTCTAGATTGTCAGCTCTGTGTTTGTCTTAACTAGATTGTAAGCTCTGATGAGCAGGGACTGTCTCTTATATGTCTGTATAGCGCTGCGTACGACTGGTAGCGCTATATAAATGCTCAATAGTAGTAGTAGTAGTAGTAGTAGTAGTAGGTTTGTGCGGAGCATGTTGGACTCTACACCTGCCTGTTCTGTTCTCTTGCCTGTTCAGATGTGGGGGAGAGGAAGAGTGTACAGAAAAAAAGCTTTTTGAAGCAGGGACATTTTTATAAAGCATTTTCCATATAAAATTATATTTTACATGTGAAAAATGACTGCATGCACAAATGGAAGTAGGTTTCCTGACAAGAGCATGCATACGTTTGTGAAGACTGCACATAAGCATAGTTTGATTGGATCAGGGCTGGAGATGTGAGGCACTCATGTATTCTATGAAATATGTGTGTAAAGTTCATGTATTGAATAGACACGCATCTTCTTTGGAACAGGTCCAAATTTATATGAGAGAATTTATGCACCAACAGGGGTCATTGTAGTCAAGGCGCAAGTACAGAAGGGGCGCTGACATCATCACTGGGCTTCCAGGAAGCTGAAAAAGAGGGAGTTAATGCATGTAACTGGGGCAGAGGGGGGTGGGGGTCATTTTTAGCTTGGTATGGTCCTGAGAGTAGGGGCCTATTCTATAAAGGCTTACAGATGCCTATGAGGCCTTTATAAAATAGACAGAAAATATACTTTTTTTTTTTGAAAAATTTCAGGGCTCCCTATTATGAAATTACTGCTGCAGTAGAAGGAGAGCAAGAAATTACTGGTGATTCTCAGGAAAGACTCAATTCTCTCCAACATCTGCTCTGTAATGGCACCTCCAGACTGTTTTCAGCTTGATTAGTGATCGTTCTCGGCATACTCAAAGTTAGTGCACACAGGCTTGTGATTCAGAGTGGGACAAGACCCAAGACAGGTGGAGTTGGTTGCGGGGATGCTTCTGTGGGAGGGTTACAGACGGTGCATTCACATGTATGTCTGTAAGCATGCACGCACCTCATTGGTACTTTTTGTTTTGCACGTCAAGAGTTTGGGTAGGACTAGTTTTCACATTTCACACTCCCACATAAACATTTCCATCCTCTCTTTGTAGCACTCCTACACCTGTACTGTTGATATCACTTGCAGTCTGCAGAACCAAGGGACCATTCTCACAAGTCGCCCGCTTATGTTTGTTTCTTCTCAGAAGAATCTTGGTCTTGCAACACAGAAGGTAAGATTATGACTGCACATGAATAATATCTCATCTTGACCAGCACCGAAGAGAAACACTTCATAGTAGTGGCTACACTTTACTTTTTTGGCATGAAACTGTCATACTGGCTGCTAAGTAGCTATTGAGAAAATGGCATTACAATGAAATAATATCTGTTCGTCTAACTGGTGGCAACATATAATTAACAACCAGTCGTCGATAAGCTCTGATAACTAACTATTCAAAAAAGTGATTTGTCTTTTAAAGCTGTTCATTTAGAAACTCGATTGTAACTCTGTGTTTCAGGTTCCAATGGGAAAATGGAGATTTTTCTTGTTTGTACATTTCTCTCCTATTGGAGTTTGACAAAAGGTAAGTAGCTAGGAGGCGCTGTAGATGTCTGTGCTTGTGCTAATGTAAGGACGCACTATGCTTTATATTCATTTTGACTGTATGTTAATTTAATTTCAAACTACTGGCATGGCCTCAGATGTCTTGTGAATATATTCGAAAAATGGACTATGGGCTTTCTACTGCTCTCTAACAAAAAGAGAGATCCACAGTTTTATATATCTATATATCTATAAATAATATACCAACCTTGCCTTCATCTACCACCTGTTATCCTACTGTAAGGCTGTGCATGTAAAACATTTTGGTTCATTTTCAGATCATTTTTGGACTTTTCTCCTGATATTTGGACATTTTTTGGTTTGTTTCATGAATTTATATTAATAGAGAAATTTAAATGCCTTACAAATTTTAAGGCTTGTTAATCGCCTTAACCTACAAATTAGCATACGGTAACATCTATTTACTAAATCTAGTAAATCTATTTAGCATGCACTATAGTTTTTTAAGGGCACACTGAGAGGCGAAGTACTCAAGAACATTTTTATTTAGACCACATAGATTACAGTAAGAAAACAGGAATACAAAGTACCACAATGACCCAGCACAAGCCATGTTCCGGTGAAAGCCTTCCTCAGAGGTCAAAGAACATAAAACATATGTTAGTAAACAAATAAATAAATACTCAAAAGCATACTGCAATTGAAGGCAGAAATTAGCATGTCTAATATACAAATGGGATATAAAAGTGATAAATAGAAACATCATAAATCAAAACAAAAGCAAAACCTGTATAGACGATGCTATCCCAGTATGTAAAGTGTAAAACAATGGTAAAATAGATACATAAAAAATATAGCAAAATACCACTGAAAATTGCATAAGACATTGAATAGTGAAAAAACTAAAATAAATAACCAGTCAATAAAAAGTGTGATGAGGAGTACTATACATGAATTAATTGCAAAGATATGATAAAAATATATACAAACGAGGGTAAGAGACTAATAGTAAACTAATAAAAACTGATAACAACAGAAATATTATCATATCAGGGAGCAGACGGAGGGGGCAAAGGAAGAGAAAGAGAAAAGGGGTGGGGTGGAGGGGAGGGGAAAGGTGAAAGTGGGGGAATGGAAGGGAGGAGGGAAGGGGAGAGAGGGAGGGAAGAGACAGAGGGGAAGGGGAGGGAGGAGGGGTGGGGTTGGGGAAGGGGGGGAGAGGGGAACAAAGGAGAGGGGGAGGAAGGGAAGAGAGGAGAGGGGACGGGGGGGGGGGGAGAAAGGAAGGGGGGAGGGGAAAGGGAAGAGGGAACAGATGGGGAGGTGAAAGGAGAGGGTATGCAAAAATATATAATATTAAATGTAAAATAAGGCACTTGTGGTGTATTCACTTCTACTTAGAGCAGTTTGATTAGCAGTCTCTCATGCAACTAAGTAAAAATAAATCATATAAAGTTAAAAACATATACATAAAACAATGTAGACAATGATTACAACAATCTCTGAAGTATGTTGAATATTCAACTTTATATTCTCGTACCTGTGATGTCTAGACCTGGTGCTGACATGAGAAAACATTCCTGTTGGGTTAACCTGTTTGAACACTGCAGGCAGAGTCTAAATGTTAAAAAAACTCCTTCTAAGACCCATGTAGAGGGATACTTACTTCTATTCGCCTATAGCTCTGCCCGCCCGTCTTAGGACTAGAGGGGAGGAGTAAACAAATTTTCACACTCCAAATCCTGGATCTAGTATTAATAAAAGGAAACGTTTATTTATACCCAAGGGAGGTGTGATAAAATAAAAGAGTGCAAATAAAGGACATATCCTTGCTCTTAGATGTTCAGGGAAAGGATGCCAAGGGCACCTAAAATGTTGAATAACCCCCATTGTGTAAATGTGAAAGTGCATCAAATCTGAGGAATTAATTACTGCAGCACACGGAACATTCAAGGCTGGTGCAGGACAGCATGGAGAGAATCAAGGAATGAAAAGACGCCGAGTCGGTGTATAAGAGCCAAATTTAGGCGCCAATTACGGTTGCTAGGATACCATTCGCATCATCAACTCCCTGGAGGCAACAAGTGAAAGCAGCGGAAAGAGAAAATAGCAAATCTAGAACCAGTAGAGATACTGGAAAGAAAAAGTAGCCAAACAAACTGAACAAACATGTATTATTCTGGTGACTCACAGGCAGTTGTATTAAGTATTACAGAGTAGAATGAATGACACCAAGAAAACATATAAAATAATTTTTATCACAATAATGGAAACACCTAACGTACCCTGAGGAGTAAAGAATGGTGGAAGAACAAAGGGGCCATAGATAGGATGTAGTAAAGGCTGTTAGTGTAGCTGGGTTTAAAAAAGGTTTGGACAAGTTCCTGGAGGAAAGGTCCATAAACCATTATTAAGAAGGGACCCAGGATATCACTGCTTGACCCAGTACAAGCATTGTGGAACCTGTGTCTTTTGGGGAAACTGCTAGGTACGTATGACCTAGATTGGCCACTGTTGGAAACAGGATACTGGGCTTGATGGACCTTGATCTGACCCAGTATGGCATAGCTTATGTTCTTATAGTTTCATAAAATATAAATAAATAAAGACAATAAAAAAAGCACTTGGACATATTTAGAAATACTGTTGGACCCTCTCAAAGTCACTAAAAGCAGCAAAAGGGGGCTCCATTCAAATTTGAAAGTGATGATGCTCCACAACTGCGAGGGGAAAGCCCAGTTGTAAGGAACATTTTTCATACAACTGTAGGCAAAGAAGCCCATTGTCATGAGGAACAGGTAACCTTGGAACCGGACTATCAGACAATTAGGTTTAAAATGCCGGTTTTAGGGTACTGAGGAAAGGATAAAACTTTTGAAAAAACATAAAACTATTGTAACCATAAGGGTAATAAATAATAAAGGCAACATAGGCGTCTATCTCTGAAGTGCTCCACTAGTTACCTTTCTTACGTTGCATGAATTGTATTTACTATTGCCCTCTTCTATCTAGCATTGAACTAGCTTTCAATCACAAGCAGTGGCATTCCCAGACCCCTCGGTCCCCGGGACAGCACCCCTCCACTGGGCTCACACTTCCAAGGCAGTGTGGCAAGCTTACCTTAAAATCGAATGGCTTGCCGCACTGCCTCTAATCCAGGCTTATTCTTTTCTCTCCAAGGCCGAAGTCTCGCGATTCATGAGACCTCAACGGGGAGAGAAGACCAATGGGCCTTGATTGACATACTATGGGGGCAGTCCATTTGCATATGGACTGCCCCCATAGTATTTGAAGTAATCTCATGCACAGTCATTAGGGATATCCTGAAAACCTGACTGGTTTGTGGCCCTCCAGGACTGGATTTGGGGACCCCTGCCACTCAATCAATCTCCTGATAAAACCATACTGCCTTGGATCCTGTAACCTGCTGGATGCTAGATACTACACTTTCTTTTCCTTCAGTAAAGACTCCATTAAATTTTACACCACTGAGGTAAGGCTAACAGGCCTGTCATGTGTAACCTCCTTTCTATTGCCACTTTTAGGAAGAGTCCCATGGAACTACTCCCATCTCCAGGTGTATATTGAACAGAACCTTCAACAGACACATGCACACACAGGCAAGAGTTTGACCTGGCTCCTACATAAAAAAACAAGCTGTCCTTTTTTTTTTTTTAATTTTAATTTTATGCAATTTTACAAAATTAAGCAAATGCTTGTACAGCAAACAACAACTTGTAAAGAAATAATATAACATAATAAAAATCAGGCAATAGAAAATACAAGAGTATTATTAGCCCACTATAAGGAGAGCAAGGAAAGCAAAACTCAAGGACAGTGACTCCCTGAGAAATATAAGAGACTTCTCTCAAGGAAAATACAAGTTGACAAGAGAGGACAGAGGAAAACCAACTGATGAGACATCCTAAGATAACATTCACTTAGGGGAAGAGGTAACAACAATCTGTGAACTAATAAATGAGGATAATTCTTCAGGCTGAAAAAATACATATTTGTGAGCCCTAAAGGAAATAATCATTTGCAAGGAAAACGTAGTATAAAGGAACCGCCAACTTGAACAATACCAGGTCTGAGTAACAGAAAAGCCCTACGGCGCTTCTGAGTCTCCCTGGAAACATCAGGAAACATCACTACCTTCTTACCCAAATACATAACAGATCTTTTCCTAAAATACATCTTCAGTATCCAATCCCTATCTGATGGTAGCGCAAAGGTCACTAACATTGTAGAAACTGACAATTCAGCCTCCTTAGGAGATTGTAGAAGAGCGGATACATCCAAGACATTCATATCAACTCCGTCCTGTGTTACCTTTCCCTCTTTCTTAGCTTTGGGCAAAAAATAAGCTTTCACCACTGGGGGAATCAAATCAGAAGAGACATTTAAGACTTCCTGCATATATTTTTTAAACATTTCAATCGGAGATAAACCAACTAAAATAGGAAAATTCAACAATCTTATATTAGCTGCCCTAACAGCATTCTCTAGATTTTCCAATTTCATTCTTATATAAAGATTATCTTTCACAAGAGTCTCAGTTAATAAAGAGTTCTGATTCACTTTTTGTTCCTCAACTTCAATTTTTGAATGGAGGTTAACCAACTCTTCCCGCATACCCGATGAACCACTCTCCAAAGTCTCCAAACGTAAAGTTGTCAGCTCCACCTGCTTACTCACTGCTGAAGAAAGCTGAGAAATCGCGTCCCAAATAGTGGCCAGGGAGATTTCCTCAGGACGCTTCAAAAAGATACCGCAGGAAATATCTGAGCCCAAAGACAGTACCTTTGCTCCTACAGCTCCTCCTAAGGGTACAGGATCATCCGCCTCAGATACCAAAGAGGAAACCATACCAACAGCTCCCAACGCTGAGAGCTTCTCTCCGGGGCTCTCCACCAGCAAGGCCCGCACAGTCAACGCAGCACCACCAACTCCAGGCGGGGCTGGGTCTCCTCCTGTGAGAAGAGGCACCGGGTAGTTCCCTTGCACCGGTGGCAATCGCTCATCGGGGGAGAGAGACACCTCTAGGGCAGGCAGTGCCGGAACCACTCCATCCGGCACTACAACGCCCGCTTGAATCTCCCCCTTCTGTTCCTACGTCAGCCGGACAAAACGATCCATAGGACCAGAAGAAATAATCG
Organism: Ichthyophis bannanicus; assembly: GCA_033557465.1. NCBI lineage: Eukaryota > Metazoa > Chordata > Amphibia > Gymnophiona > Ichthyophiidae > Ichthyophis > Ichthyophis bannanicus. The sequence continues at coordinate 693,039,053 of CM066032.1, read as the reverse complement.
CAGGAACGGCAGGTAGGGGCTCCGCGGGAGGAGCCTTCTCTTTGCCCTTACGTTTAGGCATGTCCAGCTCTAAACGCTCACTCCGCCATCTTGAAAATCAGCTGACTCCCTCAGCCTTCTTTTTAACTTCTCCTCCCATCTATTTGAAACAAGTTGTCCTTAAATAACCTCTCCACATGCAGAGGGCAGAAAAAGGGGGATAACCCTTGGTAAGGTCAGTTAAGAAACTACTGTGGTAGAATAGTTTTGGATTTATTAGTTCCATTCTCTTATTTATTAATTGTGGTTTTGTTTTGTTTGATTAAATCATCACAAATTATTATATAATTTATGAATGTTTAATTTGTGATCCATCTGTGACAAATTTGGATATGATAGAATATAAATGTAATAGATGAGAGATAAGGAAATAAATCTTCAGTAGTATCCACAAAATACCAGGAAAGATCTGTGTGTCTTGAGACCAGTAGATCTCTACCAAGTGGCAAGAACTTGCATCTTGTCTGGGTCAGTGGCAATGACTTTCTCCGAGAAAACAGACCTTCATACTTCTCTTGGGGCAGACAGAATTGCCATTTGTCAAGTGACAACTTGAATCCTTGATCCTCCAAATGCATGAATCGTTTTGCCCACATCACTCCTCTCCTCAGATCTCTTCACTGGCTCCCTATCCGTTTCCGTATTCACTTTAAGCTTCCCCTGCTGACCTATAAGTGCGTTCACTCTGTGGCTCCTCAGTACCTTTCTTCTCTCATTTCTCCCTATTTCCCCCCTCGTGTACTCTGTTCTTCTTCCCAGTTGCTTCTTGCTATGCTCTTCTCCTCTGTTGCCAACTCCAGATTCCGCTCTTTTCACCTTGCTGCTCCTTACGCTTGGAATAAACTTCCTTTGTCTATACGTCAGGCATCTTCTTTGCCCCTCTTCAAACTCAAGTTAAAAGCTCATCTTTTCGCCTCTGGCTTTGGCTCTTGATTTTACTGTTCTCCTTCCGTCCCCTCTTTTATTTCACCTTTCTTTCTTCCTCTTACCTCTTTCCTTTGTCCTGTCTCTCCTGCTCTTGTCTCTTTGTCCTTGTTCTTATCTTTTTTCTACTCCTTTTCTTGCTTTGTCTTTTTAGATTGTAAGCTCTTTTGAGCAGGGACTGTCTTTTTGTGTTTTCATTGTGCAGCGCTGCGTGTGCCTGCTAGCGCTTTATAAATGCTTAGTGGTAGTAGTGTGAATCCTTTCTCCTTCCTCCTGTGGCATTTGCATAGTCAAAAGATTTGATTCTCCTACCGCATTGCACCACTACTCGTATATCCTTTCTGCACGAGGCACATGTACCCAGTAAAGATCCAATGGGGGAGAGACTGCAGCTCTTTCTTTACATTTTTTTCTTGGATTCTAGCTTTAGTTTTTCATTTCAATGGTTTCCTCTTTTTTTTCTCTCCTCTCTAATTTTACCTTATATTACATTAATGTTTTTTTTTTTTAATTCTTTTGGATAAGCAGACTAGATAGTCTGTACAGCCTATCTGCTCTCATTTTCTACATTTCTGTGTTTCTTTGTGCAGCCGCACTCTCCCTTCTCTTTCACATAATTGCCTTAAGTAGAAAGAGTTCCACTTTCAAAGAGTCTGAGTCTGGAAGGACGTCAAGAGAGGTCATGCGCTGTGCCCCCTGCCTGCCTACAGGGACATCTTCTGTACTTACATCATCCCAGAGAAATAAATTCTCTAGTCAGTCCTCCAAAACTCCATCGACAAAGATTCGACCGCTTTCAAAGTGATTTGAAACATTAAATGGACAGAAAGGTAGATACTAATCCAGGAAGGGCCGAGTGGATAAAAAGTGGTAAAGAGATTTTATACTTATATTTTGCCCTTTTGCTATTTTATGCTCAGTGCAGACCAAAGTGAAAGTGAGAAAACAAAATAATAGACCATCCCATTTCAATAGATATGGTACATTTCAGTAAGTATAATACATTTTAATAACTGCAGCATCCTTCAAATAAGCGACACTTACAAACAATTAGATAAGGCATAACCTTAATGACTATTCATAGAGCTGCACCATCTCTTCTGGGAGTGGGGGAGTGAGGGGTGCTCTCTACTAAGTCCAATGACCTGTTACTTTCAAGATCATTTCTCCACAAATAGGCGTGTTTAAAATCTTCATTAGAGCTACCGATACCTCTGGCATAGGCCCAGTCTGCTTTCCTCTGCATTAGGATCCTTCCTCTTCACTTCCTCCTTTTCTCCGTGTAAGAACATGTCCCATGGTCATCCATCTGAATGTAGATGGTGAACAGTGTCCTCAGATGAAGGCATGCCTGGAAAATAAAACTAATAAGCTGTTTCTGGTCTTGCTGAATGTGTAAATGTGAGGATTTCATTGATTTAGAAGTGGGCTTTATATTTCAGCTTTATTCACGGTCGAAGTCGCCAAATCTGACTATGTGACACAGTATGGCGGCACAGTGAACATGACCTGCACATTTCCAGTGGCTGACAGCTTAAGGATGAAAGATGTAAAGGTCTATTGGCACAAAAAATCTGCCTTGCAAACGGCAGAGAAAGAAATCTACGTGCTGGATGGTGGGAAGGAGAACCTGACCTTGCAAGACGTCGGCTACAGAGGAAGAGCAACACTGCTGAAGGATGAGCTGTACCAGGGGCAAGCTGTGCTCCAGATCACCAACGTGAAGCTCACGGATGCGGGGACCTATCGCTGCCTTATCATCTATGGAGCCGCAGACCACGAGCATGTCACCCTGCAAGTAAAAGGTAGGGATTGGGATTGGATTAAGTACTTGTTTTGCAGGATCGTGCTGCTTTGTAGTTAAGAAACAAGCAAGTAAGCATGACTGACTTTTTTGCCTGCTCAGGAGAGACAAGGACTGGAACAGCAGATGTGCTGTGGGTCATTGGTGACTGAGGAATACTACTAGTTGCAGGGTTTGTTCTCAGGGCCTGCTCTATGGCGCTGAGTGCCATTTCCTGCTAAAATTGACCCATGATCCCCAAAGAGCCCAGCACCCGGCACCGCCCTGATCTGTCCGCAGACCAGCCCATTTTTTAAATTCATTTTTCCTTTATTGTTGTCATTTTTGATCAATACATATGACCCAACACCTATACTGAAATTGACCTTTGCCATTAATCGTTACATTCACTTGCACGTTTCTGCCACTGCGTTACATGTAGCAAGGTTGTGTTTAGCCCCACCCAATTTTCCTAACATCACCTTCAACAATAACAAAAATAATAGTCATCCTGAGGGTAATCTCCCCCCCTCCCCTAGAAACTGCCCAAGTATTAACTATAAGTGTACAGATTTGGTGTACCCTATTTGTGTAATCCATGATAGAGGGGCGGGGTGTCAGCTAAGGTGTTTTCAAAGGAGGTGGGGGGAGGGGGGGCACCAGAAGGCACCTGGAAAGACGACAGGATCCATTTCTGAAAGATTCTGCCTCGGGTCCTCAGTGTGGGAATGTGACAATCTCTTGACTCGCCCCTGCGCTATTTAAAAAAAAAACATATTCATTACTAAGGCTGTTGCACTAAGTTGTAAGTGATGGGCAAATGAGGTCCTTTCCTGCCTCACCCTCTGGTCAGGTGTGCACCGCTCTTCTATCCATCTCTTCACATCCTAGGTTGTTCTGTGTCTTTCAGAATTCATCCAATCCCCTCCTTGTCCCATCCCTTTTCTACTGCCTCTTGCAGGGGGCCACGAATTTTGCCAAACTTCTCCAATTGCCCTCTCGGCCATCCCTCTCTGCATCTCCATCAGGGTGAGCACTTTTTTCACCCAATCTTCCACTCTAGGGGGGATTGAACTTGTCCATCAAACCGCCACACACAGCCTCACTGCTAGAAAGAGGAACCCTGCGAGCCCTGACCTATTTAGACATGTCTCCTCTGGGGTGTCTGTATAATCTAAAAGCTTCAGCACTGGGTCAGCCCTGAATTGATGTCCCATTAAGTAAGCACTATGCTTGATCACTTCTTGCCATAAAGGCTGTAACATGGGACAGGCCCATATTACGTGTAGGAGCATGCCTACCTCACCACAGATCTCCAACGTGCCTCTGAGGAGCTGAGTCCCATCCCACATCTTCCTTGGGCTTAGGCATGTTCTAAGTAATAATTTGTATTGAGAGTCTAGGTGGATCAGAGAGTTAGACATCCTTCCCATGTTTGTCCAGAGTTGGGTCCACTGGTCCTCCGACCATTCTCTTCCAAGGTCCCCCTCCCACTCCCGCTGGTAGCGAAGAGGTGGAGGACGAACCCCACTCAGGAGGACATATATTTGAGCGAGGTATCCCTTACCTTTCTTCGGTCCTATAAAAAAAAATTTCTATTGGGTGCAGAGGCCCTAAATATTGCTTCTTATGTGTCATAAAAAATGTTCCAGTTGCAGTACCAAGAAAATAATAGGGGTCTGGCCTGAGCACCTCTCCATTATCTCTTGTCTAGTCAAAAAACTACCCTGTTGCATAAAACCTACTACTTTGAGCAGCTGATTACCTTCCAACCAACAAAATCTTAGCTTGTCAATCGCTACAGGGGGGAGATCCGCTCATCTGACAAATATACTAACCGTGATTCTTGAGGGGTGAATCCCATTCAGCTCACCGCCCGGTCCCATGCATTTAGCATATTCTGCACCACTGGGTGTGTCTGTCTCTGCTCCCCCCATTTTATCCTCTCTACAAAGGGGATACTCCCTATATGTGTGATCCCTAGCTGGGAGACCTCCAGTGCAATCCAGTGTTGATTAGGGCGATGGGACCACCAATAGTAAATCACCCTAACTTGGGCCGCCCAACAGTATAATTTGAAATTGGGCATTCCCATACCCCCCTTTTCTCTGGGGTGCATGAGACTTGTGCCCATTTCCCATTCCACAGGAATTGGCCAATTCATTTGTGCCGGTCCCTAAAAAAGGTCTCTGGGATTATACAAGGGAGCATCATAAAGAAGTATAAGAATCTGGGGAGAACATTCACCTTTATGACATTCGCTCTTGTGAGTAGGGAGGAGGGGAGAAAGTTCCACCTTCTCAAGTCCTCTTGAACTCTTTTCAGCAGAGGGGGGTAATGGAGGGCGAAGACCTTATCCAGGTGGTGAGGAATACAAACTCCTAGATAGGATAGAGATTCTGTTTCCCAATGAAATGAGGATCGCTTCTTCAAGCATAGAAACATAGAAACATGATGACAGAAAAAGACCACATGGCCTATCTAGTCTGTCCTTCCATAACAACAACTACAACAGTCCACTTTTTACCTTTAGAGATCCTCTGTGTTGGTCCCATGCTTTTTTGAATTCAGTTACTGTCCTCATCTCTACCACCTCCACTGGGAGACTATTCCATGGATCCACTACTCTTTCTGTAAAGAAATATTTCCGCACTTCACTCCTGAATCTATCTCCCTTCACCCTCATCCCATGTCCCCTCGTAGCAGAACTTGCTTTCAATTGAAAGAGGCTCTCTCCCTGAACACTTATGCCACGGAGGTATTTAAACATTTCAATCATATCACCTCTATCCTTTAATTCCTTCTCTGTCTCACATCCTATATTAAATGGGAAAACAGCTGACTTTCTCACGTTAAGTTTGTATCCTGACACTGCTGTGAATTTCTTATATTCCATCTCAAATTCTGTCAGATACTGGTCTGAGTCTGACAAGAATAGCAACGTGTCTGCATATAATGCCACCTTGTGTTCCGTGTTCTCCACTCGGAGCCCCTTCACTTCCCCATCGTCCCTAAGCGACTGCACAAATGGCTCTAGTGACAATGTGAAAAACAGAAGAGAGAGCAGGCACCCCTGCCTAGTACCTCTTGCTAACTGAAAGCTGGGTGAAAGGGAGCCATTAATCCTAAGTCTGGCCATGGGGGCATTGTACAACGCACTCACCACCCGCATAAATCCAGGGCCTACATGATATGCTTCCAATGCCCCCAGGAGAAATGACCATTCCACACGGTCAAATGCCTTTTCGGCATCTAATGCTAAAAACACTACCACTTCATTGGACCTAAGGAAGCAGATATAATACCCTGAGGACATTATCAGATGAATTACAGCCCCTAATGAAGACAGCCCCTAATGAAGACAGTCTAGTCCCTGTGTACTAGGGAGGGCATCAGTTGTTTCAGCCTCTGTGCAAACACTTTAAATAGGGAAATTGGCCTGTAGGATCCAGGGGCTGTTGGCTCCTTTCCAGGCTTATGAATTAAGACGATATGCGCCTCCAGGAATGAAGGGGGCATCTCTCCAAGCTCTAGGACCCCGTTTAAGACCTGACAAAGTAGTGGAAGAAGAGGCTCCAAAAATGTTTGGTAAAACGCTGGGGAGAACCTGTCAGGCCCAGCTTCCTTTCCCTTTGGGAGACCTCCAATAACTTTCCTGAGCTCTGCCTCAGAGATTGGCCTATCAAGCAACTCTGAGCTTTCCCAGGGAAAAAGTGTGGCCACCCTCCTTCTTAAGTATCCCTCAGGCAGCACCAAGCCCTCGGGTATTTCAGATGAGTACAACTCCTGATACAATTGCAAGAACACCCGCTCAATATCTCCCTGCTCAGTACACACTCCTTTTTTAAAATATAGAAGCCAATAGCTTATCTATTTTTCCTCCCCTGTAGTAGAAAGTCTGAGCTGTTTTTTTGAGCAGCACTTCTAACTCTTCCAAAAGTATAGTATTCAATTCTCCCCTGATTAGAGCTAGTTTTCCCTCGACCTCTTTGGACAGCTCCTCATGTGTTCACGTTCTAATCGATTACGTTCCCTCTCTGATACATCATGCTACCCTAGCTGTTCCTTCTTTCTTCACGACTCCAGTTCTATTAAGGACCCCCTGACCACCACTTTCAATGCATCCCACCTCCCTACCAATCATAGCCAAGCAGGGCATCCCTCAAGGTTCCTCCCTTTCCGCGCTTTTGTTTAATGTATACAGTACATACAACCCATCTGCTCCATCATTAATAGCCAAATGATCAACTACACAATTTATGCAGATGACATAATGATCTGCACTCCAGTCAACGTTGAGAACCCGGACTACACAAAAATAGCTGACTGCCTTCAACAGATGACATACTGGCCAAAACAACCTAAGGATAAACTACAACAAGACAGAAGCACTCATCATTAACATAACTCTGGATTCACCCTGCCGCCCACAATCAATCTGAACAACATCACAATACCTAATAAACCTGAGGTGAAATACCTAGGATTAACCCTAGAACAAAAATCTAAACCTCCAGTCACACATCAGCAAAACTTCCAGGAACGCATATCTCAAGATGCGAGTCATCAGACATTTCAAATCACTACTATGCCAAGATCACTTCCGCACTGTTTGCCAAGCTTTAATCACCCCCATCCTCGACTACTGCAATCTCATATACCTTGGGCTGCCAAAACAGGCACTCCGCCTCTTACAGATGGCACAAAACACTGCCGCTTGAATTATAACTAGTTCCTTTAAGCATGCACACATCACCCCCATATTGGACCACCTCTACTGGCTTCCCATTAATTCCCACATCAAATATAAAATAATATTAAACATCTTTAAAATCAAGCATAATCTCTCAGTGAACAGCCTGCAAACTCTCATCTCTACCGATTCAAGCACCAGACCCAGGAGGAGGCGCACCATGGACACCATCTTAACCCCCAGCACCTACACAAAAGTGAAGAAAACAACATCTGGAAGAGCATTATCTCTGGCTGCTCCTACCCTATGGAACTCCCTCCCAGATCACCTAAGAACTACTGAAGATATCAAAGACTTTCGAAAAATGCTCAAAACCACACTCTATATAGAACACTTTGGTGACATTACATAGTCTCGACCACAGGACACAATATACTAGCTTCTTAATTGCCCCTGACCTCCCGCTCCTCCTTCCACCCCCACCCCTTTTTCGATAACCCAGCCAGCTCCCTTGATGAATCCGTTTTTCTACCTATAAATAGCTCATGTTGTATATAGCACACATTGTAAATAGTTATGTTACTATATTCTCCACTCGACCACATTTTATGAATCCCCACTGCTAACCCACAGCATGCCCCCCCGCCCTTGTTTGATGAAACACCTTTAGTTGTATTGTAAATCGCTTTGATTTAAGGAAAAGGCGGTATAGAAATCCTTTTAAATAAATAAATCCCATAGAGTACATAGAGAAACATCTCCTGTGTCGTTATCTCATAAAAAATCTTGGATAGTTTTGTCTACCTCTCTGCTGTGATCGGCTAACAACAAAGTGTTTAATCTACAGGGCTTAATGTTTCCCCCTTTTATCCATTGTTGGGGCTAACACCAAGCGCACTGGGGCGTAGTCTATCCACACTATGCTACCAATAGAACATTCCAGAACTAAGAGGCAGAGGACTGTGTTAAACAGAAATAAGTCGATCCTCGACTATGAGCAGTGAACCGAGGAATAGCATGTATATTGTTGGGAAGTAGGATGTTTTACCCTCCAAATGTCTATTAGGTTATGCCCCTTTGCTAAGGGTCCCCATGACCCCCCCTCCTCCCATCCCTCTGTCTCCCAGATGAACTATCTGCCCTTCTTTGTGGTACCAGATTGAAATCCCCCCATATATAGTCAGTAGGGTCGTCCAACCCTCAATTATTCAGAGTGTTTCCCTAAGGAAGGGAATATGACCGTTGTTCGGTGCATACACATTGATAATACTCATCTTGTGGCGTGCCCTTTGGACTTCCACTCCATGGATATGCACTTGCGAATCTCTCCACTTATTATTTTTCCTTTGAACGCCCTTCGAAGTATAATGGCTACCCCACACTATTGGCATGACTCGTAGAGGGTACTATCTCACCTATCCAGTGGGCTCTTAACTGCCCCATATCTGAGGCCACCAAGTGGATCTCTTGTAATAGGTTTATGTCCCCCATCAGGTGCTCTAGTTCCTTTAGCACCATCGACCTCCTCCTAATGGACTGCAAACCTCTTACATTTACTGATATTATGATTTTAGATGGCATGTTATCCCTCTACGCAGCTCGTTATCCCTCCCCCCACCCCCATCCCAGCCAACGCCCCCCAGGATGACATACAGATCCTTAAATTGCATAACCTCAAACACAAAAAAACATAACCTCTTGAAGGCTTATCAGAGGATGTCCTCCAGGTGGGACCGAGGAGATAGCCCAGCAAAATAAGCCAGGGTGCTCCCTCAGTGCCACGGTATTCCCCGTGGCACTGTTCCGGCCCCCCACCTGTGGATAGATATCATGCGCCATCCTCATGCTGAGCTCCCCCAATACAATCTTTTGCCAGGGAGTCAGCTGACATTCTGCGTGCTTCAGAGAGCCCATCTCCCCCCTGCCCCCACAACCACCAATCCTCCGATTCATCCCACTCTCACCCATACCTCACCAATGGGAAGCGATTGGAACAGTTTCCCATACCCTTCTCACTCTTTTGAGGCAGGAGTCTTGTCAGGCCTCAGATGAACATAGTTCCACCCCATTCCACAGCGGTTCTGGCCAGTATGTGTTTCACCAGTCTCCCTGGGGCAAATAGACACAGTTCCGCTCCAGTTCTGGCCTGCTCAGATCTCATTAGTTATTTTGGGTGATTGCAAATGCCTGCACCACCTTTTGATGCATTCCCCTAGTCCTTCGGTGGGCCGCAGTCCTACCCAGTGATTGGGTGCAGCTATCCTTCCTGCCTGTATCCCTTGTATCCCATGGAGGGTCATCTGGGAAGTGAACTTGTAGAAATGTATTGTCTTCCTATGGGCTGGAGAAAAAGATTGTCTCTTCTTGCTAAGTAATCTGTAGTTTTGCTGGATATAGCAGCGCTTGATGAATATTATGTGAGAACAGTCTCTTTTTCACCTCTCTGAATGCTTGCCTGGCTTGTTCAATTCCGTGCTATAGTCTGGGAAAAGCCATATCTTAGGCCCCTGGTAGTCCAAGGGGCCCACTCTGCATGCCTGGTTGAGAATCCACTCCCAATGTCAGTAGTTCAGCAGTTTGATCACCATGGGGCAAGGATACGTCCCCTCCCACAGGGGGCCTCCAGGATCCTGATGCGCTTGCTCCACCATTAGCAATGTAGGGGGTTGTGGATCCCTAAACAGGCCTTCTACAAACTCCTCCTCCTTTTCGCCTTCCTTGCCGTCTGGGGCCCCCGTAATCCTCAGATTAAAGTGCCTGGACCTGTTCTCTAGGTCATCTGTCTTCATGATCAGTCTCTTTATTATGAGTTGCTGCATTTCAGTCTTTTTTTTATTACTAGCAAATTGTCCTCTGTTCCAGAGATCCGGGCTTCTGCTTTGTCTAGCTGGGAAATTACTGCCTGTAATTCTGCCCGAAACCCTTTAAGCTTTAAGGTGTGTTTGTATTTCAGAGAGTTTCCCTGAAAGTTCCCCTTTGCTTGCCTGAATTATGACCAGAATAACTTCCGTCTCAGGGGGTTTGTATCTTTCCACGGCTCCCACTTTAGCTACCACTGTCTGCTGTGCTTGCCGTCTCTCCTCTTCTTCACTCCTCAGGAACGCTGCATTCTCCCACGCCGCCACCACCATCTTGCTGATTCATACACTTGGCCATTGTCTGCTGCCATGTTGTTCTTGTGGCTTTCACCATTCCAACTGCCATTTTTGGCTGCTTGCGCTGCTCTGCTTTGCCTTCCATCGCTTCTGTCTACTGGGAAGTGCTTTTAAGTTGAGGTTAAAGCAAGATGTGCAGCACTTTATTGCAGTGGGGACAGGAGAGCTGGGAGACATGTCCTCCTACTCCACCATCACGTGATCCACCCCGGTTTTAAGCAGGTGTTCTTTATGCAATCTGTGGCAATATTCAGCAGCACTATCTGGCTAATGCCGTGAATATCAGGATCTGCTAAGCAGCTAAAACGCTTTGAATATCCACTCCTCTGTGTTTCTCCCGCGCCTTTTTGAATTCAGTCACTATTAGACAACTTTATGGTGGTGGTGAGAATCGAGGAGGAACGTGACACATTCTATCTACCCTTTTGATGTCTGTGACATCTGTACCTTGCCCACTCACAATCTTAACTGACAGAGGTGTAAGGCAGGGGTCTCCAAATCCAGCCCTGGAGGGCCACAAACCAGTCAGGTTGGCAGGCTATCTCTAATGCATATATATCTCATGCAGCTTCATTAAGGATATCCCGAAAACCTGCAGGGTTGTGGACCTCCAGAGCTCTGTTCTAGGCAGTGGTCATGGGGTTCGATTCCTCGTTGTTCCTTCCTGTCCATGTCTGATGTTTTGCATGCCTGTGACAGTCATATCTTTGCAGATCCGTGCTGCCAGCCCATAATACCCTCACCACAGTTGCCATCGCTCCCTATACGGCGTTATAAGGCACCTTACAAGGAACGTTACAAGGCACCTTATTAGGCACAGTACAGGGCACATTACAGGGCACGTCATAAGGCACGTTACAAGGCACCTTACTAGGCACAGTACAGGGCACGTTACAAGGCACGTCATAAGGCACGTTACAGGGCACCTTACTAGGCACAGTACAAGCCACGTTACAAGGCATGTGCCTTGTACTGTGCCTGCTAAGGTGCCTTGTAACGTGCCTTATAATGAGCGTTAGCCTAAGGCGCCTTGTAACGCGCGTTAACTGACAGAGCTTGCCATAATAATGCACCGCCCATTCCCTTATATGGGAATCCAGGGAACCTAACGTGGGGAACGTTACCGCAGTTTATTAAACATACCCCTAAGGCTCAGTGGACTTTACCACCTGAAAAAATCATTCATCACAATCGCTCTGTTTCTGTAGTACACTCAAAACAGGCGCAGTCAGAAACCGTGGATATAACTATACTTGCTAGCCGATCCACAACTCTTATGAGTAACCAGCGGATCGGCTAGCAAGTATAGTTTAATTCCAACGAGGTAGTATTTGCAAAAATTAACGAAGTTTGCAAAAAAGATAAGTGGAGATTGCCAAGTAGAGTGCAGCCATCGGCGTCTCTAGGAAAGTACAGAGTACCAAGATTAGTACTTTTTGAGAAATAAGTTGCGGCGGAATTTGTTTAATAGAGTATTCACAGTGTGGCAAGGTACAGATTATAGAACACACAGCCAAAAGCCTCTGATGAAGGCATAAGCGAAACACGGCCTGTGTCGGGGCTGGCTTCAAGAGTAAGAGTGTTCTAATAAACTATTCCTTCCTTGCTAGCCACGGTTTCTGACTGGGTCTGTTGATTGGCACGTGGATTTGTGCTTTTTAGTTGGACTGTACACCCAAAACATACATTCATAGTTAACTGACTGATTGTAAGTCCAGTATTAGTGCTTGCCAAGTGCCGTCATGTTTTTGCCAGTGAAACCTTCGTTTGCCATATCAGGGCTCCTCCTCTCACCCGACCTGCTTGCAGATTTCACAACTCTGCCTCAGGCTTTTGGCCTTTTTCGAGACTATCTGCTTATGCCTCAAATCGCAGCATAAGCAGCTCAAATCGAGAAGGGAATTGTCTTTTGTAGCCCCCTACCAAGGACTTGTATTATGAAAGCTAGATTATAAAGGGAGGGAGGTAAAGGACTTAAAATAGTGGCAGTGTGGGATTCATGGTCACCTTTCAATGAAGACCTGTGGTGCTATAATCCTAGTTAGGTTGTATTCCAGTGTGCTGGAAGGTCAAAGGAACTACAAGGAAAAGACTGCAGGTCCAACATACTGTCACATTATATTTGCATTTTGTAGTTATTTTTTTAATTTGTTTATTTAGATTTTCCTGAATACAAGAATAAATCAGTACAAAGAAATCCTTTAACAAAGATCATAAAGCATCCAAGATCAAAATATCATTCACATTAATCAAAACACATCAAGAGAGAGAGAGACCAATATAACTCCCCCAAAGGGGTGGTGGTGACATTCGGGTCTGAATCTCTTAAACTGCGAATTATACGTGCTTATTTTAAATGTAAAGATGCAATGTTTTGTGGATATAAACTCCAGGTTTTTCCAGATGTGGGTCGGGTGACTCAGGCTCGGCGGAAGCAGTTCCTCGAGCTTAGAGCCCGGGTTGTAGCCCTGGGGGCCTCTTTTTTCTTGAAGTTTCCCTGTCGATGTTTAGTAACTTATGAGGGTCGGGATGATGTGTATATTGATGTGACTCATCTGCGTCAGTTTCTTGCCGATAAGGAGGGTATGGCTAGGGAGGGTGAAGTTTAGGTGGGTTAGCTTTTTCACTTGTGCTCCCAAATTTGGAGTTTTACTTAAACTCCTTTTTTCCTTGATATTTTGTAGTTATTAATAGGGAGTCGGTGGAACTACAAGAGTTATGTTTCTTTGCTCTTTTCTCACAGCCTCGTTTAGAAAAATAAGCAAATTTAAGAAGATCATATCTGTCTCAGGGCAGGAAGAAACAGAATTAATGTGCCAGTCAGAAGGCTCCCCTAAAGCTGAGGTCTTCTGGCAGAATGAAGGGCGGGACCTCAGTGACCAGGCCAACACGAGCTACAAGATTAAAGATGAGCAACTATATGACATGACAACGGTACTGCGAGTCAGTGAAACAGTAAATACCACTTATCGTTGCATATTTTGGAACAAAGAACTCCAGGAAAATATATCGGAGAGCTTCAGTTTCTCAGGTATGCCATTTCAACCAGCTCTTGATAAGACAGCAAAAAGAGCAACTTTTGGGAAAGATATAGAAGAGAAAATTAATCCAATGAAGTAATAGATCTTATAAATACATGTTGTGGAGTTTTTTGTGTGTTCAATCAAAATATATTTTATAATATAATGTAGCCCAATGTTATATAATGCTTATTACTATTGGGGTTCTCAGTCACTGTCACTTTGTCAATGAACATGGAATCCTATGCAAATATTAACTTCAGGGCCAGCCCAAGGCTATCTGACACCCTACCCCCCAAGGTCTAGCATCTCCCCTTCGATTGCTTTCCCCCCTCCACATGTCCAGCATTGCCCCTTCCCTCTTCTCTGTGTCTGGCGTCTCCCCTATCCTTTCTCCCCTTGTCCAACATCTCTCCTTTCCTTCCCCCTGAGGTGTCGAGCATCTCTCCTTTCCTATTCATCCCCCACCATGTTCAGCATCTTCATCCCCTTGCCCTTGCCACCACTGCTGCTGTGACCCAACCTTGAAAAAATAGGCATGGTTGTTTGCACCAGCTGTAGGGGGGTGCGGGGCCATGTGCGGAGACTCGGTGCGGGTCCTCATTTGCATAGTAAACATGCCTCTTAATGAGTGTATGGATAAAGAAAGACTAAAAGATTTCTACATTACTATAATCCAGTGCCAACCGTCAGGCACATTAGGAACTACTACAAACACTGCCCATTTAGAACCCATAGCAAACCCGCCATATCATAACAGCACTACCAGGACTCACAAAGCACCATACCCTACCTATCAAAAGGCAACACTGCAAATATTAAACCAATATATTTCAGAGAATAACAATACATGACCTACTAGGGAAAGAGAACAAGGGACACTGTCAAATAGGAATTACATAAACAGAATACCTCAGCTCAGTTACACATGCAGAACATAGACCATCACCAAACAAGGAATCACAATTTAGAAACAGGAAGACAATAATTAAACTGGGAACCCCAAAAGCCAAACTTGGAATGTACAACAACACTGTAGAAATAAAACTATAAATTAATTTCCTCTTGTACTAAACAAAGCGCAGACGTTAATGATGTACATTTCCCAGAGCTGACATATTCCAGTTAATAAATTCAAAATAAAGAGATATCATTCTACCTTTTGTGCATTTTTTTTCAGTTGCAATTGCTCCAGCCACTTTCTTCTGGTTTCTTCGTGCCTTCTGCTAACTCTCCAACGTTTGCTGTCCATTTGTCCTTTCTTCTCTCTTCTACTTTTTTTCCATTCTCTCTCTACATCTGCTTTAACATACTAATCTTTCTCCTTTTGCTCTTTCCTCATTCCTATTTCATCCATTCAAATTGTACCCCTCCATCCTCAATCCCCACTTACTCTCCCAATACCGGCCAATTGTAGATTTTTCTTCCCTCCCACACAAAATATTTTTCCCCTCTCCATTTCACTCTCCCAGCCCCATCCCATTCTAATCCTCCCCCAACATCAGCTCCCTTCTAATTCCAGCCCCACCCAGCATCCGCTCCCTTTTAGTCCCCGCATCAGCCCATTTACAGTCCTAGCCCCCCCATCAGCCTATTTCCGGTCCTAGCTCCCCCATCCATTTCTAGTCCTATCCGAGTCCCTCCATCAGCTCATTTCCAATCCCAGCCCCTCATCAGCCCATTTCTAGTCCTTTCCTAGCCCTACCATCAGCCCATGTCAAATCCTAGCTCCCCTCTACTCAGCCCATTTCCATTCCAAGCCAACGTCCCCATCAGCTATTTGCAGTTCAAGCCTCCCCTTCCACTCAGCCCATTTCCAGTCCTAGCAACCCCCAACCCATTACCAGTCCTAAGCCCCCCATCAGCCCACTTTCAGTCCTAACCCCCCCATCACCCCATTTTCAGTCAGCCCCCCATAGCTCATTACCAGTCCTAACCCCCTATCAGCCCACTTCCAGTCCTAACCCCAACAGCCCATTTCCAGTCTTAGCCCCCCCATAGCCCATTACCAGTCCTAACCCCCCCATCAGCCCACTATTTATTTATTTATTTAACATCTCTTATATACCGCACTATTTATAATCAGCGCGGTTTACATAGAACAATAAAACATCAGATAAGATACATATTATCTGTTTTTTTTTTACATAGAACAGGAACAAAAACTTGGGTAACCGGGGTAATTATTTACAATGAATAATAGTCATTGACTATTTACATATGAACGGAATATTGTATGAAAAGAACCTTGTTACTATGAGAGAGGGGTATGAAGTGTTACTGGGTTAGAAGAGGTTGCGTGTTAAGAACGGGATTGGTGCTATTTGAGTGAGCTTGTGTTATTGTGTTCTCTGGGAAATATTTGATGAATGTGTCTCATATCCCCTCGTGTTAAATGTATCCCCCAATTGACCGCTTTGACCCGGTGAAAAGCGGGATATAAATACAGCTAAATAAATACAGCTAAATAAATAAAAAGGTGATGCTTCAAGGCCTTTTTAAACTGGGAGAGATCAGCGATGGCCCTAATGTGTGGTGGGAGGGTGTTCCACAGTTTTGGAGCGCATAAACTGAAGGATCGGTTTACAGTTGCGGAAATGTATCTTAAGGACTCTTTTGGAACTTTTAGCATGTTTAATTCCGTGGTTCTTCTAAGCCTGTTGGAAGGGATTGGTTGGATCAACTCTGATAGTGAAGAGGGAGCAAGTCCTTTGTGAGCTTTGAAGGCTAGTAGCAGGGTCTTGAAGGTGATTCTCGCTTGGATAGGGAGCCAGTGCAATTGTTTCAGGAGAGGTGTTACATGTTCTCTTTTTGGTACCCCGAAAAGCACTCTTGCTGCGCTGTTTAATGCTAGTTGAAGCGGGTTAAGGGTAGATTGGGGGAGCCCCTGTAGTATACAGTTTGCGAAGTCAAAGTGTGGGATAATTAGAGCCTGGAAGACCGTACGGAAATCATCTGGATCAATCAGTTGGCGGAGGTGTCTGAGGGAGCGAATCTTGAAATAAATTGCCCTTACAGTGTTGGCTATGTGGGTCTTCATATCTAGATTTTGATCCAGGGTAACTCCAAGGTATCGGATGTGGGATTTTACTTGCAGCTTGGCATCTTGAACTTCAAGGAATGTGGGTGGTGTGAACTTAAAGAGTTCCTTGAGATAAAAAGAACCTCTGTTTTTTTGTTCTGGATTCTGAGATTTTGAGTCAGTAGCCAATCTGAGATGGTGTTAAAACAGTTGGTTATGGGGGTGAGGTTCATCTTATCTATGCAGAACGGCAAATATAGTAACACGTCATCAGCATAGATCATATAGTTGACATTGAAGGAACTGATAATGTTGCATAAGGGTTGCATGTAGATGTTGAATAATAATGATGACAAAGAGGAACCTTGCGGGACTCCTTGTCCTTGGTGAAATGGATCTGATGTTTCACCATTTGAGCGAACCTGCTGCCATCTCTCTGAGAGGTATGAGTTGCACCATTCGAGAGCATTTCCACAAAGGCCCTTCTCTCTTAGGCGGATAATAAGAAGATTGTGACAGACCGAGTCAAAGGCAGCCGCAATATCTAAAAAGATGAGAACAAAGCCCTGTTTGATGTTGTCGATACCAGAGTTTAGGCTGTTGAGAAGTGAGGTGAGGAGCGTTTCGACCCCGTGGGATTCCCTGAATCCATGATGACAGGTATCCAAAGGCGCTTCAGTGTCGATATGGTCTTGCAGTTGTCTGTAGGCTATTTTTTCGATTATTTTAGCAAGAGTGGGTATGCTGGAGATGGGTCGGTAAGAGTCTGTTTTTTGTGGATCTAACTTGAGGTTTTTTAGTAGAGGTCTGATGGAAGTCTGTTTGAGGGCAGCAGGGAATGAGCCGGTGTCAAATGATAGGCTTATGATCTTGGATATTATTGGAGCAAGCTCTTTGCGAAGGTCCTTTATCCAAAAGGCTGGACACGGATCAGTGTGTGCTGTGGATAAGTTGAGAGATGAGATTATATCTTCAATTAGCTTCAAAGAAGGGGTGGAGAATGAAGCTAAAGGAGCTGGGAGCCCATGAATATTCGGGATAGGGGGTATTGTAATTTTATTTGTACAGCACATCTTAGATTGTATGTAAAGGGCATATTCTTGTGGGTTGATTTCACACTGGTGTTCCTGTGAAGGTTCCTTGGCTAATTTCTTGACAAGGGTAAATAGATCGTGGGGTTTGTTTATAGCACGTTTAAGGGTGTCTGTATGATATAGTCTCATTTTTTCTGAGATGGCTTTACGGTGGGCGTCAAGATGTTGCATGTATGTGGTCTGATTGGTATTGGTGCGTGACCTCCTCCATTTCTTCTCGAGCTTTCGCAAAAGTTTTAGGGATTCTTTCAGATCTGATGTAAACCAAGGTGCCGTAGCTTTTTTTCTTGAGGGCTTGTTTCTGGGTGGACGAGATGAAATGTGGTTGAGTCTGTTGTTCCAAGAAGTGATAATCTCTTCCAGGTTTAGGGTGGAGTCATTAAAGAGTGCGTCAGTTTCCTCGAGGATCTGTTCCCTGTTAAAAGATTGGAAGCTTCTGGAGGTGGTATTTGCATATTTGTTTAGGTTCTTGTCATTGGAATATTGCTTCTTTTGAATGGGAATCTGGAACATAATGAGATTATGATCTGACCATGGGACATCTGTAATTGCTAGTATAATATTTTGAAGTTGTCCTAACCCCATCAGCCCACCTCAAGTCCTAATCCCCCCCCCCCCATCAGCCCATTTCCAGTCCTGGCCCCCTCCCATAGCCCATTACCAATCCTAACCTCCCCATCAGCCCACTTCCAGTCCTACCCCCACATCACCCCATTTTCAGTCTTAGCCCCCCCATAGCCCATTACCAGTCCTACCCCCCCCATAGCCCATTACCAGTGCTAACCTCCCCATCACTCCATTTTCAGTTTTAGCCCCCCATAGCCCATTACCAGTCCTAACCGCCCCATCAGCCCATAGCCATTCCTAACCCCCCCTCCACCCCCCGCATCAGCAAAATTAAACAAAAAAACAAAGTTGGCTGCTGCCGCTGCCGCTGTGGCAGCGGCAGGATCGAGTGCCCATGGGGCCCCCCCTGCCTGGCAGAGTCCTCCCTCCCTGCATCAGCTCCCTCTCGTGCTGGCTTTCAGAGCCGCAAAGGGAGAGTTTCTCCCTCGTGGCTCTGTTAAGCCTGCTGGGGCTGATGGGAAACAGGCAGCGGCAGTGGCAGCAGCCAGCTTTTTAAAAATAAATTTACCTATGCAGAATGTTCTTTGCGCAGGGCCCCCTGAAACGCGGGGCCCTGTTCAAAAAACATTCTTGCTCAATGGATGGGCCAGCCCTGGGTGTAAGTAAGCGAGGCTTAATTTAAGGCATGTTCTCTGCAATTTATGCTAGTATTTTGTGAAGTCAAATATGCAGTCTGTGTCCATGGAGAATGGGTGAGGCTGTCATGCAGGGCCTCTGATGTGAAACATGCCAAGACTGAGTAGGCCCTCTGTATATCTGAACAGACCCTCTGGCTGGCTATGCCACCTACCAGGGGCACATTCAACATATTTATGGGACTGTTTCCCCCCCCCTTCCACCCCAACATTCACCTCTAGGCATTGCCTTCCCATGTGGTGGCAGGTGATGCAGAGACTAATATTTTTTATTTATTTAACATCTCTTATATACTGCCTTTCATGATATCAAGGCAATTTACATTGAACAAACTGAAATTACATTGAACAGGGCATTATAATTTGGAGATAATTATTTTACAGGGAATATGGGCAATAGAGGGTTAAGTGGCTTGCCCAAGACCACAAGGAGCACCTGTGGGACTAGAAACCCCAGTCCTTCTGGCCCAAGGTTGCTGTCCTCTAGTGGGATTTGAACCCCCGACCTTCCAGCTTGAGGTAACTTGCCCCAACCACTAGGCCACTCCTCCCTTGGTACTACTTGTGGCATATTCCTCCAGCTGGAGTTGTGCTAGGACCATTCCGAGGCCGGTGTCCCATATTCACAATCAGTGAAACCAAAACATATCATCTCTGTAAACATAAGGCTGGTTGTTGTTATGGAGTAATACATAATGTCATGCTGACTGCTGTGGTCAATGATCAGTAGCCAATGCTGAGACAGTGTATGTTGTGTGCAGATGTGCCTGAGATGGACATGCCTGTATGTGCATACTGTGCATGGAGCTGAGACCCCCAGAGTTCACTCTGTGACTGCAGCTTAGGACAAGAGCACAGATTCTTTACTGTCTCGCCAACTCAGTGATTCCATTGGACATTCACAGAGGCCAGCCCTCCACGTGAGCCTAGTGCCCAATAGGCTGCAGCTGCACCAAGGAGGCTGATGGTGTTGCTGCAGATACAGCTATTATGGCAGTTGGCATTAATCAAGCCTCTCATCAGTGGCCAGGTGTGTCCTGAGGCCTGGAGGCCCAGTCAGAAATGAAAGCTGCTGCGCACACCCATGTAATGGAGCTCTCCCTGATGAATGTGTGTCTCTCCAGCTCACTCAGTCAGACCTGCAGGCGATATGGGAGTTGTACAGCAGTGTCATGTTGGGAGGTAAGTGTAGGGGCATGATGTGAAGATGGGCCTTGAGGATGGTGTAATTGGGAATGCATTTGAGTGTCACAGCTTTGGGGACAACATGTGTACAGGCACAGCTAGCCAGCCAGTGACTCCCACAGGTGGCAACTACTTATTGAAAAATAACCTTCTGCCCGTAAATGGTGTCTCACACAGTTTGTGGAGTTGCTGGCTAACTGGCTGTGCAGCATGTTGTATGCAGAGCCATAAAGCCTGGGCATCACATGCATGCACAGTGGATTGCTGCATCTCATAGTCCTCTGGACACACACACACACGACCCCACTGTCCGAAATAGGTATCAGTTGGTATTCTTACCTGGCCCTTGCAATGCAATGCTTATTACCACCTTTATAAATGCTGTGGTCCAGCCATTTATAAGGTAGCAGAGCCGTGGGAGCAGAGAAGTGTTCCTGTGGCTCTCTCAAGCAGCAAATCAGTGAGGGCGGTGCTGACAGCAGCAGATACAGGAGGGAAGGAAGGGGCTGGAAGGGAACTGACGTGGGGCAGGCTGGATGTGAGCTGAAAAAAGGGGAAAGATGGAACTGGAAGAGAGCTGACATGGGGGGGTGGAAGAGAGCTGAAAAGAGGAGAAGGGGCTAGAAGGGAGCTGACACTGGGATGGGGGAGATGATGGCTGGAAAGGAGCTGACACCTGGAAGTAGGATTGGAAGGTGGCTGGATAATTGGGGGGGGGGGGTGCTGGAAGGGAGGCGGCACTGGGACTGGAAGGGAGCTGACACATGGGGATAGCACTGGAAGGGGGATGGACAGAGGGGAGGGTGACTGGGAAGGGAGCTGACACGGGGGCACTGTGACTGGAAGTAAGCTGATACTTGGGATGGTATTTGGACTAGAAGGGGCTGGACAGTGGAGAAGAAGGGGGATTTGAAGGGAATGGACACCAGAGGCGGTGCTAGGAATGCAAGGGGGTTGACACTGGAAGGTACTGGGAGGGGAGAACTGGAAAGGGAGCTGACACTGGAGAGGGTTACTGGGAGTGGAAATAGGCTGATACTGAGGGAGGTACTGGGACTGGAAGGGGGCTGATGCTGAAGCTGAACAGGAAATGGGTTTATCCTGGAGGGAACTGTAAAGGAGCTGGAACTGGAAGGGAACAGATGCTGGGTCAGGTTGGGAAAAGGCATAAATTAGGGGAGTAAAAAGGGAGAGAGGGCAGATATTGTATGTGCTGGGGGGGAGGGGGGCAGAAAGAAACACTGCTGCTGAGTGTCAACTGACTCAATGGAGCAGGGGCAGAGAGTATGAACCAAGTAGACCAGGACAGTTTGCCTCTGCCTCAGTCTACTGGATGGAGGGAAAGAGAAAGACACTAGATGGGGGGTGATGTCTTTCATAGAGGGAAAGACAGAGTGAGCAAAAGACTGGGAAATAATGGAACAGGGAAGAAGAACTGGGGAATGGGAGGACTGGGGTGAAGGTTAGGTAGATGGCTAAAAAAGAAGTGGATAGTAAGGAGTAGTGAAATCTGGCTGAACAGAGAGAGAAAGAAAGAAATGGAAGAAAGCTGAAAGGAAAAAAATCAATATCCAAGATGGACGGAAGTGAAGAAAACAAAAGGAGAGACAAGCAATGGCAGATGGACTATAAACCATAGAAAGAGACGTAGGAGGAGACCAAGGAAAGCAGAAGCCTCAGATTGGAACTAGCATGAACAGAGAATAAAATGGTCAGACAACAAAGGTAGAAAAAAATGTTTTTTCAATTTAGTAACTGGACTTTACACTATCTATATTTTACACAGTATGGGGAACTGCATTTCTTATTTATCTGGTGTGGCACCGCATGCGGAGTCTGACTTCTTGGGGTTTCAATTTAATTTTTGTCTACATATTTTTATTTTTACTTTAGGTTGTAGTCAATTATTCTATATTTGGTGAGGGTCTGTGTTCTGAGTGTGTGACCAAGGCCAGGTGTTCTGTTAACATGGAGTTTGTACGTAGGGATCTGTACTGTAGTAATTTGACTTGTTCCGTTTTTCAGATAGGCGTAAGGATATTCTAGCCTGTACCAGTATTCATAGTGCTGCTTTTTTCTGGGTAAGCCCCTTGTTGTATGAGTTTTGGAAATTTATGTTGGTATGATATGGTAGATTTGGCCTTGTAAATTTTTGGTGACTTTTGTAGGGTTTTATATTAGTTCACCTATAAGCCTGGCACTGGAGAATGTTTATGTTGTTAGTGAGATGACCGTAATTAGATTTTTTTTGGACTATCACAGCCTGCTTGAATGATAAGTATTTACTGCTAAGTAGTTATTTTTATTCTGGCTATGCATTTGCCCTTTCACTGCAATTTTCTTATAACATGGGATTTGAAGGAGAAATATTAGCATCACGTGAAAAGAGTTCACAAAGGAGTTTGGAGAAAAAGGAAGGTGGGGTATAGCCAACATTAATAATAATGAGGGAGGGGGCGCCGATTTACAGGTTGCAGGGGGGCGCCAGAAACCCTAGCACCATTCCTGGGCCCTTTTATAAAAACAAATGAGTAAAACCCCTCAAGGGCTGACCAGTTTGAGTGCAATGAAAGACAGGGAAAGTCAGAGTGGAAACAGGGCCAGTACAAGGATATATAGCCCCCTAGATGAACCATCAATCTTGCCCCCCCTCCTCCTACCATTAATCTTGAGCTCTCCCTGCCACCCCACTGTCCTGCCACCAATCTTATGTCTTCCAGACTACTATCACTGCAGCCACTGGAATGATCCCATCTGATGGAAACCTGGAAAGCAGCAGTGAGCAAACTTTTTAAACTTATTGGTGGCTGAGCTCCTGAGGCTTGCAGTACAACAGGCACTTAAGAGCATGTCTGTTCCTCGGAGGCAGAAGGTCAGTCTGGCCCCGTACCTCAGAGGGAACCAACGCATCCTCTTCCTCCCAACTTCAGAAGCTCTGGCACCAGTAAGTTTCAAATGTCTGCACCTGCCGCTTTGCCACCCATTGAATGTCAGCTTGCTAGGCAGCTGCCTAATTTGCCTAATGGTAGCAGCAGAAGGGAAGTCATCTTATAGGTTGACAGAGCTCATTGATTTAGGGTGAATCTCTTAAGGTTCACTATTCCATTTAACTAGATGGAAGGACAGCAGCTCCTAAAATCTTCAGTACAAATCAGAATATATAAAGAAGAATTTTCAAAGCCATTCACATTTGTAAACAGCAATTTATTTAGGTAAACTGGCTGTCTGGAAATCGATCTCCCTTAATGTGGCTGCAGGACTATACCAATCTAAAAATGCGCCCTTTGCGACTAATGAATTTGGCGCCCTCCTCCACCCATCTGCGTGCAGAAACTCCCCCTTTTGCCCCATATCCCCACCAGAGAAATCTTTTTTTTTGTTACTTAGTTTTACCCTGTTAAGTTATCCAAGTCAGCATTCCTATCATGTGTACACTATTTTACTGTTTCAGTGTTGTATGTAAACTGCTCTGACTGTGGAATAGAGTGGTAAGTAATATCAGTTAAATAAAGAAATAACATCAATAAATAACTCACTCTTTTTGAGCTTCCTGGATGTCCAGTGATGATATCGGTACCCCTTTCTGTGCTTGTACCCTGTGCAGCTGCACCGCTCACACAGCCCTTAGTACAGCCCCGTGTGGCTCAAATTACATGCATTGTTCCACAGGTCCCGCTTAGAGGAGATGTTCCCCAGGGTGTGTTTAGGTCAGGGAGTAACAGGGTGGCTCAACCACTAGGCAGACTAGGTGGTCAATAGAGCAACAGCCCCTGGGGGCTGTAAAACACAGCTACAGTCAAAGCAAAGCAATGGGTCCTAACAGCCACACAAACTCAGTCATCACGGCTTA
This sequence comes from Ichthyophis bannanicus, assembly GCA_033557465.1. Taxonomy (NCBI): domain Eukaryota; kingdom Metazoa; phylum Chordata; class Amphibia; order Gymnophiona; family Ichthyophiidae; genus Ichthyophis; species Ichthyophis bannanicus. Next base: position 693,015,026 of record CM066032.1, on the reverse strand, counting down.
CTTTACCTGCAGGAAGAATGGGCGAATTGTAAATAATCCATTTACCCTTTTAAGGCAAGGTACCTCAGGCCAGAAGGTCGGAGTTTCAAATCCCACTAGAGGACAGCAACCTTGGGCCGGAAGGACTGGGGTTTCTAGTCCCACAGGTGCTCCTTGTGGTCTTGGGCAAGCCACTTAACCCTCCATAGCCCATGTTCTCTGTAAAATAGTTATCTCCAAGTTATAATGCCCTGTTCAATGTAATTTCAGTTTGTTCAATATAAACCGCCTTGATATCATGAAAGGCGGTATATAAGAAATGTTAGATAAATAAATAAATAAATGACTGTTGGAAATCTCCCTCATTATGTATATATTTACAATTAAGAAAGTTTCATATTTAAAGGTATGATGTCCAAATATGTGTGTTTATAGGATTGTTCTGGAAGGGATGATGCTGAGATGATGACTGAGTTTAATTACCAAACTCTTGGGATGGGGATGGGGCGTTAGGCATCTGAAAGTTACTTGCAAGAAAGCAGAAGATTGAGGTTTCGTCTAGGTGCCTAATAAACTTACACCAGCCCTCGGGAGAAAACTAACATGACTAAACTGCATTTCTGCTTTGAAAATTGGGGCAGTGTCCCAGGTAAAATGTACAAAAGATGCAATTTGAAAATTCCCTCCATACCAGTGCATATGTTGAGGTAATATTCAAAGACATTTCCATGGTTTAGACATGGAAATGGCTGTTTGAAAATTCCCTACTCTTGGCGCAATTCCATTTGCACACGTTGTTGGAGAATACTCTTAACTGTGCCTGCATTAAGAGGCATTCCCAAGGGTGCATTTAGCTTTGGGGGAGAGAAATGATGCTTGTAGATGATATTGTGAAATAATGTACAAAGATTTCACAATCTGTGTACGTTATCCCTCACTTGGTTTGCAGCTTGTTGTGCTGTGAGGGCTTCTGTGCATCAGTAATGCTGAGAGCTAAGCTATCAGTAGCTTAGCTACTAGGAGGGTCTCCCAAGATAGACAGGTCTCAGCTGAGGTGCCAGACTAAGACAAACCACCTATCTGGGCAACAGCAGAATGGGACTGTGTTTGCGGTGGAGCATCACATTTCTGTGACAACTGCAACACTAGAATTACCTGCACTAAAGAAAGGCTGGCAGATCTGCTTCTGTATCTTGCCATGAAAACCCAATGGATAGTCACAAAAATTGCACTATACGGCTGGAAGATGAAACCCCCAAGTTGAAAGGCACTCAACTGGCAACTGGGGATGAACTGAAGTCCTCTCAGAGTAAAGCCACTATTTATGATGGATCAAAGCCCTCGAGACATCTGACTGCTGATGTAGCTGTGCATGAAATGAGAGTCAGAAGTTGCAAAGATGTCTTACATATTGGGACATGGAATGTACGAAGTATGAACCAAAGGAAGTTGGAAGTGGTCAACAATGAAATGTAATGTGTACAACTTGATCTGTTGGGTGTCAGTGAACTGAATGGACTAGCATTGGGCACTTTGCATCAGATGATTATGTGGAGGTACATTCCATAGTGTGCGTCCATGCCTCTTTGTGTCTGTTCGGAATGGGACACACAGAGGCAGACCCAATTCTGATCATGCAGGGGCTACACGTGCCCCGCAGGATTAGAATTGGGTCTAGGGTCTGTACATGCAGGCCGGTCCCTATTCCGATTGGCTTGCACGTATTGAGCCAAGTCTGGCTAACTCACTCAGGCTCCTGAAAGGAGCCACGGTGCTATGGCATCCGGTTGCCATGGCACTGTGGCTCCATTCAGGAGCCATGATCTCTGGCCGCCAATCACTCTGTCATTTCCCTGCATCCCGACCCCTGATCTGGCCTCTCATGGCCAGGATTGGGCTGCAGAGAATCTCCTGTGCCCCTCACCTGTTTGATGCTGGCCGGGCCTACCATCCCCTGACATCTAGGGGGACATTCCACCTCCAAGGTGCGCGGACCGCCCACTGCCCGCCCTATCTCTGCCTCCGCAATGCCTCCTCCCACCCCCGTCTAAGCCTCCCCTTTCAAACTCCAGTTTCGTATGGGGAGGCTTTAGACAGGGTTGGCAGGAGGACGTATAGCGGTGATGGGCATCCCAACGGGACGTCTATCCCCACTATTCGTGAGACAGAATAGACCCCATGGTCTACTATGCTGGAAATGAAAGACAAAGAAGAAATAATGTTGCATTTATAAAAAGAAACTTGCAAGAACTGTAATGAAATACAGTGCAATCAGTGAACGCTTAATTTCTTTTCATCTACAAGGAATGTCCATCAACACAACTATAATTCAGGTATATGCCCCAACAACAGCTGCAGAAGAAGAAGTTGATGAGTTCTATGAACAAGTACAAGCTGAAATTGACAGAACATACAAACAGGATATTCTAATAGTCATGGGTGACTGGAATGCAAAAGTGGCAACAAAGAAGAAGGCAAAGTGGTTGGAAAATATGGACTTGGCAACAGAAATGAAGCTGGAGAAAGACTGCTTGAGATGAATAGATCATTGGTCTTGCAGGATTTTAACACCTTCTTTCAGCAACACAAGCGCCGACTGTACATGTAGACTTCACCCAATGGATTGTACAAAACTCAAATTGACTACATCTGTGGAAGTCAACGATGGAAAAGCTCAATAACATCAGCAAAGATGAAACCTGGAACTGACTGTGATACAGATCACCAACTAGTAGTATGCAAGCTCAAGCTAAAGTTGAAAAGAGCAAATCACTAATGAATGTAGCAAAATATGCCCTTGAGAATATACCACTGGATTTTAAAGACTGCCTGCAAAATTGATTTGCTGCTTTAGATACAAATAACAGAGCTCTAGAAGAGTTATGGGATGACATCAAGAAGGTTGTTTTAGAAGAAAGCAAGAAGTCTCTACAAAAGGTGAAAAAGCAAAAACGACCACAGTGGATGATGGAAGAAACTCTGTAAATTGCCCAGAAATGTAGAGAAGCTAAAGCCAGAGGAGAAAGAGAGGCAATCACAGAACTCAAAGATTTTCAACAGGCAGCACGACAGGACAAGGTGAAGTACTACAAAGAAAAAATTCCAGTCTTGAATTGGAATGCTACAAGATGCTCAAGGATCCATGTTGAATGATGCTGAGAAGATTAAGAAAAGGTGGAAAGAATATACAGAGTCATTATACCATAAGGATCAAGTGGACCAACAGCCATTTCGACCTATACCTTATGTTCAGGAACCATTGGTGATGAAAGAAGAAGTTGAAGCAGCAATAAAAGCCTTATCACAGAACAGAGCACCGGGCATTGATGGCATTCCCATTGAAGCATTACAGCAATCGGATGAAGCTGTTGCCAAACTTACAAGGCTCTGCCAAGAAATTTGGAAGACAAATTAATGGTCAACTGACTGAAAAAGATGTGTGTGTGTGTGGGGGGGTTACCAATACTGTGACATGAAGAAAGTTGATCCGACTGACTGTGGAAACTGTGGCACAATCACTCTGATCCCACATGCCAGCAAGATTCTACTCAAGATTATTCAGCAGAGACTACAATCGTACCTGGAACGAGAACTACCTGAAGTGCAACTAGGGTTAAGAAAAGGGCGAGGTACAAGAGACATCATCGCGGATGTGAGATGGATCCTTGAAAAGATAAAAGAATACCAAAAGGATATTCATATTTGTTTTATTGACTACAGCAAGGCTTTTGACTGTGTAAACCAGGAGAAACTCTGGGCCACATTTAAGAAGCATGGTTATACCAGAACACCTGATAGTTCTCTTGCACAACCTTTACATTGATCAAGAAGCAACAGTTTGAGCAGAACTAGGAGAAACAGAATGGTTTAAAATCAGCAAAGGTGTAAAACAAGGCTGCATACTTTCCTCCTACCTGTTTAATTTATATGCAGAACAAATCATCAGAGAAGCAGGATTGTATGAAAACAACTGAGTTGTGAAGATTCGTGAAAGACTCATTGACAACCTTCGCTATGCTGATGATACTATATTACTGGCTGAAAGTGAACATGATCTGAAACATTTGTTTCTCAAGATCAAGGAACATAGTCTTAAAATGGGTCTTCACCTTCACATTAAGAAGACAAAGATTTTGACAACTGGCAAAATCAATAAGTTCATCATTGATGGAGAAGAAATTGAAATAGTTGACAACTTTAAACTACTTGGGTCAACAAAAGACAAGCAGTAAAGAAATCCAATGACTCACTGCTCTTGGCAGAATGGCTATGAAGGACCCCTAGGCAAGATTCTCAAGAGCAGAGATGTCTCTCTTCATACAGAGATTCAACTTGTCCAAGCCATGGTATTTTCAATAACATCATATGGATGCAAAACGTGGACAGTGAAAAAAAAATTGTTGTAGAATGTCCAATCCAGCACCAGACCACAGAGAGTCTGTCCCAGTCAAATTGGCCACCTGGCAACCACTGGGATCCATCAGATAACCTCAGCTCTATGAGAGAACCTACAACTCTTCATGATACAGATGAGTCACTGGAAGAGGGAGACACTAAAGCACTAGCCCTGTGCCAAGAGGACATTCACGCCACTTAAAAGGATTTTCAGTCCATACTTATGTCTGTATCAAAAGCTCTTCTTGCTCTTCATCTCCACAAAGTACTGCAGGACTTAACAATTGTCTGCTTGCGTATTCGAGGGTTTGACAAATCTCAGATGTCAGGTCGCTATGGTGACATGAAATTTGCATAAGGCACGTGTGATTTTCTTCCCTCCACTTAAAAAAAATATATCACAGGCAGAAGACAGCTGCAAGATTGTAACAAAGACCCCATCTATCTGCCCAGGGGGATCAAATCTCCTGAATGGAGGAGAAGGCTGCATTCGTGCACCTAGGAAAGAACAACCCAAATTATGGTTACACAATGCAAGGTTCCACATTAGAAACCACCACCCAGGAAAAAGATTTAGGTATCATTGTGGATAATATGTTGAAACCCTCCACCCAGTGTGCAGTGGTGGCCAAGAAAGCAAATAGAATACTAGGAATCATAAGGAAAGGAATGAAGAATAAAACAAAGGATATTAAAATGCTTCTGTATCGTTCCATGATGCGACTGCACCTTGAATATTGTGTGCAATTCTGGTCACCATATCTTAAAAAGGATATAGCCTTATTAGAAAAGGTACAGAGAAGAGCTACCAAAGTGGTAAAGGAGATGGAAGGATACCTCTATGAGGAGAGGCTAAAAGGTTTAGAGCTCTTCAACCTGGACAAGAGACGGCTGAGGGGAGATATGATAGAGGTATATAAATTACTGAATGGAGTGGGACGGGTAAACGTAGATAGATAGTTTATGCCATCAAAATATAAAAAGACTAGGGTACATGCAATGAAGCTTCAGAGTAACCTATTTAAGACTAATAAGAGAAAATATTTTTTTCACTCAACGCGTAATCAAACTCTGGAATTCATTACCGGAGAATGTAGTAAAAGCTGTTAGTGTAGCTTGGTTTAAAAAAGGTTTGGACAAGTTCCTGGAGGAAAGCTCCATAAACCATTATTAAAGGGGACCTGGAAAATCCACTGCTTGCCCCAGTACAAGCATTATGGAACCTGTATCTTTTGGGGAAACTGCTAGGTACTTGTAACCTAGATTGGCCACTGTTGGAAATAGGATACTGGGCTTGGTGGACCTTGCTCTGATCCAGTATGACATATCTTATGTTCTTACTCGTATGTTATTAAGATAAACAGGAGGAAAACTGATGCCTTTGAATTATGGTGCTGGCGATGAATACTGTGTATATCATGTACTGCCTGAAGAACAAATTAGTCAGTACTAGAGAAGATCAAACCTAAGCTTTCCTTAGAAGCTCAGATGACAAGACTTTGACTTTCATACTTTGGACACATCATGCGAAGAGAGAGATCGTTAGAGAAAAACATAATGCTTGCAAGGTAGAAGGTCAGCGCAAAAGAGGAAGGCTGGCAATGAGATGGATCGATACAATAACAGCAGCTAAGGTTGCCACTCTATCGACAATGAGCTGCCTGACTGAAAACCGAATACAGTTTAGGTCAACTATCCAGAGGGTCGCCATGAGTCAACAGTGACTCGTATTGTCTGGTCCCATTTTCCAGTTTTGTCTACTTTGGCTGAGTTTTTGGAGGTATAACTTAGGATGGTACACACAAGGGGATGGAGCTTACGTGATGCGTTATGTCCTGCTGTGTTTAATCAATCTAGTATGGGGATCCCAGGGTTTTGGGCACAGGGCATATGGGTCATGTTCCCTTTGTCCAATGATGCTTGCCACTAATGAATTTTGCTGTAATGGTTGTCAGTGGCGTTTGCGATGGCAGACTTTGTACCGGATAGACTTTATGGTGTATGCATTAGTTTGCCTGTGTGGACTTGCATATAAAGGTAAGACCATCACAGTAAGTTAAACTTAAAAATGGAAGGAGCTCCCCTTGTTCAATATAGTAGTTGAGTTAACCACAAGTTTGTGGATTATAGATGTGTGGTGACTGATCATTTATTTATTTATTTAGCCATATTTATATACCTCCTTTCACCGGGTCAAAGCGATTACAACATGTTCTTCCTTTCCAACTGGGTGGGGATCGGGCTCTTTATCTTTTACGAAAGGAGCAATATTATATTTTTCATTTTGATACTGTCAATTCCAGGGGTGTAAATGAGGGCATTGACTGGAGATCTTGCTGGTGAGATGTGGTTTTTGGGTAATGTGGTGTTAGATTGAGAGGATAGATGTGATTCTGTTTTGGAGAGTGTTGGTTGTGTGCTCTGGCCTGGTGAATCATGTGTTCAGGGATGGTAGCGCGGCATTTACGGTTGGGTGTTTATGTTTTGGAGATTTTGAGTGTGCAGAGCGGTTTGCCTGTAACGGCCGTTTTGTGAAGACAGATTCACCGTTAAACCAGTCCCAAAAAAATTTTTTTTACTTTTTGTCGAAGCTTGCCGTAGGAGGAATGGAATTGAATATCCACCCACACCAAGCGGCAAGCTGCTTTTATTCAAATTAGGTTCTACACCTTAAAATTAATTTTTAATATAACGTCACTTATCTGAGAATGTCCATGTATCATGAAAATCCCACACCGTTGTCCAGATAAAAAAGTTTTGCACGACGTGCACGTTTCGGGAAAGATCCCTGTCTCAAGTGCTTCTCTGAATCGTATATACCAACAACTGTGATTGCAGAAAAATGCCGTCCCGCAGCTTAGGACTATTCCTTCCAACAGCTAGGCTGATAGGGCACATTTAAATAGAGAACCCACCAATCAGAATAGGGTTTTCCTCATTGACAAGGGGAATCCCTAAAGAGATTGGCTGATTTTGACAGAAGACTCTCACGTGCTCCAAAGTTATTACAAAAGACTCCCCCAATCGATCTCACGATTCAAACCATGTGGATGCATGGAATTTAAAGTGAAGATCCACCGTTGTTCCATCCATTGCAGTTTGTGGACTCTGTCCCCACCTCGAGGATCTAAGGGGGTATGATCAATGATGGTCCACCTAAACTCTTCAAACGACGACTAGCGACACAATGTTGAACAATTGGTGCTGATAGAAGTAACGGCCGTTTAGCAGTTGTTGACTGCCTTGAGGTTTTGTTGTTTTTGGGGTTTTGTAATTTGAGCTGGTCTGATTGGTGGCTGGAGTTATGACTTTTGAGGTTTCCCCCTGATGGGCAGGGGTTGTTTGGGTGTGTTTGTGCATGCCTTAAAGTATGCAGCCGCAGAGCTCCTGTGTGGCTTGGGACACTTGGCTTGAAGTAGTGGTGCAGATGGTATGCTGCTGAATGGTGGGATTTCTGTAAGTAGGCTGTTTTGGTTTTGTGTGGAGGTTCTGTGCTATTGGTTTCATATAGTGAATATGTTTCTTGGGGGTGCGTTTTTGTTGACTAGACTGATGGGGTTTTTTCATAGGTAATGGTAGCTTCATTCCCTGAAGAAGCATTTGGGAAACGTCTGACGTAGGAATACGACCTGTTGAGGAGCCTCTATTTGCAGCTAAGTGTTTGTATTGCTGCTGCCATGATTGGTTGTGTTTGGATTGCCACAGCCATGTCCAGTTGATGAGCTATTGTTGCCGTCAGGTCCAGTTGATAAGCTACTGGAGCTGAGTAATATTTGGAGGGGTTTTTTAGACCTATGATGTGAGGAAATCTGGCTGCAGTAAGCCGGTGATGGCACAAGCAGAGTGAAAACCCTTATAGGGGCATTTGGGACCATAGTGTTGGCTGTATATATCCTGAGGTCTTTTTCCCTCCATGATTTTTTTTAGTTTTTGTGAGTGCACCTGCAAGTGTGCATTTGTTTGCCTAAATATTGGATCCTGTTTCTGTTTTGCTGACAATAAACATCATAGCCAGGGCCCCAGGTGTCCCCCATCTTTGCAGCCACATAATGTTTTCCTCCTGACTGAATCTGCTAGCCGCCATGGAATCCGAGATATTTCCATTCAAGTTCATTGTAAATCTTTATGAACATAAGGAACTCCCGAGTTGTGCTATCTGGTTTTGTTAAATCTAATTCCCTCCTGATCTGCCAAGCTGAACATTCCCTCCGCTTTGCTACAGTGAATTCAGCTGGTGACTGCTTAGAAAACAAAATTAACATGGGCAGAACAGCAAATCCATAACTTTTTGCCACAATAGTCGCATGGGAGCCTCAACCCTCTAGCTGATATTTCTTTCACTTCTACTCAAGCTGGTGTGAAGACTGAAAATGTTCATTTGTTTATAGGCAAGCAATAGACTGTGAAACAAACATGCTTCTCTTATGTGAAAATGGTGTCACATGAAGAAACCAACAAGCTTTCTAATCAACTCCTTTTTTTTTCTTCTTTTGTCAAAGAGAAATTGGATCTCCCTCGGACCCGAGAGCAGAAAGCCTATTACGGAACAATGCTAGTGGGAAGCGTTCTGGTTGTACTTGCTGTGACACTTCTCATATGGATGCAAAGAAATGGTAGAGTGTGAGATTTACTTTTAGTTTCATGTCTGAAAAGCTTCAGCAGAGAGCGTACACACCTGCTGTGCTGACTGGGCTGTATGGGCATACTAGGAGGAGACTGGAGGAGAAGTTCCACATTTATCCTGCAATAAATAATCCCACTTAAGGAATGTTTTAACCCCCTCCCCTCCCTTCCCCCTCCTTGCCTTTCATTTTTCCAAGGTAACTCTTTGAAACAGCATACAACAGAAGGAAACACTGTAGGGCCCATCTGGTCTGCCCAAATTGAGTTTCCTTTTGCAGTGCCATAGATCTGAGATGATCTCCGGGTTTCCTTTGCATCTTGACAACCAAGGATCCTGTGTGCTTATCTCTGTACTTTCAAGGGGCATGCACGGAAGCATTTGTCATTTAGTGCAGTTTTATTTTGTTTTGTTTTAAGGGCAGGGGTCTTGTATTGTGTTTATTCTTTATTTATAATGAAATAAAACACAAGAAAAAAAATTAGTGTCAGATACAGTCCTCCCCCATCTGCTGTAAACTTTTAAATTGCCCTCCACCAATATACCACCAGTGATCCTGAGTAACCGGGGATTGTTCCTCTCCCATTTGGACTCCCACCCTCCTCAGGACTATTCAGTAAACTCACCCCAGAAGGGGAGTCATATGCTCCCAACTGAGCAAAGTATAAGACCAGAAAAAAACCCCTTGATCTTTAGCAACAGAAGGAAGCATTAGAATTTCTAGACCTTGTGTCTCACGGCCCCACAGCCTTTCCCTGTAGTAGCTCAGTACGACAGATGACGCGCTGCAGAGTCTGAATTCAGACCTTATGTACTGGGGGTAATTTGGTAAGAGGGCACCTATGTGTCATCATAAAATAGGCTAGATAGTCCCTTTTCATAAGAACATACAATCTCTTACATGTTTCTGTGCAGCTCTATGTACGCCTAATAGCGCTATAAAAATGACGAGTGGCACTAGTAGTAATAGGCACTCAGAACCAGCCCTAACAGTGCAGAAATCCCCTGGTACAAATTTATATCTGCTCTGAAGAAACTGTGAATTTGTCTATATGCCTAGCTACATGCGGGAATGTTTTATACAATATACATGCAGATGGAAATAGCAAAATATTCTACTACAGCTTCTACCTATCATTTCTAAAACACTTGTTCTACTACTACTATTAATCATTTATATAGCGCTACAAGATGCACGCAGCACTGAACCAGGCATTTGCAGTGTTACACAAATACACATAAGGCAGACAAGAGCAAGAGGGTCTAGGAAAATGTAATCTAGATGTAAAAGTGACCTCAAAGAGGTGAGTTTTTAGTCTGGATTTAAATGTAGCCAGAGAGAAAGCATGACACACCGACTCAGGAAGTCGGCTCCAGGCCAATGGCATAGCAAGACTGAAAGAACAGAGTCAGGAGTTAGCAATGGAAGCGAAGGACACAGATACTGTTAGAGTGACTTGTCTTTACAATAAGCAAAACACTGCACAATTAATTACCCTCCCAGGACAAATATAGAGAAGAGGCAGGTCTTAATTTCTGAGAGAATAGCCTGGAGCGTAGTTCGACCATTTCTTTAGACTCTAGATGCAGACTTACAGAGCTGTTCTGCTGAAGCCTGCTTGGATGCTCCAGGGAAGGGAGGGGAGCTTCAGACAGGCCAGAGAACAGCCATTCCGCTGCTGAATCCAAACCCTTTTTTTTCTTGTTCAGTGTATGTGTGCGGTTTTTGGAGATTGACAGTTCACACCTCCCTCTTGTGTCTACCGATTAAGCCTTGAATAGAAGTGCAATCAAAAACAAAAATGAGGTTGGAAAATATTTCTGTTCATTGTAACATAATAACATAGAAAGTGACGGCAGATAAAGACTAGCATGGTCCATCTTGTCTGCCCAGTAAGGTGCCAGAATTGTAGAGTTGTACGTGCCACTCCAGGTGGGTTATCCCTCTCTGTTTAGAAGTTATTTATGTTTATTTTGATTGCATCCTCTTGCTATGTAGTGATCCTGTGTGTCTGTCCCAAGCCCTTTTGAGTTCCGTCACTGTTTTTGTTCCCACCACCTCTTTCGGGAGGGTATTCCAGACATCCACCACCCTGTCTCTGAAAGGGTATTTCATTGTAACATAGTACATGATGGCAGATAATCTCCAGTATGGTCCATCTAGTCTGCCCAGTAAGGCGACAAGAGTAGTGCATCTGCCGCTCCATGCAGGTCACCCCTCCCCATGCCTTTGTTTAGGGGTGTACCCACCGTTCTGTGTAAGTCATCCCGATTTGTTGAGATATAAGAGATAGTTATGTTTATTTTGATTTTATCCTGTTGCTATAAAGGGATCCACTGTGTCTGTCACATGCCATTTTGAATTCTGTTGCTTTTAAATTTACCTTCTTGCAACTTCATTTCATGTTCTCTAGTTCTACAGCTTCCTCGTCTTTTGAAGAGGTTTGTTTGTTCATTAATACTCTTTCAGTATTTAAACGTCTGTATCATATCTCCCCTGTCTCTCTTCTCCTCTAGGGTATACATTTTTAGGTCTTTATGACTTTTATTTTATTTATTTATTTACTGCTTTTATATACCACGCTTTTTAAAATCAGTGCGGTTTACAGATAACATATTGTGCAGAGCAAGAAGAGCCTGCTTCGCACTTACATTGAACAGGAAATACAACTTGGGTTAATAACCATGGGGAAGTAAATACAGGCTATATACAGTGTGGGCAGGAAGTTGCTGCGCGGCTATGGTTACATGGTGGTTCTTGCAGCTATGTACAGGGGTGTAAATTGGGTCGTAAGGTTGTATCGGGTAGGGATGTGTTGTTGGCCTGGGCATAGTGCAGGAGAAAAAGGTGGTGCTTTAGTGCTTTTCTGAATTGTGCGAGGTCAGTGATCATGCGGATGGACACTGGGAGCTCGTTCCAGCAGGTAGGTGCATAGAACATGAACACTCTGTTTTTTGTTGCCTGAGTGCATTTTGTTACTTCACTGGGGGTTATTAGTGTATTGGTGGCGAAGGACCTTCTTGCTCTGGATGAGGGAGTGGGGTGGATAAGGTTTGTCAAGGAGCCGAAGGTTTTTTTGTTAATGGCTTTGAAAGTTAAGAGAGCAACTTTGTAGATGAGTCGGCAGTAGATTGGTAGCCAGTGGAGGTCCTTTAGGATTGGGGTGACGTGCTCTCTTCTAGAGGCCCCGTGTAGGAATCGGGCAGAGGCGTTCATAGTTATCTGTAGGGGGTTAAGTGTGTTCTTAGGGAGCCCATGAAGGATCACATTGGGGTAGTCAAAGTGGGGGGTTACTAGCGCCTGGAATACTGTCCAGAAGTCATCTGGTTGCAGTAAGTGTTGGAGATGTCGAATTGTCCTCATCTTATGGTAGACTTTCTTGACAGTGTTGCTTATGTGGGCTTTGAGGTTGAGGTGCTGGTCAAGTGTGACTCCTGGGTAGCGGATGGTGGGGCGGCTCGGGAGCTCGGCATCTCTTATCTTTAATGTTGCCGGAGGGATGAAGGTTTGATTTCTCATGACGAATAGCACTTCTGTCTTGCTGAAATGTATTTTGAGACTTTGTGAGTTAAGCCAGTCAGTGACGGCATCAAAGCATTTTACCAGTGAGGAGAAGTCTGGTTGATCATTGGTGAAGGGGGTGAAGAGAAGTACGTCATCTGCATAAATCAGGCAGGAGATGTTGAAGGAGCGGATGATGGCACATATGGGCTGCATATATATATTGAATAATAGGGCAGATAGAGTAGAACCCTGGGGAACTCCATGTTTTTGTTGGAAAGACTTGGAAGTCATAGAGCCTGTGCGTACCTGCTGCCATCAATAGATACTACAAGTACAAAGGACTTTGCTAAAACCTGAAAAGATGCACTACAGCCATGCAATGACTTGCTCTTATCGTTTGCTATTTGTGTAAGGAGTTACATTGTTTTTTTAAACAATAGGGCACTGTATAAAACTTGCTACAGTACGTAAAGAGAGAAAAGATACTGTGGACCGCTTTGCATATAAGAGAAATCCCTCAAGCCACATCTGGAAATTAATAAGGAATATCTGCCCACGCCTCTCCCACAGGAAAGACAAGAGGCTTCCGAGTAAGTACCGTAATCAAAATAGAATACATAGCTAAGGGGCATTTTCAGAAACATTTTGAAGTAAACACCACTAACATTCTCTGTCTTCCCTCTTGCAGTTGAAGACCACGATGTTAAGAGACCTGTATGTACAGAACTGAAGATCTTGTGTGAGTACTGCCAATACCCGGCTGTGTGTGCTCTTGGGGAAACTGGTATCTTTGCATTTTATTTCATGTGGCATTTTATGTACAGTATCTTTCACTTGTAATCTGCCTAGAGCATTGTATAACATGGAATATAAATCAGTTTAAATAAATAATGAATACATCCATAATTCAGTACTTCAGTGTCACTCAGAAGAAGAGTCCAGTGCTCTTGAAAGCTTATATACATCATCTCCTTTACATAACTCATACATTGGTCCAATGAAAGGTACCACAGCCTGCAAAGGATTCAGTCTGCCCCAGTAAGCTGCTGGGTATAACTGAGGCCTTATGTGTCTGCTCCATGAGCTGGTAGCTACTCAGTGTCTAGCAGTTCAGTCTCCCTTGTTATTTTGGTTTCATGTAATATATCATTCCTTACCTTAGGTTTTTGGTTATCTGCCGTCCTGAATAGATAAGTGTACAGGTTCCTATACTTAATCCAACCCTTCTATTCCCCCCAATATCTTGCCACCGAACTTTGAAGTGAATAGAGAGTAGGTAGTGCACAGTGTGTGTTCTGCATCTTATGTCATAAGACAATTAGGGGCCCTTTCCAATGGAAAAACCACATAGTAAATGCCAAGAATGTTCTGTAAATGCAGGGAGTGGGCCCAGCATCTGCTCTGCATTTACCATATAGGGCACATACATACTGCATGTTCCTGCATTACCAGCCCCGCAATCCCTGCATTACCAGCCCCGCAATCCCTAGCACTACAGACACATGCTGCATGTCCCTGCATTACCAGCCCCGCAATCCCTGCATTACCAGCCCCGCAATCCCTAGCACTACAGACACATGCTGCATGTCCCTGCATTACCAGCCCCGCAATCCCTGCATTACCTGCCCCGCAGTCCCTAGCACTACAGACACATGCTGCATGTCCCTGCATTACCTGCCCCGCAATCCCTGCATTACCAGCCCCGCAATCCCTAGCACTACAGACACATGCTGCATGTCCCTGCATTACCTGCCCCGCAATCCCTGCATTACCAGCCCCGCAATCCCTAGCACTACAGACACATGCTGCATGTCCCTGCATTACCAGCCCCGCAATCCCTAGCACTACAGACACATGCTGCATTTCCCTGCATTACCTGCCCCGCGGTCCCTAGCACTACAGACACATGCTGCATGTTCCTGCATTACCAGCCCCGCAATCCCTGCATTACCTGCCCCGCAGTCCCTAGCACTACAGACACATGCTGCATGTCCCTGCATTACCAGCCCCGCAATCCCTGCATTACCTGCCCCGCAGTCCCTAGCACTACAGACACATGCTGCATGTCCCTGCATTACCTGCCCCGCAATCCCTGCATTACCAGCCCCGCAATCCCTAGCACTATAGACACATGCTGCATGTCCCTGCATTACCTGCCCCGCAATCCCTGCATTACCAGCCCCGCAATCCCTAGCACTACAGACACATGCTGCATGTCCCTGCATTACCTGCCCCGCAATCCCTGCATTACCAGCCCCGCAATCCCTAGCACTACAGACACATGCTGCATGTCCCTGCATTACCAGCCCCGCAATCCCTAGCACTACAGACACATGCTGCATTTCCCTGCATTACCTGCCCCGCTGTCCCTAGCACTACAGACACATGCTGCATGTCCCTGCATTACCTGCCCAGCAATCCCTGCATTACCAGCCCCGCAATCCCTGCATTATCTGCCCCGCAGTCCCTAGCACTACAGACACATGCTGCATTTCCGTGCATTACCTGCCCCGCGGTCCCTAGCACTACAGACACATACTGCATGTTCCTGCATTACCTGCCCCGTGGTCCCTAGCACTACAGACACATGCTGCATCTCCCTGCATTACCTGCCCCGCGGTCCCTAGCACTACAGACACATACTGCATGTTCCTGCATTACCTGCCCCGCGGTCCCTAGCACTACAGACACATGCTGCATCTCCCTGCATTACCTGCCCCGCGGTCCCTAGCACTACAGACACATGCTGCATCTCCCTGCATTACCTGCCCCACGGTCCCTAGCACTACAGACACATGCTGCATGTCCCTGCATTACCTGCCCCGCGGTCCCTAGCACTACAGACACATGCTGCATCTCCCTGCATTACATCCCCCGCGGTCCCTAGCACTACAGACACATGCTGCATCTCCCTGCATTACCTGCCCCGCGGTCCCTAGCACTACAGACACATGCTGCATGTCCCTGCATTACCTGCCCCGCGGTCCCTAGCACTACAGACACATGCTGCATGTCCCTGCATTACCTGCCCCACGGTCCCTAGCACTACAGACACATGCTGCATCTCCCTGCATTACCTGCCCCACGGTCCCTAGCACTACAGACACATGCTGCATGTCCCTGCATTACCTGCCCCGCGGTCCCTAGCACTACAGACACATGCTGCATCTCCCTGCATTACCTGCCCCGCGGTCCCTAGCACTACAGACACATGCTGCATCTCCCTGCATTACCTGCCCCGCGGTCCCTAGCACTACAGACACATGCTGCATGTCCCTGCATTACCTGCCCCGCGGTCCCTAGCACTACAGACACATGCTGCATCTCCCTGCATTACTTCCCCCGCGGTCCCTAGCACTACAGACACATGCTGCATCTCCCTGCATTACCTGCCCCGCGGTCCCTAGCACTACAGACACATGCTGCATGTCCCTGCATTACCTGCCCCGCAGTCCCTAGCACTACAGACACATGCTGCATCTCCCTGCATTACTTCCCCCGCGGTCCCTAGCACTACAGACACATGCTGCATGTCCCTGCATTACTTCCCCCGCGGTCCCTAGCACTACAGACACATGCTGCATGTCCCTGCATTACTTCCCCCGCGGTCCCTAGCACTATAGACACATGCTGCATCTCCCTGCATTACCTGCCCCGCGGTCCCTAGCAGTAGTGCCACAAGACTAGCATAAGTGATCCCTGTGCCTTTTGAAGATTAACAGTCGTGGCAGGAGGATCACTCCTATACTACCAGTGAGGACCGAGTTGAACCTGGGTGGGTGTCAGGGTTGGGGGAGAGTGCAGGTGGGCATGTTGGGGGGGGACTTGCCTACTCTCGTGCTAGTGGAGCCCTTTGCAGGACATCCATGGCAGGAAGGCTTTCAAACTCTGGTAGTTCTTAAAAGGGGTACCTCTTGAGGAGTTGGGTTCATGGGGGGTATCTCTCTGGGCGGAGGTCACAGGGGGACCTCTTCAGGGGAATGGAATTGCTGGGGGAGGGGGTTTATTGATTGGAAGGAAACAGATCGGAAGTGGATCATTGGCTGTAGCCACATTACCGGGCTGCTAATGTCATGGCTGCAATTACCTAGACCTCTAAGATGGTGGCAACTGCAGCCATGAACATAAGAACATAAGATATGCCATACTGGGTCAGACCAAGGTCCATCAAGCCCAGTATCTTGTTTCCTACAGTGGCCAATATAGGTTACAAGTACCTAGCAGTTTCCCCAAAAGACACTGGTTCCACAATGCTTGTTTTGGGGCAAGCAGTGGATATTCTGGGTCCACTTTAATAATGGTTTATGGACCTTTCCTCTAGGAACTTGTTCAAACCTTTTTAAACCCAGCTACACTAACAGCTTTTACTACTTCCTCCGGGAGCAAATTCCAGAGTTTGATTACCTGTTAAGTGAAAAAAAAAATTCTCTTATTAGTCTTAAATAAGTTACCCTGTAGCTTCATTGCATTTCCCCTAGTCTTTCTATATTTTGATGGTGTAAACAATCAATCTACGTTTACCCATTCTACTCCATTCATTAATTTATAGACTTCTATCATATCTCCCCTCAGCCATCTTTTTTCAAAGTTGAAGAGCCCTAACCTTATTAGCCTCTCTTCATAGGGGTATCCTTCTATCCCCTTTACCATTTTGGTGGCTCTTCTCTGTACCTTTTCTAATAACGCTATATCCTTTTTAAGATACGGCGACCAGAATTGCTCACAATATTCAAGGTGCAGTCGTACCATGGAACGATACAGAGGCATTATAATATCCTTTGTTTTATTTTCCATTCCTTTCCTTATGATACCTAGCATTCTATTTGCTCTTTTGGCCACTGCTGCATACTGGGCGGAGGATTTCAAAATGTTATCCATGATGACGCCTAACTCTTTTTCCTGGGTAGTGGTTCCTAATTTGGAACCTTGCATTGTGTAACCATAGTTTGGGTTGTTCTTTCCTAGATGCATAACTTTGCACTAGTCCACATTAAATTTCATCTGCCATTTGGATGCCCAGTCTTCAAATTTATCAAGATCCTCTTGCAATTTTCCACAATCCTCTTGGGTTTTAACAACTTTGAATAGTTTTGTGTCATCTGAAAATTTGATAACCTCACTTGTTATTCCCATTTCCAGGTCATTTATGAATATGTTAAAAAGCAGCGGACCCAGCACAGATCCCTGGGATACTCCTCTATTCACCTTTCTCCATTGGGAAAATTGGCCATTTAGCCCTACCCTCTGCTTTCTATCTTTTAACCAGTTCCTTATCCACAATAGTACACTGCCTCCTATCCCATGACTTTTTAATTTTGCCAAAAGTCTCTGATGAGGGACCTTGTCAAAGGCTTTCTGAAAGTACAGATACACTATATCAACTGACTCACCTTTGTCTACCTGTTTATTCACACCTTCCAAAAAAACATAACAGATTAGTAAGACAAGACCTTCCTTGGCTAAAGCCATGTTGGCTGTCTCCCATTAAGCCATGGCTATCTACATGTTCAGTAATTTTGTTCTTTATGATGGTTTCCACCATTTTCCCAGTACTGACGTCAGGCTCACCGGTCTGTAGTTTTCCAGATCACCCCTGGAACCCTTTTTAAAAATTGGCGTTACATTGGCCATCCTCCAATCTTCAGGTATTACAGATGATTTTAATGATAGTTCACAGATTACTAATAGCAGGTTTGTAATCTCATATTTCAGTTCTTTCAACACCCTTGTATGTATACCATCCAGTCCAGATGATTTGCTACTCTTCGGTTTATCATATCTTTGTAATACATCTTCCTGGTTCATGGCAGCTAGTGCGCAGCAATATCATACACAATCTCCAGGAACAAGCAGGAATGAGTCTTCACATATGGGTACGTCGGTACCGACGGAGCCTGCACGGGAATGCTCCCCAGCATCCAATCAGAAAGCTTTTGGGACCATCCCTCGCGCCTGCGTGCTGACTTCCCGCCTTTCCCACTGCCTCTCCTCAGTTTTTGTTTTTCCGCGGAGCCGACAAGACGTCCTCCTGTCACCGCAGAACCTTTTTTCTTTAAAAATCCTTATTTTCTTGTTTTCTTGTGGTCGCGGCTGTTTTTCCCGCCGATACCGGTACCGCCGGTGCTTTTTTTCTTTTCTTTCCTAAAAATTAGTGAGATTTTTTTTCTCCTCAGATTTTCTCTTAACTTTTGGGCCTACCAGGCCTCTCCAACATGGAGCCTTCTTCTCCTAAGAAGTGCCTTCACGCGCGGCTCCTCGTGCGCAAAGCGTGCTTGGTGGGGAAAGGCCCAATTCTCCGTAGATGGCGAGAGAGGCTTCCGCCGACTTTCCTGGAGTGGCGCAATAGTTTTCACCAATTGATGCTGGCAGAACGCTGGAGAGCACGGAGCCATGTGAAGCGATGGACCACTTTTATGCTAATTTGGGAACCCTATATTCAGAATTTGGGGCCCCATTGCCGAAACGACATAGTTAACGTGGGTCTCTAGAATGTTAGAGCACAAGTGGGGGCGCCCAGGGGGGAAGAGTGGGCGACTCCTCCTCCTGGGAGCGAGGCTGGCTGGTGTGCGGTGGATGGAGATGGCGAGGGGTGGGGAGGGAGGGGGGAGGGTCCTTTCCTTTCCCCTATTCCGTTCAGTGGGCGGGATAGGGGAAGTAAATAAATATAAAATGCTGGTTTCTTCATAAGGCACGGTTTGTTTGTTATCTTTGCAAATTGCACATGTAATTTACCCTACGGCGGGGATAAGAGTGCACCCGGCCGAGGGTTCTTTGCCTGCAACTGTGTTCATTGTTATTTGTTCTTGATCTATAAATAAAGTTTTCAAAAAAAAAAAGAAGTGCCTTCACTGTGGAAACATAGTTTTCTTTTTAGACTCCAATGCTTGGTGTCTAACCTGTTTGGGTCCTGACCCTTTTTCCCCTGAACCATCAGGTTACAGTATTGGGAGAAGACCTTCCCTTTTTCGAGTTTCCCTCGATGCCATTTTTCCTCCTGAGGTGAGGACACCAGTTTATTCTTCTCTCCAGGATCAGGTAACCCACCAACAGTCTGTTAAGACTAGCCAATTCTTGAGTGATAAGTCTCATGCCCAGCATGATGACGGCTCCGGCCTTGTCCTCAAGACCCCATTGGCAATAAAACCCCGGCGGGAATCTTCGGGCTCCAAAGCATTTACGGGGTTTCAGGTTGTTCCTGGGGCTCACCCCTCACAGAACATACCTGAGCCATGCTCGGGGGTGGTATCTGCTTCGAGCGGTACCGATACCCCGGCATCGGCATCAGTGTCGAGTGCTCCACTCTTCACCAGGAATCGTCAGCTAATGTCCTCGGTACCTTCGGGACCGATCGATACGACCCAGATTGACTTTCCCATATCCCTGCCATGCTCGGGGTTGGTATCGGCTTCGAGTGGTACCGGTACCCCGGCATCGGCACCGGTGTCGAGTGTTCCACTCTTCACCAGGGATCGTCATCTGGTGTCCTCGGTACCTTCGGGACCAATCGATACGACCCAGACTGCCTTTCCTGTATCTTTTCCATATTCGGAGTCGGTATCGGCTTCGAGCGGTACCGACACCCCGGCATCGGCACCGGTGTCAAGTGTTCCACTCTTTACCAGGACCCATCATCGGACATCCTTGGTACCCTCGGAACCGCTTGATACGACACCGACTCTCTTTCCTGTATCGGCATCGCCGATACCACCACCGATGTCGGTACCCTCTAGACATGCATCGATAGACTCGCTCCCCTCGATGCCGAGTCTGGAATTGATATCTAGTCTAGATGACTTGGTACCGATGCAGTTCGGAACCGATTCATATCGTTTCCGACCACGCAGTACCGAGGATATTTACCAAGCCTCACTGGCTACCTCGGTACCGCTTCAGCAGCTCCCAGTCACTGCTTCGATGACATTATCGTTCACGATACCGGTATCGGTATCGATGTCGATTCCTGCAGTTCCTTCGGTGCCTTCGATCCTTTCTATGCCTAGCTTGGAATCGATACCAGGCACTAACGATGCAGAACTAACTGCCTCGAATCAGAACTGTCAGTATCACGGTACATCTAGCAGGATTCTCTTTCTGCACCAGTCAGCTATGTCTTCTGGTGCTCAAGCTGCTGCTTCATCCTCAGCCTACCCAGGAGTAGTCCCCATTGGAGATCCTTCTTTTCAGAAATTTCTCCTTGACATGGCAACCTTTCTTGCCATTCCTATTCCTGGCTCTAATCTTAACCATGATCCTGCAGAAAAGGAAAATATAATGCTTCCCTTACATCATTCTTTGCAGGATCTTCTTCTGAAGATGTGGGAATCACCTTTGAAGGTTCCTTCCCCTTCTACAGCCACCAATGTTCTGTATCAGGAGCCTCCCTCTCCGGGATTTCAAAAGAACCAACTTCCACATCATTCCATTGTAGTGGAATCAGCGCTTAGGAAGGTAAGAAGCAAGAAGAAGCATTCTTCTTGTCCGCCAGGTCGTGCATCTAAAGCACTTGATGCCTTTGGACGTCAAACCTTCCAAACTTCTATGCTGGCTTCAAGAATCATCTCATATATTTTTTACATGAGTCTGACACTTCAGGAGGTCACAGAGAAATTATCCCTCTTGACCCCTTTTTTGTCAGAACCTAAGGCCATTGATTATTCCTTGCTTCTCAATCACAGCAGGAATATCTCTTGGTTCCTTTCTCATGCTTCTCTAGACTCTTTTGAGTCTGTTAGCAGATCCTCTGCTATTGCCATTGGAGCACGTCGTAAAGCCTGGCTACAAGCTTCAGACTTGAGTAGATGGGTACAACATACACTGGGTAATTCTCCTTGTACTGGAGAAAATCTCTTTAATAAAGAGGCTTTACGTCAGGTTGCGCATAGCTCCACTGACTTTCTTGGTTCTCAAAACCAACCTAAGCCTTCTTCTTCTCCAGTACGTAGGAAATGTCCTACCAAACCTTCTCTCCCTAAGAGAAGACGGTTTCACCCTTCTCCTGCCCATCCTCCAGATGTACCCAAGCAAGGCACATCTCATCCTAGTCTGAAGTCTCCAGACTCTAACCAGTCTAAGCATGACCAGCAACCATAGGTTCCTTTACATTGCAATCTACAGTTAACTTCTTCTTACCAGAAGTTTATTCTTAGAACTCTACACTGTTTTTCTTTTCAGTATGCTAAGCTGTTAGGATACTGTTGTCCATTGGGTTACAGCATTCTCCCATTCTTATTACTAGGAAGGGAGGTCACAACTATCCCATGATAGTTTCTGTCCCCACATGGACATCCTTTCCTTCAGCTGCCTTACCATACGGTAAGTCACCTCCCAACCCCCTCTCTTCCAGGGTTTCCCCTGTTGGAGTTGGTACCATACTGGCATACTTTTCCCGTGTAGACGTTTTGTTATCCTTGATTGCATATCCTGAACAACTCATCAGACAGGGTCAGGGATATCTCTGTTCCCTTCACATGTTTTCTCCCTGTTTTCACACAGGAGAATCCCCTCTGCTGGGTTGTTCAATTGCTCTGCATGGAGGAGTTCCAGTGACTACTCACCTCACTAGTCATTGCAAGCTACTTCCAACTATCTTGCATCACACTACTCACGTCAGGTTGTCTTCTTCTAGCCATATCCTTCCCTAGGATGTGGCAACACACCTGACTTCATTCTTAATTCTCCTGCCCAATGCTCTCTGCAATCTTCAGAGAAGCTTTCCACTATGGGCCCTTGCTATAGAGCATTGCACTTTGTCTCTAGGGGCTTTTCCATATAGTGCAAAAAGCTTCTATGCTCATTACATGACCTTAGGGGTTCCTTAAACCCTCTTGTCTCCTGTTGTAATACAGAAGACAAGCTTTTTCTGCGTGAGTGTCCAAGGAGTTCCCAATCTTGCAGGAATCTACCCTTTTTTCCTTACAGCTTGGCATCATGCTCTTCTTCTCCTCTTGGACAGCGCATACTCTATTAATATACATGATACCCCTGTGTCCCTTGCCTGGGTCACCCTGGTGTCTTCTTCTATGCGTATTCTGTCCATTGGACATGTCAGAGTTCTAGAGAGCTCTTGACGTGCTCTTCCCAGACTGCTATTATCTTCTGTTTTTTCATGCATCCATACTGGTTGTCTCACTGAACTACTTTTCTGCACTGCAGAAACAGATTCTCTAAATATCTTCAGGTGGTTTCCACCCCCTGTTATTAGATGAATCTTTTCCCATCTCATTCCCCATGTGAGTGTTCTGGGGTTCAGCGGCAGGCATGTATTCTCAGACTTATATTCCTGTATGTATATGTCCTATACATACATATTTCTGTCAGTTCTGTGAGCATACCTCCTGCCTATATATATATATATATATATGTATTGTCAGACGGTTGCCTGGGTGAGAATCTTCACAGTCTTGGCAAGTGCATATATCTATATGATTTGCAAGGGATTGTGGGCAATGCAGTTCATTCACACCAGACACAGCTGCTGACAATTATTTAGTTGTGCTCAAAGCCAATAAGATATTTATTTATTTATGGGGTTATTTCTCCCAACACAGATATGCTTGGTAGCACATAAATCAGGTTACTTGCTTCCAGTGTTTAACTTGGAAAAACAAAATCAAAATCAGGAAAACAACATTCAAACTTGTCAGGCATTAGCTAATGTTTTCTTAGCATATATCAAACAACAAACGAAAAGCCACAAAGAAAGAAAAAAACTGTTCTTTTCAGGTTAACTTCTGATAACTTCCCACATAGATTCAGAAGTGATTCTCTCCTAGCTCACAAGCAATTAGGTAAGGCTCAATTGCTAGCAGTTATCCAGCTGAAACCCCTTAGCTGGCTTGCTTTCTACTGTGTGGGTCAAATCCTGCTTCAGGAGCTTTTCTGAGTAGATTAAAGAACAAGTTTGTATTTCTTTGTGATGGTTGCTGTACTTTGTAACAGAAAGTTACCAAAGGAGTTTAGACAGAGAGCAGTCCATATAAACACATTCTTCATCTGCAATCATTCCCCCTTCTTCAACAAGCATGGGTTCAATATCATGGATTGGCATAGATGAATCTCTCAATGGAGCACTTTCAGGAGAATACTTGTTTCCCTGCTGTCTTTCAAGGTTATAGCTAAGGCATAGATCAGTGTTCATACCTGAGCTTCCATTGCTGTTAGAGTTCCTCTCTATATAGCCTGGCCAGTATGTAGTCCAGTTCTTATGTCCAGCCTTCCAATCCAGATCCCTGGACACTGGATCTCTCTTCACATACCTTCTGGCACGGGTCTTAGGATCCCTTCCACGTGCAGCCGTCTCTCTCACAGGTACCGTCTGGAGATTCCTAGCTCTGCAGCACCATTCCTCTGGCTTTCCCCAGTCCAATGGTGTATGCTAGCCCTTGGAATGCCTCCCAGTATACGTACTGCTCTTGACTCTTCTAGACCTCTCAAAGGCTTTTCTCCTCTTTCTTCCAAAGGGTTTCTTTCCCTCTCTGTCCGTCCGGTTTGGCTTCTGCTTCTGATGATCCTTCAGATGAAACTGATGATCAAGCTCAAGCTGATTCTCAGGATAATGAGGATGATTCTCTGTAGAATAAACTCTACTTTTATTCTGCCTAGATGAGTGCTCCTCCCTAACACAGCGCAGCTGTGCTGAATCAGGCCCTGCCCTTTGAGATGAGTGCTTAGGGATTACCTCATAGCCCTCCTGATTGAACACACGTTTCCCCACTTCAGCTCCTCTAATGGCTGTTGGAAACCTGGTGCATTCTGGGACTGGTAGTCTTTTATGGGAAAATTCTGTTTTCTTATTTCTACCAGAACTGACAGGTTGCTTGTTCAGAGTCACTTCACCTTTTCTATAGCTCCTTCCTGAGCTATGATAAGCTTCCTTATCACAGTATATATATATATATATATTTATAACTCTCATATATTATAGATAGGTCTCCCCATATATACATATATTTACATATATGTATATTTGTCCATTGGGAGATGTCCATGGGACGATACGTATCACCTACTATCTCCCTAACTGTCTGTGCTATACAGCTTTTACCCCTTAAGGGATCCAGTCAACTTGCCTATTTCATATGGCTCAGTGTCTGGGAGCGGTTCTACACATAATTACTGCTGTGATGTCAACAGCTTCTATTTTTGTTATAGATCTCCCTTTTTATGAGATCTTATGTTTCAATGTCTTCCTATCTTCTACCAGCTAGGAGGGACAGTGTATCTCTTCAGTATTTCTGAGTACACTTCTTTTTTCTTGGGGATAGGGGCTTTTTTCTATACCCCCTCTTCCCTTCAGAAATGGGCTAATTGTCCAAATCGGTCAATATTTTTCTTTTAGTCCTCAATGTTCATAACTCTATACCTAAAGGAGTTTTCAGCTTTTTTCCATAAAGCTTCCCATTGAAGACCTGCCGTTCTTATCCTGCCCCAGTTGGCACCTGGGTCACCTGCCCATTTCAAGTTGAAACTTCATCCTCACTGCTGTGAAGTTACCTTGGAGATTCCGCTACTGCATCTACAGTACACTCCATCATATTATCTACTTCCTACTTTTCAGTAGGTAAGCCATATGTTATGCTTGTTCATTAAATACTTAATGATACTTGATATACATTCTAAAGACTCATTCTTCTGTAGTCTTTAGATTCGCTGTTCCTTACAGCTCTTCTCTGTTCAACTCCTACCCCCCATCCCTTAAGGGATGCCGGAGGTCCAGGTTTGGGAAATGCCATCCTGTTCCAGGAATACGCATTTTATGGGATCTCCCTCTGGCCTCCAGAGCTAGGGAGTCCCCATATGTGAAGACTCATTCCTGCTTGTTCCTGGAGATAGAACAGTTACTTACCTGTAACAGGTGATCTCTGGGAACAGCAGGAATTAGTCTTCACAACCCACCCACCTCCCCTAGGAGTTGTATCTATCTATCTTCCTTTCCTCTTTCTCTCCTTCTGTCTCAGCTATGAAACTCAACTGAGGGGAGGCAGTGGGAAAGGCGCAGGCGCGAGGGATGCTCCCAAAAACATTCTGATTGGATGCTGGGGAGCATTCCCGTGCAGGCTCCGTCGGTACCGACGTACCCATATGTGAAGACTAATTCCTGCTGTTCCCAGAGATCACCTGTTACAGGTAAGTAACTGTGCTTTACCTGTCACTGGCTGATACAAACACTTGCACATCCGATCCCACTCTGATCACATCCTGCCTCTTCAAGTGCAGACTGTGTGACTGTTACCTTGCACTGTCTGCACATTCTCCATTGTAGCGGTTACCAGAGGGGCAGGAGTATTTAGCGCACGCTGAACCTTGTGGTAACTGCTTTTTGCCCTTTGGTAAAAGGACCCCTTTTAAGGACATTGGCTACAGAAAGTATACGTACAGTTTTGCATTCTGTTTTCACAGTGCAGTCATTATAGGTAAAATTGTTACACTGTCCACTTTGCTGCAGATTTCATGGGTATTTTTTAACCACAGACTTTGCTCTACATTTCAAAAGGAAAGTAAAGGCATCTTTTCCTTTGAAAACTGCTGCAGGTACATGGTACCACATATTTTGCAGGTAGATTTTTAATGCAAAACAATGTGCTGAGATATGAAAAGTCAATCTACACTTGCTATTTTCCATTCCCATTCTAAATATGCCTCCGGAATGCCTCACCCAAATATGGCTACAAGTGCATGTGGTAAACTGATTGAGAGAGAAGGCAATTTTCAGACAATTAATTTAAATGGCTAAGTTACTGTTTATCCACGTAAGTGACTTTGTAAGTTGCTGACTAATTATGTGAGTACATCACAGAAGAGATTTATTTGAGCAGGTATGATCTAGGGGTCACCTAATACCACCCAGGCCCGTTGAAGGCTTCATTTTTTTTAATGATAACTTTAGTTATCAGAGAGACATTATAACAGCTAGAATTTCATCCTGTAATAATTCTATTGTAGTCTTTGTGCTACATACCTCTCCTTTGTTTCAGTGGTACCAATAACCAAGGAACTCATGTTCGGTCTCCTCTCTCCTAGATCTAGCACAGTTGCTCACTGCAGAGATGATCTTTGTGAGCACACAGATGACCTGCAATACTTTAGCATCTGCAGAGTCCTCCCTCTCTGCTCTCAGATACCAAGGGAACCCATATTTATCCAGGATATTTGATATATGTGCAATATGGAGAAAGAAGGCAATTTTGTAGGCCCCGTGCAAGCAAGTTTTCAGAGACGCTCCTCATGTAGTCTCCCTTCAACATTTGGACAGAGCACATGCAAGCAGGTACAAACCACATGCTGGAAACTATATGTGGTGATTGGAAAATCAAAATATCACATGTACTTTTCATCCCTTAACATAACCCTGTCCCTCTTACCCATATTCTCCTGAATGTTTCGTACGGAAGAATAATGATGTCAGCGGTGAATAATAATGACTCGGAAGACTACATTCCCTCTGGAGGCCACTGTTGCTTTGTTAGAGATAACCTGACCATCTTTTCCAAGTTCAAATATGGGACACTCAATCAAGCTGAGGGGAGGGGAGTGCTTCAAAGTTAAAGAAAATAAAAAATATGTTTAATTACAGTTTTAATTTTAACCCAAAATTTTAATCAGTAGGCTAGGTTTATAACTTTACTTACAAATGTGTCAATCGGGCCTACTTGTTGTACTCTATGAGTGAATTTTCTTCAAAATAGCAACATTTCCACTACGATAATGAAGAAAGTCTGGGTAACTCAACTCAAAATTGTACTTTAAAATCATTAGACATTTGAGAGTCTCTACATGCAGTTGGGCTTTTTCTGTAGACCACACTTTGTTCATGATTGAAAAGCACCTTTCAGTTGGAGCATTTGAACCTAGTAACATAAAAAAAATTCAACCAATTTGCATTCATTTTTATGGTACCTCATTACTTTTGAGGTGTCCCAACACTTCCTTCCATATTTTGTCAAGCATGGTGTCTGTTTTCTTTCCATTCTTGAACTTTTTCTTCAGAAACAAATGACTTAAAACAAGAGAACTCATCAAACAGTTTCAGAATCATTTATTACTGACTCTAGGCCAGATCTTGTAGGCAAAACATATTCTAAAGACGACTCTAGCTCATACCACTCCAGTTGTTTTTAAGGTGAGTCCACTGTTTCCCAATCTCCTGGAAGTGAGTGGTCCACTGATCTAAGTAATCAATGCAAATGGTGTAGAAAGATGACACAGATTGCTTGTAATCTGTTTCATCAAAGCTGCCCTCTTCTTCAAGATCTTTTATCTTTTTTAAGATCTTTTATCTTCTTTCAGATTGTCAGAGGCAAAAGCACTTCATTCTTCCTAGTTACTAACTTGTTTCTAAGGTCAGTGATTACTCCAGCCACCTCTATCATTAAGTTTTTTTGAGACCCAATTTTTAAAGTCGCATTTTGGAAAATCACTGCCTGACTGTACAAAACGTACCGCCAAACCTTTTCTGATTCATTCCCAAAAATGTTTTTGATGATAACTGGACATTTTTCCTGGCTTAGAAAATATGATTTCACCTAGTGTTACTGTATCCGAGGAGCTATCGATACTCTAAACAAAGTCACAATCTCTAAGTTCTTCAATTCTCACTGTATAAATGTGAAAATCTCATAAGAACATAAGATATGCCATACTGGGTCAGACCAAGGTCCATCAAGCCCAGTATTCTGTTTCCAACAGTGGCCAATCTAGGTCATACGTACCTAGCAGTTTCCCCAAGAGACACAGGTTCCACAATGCTTGTATTGGTTCAAGCATTGATATCTCGGGTCCCTTCTTAATAATGGTTTATGGACCTTTCCTCCAGGAACTTGTCCAAACCTTTTTTAAACCCAGCTACACTAACAGCCTTTACTACATCCTCCGGTAACAAATTCCAGAGTTTGATTACACGTTGAGTGAAAAAATATTTTCTTTTATTAGTCTTAAATAGTTTACCCTGTAGCTTCATTGCATGTCCCCTAGTCTTTCTATATTCTGATAATGTAAACAATCGATCTACGTTTACCCGTTCCACTCCGTTCATTAATTTATAGACTTCTATCATATCTCTGAATATCTTGTCAACAATAACTTCAATGTCAAATGGCAGACATTTGGCAGCAGTGCTGATACATTGTGAGCAATGTGAGCTGCACAGTTTGCACCAACAAAATTACTTCCTAAATCTTTTTGCAGTTTGTAAAAAATATTGCTACTACCCCTCCTAGCGGCCCCACCAAAATTGCAATTGGTATTGTCAGCACACAGTGCCAAAACTTTGGATCTTAGCTCACTGGATTCAACTGTATCAAGAATGCACTTGGAAAGAATGTCTGAGGTTTTGCCTAACTTCATAGACATCAAGAACTTTTACCTGAACCCCTTTCTCATGAAGAAAGTACCTTACTAAAAGAGGGCACACTTTAATGCTTCCACGGTTTGAGCAATCAAAAAAGACTGTTAAAAAACTTGTCTCAGAAAGGTCTCTCTTGAGGGAATAAATAGTCAGGTTTGAAAACATTACAGAAGATTGCTTCTGTTTTGATTTGCGCACAAGTGGAATTTTCATCAAAACATTTTTTCAACAACTTTGAAGTATAGTCTGACAACTGAAAAGAATGGTTGTGGATAACACAGTGATAAGCCCATGTACCCTCATTTGTAGCCATCAACTGAATTTTCTCATCAAAAGTTTGACTAAAAAATAGAAGTCACTTATATCGCCTGTCTTGTGTCTGTCCATCCTTTAGGTGCTGAAGTGTGTCACCCTTTCCTGCATGTGCGATTGAAAAGGAAGACTGGCATTTGTTACAAAACACTGTGCTATCACCAGAATGTTTCTTAATGAACGGGTATTCATTTTGTAGTTGGTCATTAAAAGCACACTTTCTTTTCGGCATTTTAAAATGAAAATAAAGTCTAAAGACAAAATAGAAACATGCACCCTAGGCTAAGAGCCTACACAGACGACAGAATCAACAAAATCAGCTGACCACTGACCATGATACTGATACTGATGTTGGCCCCAGGATCATGGGCGCCAGCTCTGTGGGTGCTTCAGCATCCCCAATATTTTCTCCTGTAGGTCTCTATATATGTACAAAAAAAACAAAAACAAACACCTTACTCCAGAGCTGCAGGACAAGGGAGAAAGGAAGGTTTCTGTATGGTAGCTGCTGCTCCCTATCGACTGGCTGTATATGCTGCAAGCCTATTGGCTGGCTTTGTCTGACTGATGGTTGCCTAGGTCTTGGGGAGGAAGCCGAGCCAGATTTGTCAGATGTGATGAGGACTCAGGAGTTTAGGATTGCCAACCATCTAAATTTATTTTAGGATTCTACAATTTTGTATAGTAGCTGTCTTAGTCAAAATGATGTCTAAATTGTCTGGCCAGCACTCCACCCTCATTGTGCAGAGGAAGTGGTAGGTTCCAGCCAATGGAAAGGCTGCACTAGTCACAGGTAGGGTAGGCTGATTTTCTGTACAGGGTCTGGGAGAAAGTCAATGGAATAAATGGGTTTCTTGGTAAGGGTGAATGGGGTTGCTGAGAAAGGGTAAAAATGTAAGAGAAATGGGATAAAGTGTAAGGAGGCTATTGCAGGCTGAGAAAAAGAACTGGTAGCAAAAGCAAGAACTGGGGGCATTGAAGTAGAGGAGTGCAGAAGCAGCACAGCCCAGTAGACAGGCAGAGACAGAATCTTTCTGTCTGAAAAGTGCTAGTGTGCATGTGTGTACCTGATTTGGGAAGGGGAGGTGGATGAATGCATGTGCAGGTGTGTATGACTGAAAAACAACAGAGTACATGTATATGTTTCTGTGTCTCTGATGGAAACAGTCTCATATAAATAGAGTTTCCCTTTGAAAATTTCAGCTGGAGTGGAGAGGTCCGCTGGTACAAATGTGGAGGGTTGGAGGAGTGGAACACGTGTTTTAAAATAGGGGACATTTAGGCATCCTGACCAAAGTAATACGATTCCAGGGACAAATACTTAAAATACAGGATGGTTGGTCACTTTATGAGAGATCAATATCATTCCACTTATTCAGGAAAAGAAAGTCTGTCATTTTTCTGACCATCGCCTAATGCTTACCGGGCTTCAATTAATAGCTAACTGGTCAGCATTATATGATTAGGGGACTGTTTAGTAAAAGTTTTTTTTCCTATTTTGGATGTAATTTTATAAGGAGCCGTGCAGAGTAATGCACTATCTGTGCATGTAAATCATATATTTTCAATGGCTTAGGCATGCAGATGAGTATTTTCACGAGTACAGTATTTCACGGTCAGTATTTCACAAAGTACATGCATCAGGCCCACCCTGAAAATGCTATCTGCTTCTCTGAGTCTTCTACTGGACTTATTGATAGTGGCTTGACTGCGTGCTAAAGCATTAAGGATCGAGGGAGGAGTAGCCTAGTGGTTGGGGCAAGGTACTTCAGGCCGGAAGGTCGGGGGTTCAAATCCCACTAGAGGACAGCAACCTTGGGCCGGAAGGACTGGGGTTTCTAGTCCCACAGATGCTCCTTGTGGTCTTGGGCAAGCCACTTAACCCTCCATTGCCCATGTTCCCTGTAAGTATTAGTGTATGTGTCTCATATCCCCGTGTGTTAAATGTATCCCCCAATTGTGTTGTGACCGCTTTGATTGAAGGATAAGGCGGTATACAAAACTGTCTAAATAAATAAATAAATAAATAAATGATGCAGTCTAATGAAGCGCGATGCCAGATAGTCCTCTACCATTTTACAATAATTTTGGGAGAGCATGCGCTGTGCTGTACATGATTATTAAAGTTTGCACTGTCCCTATCCCTTCCCCAAAACAAGTTACTGTATAGTCTAAGCCTGTGCAGGGAGCCAGGCCCTTAATTATAATGATGCGGTGTCGAAGGTCCAGTTTCAAGTCCTATTTGTGGCATCCGTTCAGCAGTGCATCCTTCTGCACTCATTAAATTCAGCCTCTAAGAAGCAAGGCACCGAAGGAGAATGTCAGTGGTGGATTCCACTGAATGGATTGGTTTCCCTGTTGGTTACCTTGTTTAGACCTATTTCTTAGATTTCTTAGTTGTATGCCCTCTTAGTCAGTTATTTATTGTTTATCTCGTTTTGCAGATCCAGCAATGGAAGTTATGAATGAGGTTGAGGCTGATGTGCACCATGAACAAGGTACGTAAAAGACTGTAAAGCATGTGGGTACTGGAGCAGTAAGTACACTGTCGGTAGAGTGTTCATCTAGCCTGAATAAACCTGCTCTTGGTTAATCTCTGGCGCTAAGCAGGGTTGGGCCTGGCTAGGATAGGAGACCACAATGGAATACTAGGAGCTGCCAACTGACTGCATGGGAAACCAACTCACTGACCTCCTGTGTAAAAGTCTTCTTTGCACTTAATGTTTATTATCAATTTTAACCTATATTCAAAGGCATTTATGCAGTCATCATTGAGTTTGAAAGTCAGCCCTGGTAGATACATCAATTTTGCCCATATAAGTTCATATATGGCCAAACTTACTCTATGATGAGGAAGGGCCAAGGCCAAACGTTATGCAGTTAGCAGCAAAATTCAGCTGTTATCTACATAACTTAGGGCCCCCTTTACTAAAGCCCACTAAGGTTTTGCACTTAGTCTGAAAAACAAATGCACGTTAACTGCAAAACCTCTGCTTTAGCTGTTGGGGGTACGACCAGCATGTTCCCAGTAGTTAACATTCGGATGTGAACACTAACATGCACTCCAGAAAAGCAGCTTAACCTATTGACACCCATAGAGGTGTCATTAAGTGAACTCATGTTAAGTGGTACATTGCCATTGAGTGCATGTCAATTGCCCCGTGCTAGTGGTAACACATTTTTCATGCCCACACTTCACCCATTCCCTGCACATCGCACAATGGCTAATTACCGTGTGTTTCAACATGTAGCGACTGCCATGTCTGCGTATTAGTCTGAACTTAGAAATAGTGGTCATAACTTTAAATGGATAACTGATCTGTATCAGGTTATGCCAATAAAGATATACGGATAACTTATAGAGATAGGCTGACTGAAAATGTGCAGACATTGATGTGCAAGTAACTTATCCTTATGTCTTTAAGTGGTGACTCAATACTGACCTCATGCACACATCTATGCATAACACTAAACAGATTCCTTACGGCTCTTCCAGGAGCAGTTCATTGCCTATCATGTACATCTAAATATGGTCCAACAATAACAGATTATGAAGGGTGTGGTTTTAGATGGCTTTCATGACATTTGCATGTGTAAATAGCAGGTTTACATGCGGGGAGGAGTGGTCTAGTGGTTAGGACAAGGTACTTCAGGCCGGAGGGCCAGGGGTTCAAGTCCCACCTGGGGATAGCAATCTCAGGCCGGAGTGACTGGGATTTCTAGTCCTATAGGTGCTCCTTGTGGTCTTGGGCAAGCCACTTAACCCTCCATTGCCCATGTTCCCTGTAAGTATTAGCGTATGTGTGTCATATCCCCTCGTGTTAAATGTATCTCCCAATTGACCACTTTGACCCGGTGAAAAGCGGGATATAAATACAGCTAAATAAATAAATAAAATAAACAAATAAAGGGTCCAGAGGGAGGAGTAGCCTAGTGGTTAAGGACATGCTACCTCAGGCCAGAGGGCCAGGGGTTCAATTCCCACCTGGGGACAGCAATCTCAGACTGGAGGGACTGGGGTTTCTAGTCCTATAGGCACTCCTTGTGGCCTTGGACAAACCACTTAACCCTCCTTTGCCTCAGGTACACATAGATTGTGAGCCCTTTGGGGACAAGGGAATGTATCCAGTACCTGCTTGTAGTGATTACATAATGTAAACTGCTTTGATTGAAGGATAAGGCGGTATAGGAAAGTGCTTAAATAAATAAATGTCTCTGTCTCTAAGTACAGATTTTAGAAAGGTCACAACTTGCACAAGTATATTCAAAGCATAACATGCAGAGTTCTCAAAGGGGTGTATTCTGGGCGAGGTTTGGGTAGGCCTGGAAACTTATTTAACAAAGGAAATATACATCTCTTTCATCGTCTCGAAACCTCTTATCCTCAATTCAAAGCCGTGCTTAAAACCTATCTATTTCGGAAAGCATTTGACCTCCCTCTGGACTCCCCTCCCTGATGCAATACTTGGTTGTTGTCTTGTCCTAGTTGCGTTGTGGTCCTGTTATTCCCATATTTTGTTAGTGTCCAGTTGAGTCTGTCTGTACTTGGTTTGTGCTTATTGTTTTTCTATCTTTGTTTTGCACTATTCTTTCTCTTTCTTTCCTGTTAATTTTGGCGTTCTTTTTCCGTAGTTTGCAGTGTTGACCTTTTAATTTCTTTTTGTACACCGCTTTAATGTTTCGGCCTAAGCGGTCTATCAAATATAAAATAAAGATAAATAAAGATAAAGATGAAACCCAGACATTGGCATGTCCACCTGCCCCATGGCATGCATTCATGTCAGCTAAATACTTTTTTCGACCTGGGGTTTTGAAGGATGATACAATAGGGAGGGACAATTATTCTTATTCTCTGGCATTAAAAACCAACTTAAAAATGCAAAACTTAGGGCATGTTTATTAATGCATACTACCAGGATAGCACAAGGTTAACACGTAGTTTGGGAACTGCCTAAAAAGTAGCGAGGGTCCCCAGTGCTAAAAACCCCACATTACTCTGGTAGTGTACATCGGGGTGGGGGCTGGGCATTGGGGGCATTTCCAGCACCTGCACAGCTAGCAGGGATGCGCTACTTATAGTATATGCACTCCCCTGCAATTAGCAATGAGCCCTGCACAATACCAGAATTGGGCTTAGTAAACATACCCCTTAAAGCTTTGTAGCTTCGCTTCTTAACAGGCTCCCCTTAGACATGCAGCTTTCTAAAATCCGGCATAACACATATAAGAGGTGGTACTTAAATGCGAAGGCTACAAAATCACCTGTTACATTTGACTCTGTTTTGTTTTGTTTTTTAAGTGGCTGTTCTCACTCGGTAAGCTGAAGAATACATATGTTTTTTGCATAGCTTCAGAGATGTTTTGCAAAAGGCTTCAGTTAGGGCCAGCTCTGGACAGGAGCATGGTGACGAGGCTAGGCCCAGGGCAGGGTGAAGCAGAAACCAGGCGTGGAGCAGGAGCTGGGTAGCAATATATGCAGGTTGGGCCCATCCAAAAACTGTTGGATGAGTAAAAGTGGTCTGGCTGGGCTTCCTTATATATGGTGGCTTATACAACACATCTTTTGCTCCCTGGAGGGTAGAGGAGGGAAAACATCCCCTTCCATTGCTTGCAAACTTAGTAGCAGGGCTTGAGCTTAGTCTGTTACCTCTGTGACTCCAGCTGCACAACTGTGGCCTCTGGTCCCCAAAATATCAAGAGCAATCTTTGGTATGCCTGACAGAATACCACCCTCCCTCCCTCCACTGGCCCTTCCTGGAGGGTCTCAGGACGTGGAATCTCTGGGTGGTGTTGATGGAAACAATCCAGAAGGTTGTTGGCGTGGACATTCTTCTGGGCTGTAACCTTTTGAATCTCAGCCCCAGAATTCCTTGGACTCTAGAATGTCCTGGATAGTAAATTCTTTGTGGCCCTTCACTATGACTGGCTATGAAAAGGGGGAATGCCAATCAAGGAACAGGTTCCCCTTGTAGGTTTTCAACAGAGTCATATGAAATACTGGATGAATGCGGAAATGCTTTGCTCAGTGTGCAGTGACACCCAAGAAAGCTAACAGAATGCTAGGAATTATAAGGAAAAGGAAGGAGAATAAAGTGAAGAATGTCGTAATGCCTTTGAATCGCTCCATGGTGTGACTGCACTTCCAGTATTTCATGCAGTTCTGGTCACTGCATCTAAAAAAGATATAGTAGAACTGGAAAAGGTTCACAGAAGAGTGACTAAAATGATAAAGGAGGAAAAGCTTTGAGGAAGGCTTAAAAGGTTTGGATTCTTCAGCTTGGAAAAGAAATCGGCAAAGGGAGATACGATAGAGGTCTATAAAATAATGAGTAGAGTAGAATGAGTAAACATGAATCGGTCGTTCTTCAAAACGCGTAAAAACTAGGGGACATACAATGAAGCTACAAAGTAGTACATTTAAGACTGATTGGAGAAAATATTTTTTTCACTCAACGCATAACTAAGCTCTGAAATCCATTTGCAGAGGATGTAGTAAAAGCTGTTTGTGTAGCTGGATTTAAAAATGGTTTACGCAAGTTCCTGGAGGGGAAAGTTCATAAACCATTATTAAAGTGGACTGGGGAAATCTGGAAGCAATGAATCTGTCTACATTTCAGAATCTTGCCAAGTACTTGTACCCTGGATTGGCCACTGTTATAAACAGGATACTGGGCTTAGCGGATCATTGGTCTGACCCAGTGTGACAAATCTTATATTCTTATGTTCTTTTGTCGATAAATGTTGACAAATCCCAACATGCTCTGGAAACCGTTGATATCTTTCAGGACTGGTCACTCTGTCAATGCTGAGATCTTCCAGGAATCCATCTGGATACCTTCAGGGGGAATAACATATTCCAGAAATTCTATAGATCTCTTGTGAAATTCACATTTTTCCAGCTTGGCGTATAACTTATGCTTCCTTGGCTGCTAATACTTGACAAACTTGGTGGTTGTTGTCTGCTGGGTTTTCTGTGAAAATCGAGATGTCTTCTTGGTATACCAAAGTCTAGTTGGTCCCAGAATATCTCATTAATGAGGAGTTGGAACATAGGAGTATTTCTTAAGCCAAAAGATATCACTAAATATTTGAAATATCCATACCAGATGCAAAAAGTTGTTTTCCTTTTATCTCCCTTTTGTATGGAAATAAGGTTGTTGGCCTCACGAATGTCGAGCTTGGTGAAAATCTGAGCCACTTGGAGATGTGGCAGAAGTTTGTTGATGACTGGAAGTGGGAACCAGTTCTAGATGGTTATAGCATAAAGTACTAGTAATTGATATATTAACAGGTCTGCAAAAAAAATTTTTTCGAGAGCTGTTTTGGTTATTCCACGTAATCTTTATGTTTTTTGGTGCGCTGAATCTGAAAATGACCTCCATTTTGTCATAGGACATCACGTTTCCTGACAATTTAGGTAACTATGTTAAATAAGGCAATACCTCAAAATAAATGGAAATAGACTTATAAAATTAAAGTTTTATTACAATATTTATATGAAAATCCTTTTTTGAACTGAAATGAGCTCACCTACACACACTAAACTCGATTCTTCTTCTTTGTGAGGCTCCTCTTGGTGCATTTACGCTTGTGAGTAGCATCTGGAATGTCTCTCTGAAGCATCCAACAGTAGTCTGCCATCATTGTAATGCTCCATTTTCCCTGGTATCTCCTTTCCATCTCTTTAATGACCCATCAGACCTTCGACATCGATGCAATAAACCAACTTGTCTTCCTGGGCAAAGTAAGGAACGAACTCCTTTTCACGATGTCTGAACCATGAAGATGACACTCCTGGCAACAATAAATTCCTGCTTTTCAGCCTTGATCCGAGTAACTCAGCGGCATCTTTGGGAAGATTCAAGTCTCTTACCAAATCATTCATCTCCTCCTGAGAAAACAATTTTGATCTTGTATCATCTTCAAAGTCAGAACTTGATTCGTCATCTGGTTCAGGTATGACTTCACCTTCATCGGAGCTAGGTATCTCTTCCAAGGTAGCAGAGGGCTTGGGTACTGGTATATCTGTGCCATGGGGGATGGGACGAATTGCCGAGTGAAGATTGGGGTATGAAATGGAATGCTTCCATTTGGAATTAAACCCTTTCACATCGCATGAACAAAAGTAACAGTCGTCACTATGGTTCTTTTGCTCTCGTAATACCATAGGAATCCCATAACGGAAAGATTTTTTCTTACCCTTGAACCAGTTTCGGAGGTCCTCAACACACCGTTCGCACACTTTATGAGGCGCCCAGACTTTATCTTGAGCTCCAATTTTTAGTCCAAAGTATGCAAAGTATACTTTTTTCACAAAGTCTGTAATATTCTGCTGTTGCTTCAACACTGTATATTCACCACAGATGAAACAAACTGGCGAATTAATACACTCTCGCGGAGCCATAACATAACGGTTGAAGAATGACGAGCTAACACGAATTGCGATGAAAAAGTGTGAACAGCCTAGAACCAAGAACCTGATGATGATTTGTGCACAAGTGTGGCATGCAGGAGACAGCAGCTCTGTGTCTGTACACGAGACGTCACAGTGCTGGCCATGCCCCCCTGCACTGACCGGAGCTGCTGCTATCTGCCCTGTGTCTCCCTCCCACTGGATTCTTCAGGAAAGATTAACCCCTTCTACCATTAGAAGCACGGACTTAAAACTTGCTTAGCTTATGTATATATTGCTGATCATCAGATTTACAGTGCTATATTTTTTTTTTTACATAACTCGGACAACCCCTTTAAGGTTTTTTTTGGTATTTTATATCTTAAATGCACTTATGTGAATTAATTAATAGTAATTTGAAAACATTTGATAAATTTGAAGACAATTTTGCATGTTGTGGCAAATCATGACGTCTAGGAGTTTTTTCAATATTTTATTTGTTTTCAGCACACCAAAATACATGGAAATTAGATGAAAATAATCAAACAGCTTTTTAGTCGCAGACCTGTGTTATCAGAGGGAATGATCCTTCTTGGGCACACAGAAAATCCATGGCTTCCATTGGAAAAGTCAAAGCCTTGAATCCTTTTTCAGGTTCTCCTCCAGATATTCTTTGAGTGCCTCGAATTCTGGCTCTGAAAGACTAAATTCTGCCAAATGGAAACTCTGCCCCAGGTTGTAATCTGTTGGAAAACATACAATCTTTGAGGGGTATGGTACTTCAATCCCCTTGCGAAGCACTCCTCGGTATTCTGAGTACTTCTCGCCATTTCTTCCTGAATGGCTATATATTCCTGGATTTCTGTGGCAGCCTCCTTTGGACTGTTCTCCTTCATTTCCAGATCAGGTAGACAGTTCTCCTGGCAAAACATAGATGGGAAGGGATCGGGGTTCAGTTCATTCTGGTCAGGGCATGCCCAGGTTTATGGTAAAATGTGGTACATGGATGACATCAAAGTGGATCACCTCTTGGATCATGGTATTTCAATAAAATATGTGTGTAAATACGCACGCCATCCATGCTCTGCTCAAGCTCCTCCCATATGCATTGGAGTAGCCTAATGGTTTGAACCGCAGGCAAAGAACCAGGGAGGTCAGATGCAAAGCCCACTGCCGCTCCTTGTGATCTTGGGCAAGTCACTTAACCCTTGATTACCTCAGGTACAAACTCCTCCAGGGACAGGAAAATACTTACTGTACCTGAAAGTAACTTGCCTTGAACTTCTGAGAAAGGTATGAGCTAAATCCAATTCCCTTTCATGGAGCAGAAGAGGAAAAAATCCACAGTACACAGTGATGTATTGATGAAACATTTACTCCAAATTTTGGGCAATGTTAACTTTATACAGCAAATACTGGTAGAAGACACTTCAGAAATTATTTACAGTCTTTTCCATACTTCTTTGTTTACTAGTCTTCCACTTTGCTCACTTCTCACTCTTTCCTTCTTGGTTTCGGTTCCTTGGATGCTGCTGTGACACCTCCTCTCTCCCAGCACTGGCTGTGTAGGTCTCTGAGGGGATTCCAGCTTCTAGGCTTTCCCAATCTGTTTCCTTGGTCCAGTGATCCAGGCTAACACCACAAACTCTCTCCATGGAGTTCCTTTTCTGCCCTGGCCACAGACGTAGGGTAGCCCCAGGCTCTTGATCCCTTTACCTCTTCGGCTTCCAGGGTACCATTCTCACAGGATCTGCATCTCTCTCCCAGTCAGAGCCCATTCTGTTCCTTGGCAGACAGGATTTAGAGTACTAGTGGAACCCCCAGTTGCCCTAGGGCAGCAGACTGGTCCTGCAGGGGCCAGGTCACAAAGCGGTTTTATCCCGGGCTCTCCTAAGTACTTTGTCTAATTTTTTCTGTACCTTGTAGGCAGTCACCCCAGTGTACCTCATTCCAGTATGCAACTCTTCTCTAGTACAGCAAACATCGCTGTTAGGCTCTGGGTAGTAAGCCAACTCCTTCTCTCTGACTTCCTCATTAGGCTTGGGGCAAGCCAGCTCCTGCAATCTCTCTACACTCGAGCAGAGAGGTGGGTAAAGCCTCTGAAAGGCTGTCCAAGCTTCACAAGCAGACAAACTTAAGAATCAAGGACAGATTCCACACACAGACCAAAGATTGAGAGTTGAAGCTCTTTACACAGCATGCATAACTTAATGGCCAAAAGAAAACTACAAAATCACAACTCACATCCTGTGCACTGGCGTTATATAGAAGGCAGACAGAACCAAAAGCAGCCATCCCAAGAGGGGGATCTTACAGCAGGATGGCATGCCCCTACGGCTAAGGCTAGAAATGGAATGGCCCTGCACACAAAGCATGTGGAGTTGGTAAGAGTCTTGTAGAGATCCCTTACATCAGTGCCCCTCCTCATCCAGAGATTTTTCTCCTATCTATAAGGATGCCTTCTTCTACTGTTGCACTGTGGCCTTTGCATGAGAGTACATCTCAAATAAGGCCTATGACTTTGGGCTGCATTCAGCACTTATTACTGGGTAGCAGAAAAGAGACAAAAGACAGGTGCCCTCCAAAATCCTGACCTTAAAAAAAAACCTATGGAGCCCACCAACTTAGCTAGAAAGATCTGATTTGTTTATCCCTCTATGCAGATTACAGAGCACAAAAAGCCTTTTTTGTGTGAGGGATGAAGGGGACCCTTTTACTGAAGTGCGCTATAGTTAACACACTGTAACTGCTTGCACAGCCCCATAGTAATGCCTACCATGCGCTAAAGACGGCCAGCATGGTAAGACTTGCACAGTGGGGCAGGGGCTGGATGGGGGATGGGTGAAGAGTGAGCAGGCACTGCACATTGCTGTTAGCACTTGGTAATTAGCATCTGCTGTCAATTTTGCAGTTAGCACAGATGCACTTAACTCTACCCGAGCAGGCGGCATTAAGCGCAGCTGCGCTAATTGTGAATGAACTTAATGTGTGGTAAGGGACCTTTTCCTGTGGTAACTGTAGGGGATATGCTGGCCATGCTCCCAGCAGTTACGCTGAACTTATTGCACGGTTTGTTTTTGTTCCTAATGCATGGTAAGTGCAAAAACCTATTACACTTTAGTACAAGAGCCCCTCAGTGACACCCAGGGTCACAATTACAACAGCGAATTAATAAAAACACATATATCATAATAAATTAAGTACATAATCAAAGAATCATAAGCGTTAGATAGGATTGATACCATGATCTATCAATTGTCCCCCCAAATCATAGAGACACCCCTACATTTTCTCATAATGTAAAATAGTACCAGATCTATAGGTCTGTCAGATGCTTGTTCCAAAAAGTAAGATCTTTAAGTCTTTTTCCTGAAGGTTAGGTAACTATTTTCACTCCTAATTTCTAACAGGATGGAGTTCCACATCTTAGGAACAAAGACAACTAAAGACTGTGGGGGGCGGGGGCGGGGGAGGTATTCAAAGGCATTTACCTGGTTTGCAGACCGTGTAAATGCTGCTGATAGGGATATGGAATGGCAATGACTCAGTTCATGCCACTGGATATCCGCAGATGCCACAGCTACATGCCCTGACGCTAAGCGGTTAGCAGCGGGGCATGTCGTGGGCATCCTGAGGCGGCACCCGTTGCTGACCGGGCAGCGGCGACATTGAGCCACTGCCTGGTTAACGACAAGCAGGTAAAGTCAGGCATGGCAAAGGCTGGCCTAACGTTGCCCACAGGAGCTAACCCAGCAGCAGCTCAATATCGCCGCCGCCCGGTCAGCTTCTAGGCTATGCGGCAACCCGGATCTTCAATGCCAGCGGCCACGTACGGTCCCAGCATTGAATATCTGGGGTTAGAATTCAGCAGCAATGGCTAGGCGCTTTACAAGGGCTAGCTGCGGCCCGTGGATATCCCCCCACTTACCCTGAAAGGATTGCAGTTTCCGACAGCATTGCAAATGGACGATAGACTGTATAAAAAAGAAACAGAAAACATATTAGGATAGTTGAAAAATGTTAAAACAAAATGCTAGACTTAGATGCATTGTGTGCGTTTATTTTTGTTTGCGTTCAGCATTTTTTGTTGTCTTTCCAGCAATGGTCATGAAGGAGACGTAGGACAGCTGATGGGACAAGGCACCGTATTGAATGCAATGCAATGTGTGCCTTCGAGTCAGCGCTGATTCCTGGCTACCCAGCATAACCCAGTGGTTAGAGCATTGGCTTGGCAAGCAAGCGACCAGTGTCTGATTCCCACTTTACTCCTAGTGGCTTTGGGAAAATCACTTAACTCTCCATTGCCTTGGAAGAAATGCCTGGCAATCTACTTCTGCTCATGCTGCCAAGCTGCACTGTTTGACTCTTATAAGAATTTAGAATTAGAAATTAAGGGACTGCTTACATCTTCAAGAAATTGCTCATCAATGCAATACATTTGCAAGTTCACTGAATGTAGCAAGCTGGTTTGGACAGATCCTTGTCATCGCCAGAAAGCAGATGTGGAAATGTATCTCCAAGCTATGCATCTGCGTCAGCCATTTGTCCCCTGGAGTTATTTCAGTGGGGGTGGAGCTGCTGTTCGGCTAAGTTATAGAGACAAACCTTTGAGCATGCTCATCATGAAGAGACCAGCACTTGCACATGGGCCGAAATGACCAGCTGGAGAATGCAGTGACCATGGCGTAGAAGATGGATGAGAATGTCCTGAAGGGAATTTTTTTTCCTATACCGTCCTTTTCACTTTGTTTTTATTCCAGCACTGCACGTCTGCTACTGTGATTTGCAAAAAATGTAAATTTAAAAAATGCTGCGTTGTGCATCAGAGAATCCCAACAGGCAAATGAGAGGGCCTGCTGGCAGGCCACTAATGAAAATGTATCCTAAAAAGTTCAAAATGAAAATGAAATGTACAGCAAAGTGGATATTTTAAATAAATAATAAAAAGATGAACTATTTTTGTATGAAAAGTTTTGTGTAGTAATTATTGCTATTATTTTCTATATACTAATTTAGTTTGTTCCTGAATAAAAAAATAGTGGCGCTGGCCAGCCCAGTTCTGTTTCTGGCTTCGGCCTTCCACTCCCTGGGTTGGTCAGGGCTGGGGATGTCATAATGAAATGGTGACACCTAGTGGCTGTATTCCGTTCCCGTAATTCAGAGATGCTGAAGGAGCCTCGTGCATAGACTCATTCAAAAGGAGCAGTAGAGCAAACGGGATGCAGAGGAGTTACAGAAGAAAAGGGGCAGGGTTGGGAGGAAAGACGAGGAGGGGCAGACAGGAAGGGCTGGGGAAGGGGAGGGCCCAATTAGCAGGACTGGCCCAGCCATTAGGCAACAAGACCGTAGGAGGAGAGGAGAAATGTGCCATAGCATCACAGTGAAAGTACGCACTTTTCAACTTGTTAAACTTTTATCAATAAATAAGCAACTGTGATATACAACAGTAGAAAACAAAACATGCCACAAAAGGTTTACAAAATCATAAAGATGTACTTGCAGTACACAGTGGCCATTTTAAATTTTGGCATTCATAAGAAAGGAAGTACACATTTATAATCATACCGCACATATTTCTTAAGTTCAAATACAGACACGCCACAGCAAATTTGAGCACAGTTAAGGCTGGGATACAGACAGACTTCACTGCATACAGTAACTTTGCTATGGCAGTAAATGTTTCCTTGACAAGAAGGTGCCAGTATTCATAGGCAGGGCTCTTTCAGGGGAGGAGTGGCCTAGTGGTTAGGACAAGGTACCTCAGGCCAGAGGGCTGGGGGTTCAAGTCCCACCTGGGGACAGCAATCTCAGGCCGGAGGGACTGGGATTTCTAGTCCTATAGGCACTCCTTGTGGTCTTGGGCAAGCCACTTAACCCTCCATTGCCCATGTTCCCTGTAAGTATTAGCATATGTGTGTCATATCCCCTCATGTTAAATGTATCTTCCAATTGACCACCTTGACCCAGTGAAAAGTGGGATATAAATACAGCTAAAATAAAATAAATAAATACTTGAGGATCATGGGTCAATTTTAGCAGGCAATGAGAGAGGTGCTGGTACTCGGTACCACCAAGAACCCCCTAAAAGAAAGTCCTGGTGGAGGGGGGGATGGTAAATGTCTCATCAGAAATGGCATTGCTCAAAAGTAAATTTGTTTTGATATCCTCAGACTGGTGAGAGGGGAAGCCCTAAGGGTGGTTGTAGTGAAAATGAATTAAAGTTGACTACTGATTATGCATCAGCAGTGAGTTAGGGGTTAATTAAACCTCAGTTTTATGGGAGTCTCTTAGAGAGATTCCTGTAAAATTTGGTGAAACACATCTTCTTGCATAACTACATCATGTGAAGCTTATGAGAGGGAGTCCTGATACAAGGATGTAGATAAGGAAAAGCTTCTTCCCATAGAAACTGTGTTTTTTCTCATAAAGTGAAGGTCATCTATCAGAGTTCTGAGCTTCTGAACCATGGGATGGGAGATGCTCCTCCCTTGAGCATTCTCAGGCGTCTGGCCAGCGTCTTGATTATGTTTAATGGACATCTGATCCTATTCTGTGTGTATGTCACTTCATGGAAAATTACTGGTTGCTCTTGCAACAGGATAAAATGGGTGCCTTTTCAGCCAGAGCAAAGCGGGAAAGGGGTCCTATCCATGGAGTGAACACGTGTGCTGCCTGGAAATCTCCCGACTGAGAAGTCTTTCTCACCTGGCTGAATCCGGGATCCGTTTAGTCAAAGTGTGGCAAGAGATGAAGTTCATGGCTCTGTCGGTGATGCATCATTTACCTGTATCTTGCTGATTGTATATAAGTAAATCACCTGCTTTCAAGTTATCTTTTCTAACTAATTATAGGTGAATAAGTGAATTACTTCCTTTTAAGTTACCTTTTCTTTATTTTATAAATAAACTGCTTATCTTTATCCCAAAGTGGGTTGGCCTTTATTTTTGCACCCTGTTCAAT
The DNA here is from genome assembly GCA_033557465.1 of Ichthyophis bannanicus. Lineage (NCBI taxonomy): Eukaryota > Metazoa > Chordata > Amphibia > Gymnophiona > Ichthyophiidae > Ichthyophis > Ichthyophis bannanicus. The sequence continues at coordinate 692,970,520 of CM066032.1, read as the reverse complement.
TAGCAAAACAGTGGTAGAGGATAAGGGCTTGAATAGTGGATTAAGAATACGTGATATCCAGACAGAGGGGAGTCATGGGGCACCAGACATAAAAGAGATTACATGTTATCCCAAGATTTTTATTTATTTATTTATTTACATTCTCTTATATACCGTGTTATTCTGCATCAGTGCGGTTTACATTGAACAAACCAAAATTACATTGAACAGGGCATTATAACTTGGAGATAACTATTTTACAGGGAACATGGGCTATGGAGGGTTAAGTGGCTTGCCCAAGACCACAAGGAGCACCTGTGGGACTAGAAATCCCAGTCCTTCTGGCCCAAGGTTGCTGTCCTCTAGTGGGATTTGAACCCCCAACCTTCTGGCCTGAAGAACCTTGCCCCAACCACTAGGCCACTCCACTCCTCCACTCCAAGATACCCCACCCTCTAGGGAGACAAGATTAAACAATGAAGTATTGTGAAACCAGACACGGGGACGGTAAACAGGGACGCGCAATTGCTATCCTTGGCCCGGTAATAAGCCTTTGAAATACATTGATCAGGATACCCTCTATTTTTCCACCTTGCTCCTTGTACTGTTTCCTGGTGGTCTGCGAGTGTCTGTGTGTACTTTTTGTTCTCAGCACCATGTGCTCCCCCTGGAAGGACATCCTCGGCTATGATGACAAAGTACTATAGCAGATGTTTCCGCAGGAATCCTCCTTTTCCAAAATGGATGATAATGGAGAGAGGGATAAAGAATGGGAAGATCTTGTAAACCTCACCCAGAAGTGTATAAGGGAAGAGATACAGTCATCCTCTCTACCAAAGCTAAAATGATACCCAGAGGCCTATGAATCACCAAAGCCCGTGGCATGTTCCAGGACAATGATAATTTTATAAAAGATTGGAACACTATTTTAAATTTACATTTTTATTTGCATTTACAAATATATATCCAGGTATACACATGCATGAAAAGAAAAATGGCATCAATCAAAAACCAGGAAAACGCTAAAAAAAACCCCTTTACCATTGACATATTAGTCCACAAACAAAGGAAAAAAACAACAGGAGGCCATAGGAAAAATACATAAATAAGAAGTACAACACTAATCGCGTCCTAGTTAAAACACAAAGAAACCAAATCAAAACAGGCAGAGACTTATGCATCAGACATATGGGTCATCACAACTAAGACCCTTCCCTAACAACCAGGAACTCCAGGAGCTGCTTGAGCTAAAAAAAAAAAAGAAAAATGTTGTCTTTATAGGAAATATAACAACGCGAGGGAAATTTTAACACAAAAGTGGCCCCCAGAGAGAGGACCCTGGCTTTATATACCAGGAATTCCTTCCTCCTAACCTGGGTGGCGTGGGACAAATCAGGAAAAATATGAACCTGAGAGCCCAAAACAGCTCATTGAAGTCCCTAAAATATGAACGAAGAATTAAAGCTTTATCAGATTCCAATGTCAATGTAACAAGAAAGGTAGTTCTCTCAGTTATTACCTCCAGGGAGCTTTCAAGGAACCCCATAAAATTCCCAGCCCCTGGGATAACATTCTCAGACTATTGCCTTGATTACCTGCGCACACAGACAGGTACTGAACCCGGGTCAGGGGAGGAAAGTGCTCATGTGGGATCTTAAGAACCTCACAAAGGTATTTCCTCACTATTTCCGTTGGAGACAAAACAGGAGACTTAGGAAAATTTAATAGTCTAAGATTATTATTCCGTACTCGATTCTCTAAATATTCAGCCTTCCTAGGCAGCAAAATCCTGTCTTTAACCTGAGCAGCCTGTCCAAGCTCTTCATTCAGTCAAGAAATAACACCTGCTTGCTGCTCCTGGACCCTAGAAACCTCAGATAAATTCAGTTTAAGTTGAGAAATTTCAGTACTCACAGATCCCACTACTGCTGATAAAGAAGTAGTCAAAGTTGCTATAGCATCCCACAGCGCATCCTAAGTTATAAGGCTGGGTTTTACCATATCCCGAACTCACGGAGGCTGCACTCCTCCAGACTCCACAGACTGTTTACCCACATCCAGGGGAGATGAATCAGCTGCCAGTGCAGCAACAGTACTCTGTGGAGAGCCAGAACGCAGCACTGAAAAGACCTGTGAGCCCTCTTCACTTCCCTGCAACCTCGTTCTCATTGGTAGGCCAGAGGGAAGCAATACACCAGGTGAACTCAAACGTCCGGGTTGCAACGGGGGAGGGGGGCATACTGCTCTGAGGACAACCAGACCCCTGATGCACCCAAAACCACAGAGGAATCATCATGCAGTGTTGTCAAAGAAGCCGCTCCTGTTCCCACCACCGAAAAACTTCATACCTGCAAAGTCCTCTGAGCAGCAATGATGGAAGACACTGAACCCGAGGTTTATTAGCCTGTTTCTGTTTCCTCCAACCCATCCTAGACAAGCACAGAGTCAGCACTTGCTGGTTTGAGGAGGATCAATGTAGAGCTACAGCACAGGAACGGCTACCTGCCGCCATCTTGCCTCCAAGTCCTGGAACACTATTTTAAATAAATGTTCACTAGATCTTATGATTTTATTGATAAACATTTTTAAAAAAGTTGAATGTATTCAAAAGGAGGTTGATATGAAGTTGAATACTTTGAAAGAGAATTACACCTGATATGACTCCTTAATAATAGACTATAATAGAAATGTACAAGAATATAAAAAAGAGACTAAGAATAGGAAATTAGAGAAGTTCCACAGTTAAAGTTATTGTTTTTGCACTAAGTTCCCTGTAACTGTCTTGACTTGTAGAAAGATGGTATAAAAAATATGTTAAACAAATAAATAAATGAGGATGGCTATAGAATAGGAATGGTTTATCCATGGAATAAAAAGAAGAATTCTTTCAATGATTTACCTAGACGTAGGATTAGTTTCCCCAATAAGAGACAAGCCCATATGGAATACACACCCAAAACCAATGAAGTCACGTATACAGAACAGGCCAGAAAGAGAAGTAGAAGTCAATCGGAGGACCATGTAGACCTCTCAGCCCTCCCCCCCCCCCCCCCCCATTTACTTCAGAGAAAAAAAGTGAAAGTCAGTTTTTCCAAATGGACAGGTTATGGAAAGGAGAAGGCCAAGACCAGTGACGGCCATACCCTATGACTTGGGAATTTCGCAGAATAGACTTTCAATACAGGGGCAGGAGGAGAAGGCGTGACAGAGGTGGATATGATCAGAAGCATAGAGGGTATCCAATTATTAATTTATCTAATGCTACACTTAGTGAGGATGAAATGAAGATTCTTCATAAGGGTCTCTCCTTTGTGCTGTCCCATATATATGACGTCTTTGAAACACATATCAACCACTTTAACTTTTTTCAGGAAATTATGGATTACGGATTCTTTTCACAAAAAGAGGATGAAATTGTGGACCTTTCCATAGCTTGTAAGAAATCCACATGGGTTCCCCCTAACCAAGTAAATCTAATTATAGATACCTTTGAGAAGATTGTGCTCACAAGAGTTTCTGAGTTGGAGTCTGAACATGAACGTATGTATTTCAGTATTAATAAACAAGAAAAAGGCACCACACTCTTTATGTAATAATCATAAGATTATTATTAAACCAGCTGGCAAGGGTGGCACTCTTGTTATTATGAATACACATGACTATTGTGGCACCAAAGGTTCCCTTAAGGAGTCAGATAACAAAGGTGGGGCAGTGAAGGACCTTCCAGGGCTAGTCTGTTCCTCAATCCCAGACAAAAACAGTGCAGATCCCCTTCCTATAGCTGGGGGAGGCCCCTGTCAGTGGTATGCCAATACCCACAACCTCATGTAGGTAGGAAAAATCTTCAGCAGGGAGTTAAGAGCAGGAAGGTTCCCATTGCTGGGAAGACCGGGGGAGGGGAAGAGGGCCTGCAGTTTCCCTGGGAGCACAATCCATAAGTGCTCCCTTCCAGGAGCCAATCGTAGCATGAGAGGGAGGTAACTGTTACACCAGAAACCAGGCGGGTGCTGAGAGCTGGAGAGTCTCCCTGGGATAGAGGGGACCCAGGAACACAGCCAAGAGGCCGAAGGACTTAAACGTATTGAAGAGCCTCCTGTGGGAGGACAGCCAGCCAGCCTCTGAGGGGTCAGTGGATGACCTGGAAGGGGAAGCTATGGAAGGAAGTCCCCTGGACCTACCTGCTAAGGAGGAAGAAATAGAGATAGAGTGTGCCAGTAGGCTGTGAACTTTATTTTCTTTTGCTGCTTTGTTTTTTCCTGGATTGTTTGAGGGTGGTGCAAGAGGGAGGCGTAACAAGAGAGTAAGTCACAGAGGTGTGGGCACCTCCCCATCCTTTCTCGCCCCACTGGTTGAGCCATAATGGTTATTTTTCCCTGGTTTGGGGCTGAGAAAGGGGAATTACATGTTGGTTTTGTGTTTTGCCTGGAGGAGCAACTGAAAGACTGTTTTGTTTTCCCTGTTGGGAGGAACTGAACTGGGTAGGAAGGTTGGGACTATACCTTTCTGAGACAATCTCTGTAGGGAGAGCTTTTTTGGTAAATAAATGAGATCAACAGACAATTGAGGGACCAATCTTTCAATGAAAGATTAGATGGGGATCCTACTCGCCCCTTAAAAAGGAGTTTGGATTCATTCATTCTTACAGATTATGAGATAGGATACCTTACTAAGGAGTATGATTTTCTGATAGTACCACACTCTGTTATCCCTACCATCTACATCCTTCCTAAAATCCATAAATCTCCTGTAGACCCTCTGAGTCATCTGACCATTTCAGCCATTGTTTCCATTTTTGAACCAATTTCTAAATTTTTTAGATGTCTTACTCAGACTGTTTATTACCTCCATTCCAACTTATGTGAGGGATTCCTCCCACATGATTCACATCTTGGACCGATTTGTAGGTTACCATGACAAATTGATTTTGGTCACTATGGATATTGCCTCACTCTACACCTTTATTCCCCAAAAGGACGCTATTCAAATTCTCCAACTGGTCCTTCTAGAATAGATTAGAACATAAGAGGCTGCCTACTGGTTTTCTCCTTCAACTTGCTGTACTGGCTCTTACCGAGAACTACTCTTGTTTTCATGATATCTTTTACAAACAGATGAAAGGAGTGGCGATGGGTATGGTGATGGCCCCTGACATAGCCAATCTCTACATAGCAGAGTCTGAGGATAAATTCCTCATGAATCATCCCTTTGTAGGGAATATTAAATTATGGAAGTGATACATAGATGAAATTTTGATGATTTGGGAAGATGACCAGATTACATTAGATCGGTTTCTCAAATGGATCAATACATTGGATATCAATTTGCAATTCCAGGCATCTTTCAATTTAACTGCAATACCTTACCTGGACATTTTGATTTAAAAAGGACCTACAGGTTTCTATACTGATTTATATAGAAAACCTACGGACTGTATTCATCTCCATTATACAAGTTTCCACAAAAAGTCATTAAAAAATTACCTTCTCGTGAGTCAGTTCCTCAGGGTTAAAAGGATCTGTTCTCGACCTAAGGATTTTGAGAAATATGCACGTGCTATGTGTGCAAGGTTTACCATTAGAGGGTATCCTGATAAACGTATTTCAAATACTTATTATCAGGCCAAGGATAGTGATCGCGTGTCCCTGTTAAAGAATTCTGATCACCATAGCATGATGAAGATTGTGTGTCCTCTTCTTTTTTTCTAATTTATCCAAAGATATTACCAAAATAATCAGGGACGAATGGCATATTCTTAAAACAATCCCCATTTTTTGAATCAGTCTGTTACTGTGGCATATAAGAAGAATACAGACCTGCTAGTTCCTTTCTGCTTTGTCAGTGAAATCTGCACCGCCAAAAGTAGTTGGCCATTTTAAATGTGGGCACGTGCTTGTTAAGAGCAGGTTTTTTTGTCCACCCGAGGACCCAAAAGAAATACTTCTTAAAAGATTTCTCAAATTATGAGACAAAACATGTAATATATCATTATGTGCCCCTGTGATCTTATATATATAGAGAAGACTAAGCGTAGTATTTGCACAAGGATTGTGGAACACAGACGTTGTTTGAATTGATCCTTGGCAGACAAGCCTTTAGTCCAACATTGGATAGAACAAAATTATAAACTATCTGACCTCAAGTTTTTTGTCATCAAAGTAGTCAAACGGAATTGGAGGGGTGGTGTCCTGGACAAAGTCATTTTGCATTTGGAGTAAAAATACATTTTTCATATGGACTCTCCATCACCAAATGGTCTTAATCTCGACCCAGTCTTTCTGTCTTTTTATGAGGTATTTCTCACCCCTTCTGTTCACATCCTAACATTTTTTAACTGGCTCCCCTTATTCTTTATCTTTTGTATTTTCGCACTCATAATTTATCCAACCCCCTTCCCCCCCCCCCCCCCCCCGGTATTTCCATTTAAATATACTTAGTGATCTTTTATTTTCATTTTTGTTCCTGATTACTCCCTGCTATTATGCACTTTAAATTTGTTTGGATTGTCACAGATATTGATCGATGATATAATCCCTCCGTCATGCAGGTTCCCCTTTTCTGTCTATTATATGGACTGGCTCTTGCTCAAATTTGAGGCATTTTGGTTCATTCTGATTTATTTTGTTCAGGTTTTAAATGTATAGACTAGTTCTTTATCCTATGCGGTTCACTATATTTTAATATGCTCTTCCCTTTGGCAATCATCAGTCCTCATTTTTGGCGCCAATGTACGTTTAAATATGGCCCTGCTTTTGGGGTTTGTTTCCGTATACAGGACCTGCACCATTAGTGTTCAGTGGTACTTGGTATCTAGTGCTACTATCAGTTTTTTGGCTATTCTTCCCCATTTAATATATGCCTGAATATTGCATCCTGAGCTTTTTATTAGGATTACTCCCTAATTTTTTACTTTTATGTTGTGTTTATCAAGCTATTTTAGTTTATTCTAGACATTTTTTCTATATAAATGTGTATATTTATCCCACTGGAGCACAGAACAGCCATAGGCATGTTCATGGTTTTATTTATTTACTCAGAGCGATGTTTTAGTAATGATTTATAATATATGCAGTTTTATCCAATCTTCCTATTTGGTTTATTACTTATAATGGTTCCTTACAATCATGTTTTTATGTTTAGCCCACTGGGTGTGTTTATGATCATTTTATCAGCTGTGACCCATGCTATAACCTTTCTGGGACTATATCTGCTCTACATTGTAAGTTCCTTCTTGGACTACTATGATCAAAATATTTGTATGTTTCCATTGAGTTCTCATTACACAAACATGGAGGCATATTTCACAGTGGGACGTCCAAGTGCAATCTGGGACGTCAAAGCCAGAACATCTGAAAAAAAAAGCAGGCACATGCAAGTTCAGGCACAATTTTAGAAACTTGGCCGTGCCTGATATGCACCTTTATCTATATAGACATCGCCAGGATAGCACTCGGAGCCAAGATGTCTAATAGCATAATGGTTAGTATTGTGACTTAAGAGTAAAGGGGGCAAGGGTTCAAATCCCTGTGTGATCTATAGCTGCTTGCTTAATTTTCTATACTCTCTGGATGTTTTAAGGTGGAAGCAAGCACTTTCCTGATGCCTATTCGTTCCTGGAGCAGGTATAAATATGGACATGCCTGCAGACATTTCTGAAATAGCATGGGGATGAGGATGTGTAAGTCCGTTGCTCCTCCCCGGACATTCCTCCACCTCACCCCTGTGCCTTCTTGGTCATCCCTGCACTGGAGAGGTCTGTGAATGTCATTTGTGGAATGGCTATGGAGAGGTGCACAGATGTCCAAATCACAACTAAACGTTTCAAAATGACCCTCATAGCTTTTCTCTTGTCTCTTTTGTTTGAGCCCAGTATATCATTATCATTACATTACTTGTTTGAACTATTCACACTTTTGTTATTATTTACTTTTACTCTATATGGGTCCTTCCATGTCTCTTTCCTACATAGCTTTTATGGCATTGATACATGACACATACAAATGTGTTTTATGATTACTGATATTTATATATTTTATTCTTATAGTTATCATTGTTTTATTACTGAACTTTTTTGTATATTTCTGTTTGAGGTTTTCCCCCTGAAGAAGGCACACTCGGAAACATGGCCATGTATTATTATTATTATTATTATTATTAATAAAAACTTTATATATTTCACGTCTGTGGGGCTTTTTCTACCTCACTGCTTGTACTCTTTCCTGGTGGCCTGCAAGTGAGTGTGCTTTTTGTTTGGACGCTAGATGGACCATTGCCATGATCAGCTTGTCCGGTCTTCTGCTCTCTATTTTGTATCCTTGTCTTTGCTCCATTACCTCACTGCAGCAACCTCACCGGCTTCCTTGAAAGATAATCTCCCTCCTTCTGGTTTAAGGGGACAGAAGATTGTTTATTACAGTTTGTGATAAGGAAGCTTATCAGAGCCCAGAGAATAGTGACAAAGGAAAGGAATTTACCCTAATCAAGGGACCTGTTTTGTCAGGTCAGAGGAATAAAACTGCATGTTTTCCTAAAAGACAGGTTATTCCAGGTTGCAATGGCCTGCAGAAAGCCCCTAGTGGAGATGAGGAGAAGAAGTATAAGCCCAGAGTGAGAAACCCTTACGTCACTCCTAATTACTCAGCTGCCAGGAGGGAGTTTGACCATCAACACCTGAGGAGTGAAAGGGAGAGGTTGGAAACTGGGAACTTTAAAACTAGAACAGAATATTCAGAAAGGGAGGAAAAGGAGAAGAGGGAGAAGGAGAGAGGAGAGAGGAGCTCAGAGAGATTTGTGTTCTTGGAGAGATTCCTGTGAGAAGCCAGCTTCAAGGGATTGGAGAAATCCAGGGGTTTGGAGAACTTCAGCTAGGAGCACTAAAACAGCCAGTAAGAGGACAGAAGCAGCTGAAGGGAGAAGGAACACAAATACCTTTTGGAAAAGGTATGGAGCCGATGCCCTGAAGTCCAGAAATACAGACTGGTGGACAGGTCATAAAAGCTCAAAGGCATACTGGCCAGAGTATCTAAGAGGACAGCCTGATGCCAGCTTTAATTCAGGTATGAACTTTGGATGTTTGTCTAACCTAGAGCAATGCAAAGTGCTTAGAAACAGTTCCTGTCCTAATGGAGGTCAGTCAGTAAAACCCTCTGAGCCAGACCCTGATATAGAACCCATGCAGATAGAAGAACATGATATAATTCCAGAGGAAGACGATTTTTTCATGGACTGTTCTTTATGCAAAGTTGCTAGCACAAAGAAATCCTGAAAGTGGATCAAACATAAAAGGAAATGTTCTAGTAACTGGTACACCAGAAAGTTTGTGTTAAAAGAGAGAAAGTTTTGGGAGAAGTGAAATACTTGTGCAGAGAAGGTGAAAGTTGTTGATTGAAGCTTGTTACCCAGCTGATATCAAAGCAGAGCACAGCTTAGGCTGTGCACACGTTGGATATAAAAAGTTCTTTGAATGTGAAAAAGAAAAGCTGTTTTGTGAAGAAGCTTTTACTTTTGATTTGCTCTATACCAGCACTGCTGAGCAGGTTTGTCAGCAGTGGCTGAGAGAAAGACTTTCCATTGTTTAATGGACTTTACAAGTTACTTGCATAAGCTTTCAGTTGTATTGTTATTTTGAATATAAATCCTGGAGAAGACATCCTAAGGTGTTACCAAGTGAATCTGTGTGCATCTTGATTTACCTCATAAATAAATTCTGTCATTGCCTTAACACTCGAGCCAACTACCATAGTCTTCATTTACCTCAAAGGCAAGCACCGCATGACTGGACTACCATTACCATAATCCTTTGCAAGATAGTCAGTCTGGAACATTGCCAAAGTGGTGAATCCTATATAACAAGCACGCCCCTCCATACATATGTAAGGGCTATGGGCGTGACAAGTTGTCTTGGATAGGAACTACATTGCTTGTTTTCAGAATCACTGGACTTGATGCCATTGTAAAATTTGTCCAAAAAAACCCCAATGTTCACTATTAGTCCATAATGATAGAACATTTTTGGAACTGAAAGGAGAAAAGTGAAATGGAGGAGTAGCTTTCTGACTAGAGCAGCAGCCTGGGAGCTGAAAAGACCAGGATTTAAATTCCACTGATGATCCTTGTGTCCTTGAGCAAGTCACTTAACCCTCATTGCCTCAGGTACAAACTTAGGCTGTAAGCCCTCTAGGGATAGGGAAATACCTACTATACCCGAGTGTAACTCACATTGAACTACTACTGGAAAGGCATGAGAGATAAATAAAGATTGCAGTGAGACAGAGGACTGTCTTTCCCACCAGAACTGCCTTCAATTCAGAAACTTTGAAGATAAGCTTGGATATTTGTGCTGAAAGAAGGGCATGAGTTTGAGATATGAGGTACACTTGAGCCTTGCCGGTGGGAAATTTATCGGGGGGGGGGAGGGGGAATATGCAGCAGCAGCAGCTAGTGCTTGTAAAGTGCACAGCCATCGCCTTTGAAGACTAACCCTGGATATATGCAATGCCAGGGCCATATCCAGCCACCGGCATTGAATATCTGGGGTAGCCGCAAAACGCAAAAGCTAACTGGGCAGCGAACATATTGAGACGCCATGTAAATGCCTTTGGATATCCCCCCAGCGAGTGCTAGAGGAGACTGGGGGACTTTGCCATGTGTGAGCATAAGGATTGTTTTAGGGAAAGGAAGTCACTTGGCCAACATTACGTCAAGGTGGGGAGTGGGAACACTTTTGAATGTTTCTATCTTTCTCTCTTAATTCTTTCTCTGGTACAGAGGGGGAGTTTTTTCTTTCTGGAAAGCAGACTGGTGCTATAACTGTGGGGAATTTCGAGGGAGTCCTAACTTTGATCTTAAGGAGAGTTAGTGGAAGGGGAAGTAGAAGGGAGGAAGTTGCTGGTAGTGAGTTATGACCTAGATTGGCCACTGTTGGAAACAGGATACTGGGCTCGATGGACCTTGGTCTGACCCAGTATGGCATATCTTATGTTCTTATGTTCTTATTTATTTAACATGCTTTTATATACCACTCTTTCCCAGAATCAGGGGTGGTTTACAGTAAACATCAAAGGAACTTTACATTGAAACGTCTATAACTTATGTACATTTAGCTTATGAAAACTATACTACAATAACTAAATACATCATGTCAGGAGTTGTAGCTACATGGGGAAAAACAAGGTGTAATATTTGCCAGTGATTCGGTCTTCTCTTCAGCAGATGTTAAACTGCATGAGAAAAATGCAACTGACTTTCCTAGGGTTTATTCAAAAGGAAGGGAGTCATTTTAAAAGCTTTATTCATGATTCCCATGTCTGAAAATGCCCATTCAGAAGTGGAAATCACATGGATATCCCCAGAGCCACTTTAGAAAGACCCGCATTTAATCATGTCCAGCGTGATCACGTCCAGATCACACCGAGGCAAGGCGGAGGCGTACCTGAGGCAATCCTACAAATATAAATGTGTGTGCCTGATTTTACAATGGCACTGCCCATTTGGGTTTGCCAGTGGACACATCCAAGCCTATACCTGCTCCCAGGCAGAAATAGGCACCAAAAAATACTCATTTTAGCATTCTAATCCCTGTCAAAAAAACTGTAGGTAAATAAAGAGACCCTTTTCCAGGTTGCTGTGCCATTGCATGTTTCCGCTTGCAAAATGTCAGGCCAAGACATGTATGCGGCATCAGATACATTCCCCGTTTCTGAAATACCGCTGCAGGCATGTCTGTTGTCTAGGTCACTGTTGTACATATTAGACACATGCAAGTTTCTAAAAGGAAGTAACAGCTTGCGCACTTGTCCAGCCCATTATTCGGAGCGACTCCATGTCATTATGCTTTGACAGAGATGTTTATCTTTTAAGGTGGAGACAGGTCAATTTCAAAAGGCACTTACACATGCCTATCTTCACTGCTGCCCCTCCCATGGAATTTTTGGACATACGTTGCCAGCTAGCATGGGGCCGGGACAACTCCCGTGCTAACTGTGCAATCCGCCTTAGGGTCATGAGTGAGCGCTTTAGGAGTGGAGAGTGGGCACGGTGAACTCAGAGCAGTTAGTGCTGGGTCCACACCACACATTAATTGCACCAACATGGGTTCACCTAGCACCGCCTCAATAGGTGATTAAGTGCACTCGTGCTAATGTGGTCCACATTAGAGGAAAGTGCTCTGTGTTAGCTGCCAGGAAAGTGCTTTCAACACCCCCAACATTTAATATGGTGGTGTTGCACCTAACACAACATAGTTTCAGTGGTTTTGACATGTTAGGTGCAATATCCTAGCACCTTTTCTTAAAAGATCCCCTTAATTTACATAATCTACCAAATTACCTTAATTGCTGAGCTAATTTTGGAAGATATTGCTATTTAATGATTCTATTTCTATCTTTGGTTTGCTTTGGTAAATATCTATATTGTTTTCTCTTTGTGAGCCCTTTCTTGTTTATGAGAGTAAAAGAAAAGGTTTGGTTCCAGTAATTTTCTGTCTGCTTTTATTCTGAACATAGTACATTACATCACAGAGCTCAGTACCCACTATTTCATTTTAGTATTTGATGGTAGATAAAGACCAGTATGGTCCATCTAGTCTGCCGAGTAAGGTGGCTAGAGTAGGTGTACCTGCCACTCTGTGCAGATCACCCCCTTCTAAACCTTTGTTTAGGGTTGTATCCGCCTCACCATGCAGGTTACCCCTCTCTATTTGTTGAGGTATAAGAAATACTTAAGTTCATCTTGATTTTATCCTCTTGCTATGAAGGGATCCACTGTGTTTGTCCCATGCCATTTTGAATTTCGTCACTGTATTTGCCCCCTTCCACCTCCATCAGGAGAGAATTCCAAGCATCCACCATGTTTTCAGTGCAAAAGTATTTCCTGATGTTACTTTTAAGTTTACATCCTTGCAACTTCATTTTATGCCCTCTGGTTTTACAGCTTCCCCTTCTTTCAAAAAGGTTTATGTGTACATTAATACCCTTTAAGTTTTGAAATGCCTGTATCATATCTCCCCCGCCCCTCCTCTCTAGGATATACATATTTAGGTCTTGAAGTCTCTTCTCATACATTTTCTGGTGCAGACTCCAAATCATTTTGGTAGCCTTCCTCTGAACCGTTTCAAGTGTTTTTATATCTTTTGTGAGATAGGGTCTCCAAAACTGAACATAATACTACAAGTGAGGCCTCACCAGCGACTTCTACAGGGGCACTGATACCTCCTCTTTTCTGCTGGTAATTCCTCTCTGTATGCAAGCCAGCATCTTTCTGGCTTTTGCCACCGCTTCGTCACATTGTTTCGCCACCTTGAGATCCTCAGAAACAATCACTCTGAGATCCTTCTCCTGGTCTGTGCTCATCAACCTCTTGCCCCCTATCGCATACAATTCCCTTGGATTTCTGCATCCCAAGTGCATGACTCTGCACTTCTTCACATTAAATCTTAACTGCCAAGCATTATTTATTTTTTATTTTATTTATTTGGTTTTATACTGCACTATTCATGATCAGCATGGTTTACAATAGAACAACTTATTACATGGAACACTTTATATTGAACATGCAAACAAGATATAATACAATTAACAAATTTACATTAACAGTAACAAGAATGGTGAACTATTTACAGTATAACAGAATTTACAGTACTATACTATTTACAGTATAACCAAAATTTAGAGTATGATGTTGACAGACTGGGCTTTATGTTACGTGATCAAAAGCAAGATGGAATAGGTGAGTTTTGATTGCTTTGTGAAAGGTGGCCAGATCTGAAATTAGCCTCCTGAAGGTGTCTTGGGGCTTGTCTCCTATAGGTTTTAAGCCACTGCAGTGCAGAAAAGGCAGCCCTGGGTTACATAAATATAAAGAGATGTGATTGAAAAGAATGAGAGGTATGAAGTGATGATGGATGGAAGAGAAGAGACATGAAAGGTAAATGCTATCAGGTGGAGGGCAATGGAGAGCTGGAGACAGAAGAGTCATAGAAGGAAAAAGAAGAGTGAGATGTAGGAGATGAAATTTAATGTGGACAAGTTCAAAGTTATGCACCTAGGGAAGAACAACCCAAACTATGGTTACACAATAGAAGGTTCCACATTAGGAACCACCACCCAGGAAAAAGAGTTAGGCGTCATTGTGGATAATATGTTAAAACCCTCGGCCCAGTGTGCAGCGGCAGCCAAGAGAGCAAATAGAATGCTAGGTATCATAAGGAAAGGAATGGAAAATAAAACAAAAGATATTATAATGCCTCTATACCGTTCCATGGTGAGACCGCAACTTGAATATTGTGTGCAATTCTGGTCGCTGTATCTTAAAAAGGATATAGCGTTATTAGAAAAGGTTCAGAGAAGAGCCACCAAAATGGTAAAGGGGATGGAAGGATACTCCTATGAAGAAAGGCTAAAAAGGTTAGGGCTCTTTAACCTGGAAAAGAGACGGCTGAGGGAGATATGATAGAAGTCTATAAATTAATGAACGGAGTGGAATGGGTAAACCTAGATTGATTGTTTACGTTATCAGAATATAGAAAGACTAGGGGACATGCAATGAAGCTACAGGGTAAACTATTTAAGACTAATAAAAGAAAATATTTTTTCACTCAACGTGTAATCAAACTCTGGAATTTGTTACCGGAGGATGTAGTAAAGGCTGTTAGTGTAGCTGGGTTTAAAAAAGGTTTGGACAAGTTCCTGGAGGAAAGGTCCATAAACCATTATTAAGAAGGGACCCAGGATATCAATGCTTGACCCAGTACAAGCATTGCGGAACCTGTGTCTTTTGGGGAAACTGCTAGGTACGTATGACCTAGATTGGCCACTGTTGGAAACAGGATACTGGGCTTGATGGACCTTGGTCTGACCCAGTATGGCATATCTTATGTTCTTAGGAAAAATCCAAGGTATAAAATAAACAGGCTGATATTCAGTGGTGGCAGCTAGGCCTCTCCTAACCTTCCAAGTTTGCCGTGGATGCCAGAAGCTAATTGGGCAGCGCGGATATTCAGCTGCTGCCTGGTTAGCTTCAGCAGCAAAAGTTAGGATAGCGCCTAGCCGCTGCTTTAAGGAACCTGGATATTCAGCATCAGAGCTTATCCAGTGCCCGGCAATGAATATCCAGTCTGTTGCTATCCTGTTAGCAGCGATATTCAGCCACTACATGTATAGCACAAGCTGGATAAAGCTATAGAAGCTGATGAGGATAAAGCGGAATTGCTTAATAAATATTTCTGTTCTGTGTTCACAGATGAAGGGCTAGGAGCAGGACCTCAGACAAGACCCACAAACAGGAACAAAAGCGATGGGGATCTCAAACAATTTTCAGAAGACTGTGTTTGGGAGGAACTAGCTAAACTAAAAGTGGACAAAGCGATGGGACCGGATGGGATACATCCAAGAATACTGAAGGAAGTTGGGGACCTTCTAGCAGCTCCACTGACTGACCTTTTCAATGCTTCTTTGGAGTCGGGGGTGGTGCCAGAGGACTGGAGAGAGGCTCATGTGGTTCCTTTACACAAAAGTGGAAGTAAGGATGTGGTTGAAAACTACAGGCCGGTTAGTTTAACCTCGCTGGTGAGTAAATTATTTGAAACGCTGCTGAAAGAGAAAATAGTGAGGTTTCTGGAATCCAACTGTTTACTAGATTCAAGGCAGCATTGATTCACCAGAGGCAGGACTTGTCAGACAAATCTGATTGATTTCTTTGACTGGGTGACCAGGGAGTTGGACCGAGGGAGAGCCCTAGATGTGGTGTATTTAGATTTCAGTAAAGCCTTTGACACTGTTCCTCACAGGCGACTTATAAACAAACTGAGCACCCTAGGGATGGACAATAAAATTACTGCTTGGGTTAGAAACTGGTTGAGTGGGAGGTGACAAATGGTACAGGTAAATGGAGCTGACTCTGAGAAGAAGGAAATTACCAGTGGTGTGTCCCAGGGATCTGTCCTTGGTCCGATTCTTTTTAACATCTTTGTTAGTGATATAGTGGAAGGGCTGTCTGGTAAGGTTTGCCTCTTTGCAGATGATATCAAAATCTGCAGCAGAGTAGGCACCCAAGAAGAAGAAGATAACATGAGGAGGGATCTAGTTAAGCTTGAAGAATGGTCTAGAATTTGGCAGCTGAGATTTAATGCTAAAAAATGTAAGGTCATGCATTTGGGCTGCAACAATCCAAGGGAGTGGTACAGTATAGCGGATGATTAACTTCTGTTCACGAAAGAAGATCGGGACCGAGGCGTGAATGTGTCTGATGATCTCAAAGTAGCTAAACAGGTAGAAAATGCGATGCAAAAGCTATAGGGATGCTTGGGTGCATAGGGAGAGGAATGGCTAGCAGAAAAAAGGAGGTGATAGTGCCTCTGTATAAGTCTTTGGTGCGACCTCATTTGGCGTATAGTGTGCAATTCTGGAGACCGCACCTTCAAAAGGATATAAACAGGATGGAGTCGGTGCAGAGGTTGGCTACTAAAATGGTTAGTGGTCTTCATTATAAAGCATATGAGGACAGACTTAAGGATCTATAATGTATACATTAGAGGAAAGATGGGATAGAGGTGATATGATTGAGATGTTTAAATACCTCCGTGGCATAAATGTTCAGGGAGAGAGCCTTTTTCAATTGAAAGCAAGTTCTGCTATGAGGGGACATGGGATGAGGGTGAAGGGAGATAGATTCAGGAGTGATATGCGGAAATATTTCTTTTGGAAAGAGTGATGGATCCGTGGAATAGTCTCCCAGTGGAGGTGGTAGAAATGAGGACAGTATCTGAATTCAAAGAAGCATGGGACAAACACAGAGGATCTCTAAAGGAAAAAAGGGGACTGTTGTAGTTGTTGATATGGAAGGACAGACTAGATAGGCCATGTGGTCTTTTTCTGCCGTCATGTTTCTATGTTTCTATCAGGACATATATGTAACCGTGTTAGTGCCGTTGAATATCCTGCTTAGAGGCAGTAACACAGTTTACAGGTCTGCTTTGAATATCGGACCCATCATCTCCACCCCTGACCTACTGATGTCAGGAATGCCAGCCATTACCCTAATGAAAGTAGACACATCCCTGGCCATACTTTTGACTGGGTAAGGAATGGGTGATTTTCTGTGACATTTTCCCTCTCTGTGACTTTATTTTCAATTTATTGATTTGAATGTGTCAGTTTTTAGAATTTACATCCATTATCTTTATATTTTGCATAATATGTGGGGAATGTACCACTGTTTTGATTTCTCTTTTGGTTTGCCTGTTTGCTGTCACAGGATGGATGGGGTGGGCCAGGGTAATGAATCCTCTTCTCAAACCTGGAACTACTAAGGTATCCTTTACCCCTTCCCCCTCAGCTCACACTTCGGATAAGTCAGTGTCTCGGATTTGCCCTCAAAACATCTGGTATCCTTATGCTCACTGCTTCCTTCCTCTATTCTTCACTGCCATGCTGGGCAACTCTGGACCAGGATATGGGCCAACATGCCCAAATCTCTGCAACACTGCAGCCTCTCCTGGGTACATTGCAAAAGAAAGGAAAGAGGAGACGGAGCCACATTGGTGCAGGGACTATGAACACACAGCAGCTCACAGTCTGTATTTTAAGCACTTCACACAACTGCCTAGTGAACCTTTGAGGATCTAAACAAGCGTGTTAGCAGTAGAAGGCCTAGCTGGGACTGGGGGAGGGGCACATTGTCAGTATTGGTAGTGGCCTGGCAGGAGGCATCAGCAGAAGGGAGGGTCCTGTGTTGCAGGGGTGTCCATAGAAAAAGAGGAACCTTTTATAGCTCTTCCCATGTCTTCTGAGGTGGATTCCCCCCTGCTCTGGGGACTTTTTCAGATATTTTCTTTGGGGATCTTCAATTTGGATTTCTGCCGCTGCTGAACACCATTACTTGGGGGCAAGGGAGGAGTGAGGGAGACATCAGCAGCACTGGTGTTGACTGAAGAAGAGTAAACCAAATTTTGAAGCCACCCAGAGCAGGCAGGAACCTTCCTCTGGTGCTGGCTACTACTTTTGAATAAACTCATATATATACAACACCCTCCCTGCTGTAAAAGATCTTTTGTCAGACTGCATTTATATGAATCTCCTCAATGAAATTCACTTTACAAACATAGTCCATTTTACTTTATTTAAATATGTATGTTTTCTTTAATGTGCCTTCAAGGCAATGCTGGCTCCTGGCAACCCAGAAACTCCTGGGCTTTCTTAGCAGTGTGACTGAAGGTAGATTGCCAGGCCTTTTGTCCCAGGCAATGGAGAGTTAAGTGATCTACACAAGGCGAGTTAGTGGGAATCAAACGCCAGTAGCTTGGTTATCAAGCCAGTGCTCTAACCATTAGGCTACTCTTCCACTACATTTTTTAAATATATATGGAAGGTATCAGAATTAGTTGAAAAAAATCAATCAATGGATTAATAGTTCTGACCCATTTGGTCAATATACTTTATGTCGGTTGATATACTTTACATTGGTCTCACCAAGCAACAACTTAAGAGCCGATTGGGGGAACACTGATCTAAATTAAACACTAAGACTGTGTCAGTTCCTATGATGCAACACCACTTGGCCATACCTTTTCACAGTTAAGGTGGTGTGTAATTGACCACATCCCCCACTGTTGCGAACAGGTAACAGAAAAAATCCTTAACAGAAAGGAACAAATGTGGATATTCAAATGGAAAACTCTTTACCTTGGAGATCTTAACTTGGAGGTAGAACAGGACTTCTTAATTTGATAAGATTCAGGTGATTGGTATATGACTTTATGCAGTGCCATAAAGCAGCTCAGTCAGATGTGTGATAAAATCAAAATGGAAGCCATGTGAAACATGGAAGGAAGGTCAGTGTCTTTCTTGCACTCAGAAGAAAATGGTATGGTAGAAAACTGTGGATAAGCTAAGCAAAATAATTTTCTTGACTGCCCTGATGAAAAACGTTTTATAAAGAGTTTGAAACAAAGTACTAAGTCAGCAGGTGTTATGATATGTGGTATACTGAGCAAATGGGTCTGAGCTATTAAACCATTTGTTGACTTTTTCAACTGATTTTAATACCTTCATATATATTTAAATAAAGTAAAATGGACAATGTTTCAAAAGTGAATTTCAGTGAGGAGACTTAAGTAAATTCTGCCTGATAGGAAATTCTTTATAGCAGGGAGGGTGTTGTTTATATATGAGGATACTACTTTTGAATAGACAGGGCCCAATAGCCAAAAGGGTTTATCCAATTAACAGGACCTACTAATCGGATAAACCCCTCAGAGAAGGACATTCAGAGGCACTAACCGATATCCTCTCTAATCACCATGGCACTGGCTGGAGAGTGCTGGAACGGTCCATGAACGGGACAGGGATTGGCCCAGCACATATCTGTGTGGAGATCATTAATTTCCTGTGTTTTTATTTCACTAGAACCTCATAAAGCTATCTCTACCAGAGAAGGTCTAGCTAACCTCTCTGTAATCTGCCCATTTCTAGTACAGACGGGAGCTTTCTAGCCTCTGACTCATCCAGCAGATCTCGGCGAAGAAAGGCTGGGAGAGACATTGATGTATGTGAGCAGGGAAGAGGAGAGTAATTTTGGAGGGAAACTGCAATGGCTATAAAACCCCAGTGCTGATTGAAATCTGGGTCTTTGGGTCCACTGCTACTGCACCACAGAGACGGCGTAGAAGTCAGTCCTAAGGGGGTGGGGGTCTTTGGCTCCACAACCATATTTCCAGAGCATGGTGTCTCTGGCATTCGGCTGAGCACCTAGGAGAGGAAGAAGGGGTACAACCTGGTGCTCAATTACAGGAACACTAGGGAGTTGCTCCATATCTGCCCACGAACTTCTGAGGAGGGTTGTTCAAGGCCACTTGCCAAGGCGCCACAGAGGCCTCATCAGGAGCTACTGGGCAGAACAGCCAGGAGCTGCATCCATGGAGATGTAGGAGAGCCACGAGAAGCTGTATACTGCAGTTCTCCCTAAACCAAAAGGATCCTAGTTGCTAAATCACTGGACAAAGAGAAGGATCAAATGGGAACTTCGGTTTCTAATTGATAGGAGCTCAAAGACCTGTACTGGAATAAGAAGTCAAGAGCAGGGCCAGACCCAGAGTTGGTTCAAAGTGTTCAGGCCCTAGACCAGTGGTTCCCAACCCAGTCCTTGTGTACCTTCAGGCCAGTCAGGTTTTCAGGGTATCCACAATGAATATGCACGAAAGAGATTTGCATGCACTGCTTCCATTGTATGCAGATCTATTTCATGCATTTTCACTGTGGATATCCTGTAAACCCGACAGGTCTGGGGGCACCAGACTGGGTTGGGAACCACTGGCCTAGACAAGCCTTACATTTTACCCCCCCCCCCCCCGCCCCCCCCCCCCGATGTCAAAATCTATTGCTGAACTTTCAATGACCTGATCTTTGCTGCCCTCCAGAACTCGCCACCCTAGGCGACAGCCTAGTTTGCCTCATTGCCCCAGACCTGGTCAAGAAGCTATAAGTGATTTGTTGACTTTTCTGTTTGCTACATGTTAACAAGTGACACTTTTTGAAATTGAGGATTTGTTGTGAGCAAAGTGAAGCTTTCAATCCGCTAACTGGAGTAGTGGCTGCATAAAGTTAGGCCACAAAAAAAGCTGTCCTAGCTTTATGAGGTTTTGCTATCCAGACAGCAACTGCACATCACCACTATCTGAATAGCGACGGTGGTTGTACTGAACCCAGATATTCGGACACTGGAATATATACAGATTTCAGTGCGGAATATCCAGTTTCAATTTTAAACACTGCCGCTGATGCATAAAAAAATGCCGACTGCAAAGTTTTTAAATGTTGACCCCACAATTTTCAAAAGCAAAGGTTTAGGGGGCTGCCCTCCAAAGCTAGCTAGCTATACCTCTTGAAAATTCCCCCCATACAGTATATATTCAATTAGCCCAATAGAAAGTTTTCATGTACAACTTGTTTGTTGACCTTAATTTCTATGTAGCCCAACTTGCCAATCAGACTACTTTATTAAGAAACAAAAGTCGCAGCACTGATCTGTGTCATCCTAGCTGCTTGTATTACACACCTTGCTCAGCAAGCTAGCATTTCCTGAAGTGTGGATGGCTTGAATGTACTAATTTCCTTATTGAAACATTCCTTATTATCGAAGCTCAGTTCCCCTCAGTACTTTCCTGTAACTCCATTTGGCAAAACCCCAGAAGGAGATGACCCATTTTGACTCACAAGTCTATTCGGAATATGACAGACTTTGATGGAGGCTAAATGATACAATTATTTAAACACACAAGCTGTGCAGTGCGCATTTCATTGCATGCTTTGAAAAGGGCACATTTACAGATCCATGAAGTTGTCTGTCTCAAAGTCAACTAATTGTAAAGCCAAAGCTGTTCTTTCATCTATGTAAAACTAGAATATTTCACATTAACCTTTTAAGATGGAACCCCCAGGCTACATGCAGAATTTCTTTTTTATCAAATCTTTTACTGCTTACACAGAAAAGTATAAAGGCAAAATATCTATACAGAGTACAGCGTCACATGGAGGATGATAAATACAAACATAGTCAACATAACATCAATTTTCAAAATACCATTTGCCCTTTTTTCTTCACACCATTTTCAATCCAGAAACTAAGATTCAACTTCAGTTAAAGCAAGCATTGTGTTGCATATAACTCAGTGCAACTAATATTTCATGTATATAATCCAACCCTGTTATTTAATTGACCCCTCATGTATATAGTTCAACCCTATTATCCAAGTTGATATTCCTGTTCTATGTAAAACCAAACAGTTTGTGTTTAGGTTGTTTTTGTTATACTGTAAACCGCGCTGATACCGAATAGTGCGGTATATAAGCAACTGTAATAAATAAATAAATAAAACTACAGTTAAATCAGAGAGAGATCCATTTATGTCCAGTAACAATCTTGCGGAGCCCTGAGATTTCTTCTTACCTTGTTGAGGCCTATTAGTGGTTTCTTTTTTTTTTAATCTCTTTATTGAGAAGTCCACAGAGGTTCAAGTTACATGCAACCACAATCCTGCCTATGTGAGGCTAACAGGTCTATCATAGCTTATCACTTACGGTTACAATCATGGCTGCAACACCTATACCCTTTATTCCCATGTACAATATCCCGATGACTGGGTGGTGTCCATGTGCCAATCCTCTGCAGGCTTCCTATTTTTCAATTCCTCTTCCCTCCCTCCTCCTCCTCCCCCTCCCCCCCCCCCCCCACGAGCAGTCCCCACCCCCCTAGCCCCTAGCCCCTAGCCAGGTGTTGGCATATTAAGATATTAATGTAGTAGTGCAGTGGGGCATGAAGGAATTAAGAAATGGCAGCCGTGACTGAGTGCCGTAGACCCTTGTATCTAAGGTTTTCTTTAGACATCCTCAGTTCTCTCTCCCGCCATTTCTGTCGTGTTGTGCTCCCACTGTGACACCTCTGGTGCTTGGGATTCAGTTCAGCAAGCCAAGATGGTTTTCTTAGCTATCAGCAAGGCTAGTTCAACAAACGTCTGCTCTACTACTCTTACATTCCCCTGTCTCAAAGGCTGGGTATCCCCCAACAGAAGGGCAGCGTACGTCCACACCACCTTCCTGCCTATCACTCTCTGTACTGTATATGTTCTTGTACCGCCCCCCAAAACATCCTTGCACTCCAGAAAGATGGGTATCAATGTCCCTATCCACTCCTGGCAATGCACAGAGTTCGGGTCATCCCTGAACTTCATCTTCGCCCCCTTTTCTCCTGTGAGGTAGGCCCTATGTAAAATTTTAAACTGTGTATCCTGTAATGAGATGTTTGATGTGACTGCAAAAATATGCTGAAGCCCCTCTCGCAGGGTGGCTCCTTCCACCGAGTCTACAAGCTCTGCCTCAAAGGTTCTCGCCAGGTAATCTTCCCACCCCCCTGCCTTTGCTCCCTCCCCATCCTATACCTATTAGTGGTTTCAATCAAGTTTTTTTTCCCTATTTCTGAAAATGGCATCGTTTTGATTTTGTTTTAGTAATTTTTGGCATGACACTGAAGAAGTCTCCTCCATGTAATCAGAAGATGTCCACAATAGATCTCCATGAGGTATCTCTGTGTGCATCATGCTGGCTGTGACCAACATTCCCGCGAAGCTGCAACTCCCCCTGTCTCCCTCCTCTTACAGCCAACATACACACAAAGTTGTGCAACACCTGTCAAAAGACATTTTCCACCACATGAAGGCAAGAAGAAGATTGTTTGGGTAAGATTTTCTTTTTAGAGTCACCAAACGGAGCGGAAGCATGCCATGGACCAGACACACACACACAAAGAGATATATTGCAAAAAGCTTTATTACGACCCAACGTGGCCATGTTTCGGCAGTTGGGTAAATGACGGCAGATAAAGACCAGTATGGTCCATCTAGTCTGCCCAGTAAGATGGCAAGAGTAGTGCACCTGCTGCTCAGTGCAGGCCACCCCTCCCCATTTCTTTGTTTTAGGAGTGAACCCACCGCTCTGCGTTGGACACCCCTGTATGTTGAGAAATTAGATAGTTAAGTTTATTTTCATTTTATCCTGTTGCTGTAAAGGGATCCACTGTGTCTGTCCCATGCCATTTTGAATTTGTCACTGTATTTGCCCCCACCACTTTCATCGGGAGGGCATTCCAAGCATCCACCACCCTTTCAGTGAAAAAGTATTTCCTGACATTGCCTTTCAATTTACTCCCTTGCAGCTTCATGTTATGCCCTCTAGTTCTACAGCTTCCCCGTCTTTGGAAGAGGTTTGTTTTTGTTCATTATTTCTCTTTAAGTATTTAAAGGTCTGAATCATATCTCCCCTGTCCCTCCTCTCCTCCAGAGTGTACATATTTAGGTCTTCTCATAAGGCTTCTGACGCAGGCTCCAAATCATTTTGGTCGCCTTCCTCTGAACAGTTTCCAGTCTTTTTACATCCTTTACAAGATATGATCTCCAAAACTGAACACAGTAGTCCAAGTGAGGTCTCACCACTGACTTATACAGTGGCATTAATACTTCTTCCTTTCTGCTGGTAATTCCTCTTTGTATGCAAATCAACATCCTCCTAGCTTTTGCCACTGCCTTTTCGCACTGTTTTGCCACCTTGAGATCCTCAGAAATAATCACACCAAGGTCCTTCTCCTGGTCCGTGCACACTAACCTCTCGCCCCCTATCGTGTACATTTCCCCTGGATTTCTGCTTCCCAAGTGCATGACACTGCACTTCTTCACATTAAATCTTAACTGCCAAGCATTCGACCATTCTTCCAGCTTTTGTAGATCTTTCCTCATGTTATCCATTCCCTCAGGGGAGTCCACTCTGTTGCAAATTTTCGTGTCATCTGCAAAAAGACAGACTTTTCCATGCAGTCCTTCAGCAATATCACTCACAAATATATTGAAGAGTGGATAATTATATCAAGGTGTACTTGGAAATTTCACTTAATCAAGTCTGTGGCACCCAACATATTGGGGAAATAGTTCGGTATCTTTTTGCCATGTTTTCTTGGTCTCCAACTGCATTTCTTGGTACTTGAAGATCTTCTCCCTCAGCACGATTCACAGAGTAGTCGCTTGGGACTGGCACCTCAATCAATGCCTTCTGGTGTTCTCATTAATCACTTTAGGCATTATTTTAGAAGTCCTATTTGCTTTGAACATCTGGGTCATGCCTAAGGTTATACCTGTTCCAGCAGAGCAATCTGATCTACTTCAAGCAATAAAGATAAAAATATTTCTAGGATAAAACTGTAGAATTTAGAACCTATATAGGGTAACTTTAAACAACTTGCAGACCTCCTTGTAAATCCTCAGTTCTTCGTAGGTCTGGACAGAAGGAATGTTTTTTAAGCACAAAGAAAAAAAACACAGACGCTTATTTGTTAAAATCTTAGGCTTAGACAGGGGGAAGTGGCTAATTCCAAGATGGCGACAGAGCAGTGCTGAGCCGAAAATGCCTAAATGGAAAGGCAAGCAGAAGGTTTTTCCCACAGAGCCTCCACTTGCTAGTGTGGGACCCATGGATCGGTTTGTTTGGCTAACCGAGCAACAAGTTGGGGAGATACGAGCGGGCTTGGTTTTGCCGGCTGAGGAGATTCCGGCACTTCCAGCCCTTGATGTGTCTCTCTCCCCTGATGGGCGTGCTCCTCCTCCAGCCCTGAGCCTTCCAGCGACTCCTCCTGTGGGCGGAGTCAAGTCTTTCTCTGAAGTGGTGGGAGCGGTAGCTCACAAACGGGGCCTGCTTGAAATGGTCTCTGGTGAGCAGTCAATTACAGCAGGAGCTGCAGGCTCGGCGGTGTTTCCAACTTCGGTGGCAGCAGTTTCCACCCAAGGATTGAGTGGGTCTGGGGAAGGGAAAGTTCCACTTCTTTCAACGATAGCGTTTGAGTCGCCGTTGGGCTTCATTTTGCTGCGTCCAGCTGTGATCTCTCTGGAGAGCATTTGGGAGGCGATTTCTCAGCTTTCCACTGTTGTAAGTCAGCAGTTGGCTTTGTCTACCTCTCGGGTGGATAAGCTTGAAGATTCCTGCTCCAAACCTAAGTCTGATGTGGTGGATATTAAAGGGAAAGCAGATATTGTAGACCAGAAACTGTTGCGGGTTTCTTAAGTATCGGAGTCCTTAGTAAAGGATAATATGGCTATAAGGTTGAAGCTAGAATCATTAGAAAATGCTACCAGGTCTTCCAATATCCGTTTGCTTAATTTTCCTATAGTTCCTGTGATTGCTGCTTTGGAACTGTTTAAGAAGTTCTTCAAGAAGCATTGTTGGTGCCATATGCTTTAATTCCTCCAGTATCTAAAGTATACTTTTGCCATCGGGTAAGAAAGTGGGGGGGAAGGTAGTTGGATCGTTGGATATGGATTTCCTGGATGTATCAGCTTTGCTTCAAACTCCTAAGGACGATGAATTAGCTGTTTCCACCATGTTAGTTACTTTCGCGTTACCATCGGAAAGAGATTGGATTCTCAAGCTATATTTCAAAAAGCGTGCCAACTTGTTTATGGGTAAGAGAATTTCGATCTTCCCAGATGTGGCCAGAGAGACTCAAAAAAGACGCAAATCTTTCTTACTGTTTCATCCTGGGGTGACTCAGATGGGGGCTTCTTTTGTACTTCGTTTTCCATGTAAATGTATAATTGTACTTCAGTCCCACAAATATGTTTTCTTTTAGCCTGAGGACCTGTCTTCCTTTATCAATACCCATACTGTTTACATCTTCTCCTTCTTGAGTGGTTCCCCATTATTATGGAGTAGAATGCTTGGTTCTCTGCCCTCTCTTGGTTTTTTGGTTTAACTTTTCTTTTTTTAAAATCATACCGGGGAGTTCGTCCTCTGTATGTCTGTTATGCTGCTCTCCCCTTTCATGAGGACTATTGATACTCTTGTATTATGTTCTTGATTTGTTTTCTTATATTGTTATTGAGACAGGTGTATCTTTACTGTACAAGTGTGTTGCTTGATTATTGTAAAATGCATAAATAGAAAATTTAAAAAAATTAAAAAAAAATCTTAGGCTGAAGAGGAGACAGATAGAGAGAGCTAAATGTGGAAATTCTGTGTGTTTCACTTGATATTTCCACTGGCCCTTTTTTTGAAGTTTTTGCATAAATCAACCCAAACAGAAATCTCTGAAGAGAAATGGCTCCTTTTGTCCTGTATCAGTCTTGTCTCTCTTAGACTAGTAATTGGATAAATTCCAAAGTGACACCTTCACAGACTCTCTAGCACCCTTTCAGAGCAAATGGATAACATAGTTTCACATTCTTGGTTTAAGATAACCTGCTTTCTCCTTAAAGGGTAGTGTGAACATAATTTATAATATTACTAATACAATCTTATACTATCCATCTATAACTAAAGAAATCATTCAGAGGCAAACCGGGAAGCGGCAATATTGCACCGCTGCCTAGTTAGCTTCTACGGGTAAAGAGAGGCCATCTTTTGCAGCACCTATCTTTACCCGTAAAAGCTAACCGGGCAGCGGTGCAATATTGCCACTTCCCGGTTAGACTCCGTGGCTTCTGGGCATGTGCGGTGACATCGGATATTCAGTGCTGGGACCGCATATGACCTTGGCATTGAATATCTGGGGTTAGAGGACGGTGGCGACAGCTAGGCGCTGTACTTGTGCCTCAATATTGGGCCCATTGTCTGTCTGTCTTTCAGATAATGAATGAACGTATACTTTTTCAATGGCCAAATGTGCTAGAATTTAAGGTGCAGCCTTTGTTAGTGATTACTTGGAAAACCCCATTGTAATTCTGAAAGAAAAATATTCACAGAGCTATCGTACCTGATAAGGAGCTATTCAGGTATGTGAGAACCATCGGTTAAAGGCTTTGTGACTCATTAGAAATTATGATTTCTAAAATGAACTCTTCTCGGGTCCTATACAAATTCAGGCTAAAAACCCAGCTTTTTGAGGAGGCTTTTGGATCCTGACCCTTTACTCTCCTCTTTATCACCTATGTGTGTTTAAAGCATCTCTAGTCTCCTGTTTATGCCTAGTTTATAAGCTCTACCGAGAAGGGACTGTCTCGCATGTACAGTGCTGTGTACGTCTTGTAACCCTAAACAAATGCTAAGTAGTAATAGTAGTGGTAGAACTAAGAGCTTAATAATCAATATTGAAAATAACAAGCCATAGCAATAGTTTGTTTATTTCCAGAGCTTCAGGAATTGTTTCAAAACCTGCATTAAATAATGGGTGCCTAATAGAGCCAAAAGCACGCTGAAAAGCACATCTAAAAATACTTCAAACCAGGAGAAGGACTTTGGTGTGATTATTTCTGAGGATCTCAAGGTGGCAAAACAGTGCAACAAGGCAGTGGCAAAAGTCAGGAGGATGTTGGGTTGCATACAAAGAGGAATTACCAGCAGAAAGGAAGAGGTACTAATGCAACTGTATAAGTCACTGGTGAGGCCTCACTTGGAATACTGTGTTCAGTTTTGGAGATCATATCTCACAAAGGATATAAAAAGACTGGAAACTGTTCAGAGGAAGGCGACCAAAATAATTTGGAGCCTGTGTCAGAAGCCTTATGAGAAGAGACTTGAAGACCTAAATATGTACACTCTGGAGGAGAGGAGGGACAGGGGAGATATGATTCAGACCTTTAAAAACGTAAAGAGAAATAATGAATAAACAAACATCTTCCAAAGACGGGAAAGCTGTAAAACTAGAGGGCATAACAGGAAGCTGCAAGGGGGTAAATTGAAAGGCAATGTCAGGAAATACTTTTTCACTGAAAGGGTGGTGGATGCTTGGAATGCCCTCCCGATGGAAGTGGTGGGGGCAAATACAGTGACAGAATTCAAAATGGCATGGGACAGACACAGTGGATCCCTGTATAGCAACAGGATAAAATCAAAATTAAATTTAACTATCTAATTTCTGAACAAACAGGGGTGCCCTACACGGAGCGGTGGGTTCACCCCTAAACAAAGACATGGGGAGGGGTGACCTGCACAGAGCAGCAGGTGCACCTACTCTTGCCACCTTGCTGGGCAGACTGGATGGACCATGCTGGTCTTTATCTGCCGTCATTTACTATATTACTATAAATAAAACTTCTGTTTAAACATAAACATTAAGGGGGTTATTTTAGAAGCCGTAGTTGTGCATTTGACATCTGAAAATGGACATGGAGATGTCTAAAACACAGTGACATCCCCAGAGTCATTTTAGAAGCCGGTTCTTTGGATATCACCAGCATGAAGACATCCAAGTCAGAACGGGGGCATAATGTAGGTGCAGCCGGTGCACTCCCAAGAACTTGGACATTCTCACCTGATCTCAGAAATGTCCTGGACGTCCTGAGCCACATCCAAGGTTCTACCTACTCACAATGTCTTATCTAGCCCTGTGCAAGCGGTACAGGCGCACAGGGCACAAAAAAATAGGGGTGCCTTTAGGGCCAACCGCTGGCCTCCTTCCCCCCACCATGCTTCCTGCCCTTGCCCCACCGTCACTTTTCCTGTTCCCTTGGTGAAAGTGATAGTGGAAACAGCAGACCTCTTCCAATTTAAAAAAAAAAAAAATGTGGGTCTTTCCAACTCCACGCTTGCATGCTCCCTCCGTCCTCTGATGTAGAGTCGTAAAGACCCGTGGGCTTTTTTTTAAATTGGAGGTCTGCTCTGCTGCCACCAAGGGAACAGGAAAATCAGTGGCAGGGTAAGGGCAGACCAGGCAGACAGCAGGGGGGGGGGGAGGGGAAGGGAGGGAGCCAGCTGGAGATGAAGAGGTGTGGGGTAAGATGGGGAGATGACAAGTGGGGGGTGGCGCACCAGGTTTGCAAGTTGCACAGGGTGCATTTATGGCTTGGTATGACCAGGGCCGGCCCGTCCATTGAGCAAGAATGTTTTTTGCACAGGGCCCCGCGTTTCAGGGGGCCCCGCGCAAAGAACATTCTGCTTTTTTTTTTTTTAAATTACATTTTTTTAAAAAAACCTGGCTCTAGCTGCTGCCGCTGCCGCGTCCGTCGCAGCAGCGGCAGAATGGAGTGTCCCGCGGGGCCCCTTCTCCTCGTTGAGCCCTCTGCAAGGGCTTTCAGATTCGCGAAGGGAGAGTGCTCCCTCGCGTCTCTGTAAAGCCCGCAGGGGCTAATGGGAAATTTCCCATCTGCCCCTTTAGACGCGAGGGGCTGATGGGAAATTTCCCATTAGCCCCTGCGGGCTTTACAGAGACGCGAGGGAGCACTCTCCCTTCGCGAATCTGAAAGCCCTTGCAGAGGGCTCAACGAGGAGAGGGGGCCCCGCGGGACACTCCATTCTGCCGCTGCTGCGACGGACGCGGCAGTGGCAGCAGCTAGAGCCAGGTTTTTTTTTTAATTTGCCAGAAGGGAAGGGGAGGGGGGGTTAAGACTGGTAATGGGCTGGGGGGCTGATGGAGGCTGTCTGGAAATGGGGTGATGGGGGGGTAGGACTGGAAATGGGCTGGGGGGGGGTGTTAGGACTGGAAATGGGCTGGGGGGTGTTAGGACTGGAAATGGGCTAGGGGGGGCTAAGACTGCTAATGGGCTGGGGCTGATGGAGGCTGACTGGAAATGGTCTGGGGGGGTAGGACTGGAAATGGGCTGGGGGGGGTGTTAGGACTGGAAATGGGCTGGGGGCTGATGGAGGCTGTCTGGAAATGGGGTGATGGGGGGGTTAGGACTGGAAATGGGCTGGGGGTTGATGGAGGCTGACTGGAAATGGGGTGATGGGGGTTAGGACTGGAAATGGGCTGGGGGGGGTGGTTAAGACTGGTAATGGGCTGTGGGCTGATGGGGCTGTCTGGAAATAGGGTGATGGGGGGTTAGGAATGCTAATGGGCTATGGGGGGGTTAGGACTGCTAATGGGCTATGGGGGCGCTAGGACAGGAAATGGGCTGATGGGGAGGGGTTAGGACTTGAGGTGGGCTGATGTGGTTAGGACTGGTAATGGGCTGTGGGCTGACGGGGGGGGTTAGGACTGGCAATGGGCTATGGGGGGCTGACTGGAAATGGGCTGATGGGGGGGTTAGGACTGGTAATGGGTTATAGGGAGGGCTTAAACTGAAAATGGGTTGATGGGGGGCTAGGACTGGTAATGAGTTGGGGGATTGCTATGACTGGAAATGGACTGAGTGGACGGGGAGGCTTGAACTGCAAATAGCTGATGGGGAGGGAGCTTGGAATGGAAATGGGCTGTGAGGGAAGGGAGCTAGGACTGAAAATGGGCTGATGGAGCAGCTAGGATAGGACTGGAAATGGGCTGTTGGGGGGAGCTAAGATTGGAAATGGGCTGTGGTGGGGGCTTGAATTGAAATGGACTCATGGAGGGGCTAGAACTGGAAGTAGGCTCATGGGGGGGCTTGGACTGGAATTGGGCTGAGTGGAGGGGAGCTAGGATTTGACATGGGCTGATGGTGGGGCTAGGAAATGACTAGAAATGGGCTGATGGGGGGCTAGGATTGGAAATGAGCTGATGAAGGGACTCAGACTGAAAATGGATGGGGGAGCTAGGACTGGAAATGGGTTGATGGGGGGGCTAGGACTGGAAATGGGCTGATGCAGGGACTAGAAGGGAATGGATGCTGGGTGAGACTGGAACTAGAAGGGAGCTGATGTTGGGGGAGGATTAGAATGGGATGGGGCTGGGAGAGTAAAATGGAGAGGGGAAAAATATTTTGTGTGGGAGGGATGAAAAATCTACAATTGGCCGGGTATTGGGAGAGTAAGTGGGGATTGAGGATGGAAGGGTAAAATTTGTGTGGATGAAATAAGAATGAGGAAAGAGCAAAAGGAGAAAGATTAGTATGTTAAAGCAGATGTAGAGAGAGAGGATGGAAAGAAAACTAGAAGAGAGAAGAAAGGACAAATGGACAGCAGACGATGGAGAGTTAGCAGAAAACATGAAGAAACCAGAAGAAAGTGGCTGGAGCAATTGCAACTGAAAAAAAATGCACAAAAGGTAGAAAGATATCTCTTTATTTTGAATTTATTAACTGGAATATGAAAGCTCTGGGAAATGTGCATCATTAACGTCTGCGCTTTGTTTGGTACAAGAGGAAATTGATTTATAGTTTTATTTCTACAGTGTTGTTGTACATTCCAAGTTTGGCTTTTGGGGTTCCCAGTTTAATTATTGCCTTCCTGTTTCTAAATTGCGATTCCTTGTTTGGTGATGGTCTATGTTCTGCATGTGTAACTGAGCTGAGGTATTCTGTTTATGTAATTCCTATTTGACATTGCCACTTGTTCTCTTTCCCCAGTATTCTCTGAAATGTACTGGTTTAATATTTGCAGTGTTTCCTTTTGATAGGTAGGGTCTGGTGCTTTGTGAGTCCTGGTAATGCTGTCAGGATACAGCGGGTTTGCTATGGGTTCTAAATGGGCAGCGTTTGTAGTAGTTCCTAATGTGCCTGGCGGTTGGCACTGGATTATAGTAATGTAGAAATCTTTTAGTCTTTCTTTATCCATACACTCATTAAGAGACATGTTTACTAAAAGTTAGTGTTTGGTAACATTATGCAAATATGTATGCAAATAAGGCCACTTATGCAAATGAGGCCCCGCACCGAGTCTCCGCACATGGCCCCGCACCCCCCTTGGGCCGCCCCTGGGTATGACCCTGCCTACTCCAGGCAGGAACAGTGTTTGTTTGGTCAGGCAAGTTGAGAATGAACACTGAGGGGGAAAGAGGGCTCATGTTTGTCTTGCTATGTTGTTTGATGGCCCCTTCTGACAGCTTGCTTGAGATGATCATCCCTGCACCACACTTCCCTAAGAGCCGTTTATGTGGTAACCACTATGGATGTCCACCTCTGGTATTTTTCTGCACGTTCTGCACTGAACATCTCTGCATTGACTTAGACGTCCTTTCTAAAATGCCACAAAGTATTGAACACCTACATGCAACATGTAGAATATGATACTGCTTTTAGCTTATTCAAAATACATGAATTTGACATTTTTTAAACTATACTTTTGTAACAGCCCCAGCCCCCATTGCCCCAGGATATTATGCAGGTCCTGCAGGGATTTCATCAGAGAATAGTCTTTTCTCTAGTTCTCTCTCACTCCTTCAGTCAGCCAGCAGAGACTCTTAGCAACGGCGGAAGATTTTCCATGGAGGAAAGGAAATCCCTTCAAGGCTCTTGGTGCATAAATCGAAGTGGCTTTTGACTCAGAACTGTGTGCTCCAATTCTCTTTACTGTGGCAAAATGTCCAACGCAAACAGTAGCAAGCAGTAAAGTTCATTACAATAATTACACAGTCTTTGGTGACCCGGGTAGTGTCCCTCTGAGATATTTGTCTGTGATCCCACTTTAAATATTTATCAGTTCTGCTACTGGTAGTGGAATCCTGGATTAGGGCTGCTATGCACTTAACAGACTGCAATGTCTTTACTCCCTCCTTCCTCCTCTTTGGGATTCTATTACCTCTAATCCTTTCCTGTGTACCTTGTATGTAGTCACCCCACTGTACCTCCTCCTGTTGGCAATGCCCTCTCCTATATAGCAGGTTCCTCTGTTAGGTTTGGGTAGCAAGCCAAATCTCCAGTCTCTCTCCACACTCAGGCAAAGGGTAGGTAAAACATCTGACTAGTTCTCCAGTCTTCACAAGTAGATGATTTAAGAATCAACAGCTGATTCCACACTGGACATAAAACAAAACATAAGGTTAGGCCCTATAGAGTTGTGTTGGGGGGATCAGAAGTGGCAGGGCATGTGTGCCGAAGCACGGCCTGCCACCGACGACAAAGCAGCAGCACAAAGCTGCCCATTCATGTTGCCCACCCTAGGCGGCTGCCTAGCTTGCCTAGTGGATGGGCCAGCCCTGTGTGAATGATACTATCTGTTGGGATGGGGACAGAGGAAGGGTGTCTGAATGGGAGAGATTTGGAATATATGAGGGATGGTAATGTCATTAAGTGCATGTGAGGGTACTTTTTAGTAATAGAGTGGGATTAATGATTTTTGATTTTGAGTGTATGGCATTGGGTGCAGTCGCATGCACTCTGAGAGCAGCGGATCTCTGAGTAATATATTTTCACACCTTCTGCCTCCAAGTACGGCCACTCAATGCATATTGATCTTCCCTCATGGGCATGAGGAAATGATGTGGTAGGAAGGGGAGCTAAGGCAGAGCAATGATAGGTTTGGATGGGGATTCTACAGTAGGCAGAGCTCTGTGTTGATAGGTGTTAACAGTGTAGCTCCTTTGACTCAATTCAAGGGGAGGGGAAGACTGTAGGTGGCATGGAGGTTAGGGTTGGGCAAGTCATTTGAAAGAGGCTCTGGGGGATTTGCATAGTGGGGCAGATAATTGGGGGGTGGGGGAGGTCTTACATATCAGACCCAAGATAGCAGAAAGACAGAGGGAGAGCGGGGGAAGATGTGGATGGTGAGAGAGGGATAGGGGGAAGGGGTCAGCTAGTGAAGGGGAATATTGTCTGGGTAGGGCATTAGACCCATGGTGGAAACCCATAGTGGAGATGGGATGAGGAGGATCGGGGGATTCTAGGCTGGGAGGGTTCTCTTGTCTCCTTTGTGTTTGGCTTGTTTCAGGGTATTCAGGAGAAGGGAGTGTGCACTGTGGCTCTTCTTGGGGGGGAGGGGGTCTGCGAAGTGAGGGGAGGGGCCTTAGGCTGGGAGGGCCCTTTGATTTATAGAGTTGGGTACAGTGTGGATAAACCTTTCAATAGTGGGGTGATGGTGATGGGAAGAAACAAAGAGTGCGGTTGGTGTCCTGGAATGTATGCGGGATTGGCTCCCCTATTAAGTGACATAAGATTCTCAAAGCTCTACGTCAGGCATGTCCAACAGGTAGATCGCGATCTACCTGTAGATCGCGGAGGGGTCAGAGGTAGATCGCCAACCCCACGTGGCTCCATCTCTCCAGCAGCTCGCCCCGTCGCTAGGAGAGTGCTCGTGCCGGCAGGTTGTCTGCCGAGGGCTTGCCGCTGCCGCTGATCCTTTGCCTGTCTTTCTTTCCCTGACTGCGGGTGTATTGGGGGCACTTGTTGTTTTCGTGCCAATACTTTGAGGGTACCCCAGGGGGCCGGCGCCCGTGCCCCGCGATGAGACGCCACAGGCTCGGCGTCATACCTGGTCTCCTGCCTCTCAGAATCACCCATTCCTACCCCCGCCCCAACACCCCTTTAGAAGTGTGTGTTATATCGGGCGATTTCCATTCGCCCGGGCTTTACCTGAATACACTTACTGAATTAGTTGTGTCTTGTGCTGGTCGTTGGTCGCTTCATAGTTCGCTTTCATTAAATGTTTTCGGGCAGACACAATAAAGTGTCAAGAATTTGGTGATTTTGGCGGGTTTTTCCAATTTTGTTCTAACTTGCCTATGCCTTTGAATTGGTTCAAACCACTGTGACTTTTGCTTGCCTCTGCAATTTTATTTTGCCTAGCCTTTGCATTGATTCTGCACTGTGTGCAGAATTTATTAAATTGTGTACGGTGGTATTTGAACTTGTTTGGCGGTATTTGATTTTATCTGGTTTGCTGGACAGCTGTTTTGATTTTTTTTGATGATTGTTTGGTGGTATCTGATTATTGGTGCCAGTATGATGAACTCTTATTTTTACATTTAGAACTGCATGTGTGGTTTTGGCATCTCCAGTCCTTGTATTGCACATCATCCAGAGGTCTTCAGTTCCTGTTGATCTTTAATACTTTGGGACAGTGACAGCCATCCCAGTATAACGAATATAAGTGTTCCAAAGAAGAGCAAAACCTACCACTTTCATGATGAATGGGAAATGGACTACTTCTTCATCATGGTGAAAGACAAGTGGTGTTGTCTAATTTGTAACGCCCCAGTATCCTTGCCCAAAAAGGGTAATCTGGAACGTCATTATGAGGCTCTGCATAGCAATAAGTTTGTTGCTGATTTTCCACCCAAAAGTGAAATTCGTAAACTGAAGCTCAAAGAACTTAAATCAAAATTGGCTACTCGGCAACAGTTGATGGCGAAGCCAAGGTCACATTCGGTCAATGCAACCATAGCACCCTTCAAGGTCAGCAACCTGATCACAAAGAAATGCAAACCTTTCACTGAAGGGGAATTTGTAAAAGATGTTTTCTTGAAGCAGCTGACAATCTTTTTGAAGGATTTAAAAATAAGAAAGAGATCATAGCTGCTATTCAAGATGTACAATTGTCAAGAAACACCGTCATGCGGTGAATAGAAAAGATCTGTGGAGACACAACTGAACAATTGTTGTAGGATGTTTCAAATTGTGTTGCTTTCTCACTCCAACTGGATGAATCTACAGACATAAGAGACATAGCCCAGTTACTAGTCTTTATCCGGATGGTTTTTGAAGACTTCAGTGTTTAAAGAAGAACTACTTGGAATGATTTCTTTAAAAGGGAGAACTACCAGTCAGGAAATATTCAGTTCTTTCCATTCTTTTGTGACAAAATGTAATCTTCCATTGCATAGACTTGTTTCCATCACTACTGATGGAGCAAAAGCAATGACAGGTGAGGTTTAACGGTTTCATAGCCCTCTGTAGACAGCATGACGATGTCCCAGATTTCCTTTCTTACCACTGCATCTTTCACCAGCAAGTTATGGCAAGCAAGAGACTCAATACAAAGACTGTCATGGACATCACTTTCAAAATTGTAAATTCAGTTCGTGGAAGATCACTTCAAAGATGGCTTTTCAATCTTACTCTTGATGAAGGGGCAGCAGAAATCATTTTGCACACAGATTGTAACACGCTAGTACCCCACAGCCTGGGCATGCAGAGTTAAGTGGCCTGATCCCTTCTTTAGATAGTAGAACAGAGCTTGGGGAAAGCACCGCCTCCTGGGAGTTGTAGTATTTACTATCCAAATAAAAGAGAGTAGTTGAGCACAAATGGTTTCAGGCAAATAAACAGGATTTTAATTCCCCTCCGGGCAGCTTTACATACAGGAAATGAAGAACAAATTGCCATACATCTTCTGGCAGGAAATAATATAAGAATTGAACAAAAATAGCTTCTTATATCAGCATCACATACGTTTCACAGTAATCCAACTTAAACAAACATTTCTCTGCACAAACCTTTTGTGCTTTTCTTCCAGCTGCCTCCTGCAGCTCTCTGAACAGCTTAGTATTAGCACACAGGTATTATATTATCAGAAACAGATAATGTACAGTCCATTTCTTCCACTGGCATGTATTCTACAGCTGGTTCTGTCTCCATTGCTTCATAATGGTTATCAGCTGAGCTGGGAATGTTTGAAACTGGCTACACGGTGTTTCCAAGCACACACCCAGTTCCTCAGCCCGAGGCTTTTCTCTGCAGCCTTCTGCTAGATACGGTTGAGAATTACCACAGTATTTACTACGAGGAGAGCCCCACCCTTCTGGGCTAACACAAGACCACTTCTTAAAAACAGTTTTGTCTTTGAACCAATCACTCAGCCTACCTTTTGGCTTTCTTCCAGGAGATTCTCTCTGCACTTCAGGGTCAGCTAAAGATCCAAACCTTGAAGTTTGTGAGTGCTCCCAAGTCAGCCTTCTTGGTAATCTTTCCCTTTGGCTGCCTTTCAGACACGGCACCAAACCTGGGCTGTTTCTACCTGGCTTCTTGGCACTGGTTTTCCAATTGTTTCTCTTGCTGGTTTCCCTCTCTGAATTAAACCTCAGAGAATCTTCTATTACCATCAGCTCCTCTGGGTCCTCATTCCCAAGCAGTTCCTCTGCTTCTGAGCTTAACTCCTGTTCTGGCTCTGGTCTTTCTCTCCGTTCCCGTAGCTGTTCTCTCAGCTGTTCTCTTGGCTGTTCCCTTGGCTGTTCTAACTTTCTCTCTAATGAGCATTCTTTATATCTCTGCCTTCTAGGGTTTAACCTGACCCCTCCTCCCAGCAGGTGTTCTGCCTCAACTCCTGACTGTGGAGCTAAACTGCAGCAGGGGCGTGTTTTCCTCTCCTGTGACTCACTCTGCTTGTGGTTTCCCTGGAAACCATGAGCCATGTGCTTTTGTTTTCTGTCAGCTACTGAAGCTAACTCTTCCGTTTTACCTCTCTCTAAGGGATCAGAGGGACCTTCTACACCACAAGATGTAAGTTGGCTAAGTAGGCAGAAATTTCTCCAAAGACTTTGTGATTTGCTGAATGAAATAAGATGTTTTTTGAAGGAGAGGGGAGATGACCAAGCAGAGTTGGAAGATGAGGAGTGGTTATGTGATCTGGCATTTCTCGCTGACTTTACAGGTGAACTAAGTGATATGAGCCTTGAACTACAAGGTAAAAACAAATGCATTGGCGAGATGAGTACAGTTTCATCCTACAAGAGCAAATTTGAGCTAACGATGACCGACCTTGCAAACACTTTTGATCATTTTCCTAATAAGCAGGACCATCTGGGACAATATCCAAATTTTGTTTTTCAGAACGAGAAGTATGTGACAGAAATCTGTTCTGTTATCCAGGAATTCGAAAATAGATTCTGTGACTTCCAAAAAATTGGAACAGTTGTGGAGTACTTGTCATACCCATTCAAAGTAGATGTGGACATTAAAGAAACTGCAGCTGCTATCAGTAAAAATTACTCATTGAACAAGCCATCTCTTGAAAATGAAATATTAACCCTTAAAAATGACATTTTTCTCAAGACCCATGCTGAGCAAGAATCATTTTAGAAGTTAGTACCTAGAGACAAATTTCCCAACTTGAGAAGATGCAGTGAAGCTGTACACTCCTGTTTCAGTTCAACTTATTTGTGTGAATCTGTATTTTCCCATGTGAAAATGACAAAGAGTACACAACATTCCAACATGACAGATGAACATCTCCAGGATTCCCTGAGACTGGCCATCATGCAATATTCACCCAACTTCAAAAAGCTGGTGGATGAAATGCAGGCTCAGACGTCTCACTAATGAGCAAGAGCGAAATATTAAAGATTGTGCAAGATCAGCCTGGATCAATACTCAACCTAAATTTAACACAAATTACTCAATAAAAGTTAGTTATTAAGACAGTTAAAGTTATTACTCAATAAAACTTTAAGAAAAAATGTACTTTCGATTTCCCCTCGTAGTTCTTACTGTTACAGTCTCTCTGTTTTGTTTTTGCTTGGATGTGATTTGGACATGGACTTAACAGCTGATCACATCCAAATAAATGACAGAAGGTTCATTAAAAATGGGGGGGAGGGAATCCTAAAACTTTATTGGGTTAAAATTTAATTCAAAACTAATTTGAAACTTAATTTTCATGGTGGTAGATCACTGGCACTTTTGGCTGGAAAAAGTAGATCACGACCTGTTCGAAGTTGGACATGCATGCTCTACGTGATCACGAGTTCATATAACCTATATTCAGAAATTCATATGACAACCACAGAGCATATCAAGTTGCAGTGGTGGTGGATGGGTTCACTCTATATGGGGCCTCATCGGGTGGGAAGAAGGCAAGAGTGGTTATACTACTCCACAAGGCATTGGGTTTTCAACTTGAGAAGGTTATAAGCGATCCTGGAGGCAGGTTTGTGTTGGTCTATTGTAGCCTGTATGGTAAGTCTATAGTGTTGGGTAGTGTGTGTGACTGCAATACATATTACCCGGTAAGTTTTGATATGTTGATGCATCATCTATCCTCAGTGAGTGACCGTCAAGTGATTTTGAGTGGAGATTACAATTGTGTGTTTGATGTGCTTTTTGACTGTTCTTCAAGGAGGATGGGGAGAAGTGAGACAGTGGAGACTCCTCTTAAGCTTGTGTGAGAGTTGTGATCTCTTGGATGTTTGGAGACTCCCCCATCCAGCTGAGAGGGATTTTACCCACCTATCTCGTGCACATTGCTCCTGGTCATAGATAGACTATTTTCTGATGGCCAGTGATTTTTTGACAGCGGTTCAATGTGCTTGCATAGGTGACAGCCAGATTTCTGACCACACCATGATTTGGGTGGTTTTCGTTTTGGAAGGAGGTATGGAGCACCCCTGCCACTGGTGTTTTTCGTTTTTATCTGTATGGAGATGAGGAATTTAGGAACCAATGGAACATTTTTTTGAAAAGACTAATGGCATACATAAGGATAACCTAGCCCTGTTCTGGGAGCCAGCTAAGGTTTATCTTCATAAAGTGATAACTGGGGGGACCACGTGATGCGGTGAGAGCAGCAGGTCACCTCTGCTAGCGCTCCGGTCTTCCCCGGTCCAAACCATGCCTTACTGCCGTTTCTAATACTGCAAACTGATCAGCGACCACACCAGCTCGGGAACGTTGATTTACCGGGTCCCAAACAACTGTCGGGAGTCAACCGGAGCAATGGCATCCGCGGCAAAAAACACTCGGAGGGAGAAAGAGCGGGCCACCCCGGCATCTAAAATGGCCGACAGCCAGGCCATGCCAAGATCGCCCACAACCCCGGCGTTCGTGGAGGAGGTCTCTGCGGCT
Source organism: Ichthyophis bannanicus (assembly GCA_033557465.1). Lineage (NCBI taxonomy): Eukaryota > Metazoa > Chordata > Amphibia > Gymnophiona > Ichthyophiidae > Ichthyophis > Ichthyophis bannanicus. The sequence goes on along the minus strand of CM066032.1, from coordinate 692,930,679 downwards.
GTAGCAGAGGCCTTGTCGGTGCAATTCACGGCGCTGCACGACAAAATGGATAACTTGCAGACCTCTGTCGGGGCCCTGGGAAGCAGGCTGCAAGAAGCCGAGGATCGTATCGGCAGGGCTGAGGATAGCCTGGAGACCCTAACACAGGATCTAACACTAATGAAATCCCAACTGCAAGCCCATGAATTAAAAATGGACGATTTGGAAAATCGTTCCAGGCGCAACAACCTCAGGGTGATGGGCCTCGCTAACTCAGTTGCTGATAAGGACCTTGTGCACTATTTGGAAACGCTCATCCCGCAGCTTTTTGAAGGCATTGAGGAGGGCGGCAAGGTGCAGATCGAAAGAGCGCACCGAGTGGGGCCCAGACAGTCCCCAGATCAACGGCCGAGGGTGGTGCTGGCGAAATTTCTCTCTTTCCCCCAGAAGGAGGCCATACTTCAAGCTGCACGGCAAAGGGGAGAGCTCATACACAACAACATGAAAATCCGCTTTGCCCAGGATTATTCTTCAGCATTGAGCCAAAAACGCCGCGCCTATGCCCCCCTCTGTCAAAAACTGATTGCTCTACATATAAAGTTTTCCGTACAATACCCTGCCCGGTTGCACGTATTCCACGCTGGCTGCCACCGGTCCTTTGAATCCGCTAGTGAGGCTGGGCCCTATATCGCTGAGCTGGAGAAAGGAGAGTGACTGTTGCGAGATACCCGGACACTGGTAAGGACCTGACTCCCACTGAATAATGGACTTTTACCCAGCGGAAAATCTGGTGGACTTCAGCAAGAGCCCCTAAGCAGACTCAGGACCCCACCTTGAGATGAGCAGGGGCAGGGATCTACCGGATCTGTGATGGACATGCCGAGGACTGGGAAGAGGTAGGAGAGCCCGGTCTGCTGCCAGTGCTTGGGCAGTTTTTCCCCTACGGGCTTCCTACTACGGGGTCTTGAACGCTCGGAGCGGCGTTCGCTGGGCAGCCACATTGCCGAAAATGGACTGGTGTGTAGGTGGCTGTTGTGGGTTATTGGTTTTTTTTTATATTTTTAATATTATTTAAGTATATTACTTCCCTCCTTGTTGGTATGTTGGTTGTGGGGAAGTTTGCCTGATATAGACCAGGGGCCGTAATTCCAGCTGTAAAATACTGGTGGAAGGGGTGGAATAGCACCGCGGGCCTGCTGGTAACGCTGGGGTGGATGGAGAAATAAGAGGGATCTTCCGTGCCCTCGGGGGGTGGGCCCGGTACAGTCATCCTCAGCCCGTTGCAGTACCCGAGCTTGCCGTGGGAGTACCGGGCATGGTGCGAGGGAGACAGGGGCTGGGCGAGCTGTGGCCGATAGATCGGGCCTCTGCCTACACGGCAGGCCTAGGGACGGAGGGCGGGGAGGGTTGGGCAGAAAGAGAGAGAGAATTCCCCCACCAACTCGATAGGAGCTCCCGGAGACCTGGCGGGCGAGATATACGGTAGCGTTCCTTGGGGATAGTCCCAAATGGGGATGGGCCTCAGGGGGTCTTTTGGGGGTCCCCAGTAGGCCCCGATTTTTGTGAGGGACCTGTTTGGTTTCCCAATGTCGAAATGTAGGAATTAGTCATGGATTATAATAGGGGGCCCACCGTAGAAGCTGATAGTGACCATGACACATAGGGTGCAGTGGGGTAACATATCGGGGCAACGGGTCGGGGAAGACTGCACGCATCTAACTGGTTCAGAGGTGATGCTCTCTGTGGCCCATAGGGGTCATTGGAAGACAGAGAGCTTGAGAGGAATGAGTGGGGGACGGGGTGGGGGGTTGAGGGAGGAGATGGGGGGGGGGAGAGGATGGGGGAGGGGGGAGGGGGGATGGGGGGTATAGCCACATTCGGAACGACCGGGTTTTATACTGGATGAGATTGCAGGGTATAGGGTGGGGGGAGCCCCAGGCTGGGGGGGCCCTCTCTGGGACATCGGTAACTATGCTACTGAAAGACGCCTCTACTACCCCGCTAACCTGAGGATAATTTCTTGGAACGTCTGTGGCCTAGGGAGCCCAATAAAGAGATCTAAAATATTGCAGGCTCTGGCCCGACAACGAGCCGATATTGCCTTACTTCAAGAAACCCACCAGACAGTAAGCCGAGCATCACAAACTTCACCGGAGTTGGGTGGGGCAAGTGTGGGGGGCCCCGGCCACCGGAAAAAAGGGCGGTGTGGTAGTGCTAATACACAAAAACACCCGCTTTGAGGTTCTCAAAGATATTGTGGATCCCACCGGACGATTTGTTCTATTGCAGGGCCTATTAGGTGGGAAGCCAGTTATTATCGGGAACCTTTACTGCCCCAATGTGCTAGATTCAGCCTTGTATTCCCGCTTGGCAGCCCAAATAGAGAAACTACCTGAACTACCCCTGGTTTTGGGAGGTGATTTTAATGGGGTAATGGATGTTGCCTTGGATACCTCGAGGGGAGAGGGACCACGGGAACGGTCGCAATCGGCTCGCGCACTGCTTCGTCTGTGTACCCGTCTGGGGCTGGTTGATCCGTGGTGGCTTCTACACCCGGACGAAAGAGATTATACCCACCAGTCCCGTGCACACGGAACCAGCGCGAGGATTGACTACTTGTTGACCACGAAAGGTTTGTTTGCCGCGGTGGCAGAGGCACGGATTGGCCCGGTGGAGATTTCCGACCACGCTTTGGTCTGGCTCGAGCTGTGGGGGCTGGGAGATAATCCGGGGGTGCGACTTTGGCGGTTTCCGCTGGAGCTGTACAAGGACAACCAGTTTCGTACATTTCTGGTCCAGCGCTGGCAGGAATTCGAGGCAGACCATAGTGGGCACCTGGATGATCCCGAATTGGTGTGGGAGACTGCTAAAGTTGTTCTGAGGGGAGATATTATTGGCTATATGGCTCGGAAACGGCGGCTTCGGGCCGAACAGATTATTCGTCTCGAAAAGTTAGTTGCGAAGCTTAGACGACGGCATGCGAGCGCGCCCAGCCCTCTACATAAAAAACAACTATGGAAAACACAGGCGGCCTTAAATGAACTTCTACACCAACGGGCAAAGAAATCCATCCTGTATTACCGGTTTCAACTGTATTGTCAGGGTGATAAACCGGGTAAGCTGCTGGCGCGGTGCCTGCGAGGCCCCCGAGGTTCGCGATTGATTTCAGCTCTTAGGGATGAACACGGGACCCTTCATAGGGATAACCCGCAGATAGCCAGGATTTTTCGCTCCTTTTTTCAGACGCTGTATACAGCGGAGGCTGGTTCCCCTGAACGGATGATGTCCTACCTGCGGGAAGTGGAGTTGCCAAGGCTGAGCGCGTCAGAGAGGGCAGTGCTTGATCAACCTTTGACAATTCAGGAGGTGCAAATGGTTATTGCTACGGCGGGGTGCTGTAAGGCGCCGGGACCAGACGGGTTGGGGGCGGAGTTTTACAAGATCCTTAATGATTATATTGCCCCCATACTGGCGGCCCTCCATACTAAGCGAGCTGAGCAGGGTGGATTCAAATGGGGCGGGAATCCGGCCTATATTACCCTTTTTTTAAAGCCGGGGAAAGACTCATTGCAGGCGGCATCCTACCGCCCTATTTCCTTGCTTAACTTTGATGTTAAGATTCTCGCCAAGATTTTGGCAGATCGTCTGGTGGGGGTGCTGGGCCAGCTAGTACACGACTCGCAGGTAGGTTTCGTAAAACATCGACATGCAGTCCGTAACCTTCGTAAAATCTTGTGTTCATTAGAATGGGTACAACGCCGACAGATACCGTCACTATTAGTGAGCTTTGACGCGGAGAAAGCCTTTGACAGAGTGGACTGGCAGTACCTCCACTACTTGCTCCCATCTTATGGGCTGGGGACGGCTTTCTGCAAGATGGTTCATAGCCTGTACGCCAACCCGTCAGCTGCGATTTCTTGTAATGGAGTGCTATCGGAGACCTTTGCTTTACACCGGGGCACCAGGCAGGGATGTCCCTTGTCCCCTCTTCTCTTTGTGCTGTCTCTTGATCCCCTCATACGCAGAGTGGAACAATCTTCTGAGATACGGGGTATCCGCATCGGCAAACAAGAATTTAAATTATCCGCCTTTGCAGACGACTTACTGGTACACTTGTCGGCCCCTCGGGATTCCTTATCTTCGTTGTTAGGGGAGTTTCATCTTTTTGGACGCTTTGCGGGTCTCACTATTAATATGGAGAAATCCGAGGCTTTGGACGTGTCGGGTCACTTGAGGGCTCGGTGGCAGGGGGTTTTCCCTCTTAGATGGGCTGAGGATTACTTCAAGTATTTAGGCATTCGGCTAACATGTCAGCCGTCTCGGCTTTATCGTTGTAACTTTGAATGGACCTTGGGCAGAGTGCGAGAACAATTGTTGATGTGGAAATCTCTCCCCCTATCGTTGTTGGGGAAGATAGCGGCGATCAAGATGGTCATCTTGCCGCGGCTACTTTATTGGATACAGACCCTTCCCGTATGGATACTGCGACGCGATCTTCGGAAGTTGGAAAATGTGTTGCGGGGGTTTTTGTGGAGCGGTAAGAGGGCGCGGATCCCCTATGGTCGTTTGGTGGGCACCTGGGCACAGGGGGGGCTGGGGCTTCCGGATTTTGAGGCCTTCGCTCTGGCCTGCCAGTCGTGCCACCTGGGAGATTGGTTGGGGGATACTGAAGTGTACACCCCGAGGGCCTTCGAAGAAGCGCTTGCCGCACCGAACTCCTTGTTGGCGTTGCTACACCACGATAACAGCAGAGTTGGGGGGCTATGGGAGACAGTGTGGTGCTGGGAGCGGTCCGACGGACCTGGCAGCGGTTGAACGTATATTGGGGCAGGAACTGGAGGACCTCCAGCTGGCTACTGCTTCAGGGTAACGTGCGGTTTACCCCTGGAACCGACACGGGAGTGTTTCGCGAATGGGCCCGGCAGGGCCTCTGTAATGTAGACCACGTGGTCGACTCCCAGGGGAAATGTAAGCCATTCCAGCTCCTGCGTGCGGAATACGAGTTGAAGTCTGGTCATTTTTTTTGCGTATTTGCAGATTTCCCACTATGTGGCCTCACTGCCAGTAACGGAACTCCAGGCGGAGCGTTCAGCGCAGATCATAGAGTTCTTTGGGCTGGGGGTGCGGAGCTGCCGTCTATTCGAGTGTTACGGAGAAGGGTGGCCCCCTTCCGGCCGATAAATGACTACCGCTCTGTGGAAGTGGCCTGGGAGGCGGAAATGGGTAGGGCGATCCCTCCCGGCACGGTGCTGGGTGCCTTGCAGCATACTGCGGAGCTGGCGGTAGGGGCCCGCTGGAGAGAAATTCACTTTAAAAGCCTGACCCGGGTATATATTTCTCCTCGGCGAGCCCTCCGCTGCCATATTACCTCGGACGGGCGATGCCCACGGTGCTCGGAGCCCCTTGCGACCTTGTTTCACATGTGGTGGGGGTGCCGCCTAATACGCCCCTACTGGGCCAAAATTTGCTCCTTTTTGACTGGGCTGTTGGGGCAACAGATATGCTGGGATGGGTCTTTAGTGGCATTGGATGAACTGCGCCCCACCCGGCCCAAAGGGAAATGGGAGCGTTTGCTGGTGCGCAAGGCCTGTCTGGTGGGTAAAGGCCCCCTGCTGCGTGGATGGCGGGAACGGTCCCCGCCCTCCTTCTGGGAATGGCGAAATGCCTTTCACCAACTGATGCTCTTAGAATGCAGGTATGCGCGGGGTGGTGTGAGACGGTGGCCAGGTTTTCAGAGGCTATGGGACCCTTATATCCAAGTCTTGAGCCCCGGTGTCCGTAATGAAGTGTTGCAAATGGGGTTATAGGGGTGGGGACGAAGTGGGATGTGCTTTTATGGCTCCGTATGGGGCACCCGGAAATTGATTTACTGTATGCATCGATGGTGGCTATGTGGGAGGGGGGAGCGGGAGGGGGAGGGGGAGGGGGGGGGGTTATTAGAAAAATGCACCTGAATGTTGGTTTATACTTTGAGTGGGGGATCAGAACCAACCCCAACTCGAAGTTGTGTTTGTTCTTACTGTTATTGTTTGTTTACTGGTGTTTACAAATAAAGTATATAAAAAAAAAAAAGTGATAACTGGGTTTCTTAGTCGGTGAAAACGAAGGATAGTAAAATGGGTGATGAATCTGGGGAAACAATTATGGGTGCTGAAGGGCAGGCTACTTAGATATGATTCAGATGAGAATTATGCTGTGTACCTGGCCCTGCAAAGTGAACTTAATACACTTATACATGCCCAAACCCAGCAATCTTTGTTATATTTCAAGTGTTCCTTATATAAGTTTGGCAACAAGCCAGGGAAGTTGCTGTCCTCATTGATTAGGAGTGGGAGGGACCCTGAGTATGTTGCAGCCATCAAGAATCCTAATGGGGGCATGTGCAAGACTCAAGATATCTTTCCACAAGTTTTATCAGCAGCTTTATGGAGCTCATGTCATAGACAGGGAGTTGGTATGTGCCTACCTGTGGGATATGGCTCTACCTGAGCTTTTAGAAACATAGAAACATGATGACAGAAAAAGACCACATGGCCTATCTAGTCTGTCCTTCCATAACAACTACAACAGTCCACTTTTTACCTTTAGAGATCCTCTGTGTTGGTCCCATGCTTTTTTGAATTCAGTTACTGTCCTCATCTCTACCACCTCCACTGGGAGACTATTCCACGGATCCACTACTCTTTCCGTAAAGAAATATTTCCGCATATCACTCCTGAATCTATCTCCCTTCACCCTCATCCCATGTCCCCTCGTAGCAGAACTTGTTTTCAATTGAAAGAGGCTCTCTCCCTGAACATTTATGCCACGGAGGTATTTAAACATCTCAATCATATCACCTCTATCCCGCCTTTCCTCTAAGGTGTACATATTAAGATCCTTAAGTCTGTCCTCATATGCTTTATAATGAAGCCCATTAATCATTTTAGTAGCAATCCTCTGCACCGACTCCATCCTGTTCACATCCTTTTGAAGGTGCGGTCTCCAGAATTGCACACCATACTCCAAATGAGGTCGCACCAAAGACTTATACAGAGGCATTATCACCTCTTTTTTTCTGCTAGCCATTCCTCTCCGTATGCACCCAAGCATCCTTCTAGCTTTTGCCGTCGCCTTTTCTACCTGTTTAGCTACTTTAAGTTCATCAGACACAACCACGCCTAGGTCCCGCTCATCTAGGTTCTGAATGCACCCATAACTGCCTTGGAGATGCAAGCTGACATTAAGGGTCTACACACTATGAGGTCCTGTCTGGCTGCAGTGCCCGGACAAAACTTAGACATTCCAGGGCATACTCAATTCTGCTGCAGGGCCCAGACATACCTGCAATAGCAGAATCAGGAACATAGACATCTGGGCACTCCCTATATGCTGAGAAGATTGATGTATGGGGAGCTGCCTGTTCCCACACCATGGCAATGGTTAATGTGTATTAAACAGGGCATTGATAACTTGGATTTTTCTGAGGCATTGAGGGTTAAGTGGCTTGCCCAAGGCCACAAGAAGTGCTAGTGGGACTCAAACCCTGCTCTCTTGGTTCCCAAGCCAGTGCTGTAAACATTAAGCTACTCCTCCATTCCTGATTCCTAAGCCAGGCAAGGGTCCTATGTTGCTGGCATCTTACAGGCCGATATATTTGATATATATGGATCAGAAGATCTTTTCTAAGATCCTAGTGGACCGTTTGACACTCATTCTACCTAACTTGATTCATCCTTCCCAGGTGGAATTTGTGTGGTTAATGTGTCAGATTTTGGCATCTCTGATACACTGCTCAGCCCATGAGATTCCATCTCTGCTTATCAGCTTTGATGCTGAAAAAGCATTCAATAGGGTCATCTGGGAGTATATGTTCCTTGCGTTGGAGTGGTTTGCTTTTCAGGGTCTGTTTTTATGGGTTGTCCGCACTCTGTATGATGGCTTCTGTGTTCATATCATTGTGTTCCAGACGGAGAGTTTTTCTTTGCACCAAGGCATGCGTCAGGGTTGTCCCCTCTCTCCTTTGCTCTTCTTGCTGGCTCTTGAATCTCTAAGTCACATCCGGGCTAGTGAGGCTGAATAAATAGACAGAGAAAGGTGAATCGGTCGATATAGTGTATCTGGATTTTCAGAAAGCCTTTGCCAAGATCCCTCATGAGAGACTCTTGGTGAAATTAAAAAGTCATGGGATAAAAGGCAGTGTATTGTGGATCAGGAACTGGTTAAAAGATAGAAAACAGACAGTAGGGCTAAATGGCCAATTTTCTCAATGGAGAAAGGTGAATAGTGGAGATCTGTGCTGGGTCTGCTGTTTTTTAACATCTTCAGAAATGACCTGGAAATGGGAATAATGAATGAGATGATCAAATTTGCAGATGACACAAAATTATTCAAAGTTGTTAAAACAGAAGAGGATTGTGAAAAATTGCAGGAAAGTCTTGATTTATTATTTATTTATTTATTTTATTTTATTACAATCTCTTATATACCGCGCTATTTGGCATCAGCGCGGTTTACATTATAACACAACGACCATAACAATATGCTGTTTGGTTTTACATCGAACAAATAAATTGGATATCCAAATGGCAGATGGAATTTTAATGTGAAAATACAAAATTATGCATGAAGAGCTCGATTCAATAACAGTCATGTCTGGCCTGCGGTGACATATGAAATGAAAAATGGGGCTGATTTCAACCTGATTCAAAAACTGCATGTATAGACACACCTGCGGTTCTGGAATCAGGGAGATATCCATTTCCAGCATGGCACAAACATCACGTCAGGGGAAACATGAGCCCTCACTGCACTAATGGGACATGGGTATACCAGGCAAATGGCATGTATGTATTGTGATGAAGAAGCCCCATTCTCTACCTTAAAAGCACAAGATTCACGGTATTTTAGTCCTGAAGCTGACAGGCAAGCAGGCCATGTGAGCAGCTGTTGTCAGGGACAACAGAAACAAACTCAGCCACGAGGTCTGAAAAAACACTCAGCTGAGAAACATTCCCTAGTTCCTGATAGCGTGCACCTGAAAAGGGGAAGAGCTTACAGCCCTTATAAGGACAGTGCAGGGAACACAGGGTTAGGACTAGGAGAACTAGCAGGACAGCGAGAACTGTTAGAACAACGTGAGCAAAGAGAACAGGCTGTCTTACCTGAAGCAGCTGGCCGAGAGGAAGCAGGAGGAGTTTCCTACTTTGACCCAGGAAGTGAGTCAGAGACAGAGCCAGGAAGAATTCACCCGAGTAACTACCCAGAGTCCTACAGGAAGAAGCAGCTAGCAAGAGCAGAGAACAGGTGTGAATGTTCTGCTGATTGCAAACACTTTGGAGCACGGAGGCTACGTTCCAGCCGGAGTGAGTGGAAGCCAAAAGCAAAACTGTATGTATCAGGAAACTGTGACCTGAGGAATGATTATATTGGGAAGTTAAAGGTTGTGAATGATAGAAATTCCTACAGTGTGAATGCAGAGCAGCCTCGTGCAGGAAATCCAAGGTGGGGGCAGGGCTGTAACTCCCAGCCGAGGGATCTGAGCAGAGAGCTGAGAAAAGAGCATTCAAAACCTTCAGAGAAAGAAAGATATTACCCAGAGGATGTGTGCATGTCTGAAGATGACCTTATAGAAGTTCCTAAGCCTCAGAGAAAACCCTGCAGGCTAAAACCTGATAGTAAGAAGGGAGAAGGACATTATCTATCCCAACCTGAGGATAGAACTAATAAGCTCTCCAGGGGTGGAACCTCCTATAGGAAGGGAGTTTATAAGAACCCCGAGTGGTGGCTTCACTCTCTCCCAGACACAAGAGGCTACGAGAGCAGTTATTCTAGCCATAGAGTGAGTACAGCTGAGAGACACTGTGACGGCACGGCACAGGGGAACTTACAAGCACATTTTAATAAGGAGAGTTCTGAATGCGTGCAAGAACCAATGATTATTGACACACTCAGTGAGTGTTCTTCTAACAGTGACCCAATGGACTGCACACTGATTTTGTCAGATAAAATAATGTCTTTGTGCTAGTCAAGGATGAGCATAGTGTGAAAGGAAAACACTATATCTACTGAATGCTGGTTTCCACACAGTGAGACTGTGTGCTGAAGTTGAATGCCTAACTTTATACTTTACTTTGAAGCAAGAAGAAATTGTTCTAATGTTACTTTATGTTTTTGCCAGAAAGCATGGCTCATTTCTTTTGAGTACTTGTGTTCTGTTTATTTTGAATAATCCGACCCCGGGAGGGGAATAAATCCTTTTTGCCTTCAACCACTCGTGTCGTGCAACTACATTCTTTACCATCAGACGCAGGCCTGCTAGCCAGGAGGCAGTCTGCCCACCTGGTGGTGACAGTATGTCCCCATGCACACCGCATTCAGAGATGATATACGTATCAGATTTTCCCCATATTCGCCTCCGCTCGCAATATGTACAGCTCCTAACCTGATGCCCACACTGACAGTGTTGTGCTCATGCGAACAACACATCAATGCTGCTGAAATTATCTGAATTTGCAAACCAGACTATATATTGGTAACGAAGTACACGAAAGCTATTGTGAAAGCAGGTGGAAAGTGAGAGATGTGTCCTGACAGACCCTGTAGCAGAACAGACAGGCCATCGGAATACCATCTTAAGTCACTCTTGCAGTGCTCATCACTGGATATGGCCTTTGCATTGATAAAGGGCCTGAAAGCATCCAACATAGCTCTCTATAGCAACATGACGAGACATATCTTTGTCAATGATAGGGAACCATCAGAATTGAAACACGCAACAATGCAAACATCAGAACGACATGCCCAAAAGCACCTTCACCAGTCAATACCATGCGCCTCTGATGTGGCTGGATATGTGTTTGTGCTGTTTGCACTGCACCATGCACTCACTCTGAGGGTCCCCACCATTGACAGGGTCATGCCATGCAGTGTTGCTGCAGGGCTGCTCCTCAGGATATACTGCATATTCACATGGACACCTGGTGATGCTGCAGTCAGCTCTTTGATCCAGGCACTGGGCATGCAGTCATGACCCTTCTGAATAGCGAAGCAGCGCACCAGTGCTTCCCCTCCACCCCTCACAACACACACTCTTACATGCTGTCACACAACACATACCTCTGCCTCAATGATACCCAGCACCTAGAAACAACTGCTGGTATTAGATGATAGCATGGCATCTCAGGATAACACATCTGAGCTACATTTCTTAGACAAACAGGAATCTGTTCCAAGTAATTCATATCGGTAAATCTACAATCCCAATTCCCAACCATAGGAATTGCTAGGAAAACCTAGATGAGCCACATTAGCACACAGAGCAAATGTCAGCATAGCCAGCATACTGTCTATTGCACACCGTTCTGTTCCTGTGGGGGTGGTTTTACTGTTCCATACACTTAAACATGTCCCTCACCTCTGCATTCTGTTGTGCACAACTGCATCTTGTGTTTCCCAAGATAGCACACACACCACTTCTTTAAGTCTTGCCCTTATTCTACAATTCAACAGGCATAACATGTACGTCAATGGGGATGTCTGGGAACATTCAGAAGCCTTTCTTGAATACCTTTCTGTGTCTCAGCGGCTAACCACACCCCCCATTCTGCCCCTCCCCACCCTGCCCATGTTCTACAATCCCCGTACTAGCGCCATGTACATGCAGGGCTGTGGGGCTCCAAAAAATGGTGGTGTAAGTTTTCGGGAGAAGGACATCAATCCCATATGTTTAGCTGGCTTATTCGTGTTTCAGAATTATCCCCTTAGCAAAGAACAACCCAAACTATGGTTATACGATACAAGGTTCCACATTAAGAACCACCACCCAGGAAAAGGATTTAGGCATCATCGTGGATAATACATTGAAACCCTCCACCCAGTGTGCAGCAGCAGCAAGAAAACAAATAGAATGCTAGGACTCATAGGGAAAGGAATGGATAATAAAACAAAGGATATTATAATGCCTCTGTATTGTTCCATGGTGTGACTACACCTTGAATATTGTGTGCAATTCTGATTTCCATATCTTAAAAAGGATATAGCAGAATTACTGTAGAAAAGGTACAAAGAAGAGCCACTAAAATGGTAAAAGGGATAGAAGGATACCCTTTGAGGAAAGGCTTAAAAGGTTAGGACTCTTCAACTTGGAAATGAGAAAGCTCAGGGGAGATATGATAGAGGTTTATAAATTAATGAATGGAGTGAAGGGGTGGCTCTATAATGAGGCAGAGTGAGGCCGTAACCTCAGGCGTCAAACTTTTTGGGGGCTGAAAAAATTGCCCCCAAAAAGACCGCCTCACTCGGCCTTCAAAATAAATAAAAAGAAAAAAGAAAACAGCTGCAAAAGCTGCTGCTGCTGTTGCAGTGGCGGCAGCAACAGAATGAAGTGCCCTGCGGCCGCCGCCTCCCCGGAAGAGCCATGCCAGTGTTTCTCCCCCCCCCTACCCGTGCTGGCTCAGTTTTGCAGTGTTTCCCTTTCCCGCAGCTCTGTTAAAGCTGAGCCGCCGGCGCTGATGGAAAACGGGAAACGCTGGCAGGGCTCTTCGAGGGAGGTGGCAGCCACGGGGAAATTCATTCTGCTGCTGGTTTTTTTTGGGGGTTTTCTTTTTTCAATTTCCCTGGGCTGGGGGAGAGATTAGCACAGGAAATATTAATGGGCTGATGGGGGGGGGGGTAGAACTGGAAATGGGCTGATGGGGGGGTAGAACTGGAAATGGGTTGATTGGGAAGGGAGGCTAGGACTGGTAATAGGCTGATTGGCAGGCTAGGACTGGAAATGGACTTAATGGGAGGGTTAGGACTGGTAATCAGCAGATGCGGGGGCTAGCACTGGAAATGAGCTAGGACTGGTAATGGGCAGATGGGGGGCTAGCACTGGAAATTAGCTAGGACTGGTAATGGGCTGATTGGGGGCTAGGACTGGAGTGGGCTGATAAGGGGGATAGGATTGGAAATGGGCTAATGGGGAAGAGGAGGAGAGTGCTGCTGGCCCTGGAAGAAAACTAGGGGTTAGGGCTACAAATGGGTTGATGCGGGGGGATGGTAGAATAGGACTGGAAGGGAGCAGATACTGAGAGGGTCTGCCAGTGGAAGGAGAGGGCAGGAAGGGAGCTGACACGGGGGAAGGAGGGGGCTGGAAAGGAGCTGACATCTGGGATGTACTGCAGGGGGACTGGAAGGGAGCTGACACTTGGGGATGGGACTGATAGGAGGATGGGTAATGAGGAGGAGGCTGGAAGGGAGCTGACATGCAAATGGCACTGGAAGGGGGATGGACAGAGGATAGGGCGACTGGAAGGGAGCTGACTGGGGGGGGGGTGGCACTGAGAGTGGACGTGAGCTGATACCTGGGATGGTATTTGGACTAGAAGGGGATGGACAGTGGGGAAGGAGGGGGACTGGAAGGTAATGGACACCAGTGGCAGTCATGGGAATGCAAGGTGGTTGACATTGGAAGGTGCTGGAAAGGGGGCTGATACTGGGGAGAGTTACTGGAACTGGAAATGGGCTGATGGAAGGAAGTGAAGAAAACAAAAGAAGAGATAAGAAATGGCAGATGGACCATAGACCACAGAAAGAGAGCTAAGAGAAGACAGGAAAGCAGAAACCTCAGATAGGGACCAGCATGATCAGAGAATAAAATGGTCAGACAACAAAGGTAGAAAAAATAATTTTATTGAATTTTAGTGATTGGACTTTGTGCTATCTTTATATTTTACACAGTATTGGGAAATTGCATCTTGTATCTGATGTTGCACTGCATGTGGACTCTGGCTTCTTGGGGTTTCAGTTTAAAATTTTCTACATATTTTTATTTTTACTTTAGATTGTGGTTACTTATTCTGTACTTGGTGAGGGTCGATGTTGCGAGTGTGACTGAGGTCAGGTGTTCTGTTAACGTGGAGTTTGTAGATAAAGATCTATACTGCACTGTAGTAATTTGACTTGTTCAGCTTTTCAAATAGGTGTATGGATGTTCCAGGGTCCTCTGTAGTATTTACAGTGATGCTTTTTTTTGGATGGGCTCCTTATGTGAGTTTTGTAAGTTTGTGCTGATATGGTATGGTAGGTTTGCTCTTTGTTGTAGGGTTTTGTATTAGTTCACAATATGCCTGGTACTGGAGAATAGTGGTGGTTGTTGTTGTTAGTGAGATGATCAGAATCAGGTTGTTTTTTGTTTTTTTTTAAATATTGAGTTCTGTGGGTGAATGTCCTGGTTCTGCCCTGCACCTCCTGTGGATGCAACATATATGCTGAAAAAGAAAAATCAAGAACCATAACGCAGTTTATAACAAAATAAAAATGAGTTATAATTTAGTTTTATAAACTGTGCTGTTGGTTCTTGCTGTCTTTTAGCTTCTTGGTGTGCAAACAGGACCATATCTAGCCCTGTGCAAGCGGTGCAGCCGCATAGGGCACAAAGGCTTGGGGGGGGGGCGCATTTCGGCTGTCTGCTGTTGCCCTACTGCCGCTGGCAGGACAATGGCAGGCAGCTGAAATGTGCCCCCAAGCCTTTTCGCAGCACTTTAAGCAGGTCTGGTCCCTCCCTCCTCCCACGCGATGTCAGAGCATGGAGGGACAGATCTGCTTAAAGTGCTGGCGCCTTTCAGATCGGGTGCATGTCCCCCCTCCTCCTCCCATACCTCCGTCCAGCGCTGCCTGCTCTTTCCCTGCTGCCGGTGCCGCCGTGAAAACAGAGGGTGGCAGCAACAGGGAAAGAGCAGGCAGCGCTGGATTGAGGTATTAGGGGGAAAGGGGGGGGGGCATGCACCTGAGCTGCAAGTCGCACAGGGCGCGATTGCAGCTCAGTAAGGCCCTGTGTGCAAACATCTTGCATTTCCTTCATATAATCTAATTGGCTTTTTGGTTTGGTTCAGTCTCTGATTGTATTTCTGAAAAAGACCAACCCCCCTCTAAGGTGGGGGGCGCCATCTCATTCTTCACCTCAGGCAGCAGATTGTCTTGAGCCGCTGCTGATGGAGTGGAACGGGTAAACGTCGATTAGTTGTTTACTCCTTCAAAAAGTAGAAAGACTAGGGGCATGCAATAAAACTACAATGTAGCCCATTTAAGACTAATAAGAGAAAATATATTTTTAGTCAACACGTAATCAAACTCTGGAATTCATTACCGGACGATGTAGTAAAAGCTGTCAGTGTAGCTGGGTATAAAAACGATTTGAACAAGTTCCTGGAGGAAAAGTCCATAAGCCATTATTAAAGAAGACCAGGGAAATCTACTGCTTACCCCTGGGATAAGCAGTATGGAGTCTGTCTACCTTTTGGGAACCTGACAGGTAATTGTGAGCTGGATGGACCACTGTTGGAAACAGGATACTGGGCTTGATGGACCTTGGTCTGAGCCAGCATGGCTTATCTTATGTTCTTAGCTTCAAAAGAGAAGCTTGTGAAGGGCTGTACTGAAATGCTCTGGTGGGGGAGAGGCACAAGACAGCAAAAAAGTTAGCACCAGCCCTGTGTTTGCGCTGCGGTAATTTTACATGTGCCTATGGAACATGTAAAATGCTGTTCTATACACTCTGGTTGCTTATAAAATTATACCCTCTGTTACTCATTTTTCCTTCATTGGTGTAGTTTGGGTGGGTGAAGGGTTAGGAAGTCATATTGGCAATGGGGCAGTGGAACTAATTCAGTATTAGTGCCCACAACATTTGAGGGGTGCTGACCCTCCCCCAACAATGCCCATCCAAACTGCACCAACAGAAACAAATGTGCCTCTTTTGATTATACAAAGCTATGTGTATGGTTCACTGATTCCTTCCTCCCCACCTCTGGATCAGCTCCTGTTGTCCACAGTAACAGTATCTAATGACCTTGCTCCCAATCCCTAGTTTCTGCTTTCTCACTGTCTTTTCTTAATTCTTTTCCTAGGGTCTCCTGTCCATTTGCCTTTCTTTTCTCTCCTCTTGTCTTTACTTTTTTGTCCACATCCATCTCTGACATTGATCTTTCACTTTCTTGCTTTTAATTTTCTGTTTCTCTGTCCACTCAGTTTCACCCCTACCTATCATCCCAGTCCTTAGCCTCTCTCTCTCTCTTTTATTACCGCATCTACTTACAGCTTTCCATCTTCCTCAGCCCAGTCCCTCCATTTCCCATCTCACTCTCTCCTTCCCTACTTTTTACTAACTCACCCACTCTTTCCATCTCCCCCACCCCCATGCTGAGCTTCTCCCCCTCTACTCCCTTTTCTCTGCTCCATGTCCATCATTTCTCCTTGCCTTCCCTCTTCTCCATGTCGGGCATCTCCCCCTTCCCTTCTTTGCCCACACCAGGTGTCCAGCATCTCTTCTTATCTCATCCCTCCCCCTCCCCCAGATATCCATCATTTTCCCTTTTTCTTCCTTCATAGGTATCCATCATCTCCCTCTCTTCTCTTCCCCTTGCAGATCCTGCTTCCTCCATTGCCACTGCCATTGCCTACCTCTTCTTTAGCCAACCTGCAGCTCCAAAAGCAGTATGTGCAGTATGGGACACTGGAGCACATGCTCATGCTCAAGACCTGTGCTTCCCATCTCCTCTGACATAAACGTCCTGTTGGATGGCCAGGATGTGTCAGGCCTTGAGCATGCCGCCACTGCACTTGTAGCAGGGTATCTGCTGCCCTAGGTGAACCTTAAGCCATGTGCCCTCCGTAAGCAGTTCAAGGTTCTTTGTGCCCCCAAAGGGTGGTTCAGGATCCCGTGCCTCCCCTCTTTGGCAACTCGGGGTCCTGCGCCCCCCCCCCCCCATAGTTCAGTCCCTCCCCTGCCCCTATTTCCTATAACCCCCTAGTCCAACATTTCCCCCCCTTTCTCCCCCTAAGAGATCCAGCATGTCCTCTTCCATTCCCTCCTACTCTACCCTCCACCCCACCCTGCCCTGCTCGCCCCAGGTGTTGAGCATCTCCCCATTGCCCTCTCCTAAGTGGGAGACAGTGACAGATCTGGGTAGGGGGCAGCACCATGACCACGCCACATTCTTCATGGTAGTGACAGAGCAAGACACTACTGGCATGGTGGTGGGCCTTGAAGTATCTGTGCACACACGCATGCACTCATGGCCTGCTGCCCCCTCCAATAGGAAATTTGCATTGGAGGAAGCAGAACTGGCAGGCTGTGAGGGCATGAACATGGGTGTTTCAAGGCCTGTGGCCATGTTGAGAGCATCTTGTTCTGCCACTGCCTTGAAGGATATGAAGGAGTTGCAGTGCTAACCCCCAGGCCTGCCACTCTAGCCAGGAGACTATTCTGCCCAGTGGAAGAGCTGGCCCAGACTCATAGTTGCTTTTAGGTGCTGTACCAGTGCCTAGCTGCTGCCCGCAGAATTCTGATGCCCTATTAGGCTAGCCCTGGTTGCAAGCAAATATAACTCATCAGAACAGGGGCGGCTCTGAGGCAGTCGCCTCAGGTGGTAGTTTGCAGGGGGGCAGCACTCCGACGGCAGTGGCACTCCAGCTCTGTTTTAATTAATTTTAGATTTTACCACCTCTGGCCTGCCTCTGCCTTCCCGACACTTTTTTTTCTCGCTCAAGCTTTCTTGAGGAAAAATAAAGTGGTAGTAGGCCAGAGGTGGCAAAATCTAAAATAAAAACAGCCGGAGTGCCACCGCCAGATGAATCAGCTTGAAGGCTTGCAGAAAGAGAGGTGCAGGAGGAGGGAGGGGAGACAGGGGGACAAGTGCTCGACAATGGTGGGAGGACATGGGGACATGTTGGACTGGGATGGAGACAGGAGGACAAATGCTGGACAACAGGGGAGGGAGCAGGAAGACAAATGCTGGAGGGGGAAGCAGGGAGACTAATGTTGGATGGGGTGGGAAGTAGGGAGACATGTTGGGCAATGGGGGGAGACAGGAAGACAAATGCTGGACAATGGGGGGGGGGGAGACAGGAGGACAAGGGCTGGACAATGGGGGGAATGGGGAGAAATGCTGGACAATTGGGGGGAGTCGAGGACAAATACTGGACAACAGGGGAGGTGGGCAGGAAGACAAATTCTGGAGGGGGGAAGCAGGAGACAAATGTTGGATGGGGAGAAGTAGGGAGACATACTGGACAATGGAGAGGGGAGATGAGAGGACAAATTCTGGACAATATGGGGGGGTAGGAGGACAAATGCTGGAGGGGGGGGAAACAAGAAGACAAATTCTGTACTAGGGCCAGTACTATCCAGTAAGCTGGATAAGCATGACAGGGGGCGCCAACATTACAAGGGTGCTATCGCTAACTGCCCACTCCCCATTCAGGATGGCCTGTGGAGCGCTGGTGGCCTTGGAGAGCCTGCCCACAGGACACACTGCACCTGCAGGCGGAAGGCTATGACTAGCGATTGCAGCATCTCTCAGCCTTCTGCCCACAGGAACAGCATGTCCTGCGGGCAGGCTCTCCACTAGGCCACTGGCACTCCGCAGGTCATCCTGAATGGGGAGTGGGGGTGGGCAACCAGCAACGGCACCCTCCTGATGTCGGTTCCTGTGGGCAGACTCTATTTCTCTGGGCTGCAGTCACGGCTTGCACAGCCCCTGCCTGTAAGACATACTGCTTCCAACAAATGGCAAGGGGAGAGGGCAAGGGCATTTGTCCTCCTACCCCCCCCCCCCCATGTTGTCCAGCATTTGTCCTCTCATCTCCCCTCTCCATTGTCCTGCTTCCAACAAATGGCAACTTGGCTTCAGGAAAACAATCTTTCAATAAACTACAAAAAAACTGAAGCTCTATTCATCACAAGAAACCCCACATTTTCACCCACAACTACCATCAAACTGAATGACATCACAATACCAGTAAAACATGAAGTAAAATAGCTGGGAGTGATGCTCGACAAGGACCTTAACCTACAATGCCACATTGCCAAAACCACAAAGAACGCTTACATCAAAATGAGAATCATCAGAAGGCTCAAACCCATCCTCGCTCAGGAGCACTTTCGAACAGTCTGTCAAGCCCTCATCATTCCCACACTAGACTACTGTAACCCCATCTATCAGGGGCTACCAAAACAGACTCTCAGACTTCTACAGCTAGCACAAAACACTGCCACACGCATCATAACAGATTGCACAGGTCACAACCACATTACTCCCATACTGTACCACCTGCACTGGCTCCCAATCAGCTCTCGAATCCGCTTCAAAGTACTTATAAACATTTTCAAAATAATACACAACCTCTCAGCTAACAGCCTACAACCACTCATTAAAACCGATCACAGCATAAGACCAAGAAGAAAAGGAACCTCGGACACCATCAGCCCTCCGAAGGAATTCACCAAAACAAATCAGGCCACATCATGAAGGGCACTTTCCCTGGCAGCACCCGCCCGTAAACCGCTCTGATTTTCAAAGAAGGGCGGTATATCAAATAAAATAACCATAACCATAACCATAACTCTCTCCCCGACCATCTAAGATCAACCAAAGACCTCAAGGACTTCAGAAAGCTACTTAAAACAACTCTATTTGCAGAACACTACAAGGACGTCACCTGAACTGACTCCTATGTGCAGGAACTACAACGCTATATAGGTCCTGATCTTAGATCACCTTTATACATGGCTCTAATCCTGTATATATGTATATTGCTCACTATGTATATAGCTCACGGGAAAAATCTAGCACTCTGCACTCCACATCACTCTTCTTAATCTCCCACTGCATGCTACTGACCACACAATTATCTTGATTGTTTGATGTGCCAAAACTGCTTTGATTTAATGATAAAGCGGTATACTAAATCTGTCTACATAAATAAATAAATAAATACTGCTCCCCCAGGCAGAAGGGTGTGTGGGGCAATGATCATGGCCTAGAGAAGCAGAGCCTGCCCATGGGATCAGCATGTCCCGCAGGCAGGGGTGTACAAGGCCAATTGTGCCCTACCACTCTGGGCTTGAATCGTTGTCTGCAAAGCTCCTGCTCGTGGGACATGCTGCTTCGTGGGTAGGCTCTGCCTCTTTACATAAATAGGGTGGGGGGCATTGGGAAGGGGGAGTGGACATGAGGGGGCATTGGGAGGTGGACATGAATGGGCCCAGGGAGTCAGAAGGGAAATGCTGGGTGCAGGGGGGAACAGGGAGACAGCGGGGATAAGAGTGAGGTGGGGGGCTAGGTAGATACTGGACACGGAAACGGGTATCGGGAGAAGCACAGAGAGGTGATGATGGCCAGGGGGTTATAGGGAGACTAAGGAAAAATACTGGATTTGTGGAGGGGGAGACAGAGGGGAGATGCCGTACACTGTGTAATAAGGAGAGAAGGAAATGCAGGATATGGGGGTAATAGGGAGAGAGAGGAGAGAAGACTGCTATGGGGTAAATAGATTGAGAAAGACAGAGAGATGCTGGACATGTGAGTAATAGGGAGGGAATGGTATGGTATGAAAATGGGGTAGATGCTGGTTGCAGGTGAAGTAGGACAGGAGATGGCAGACATGGAAAGAAAGAGAGAGAGAGGAGATACTGGATGCAGGGAAAGAGAAAGCCAGAGAGAAAGAGAGACACTGGATGGGTGATGAGAGATGTTAGACATGGAGTGTGAGCAAAAGACTGAGGAATAATGGACCAAGGAAGAAGAGCTGGGTAATGGAAGGACTGGGGTGAAAGTTGAAAAGCGGTAGGTAGATGGCGTAAAAAATAGGGAGATTGAGAACTGGATAGTAAGGAGTAGTGAAATCTGGGTGGCCAGAGAAAGAGAGAGAAATAAATGGAAGAAAGGTGGTAAGGAAAAAATCAATAACCAAGATGGAAGGAATTGAAGAAAACAAAAGGAGGGACAAGAAATGGCAGATGGACTAGAGACTGTAGAAAGAGAGCTAAGAGAAGACAGAAGAAAGCAGATGCTTCAGATTGAGACCAGCATGATCAGAGTATAAAATGGTTAGACAACAAAGGTAGAAAAAAATTTATTTTCAAATGAGTGATTGGACTTTGCACTATTTTTATATTTTACACAGTACAGGAAAATGTGTCTCTTTTATTTCACTGGTATTGCACTGCATGCAGAGTCTGACTTCTTGGGCTTTCAATTTAATTTTTGTCTACATATTTTTATTTTTACTTTAGGTTATCGTCACTTATTCTGTACTTGGTGAGAGTCTGTGTTCTGAGTGTGTGACTGAGGCCAGGAGTTCTGTTAACATGGAGTTTGTACAAAGGGACCTGTACAGTAGTTATTTGACTTGTTTAGCTTTTCAGTAAGTGTATGGATGTTCTAGGGCCTGCTACAGTATTAATAGTGCTGCTTTTATCTGGGTAGGCCCCTTGTATGAGTTTTGGAAGTTTATGCTGGTATGATATGGTTGATTTGTCCTTGTACTGTAGATCATCGGTGACTTTTTTAGGGTTTTGTATTAGTTCACAATATACCTGGTACTGGAGAATGTTTGTTAGTGAAATGATCAGAATCAGAATGTTTTTTAATATATTGAATTCTGTGGGTGAATGTCCTACCTCCTGCTCTGCACCCATTGTCTAGGGAGAGATTTCTTTGGATACAGAATATATATTCAAAAAGAAAGAGAACTATAATGCAGTTTATAACAAAATTAATTGAGTTTTATAATTTTATAATTTGGTATTAGAAACTGCGCTGTGATTCTCACTTTTTCTTTTAGTTCCTTGGTGTATGAGCATTTTGCATTTCCTGTTTTTTCAGAGGGTGGGAAGTGCTGTGTTGGGGGCCAAGTCACTCATGTTATGAGGAAGTGGGAGGTGCTGCATGGTGCTGTTGAGTCCCTCTTTTTTTGGCATATTTAGCAATATGTTTCCTAAGCTTTGTGCTGGTAACATATGAATATAAGAACATAAAAGAAATGCCATATTGGGTCAGACCAACGTCCATCAAGCCCGGTATCCTGTTTCCAACAGTGACCAATCCAGGTCACAAGTACCTGATAAGTTACCAAAAAGGTACACAGGTTCCACAATGCCTCTCTTGGGACAAGCAGTGGATTTCCTGGGTCCTCTTTAATAATAGTTTATGCACCTTTCCTTCAGCAACTTGTCCAAATCTTTTATAAAATCCAGCTACATTAACAGCTTTTACTATGATCCTCCAGTAACTAATATCCTGCTCTCAGTTGGTGTATCCCAAGGATCTGTCTTGAGTCCACTCTTTTCTCTCTATATACCCAGTCCCTTGGTGCACTCATCTCTTCCCATGGCTTTCAGTACCATTTTTATGCTGATGGCTCCCAGATCAACTTCTCTACATTTGAAATCTCTCCGGCATCCAGGCCTGGATCTTGCTTGCCTTTCTGACATTGTTGCTTGGATGTCTCATCGCCGCTTGAAATTGAACATGGCCAAAACAAAGCTGCTTATTTTTCCCCCTAAAACCTCCTCTCCTCTTCCTCCTTTCTCAGTCTCTGTGGATAACTCCCTACTCCTCCCTGTTTCCTCGGCTCGCGACCTTGGTGTTGTCTTTGACTCCTCTCTCTCCTTCTCCGCGTTGTGATGAAGAAGCTCCATTTCCTATCTTAAAAACACAGGATTCACTGAGTTCTAGTCGTGAAGCTGACAGGCAGGCAGGCCATGTGAGCAGCAGTTGTCAGGGGCGACATAAACAAACCCAGCCATGGGGTTTGCAAATAAGCCCAGCTGAGAAACATTCCTCAATTCCTAATAGCGTGCACCTGGAAAGGGGAAGAGCTTATAGCCACTATAAGAGCTATGCAGGAAATACAGAGTTAGACGGCGTAGAACGAGGAGACCGGGTAGAACGAGGAGGACTAGCTGAACTAACTGAACCAGCTGGTCTAGAGGAAGAAGGAGGAGTTTCAGACTCTGACCCAGGACGTGAGTCAGAGCCAGAACCAGGAAGGGTTCACCACAGAAACTACCCAGAGCACTGCAGGAGAAAGCAGCCAGTGAGGTCAGAGAACAGTTGCAAGTGTTCTGCTGATTGCAAGCTGTTTGGAGCTCAGAGGCAACATTCCAACTGGAGGGATTGGAAGCCTAAAGACAAACAGTATGTATTTGAGAGCTGTAGCCTGGAGAATGTCTCTGATAGGAAGTTAAAGTTTACTGATAAAAGGAATACCTACAGGGTTAACACTGAGAAGCCTCGTGTGATAAATCCTAGGTGGGGGCAGGGCAGTAACACCCAGCCAAGGGATTTGAGCACCGAGCTGAAGAGAGAGCAGTTAACACCCCCAGAGAGAGAAAGGTATTTCCCTGAAGATGTGTGCATGTCGGAGGAAGATATATTAGCAGTTCCTAAGCCTCAGAGAAAACCCCGCAGGCTTAAACCTGGTGTTAATAGGGGAGAAGAATATTCTTTTGCAAAGCCTGAAGCCAGAGCTTATAAATGTTCCAAGGGTAGAACCTGCCAGAAGGAATTAAACTCTAAGAACCCTGAATGGTGGCTTCCCTCTCTCCCAAACACCGAGGAATACGGTAGCTGTTATTCCAGCCCTAGAGGAAGTTGTGCAGAGAGACTCTGTGATGGCACGTTACAGGGGAACTTGCAGAAGTATTGTGGCAAGGAGAACTCAGACAATTCTGAATGTATGCAGAAGCCTATGGTCATTGATACAGTCAGTGAATGTTCATTTGATAGTGACCCAATGGACTGCACATTGATATTCTCTGATAAAGTGACGTCTTTTCGCTAGTCAAAAGGCTGTATAGTGTGGAGGGAAAGCACTATCAGTGAAGAGTGCTGTTTTGCACATATGAAAGCTATGTGCTGAGTTTTGCCTGTTTAACGTTTACTCTTTACTTTAAGAAGCAAGAAAAAGCTGTTATAATTTCCTTTGTGTTTTGCCAGAAAGTATGGCTTATTTGTTTTGAGTATTGTGTTATATTACCTGAAGAATCCGACCCCGGGAGGGGAAATAAATCCTTTTACCTTAAACCATTCGTGTTCACAACTACTTAATCACCATCAGACACAGATCTGCAACCCTAGGCGGCAGCCTGCCCACCTGGTGGTGACAGCGTGCATCCATCTGATAGCTAAGACCTGCCGTTTCTTTCTCTATAACATCAACAAAATCCGCCCGTTCCTTTCTGAACACACTACTAAGACACTTATCCACTCCTTAATCATCTCCCGTCTTGACTATTGTAACCTACTCCTTGCTGGTCTCTCGCTGAATCATCTCTCTCCCCTTCAGTCTGTTCAACAAACTGCTGCATGGCTAATCTTCCACCAGCCTCGTCATGCTCATATTATCCCTTGTCTCAAGTCTCTTCATTGACTTCCTATCCATTTCCGCATCCAGTTCTCCTGCTGACCTATAAGTACATTCATTCTGTGGCTCTTCCCTACCTTTCCTCTCTTATCTCTCCCTACACCCCTCCTCGGGAACTCCGCTCTTCTAGCAAATCACTTCTATCTGTGTGCTTCTCTTCTATTGCTAACTCCAGACTTCACTCCTTTCACATTGCTGCTCCTGGAACAAACTACCTGAGACTGTATGTCAGGTGCATTCTCTGACCCTTTTCAAATCTAGGTTAAAAACTTACTACTTCACTGCTGCTTTCAGATCTTGACTCACCTGATCTTTGTGTTTCCTTACCATTCCCCCAAGATGTATCCCATGTCTACACCTACTGTGTTGTCTGTCTTGGCTAGATTGTAAGTTCTGATGAGCAGGGGCTGTCTCTTACATGCCATGCAGTGCTGCGCATGTCTTGTAGAGCTATACAAATGCTCAGTAGTAGTAGTAATAGAGTAGATTCCGTGGGGCCATAGACTAACTTCAGGGAAGCAATTACATACCCCTGCAGTTACTGCATTTCAGAGTGCGTGCGACTAAGACCACACACTGAGGTGTCATTAGTTGCACTCATGCTACTTGTGCTGAGCCATTATATTAGTTTCTGCCAACAATACAGATGCCTGTGTGTGAGAGAGTTATTTCTCTCTCCTCACTCTGCAGTAAAGTATAATTTTGGGAAAGAATCCTGTAAACCTAAGAGTAATGGGTAAAAGCATTTTTTTTTTGTCTACATATATCTGATTTTAGTTTGTATGATACATTACCTATTTGGCAAAGATCTATCTCTGTTCTGCATGTGTGACTGAGGCTGTGTTCTATTAGCATGGAGTTTCTATGTAGGGATCTGTAGTAATCCAGCTTGCTCAGTTTTCTGAATAGGACTATGAATGTTCTAGGATCCACAGCAGTATTTATGGTGCTGCCCTGTTCTGGGTACTCTCCATGTTGTGTGAGTTTTGCAAGTTAGTGCTGTTATGGGATAGTAGATTTGCTTTATGGGTCCTGTATTCTGGGTTCTTGGTGTAGTCAACTGTAGGGTGCTGGTTGGGGGGGGGGGGGGGATACTGGAATATGAATTACGTTCTTTATGCTGCCAGACTGAAATTTAAAATATTTTGTAAGTTCAGATTAAAAAAAAATTTAAAATTTAAGGCAACATCTCAGTTTAATTTTGTTTAGTAGCCTAATAGCATCATCGCTGCTGAGTTCCAGACTTTTCCAGCTTTGGAATTTGTACGTAGGTATCAAAGCAAAATTGCTAAACAAATACTTATGCTTGTTTTTACCAAAGAAAATCCTGGAGAAGGACCGCCTGTGACTCCCAAATATAAAAATGGGAATGAAGTAGATATCACACCATTCACAGAAGATGATGTGTTAGAACAACTTGCAAAACTGAAAGTGGACAAGGCCATGGGACCGTATGGGATACATCCCAGGATACTGAAAGAGCTCAGAGAGGTTCTTGCAGGGCTGTTAAAGGATGTTTTCAACAGATCTTTGGAAAAAGACGTTCCCCAGGACTGGAGAAGGGCTGATGTGGTACCTCTTCACAAAAGTGGTGACAGGGAAGAAGTGACAAACTGCTAGCCGGTGAGCCTTACCTTGGTGGCAGGAAAAGTAATGGAGGTGCTCCTGAAAGAGTGAATAGTGGACTTTCTCAAAACCAACAGGTTGCATGATCCAAGGCAACATGGTTTTACCAAAGAACAATCTTGCCAAACAAATCTGAGTTCTTTGACTGGCTGACCAGAGAACTAGATCAGGGGCATGCGATGGATGTCATCTACCTGGTTTTCAGCAACGCCTTTGATACTGTTCCCCATAGGAGGCTTATCAATAAACTCATGGGTCCTAAGGTAGTGAACTGGATCAGAAATTGGTTGACTGACAGACGACAGAAGGTGATGGTAAATGGAGCACTCGGATGAAAGGAGGGTGATTAGCGTGGTGCCCCAGGGTTTGGTCCTGGACCCACCACTGTTCAATGTATTTGTGAGTGATATTGCTGAAGGACTGAATGGAAAAGTCTGTCTTTTTACAGATGACACGAAAATTTGCAACAGAGTAGACTCTCCTGAGGGAGTGGATAACATGAGGAAAGATCTACAAAAGCTGGAAGAATGGTCTAATGCTTGGCAGTTAAGATTTAATGTGAAGAAATGCAGTGTCATGCACTTGGGAAGCAGAAATCCAGGGGAAATGTACACGATAGGGGGCGAGAGATTGGTGTGCACGGACCAGGAGAAGGACCTTAGTGTGATTATTTCTGAGGATCTCAAGGTGGCAAAAGCCAGGAGGATGTTGGGTTGCATACAAAGAAGAATTACCAGCAGAAAGGAAGAGGTACTAATGCCACTGTATAAGTCACTGGTGAGGCCTCACCAGGAATACTGTGTTCAGTTTTAGAGACCATATCTCGCAAAGGATATAAAAAGACTGTAAACTACAGTGTTTACTAAAGAGTTGTTTTTTGCATTACTTCCTTTTTCTAATGAATCTGAACTAAACATCTAGGGAAGCAGGAAGTACTCAAAGATTGTAGCTATGCTGCAGAAACAAGTTCCTTATTAGTCTATATACAGTACTACAGTGTCATCTAACTTACAGATGAATTTCTCTTCCTGCAACAGGCTTATTGATTTATTTGACTGAATTTATTAAGCACATCAGCCTTAGTGCTCGATAGCATTTTACACGTATTTTCTAAATTTTATCAACATAACAGTTAAAATAGTAATAAATCACCTAATATACTTCACCAACCCTAAGTAACATAATAGTGCTTAAAAAGCCAGGTCTCTGTAACTAGTCCATTCACGATGCATAATTCAAAATTCAGTACTGGCACAGGAAGCGAATCCTTCCTAGTGCAAATGATATGTGCCTCAGCCCTACGTGGGAGAATCAATAACCCTCGTGAAGTTGATCTTGTATCTCATCCTAGCACTTAATGGGAAGGTTTCGCTCACAAATAGATAAGGTCTATCCTATTCAAAATTTTGAGTATCAGGAAAATAACCTTGTTCATCCTAGCTTCATTTGACAGTCAGTAAAGACTTTTCATTACCAGAGTGACATGATCCCTGGCTCTCAACCCTGCCAAATGTCTTGCCACTGTATTTCAAATTACTTGTAATCTCTTTATTATTTTTCTGAGCAGACCCATCAAAATTGTATAGGCAGTAAACCAATCATGGTAAAAGCAATTCCTAAATTACCCTAATCAAATCAGCTATAGAATGAGCTGGCTGCAAATGATGGATAGTTCTCAAAATTCCAAACACAGAACGAATCATATAAGGCATGTTTACTAAAGGTTAACATGCGTTAAGTAAAGTTAAAGTGCATTAAGTGTGGCTGGCTTATCCATCTCTGAGTCACTGCAGCACTTAACGCACATTAACCTTTGGTAAGCATGCCACAGAGTTGTAATATGAATAGCTATATTTAATTCAGAATTGAAAATCATCCTGTGATTTCTTGTTAGGCTATGTACTGGTAAAACAGCATGTTTTAACCTGATCATAGGAAGTGTAGTTCTAATGGGCTTCCCAACCCATGATACGTCTGTGCTCTGAAGACTGAGTTACAATTTTGTTTATCATCAGGCAGGGGCGGCCCAAGGGGGTGCGGGGCCATGTGCGGAGACTCGGTGCGGGGCCTTATTTGCATAAATATTTGCATAATGTTACCATACACTAACTTTTAGTAAACACGTCTCTTAATGAATGTATGGATAAAGAAAGACTAAAAGATTTCTACATTACTATAATCCAGTGCCAACCGCCAGGCACATTAGGAACTACTACAAACACTGCCCATTTAGAACCCATAGCAAACCCGCCATATCGTAACAGAACTACCAGGACTCACAAAGCACCAGACCCTACCTATCAAAAGGCAACACTGCAAATATTAAACCAATACATTTCAGAGAATAACAATACATGACCTACTGGGGAAAGAGAACAAGTGGCAATGTCAAATAGGAATTACATAAACAGAATACTTCAGCTCAGTTACACATGCAGAACATAGACCATCACCAAACAAGGAATCACAATTTAGAAACAGGAAGGCAATAATTAAACTGGGAACCCCAAAAGCCAAACTTGGAATGTACAACAACACTGTAGAAATAAAACTATAAATTAATTTCCTCTTGTACTAAACAAAGCGCAGACGTTAATAATGTACATTTCCCAGAGCTGACATATTCCAGTTAATGAATTCAAAATTCATTGGAGGAGTGGCCTAGTGGTTGGGGCAAGGTACTTCAGGCTGGAAGGTTGGGGGTTCAAATCCCACTAGAGGACAGCAACCTTGGGCCAGAAGGACTGGGGGTTCTAGTCCCACAGGTGCTCCTTGTGGTCTTGGGCAAGCCACTTAACCCTCCATAGCCCATGTTCCCTGTAAAATAGTTATCTCCAAGTTATAATGCCCTGTTCAATGTAATTTCAGTTTGTTCAATGTAAACTGCACTGATGCAGAATAGCACGGTATATAAGAGAATGTAAATAAAATAAAGAGATATTTTTCTACCTTTTGTGCATTTTTTTTCAGTTGCAATTGCTCCAGCCACTTTCTTCTGGTTTCTTCGTGTCTTCTGCTAACTCTCCATCGTCTGCTGTCCATTTGTCCTTTCTTCTCTCTTCTAGTTTTTTCCATTCTCTCTCTCTACATCTGCTTTAACATACTAATCTTTCTCCTTTTGCTCTTTCCTCATTCCTATTTCATCTACTCAAATTTTACCCCTCCATCCTCAATCCCCACTTACTCTCCCAATACCCGGCCAATTGTAGATTTTTCATCCCTCCCACACAAAATATTTTTCCCCTCTCCATTTCACTCTCCCAGCCCCATCCCATTCTAATCCTCCCCCAACATCAGCTCCCTTCTAGTTCCAGCCTCACCCAACATCTGCTCCCTTCTAGTCCCTGCATCAGCCCATTTCCAGTCCTAGCTCCCCCATCCATTTCCAGTCCTATCAGAGTCCCTACATCAGCTCATTTCCAATCCCAGCCCCCATCAGCCCATTTCTAGTCCTTTCCTAGCCCCACCATCAGCCCGTCAAATCCTAGCTCCCCTCAACTCAGCCCAATTCCAATCCAAGCCCCCCATGAGCCTACTTCCAGTTCTAGCCCCTTCATGAGTCCATTTCAATCCAAGCCCCCACCACAGCCCATTTCCAATCTTAGCTCCCCCAACAGCCCTTTTCCAGTCCTATCCTAGCTGCTCCATCAGCCCATTTCCAATCTTAGCTCCCCCTACAGCCCATTTCCAGTCCTATCCTAGCTGCTCCATCAGCCCATTTCCTGTCCTAGCTCCCTCCCCTCACAGCCCATTTCCATTCCAAGTCCCCGTCCCCATCAGCTATTTGCAGTTCAAGCCTCCCCTTTCACTCAGCCCATTTCCAGTCCTAGCAACCCCCCAACCCATTACCAGTCCTAGCCCTCCATCAACCCACTTCCAGTCCTAATCCCCCATCAGCCCACTTCCAGTCCTAACCCCCCCCATCAGCCCCAAGCCCATTACCAATCCTAACCCCCCTCCCCCCTCCCCCCATCGGCCCAGGGAAAATTAAAAAAAAAAAAGCTGGCTGCTGCCGCCATGGCAGTGGCAGAATCGACTGTCTCGCGGGGCCCCCCCCTGCCTGGCTGAGCTCTGCCTGCCCGGCTGAGCCTCTCCGCAACAGCTTTCAGATCTGCGAAGGGAGAGTGTCTCACTGTCTCCCTCGTGGCTCTGTTAAGCCCGCAGGGGCTGATGGGAAATATCCCATCAGCCCCTGCAGGCTTAACAGAGCCGCAAGGAGACACTCTCCCTTTGCGGATCTGAAAGCCGTCACAGAGAGACTCAGCCGGGCAGGCAGAGCTCAGTCGGGCGGGGGGGGGGCCCCCCGTGGGAAGGTCGATTCTGCTACTGCCGCGGAGGCAGAGGCAGCAGCCAGCTTTTTTTTTTTTTTTAATTTAATTTATTTTTAAAGCAGAATGTTCTTTGTGCCGGGCCCCTTGAAATGCGGGGCCCTGTGCAAAAAACATTCTTGCTCAATGGACGGGCCGGCCCTGTCATCAGGTCGTCCAGCAATTTAATTCAAACTAAAATTTATGTTAACATTATCCGCAATTATGGAGCCTTGTGGAATTCCATATTTCAGAAACCAGGCTTTTAGAAAGATAATTAATTGCCCAATAGGCTATCATTTCCACAAATGAACTAAATCATTTCAGTTGTCCACAAACCTTTCATCAACAAGCTAGGACTTAGTGAAAATTTGATGTTAAAGCCTAACAGAATTGGGGCAGCATTTCTGCCTCCATATGTGTAAGCTAATCACCTAGGAGGGACACCAGCACAGGCTCAGTACTATGTAAAGCTCGAAAACCATAAAGAGATGAAAACCAGATCCAGGTAATATTACCTTAAATTACATCTGCGGAGGATCCGGCTTTTTACCTACTTAGTGGCAGGGATCTAAATGTGTCCTGGCACTAGTGTGCAGCACTGGCCAGGTTTCTATCCAGCAGTGAAAACTCAAGTTAGATCTGGCCTACCTGGACTTGGATCTGCCGGATCTGGATCCTGGATACAGATGCATTGACTCTGAGTTGCTCCTCCCTCCATTACTGAGATCAGGGGGATTTGCATCCAGGAAAACCTCCGACGCTCCTAGTCTGAAGCGATGGCCAGTTTTCTATTTTAGCTGTGAAAGAATCAAATTAGATCTGGGGTATCTGGCTCAGCATCTGACTCCACCAGATCCAGGCCTGGATCCGCCAGATCTAACTTGAGTCTATCATTGCTGGAACAGAAACCTGGACGGTGTTGCACACTAATGCCAGGGCAGCTTTACATCGCTGCCTATCCCATTTAAATCCCTGCCACTTCTAAGTAGGTAATAGCTGGATCCTCCGTGAATCCAATTTAAGGTAGTATTAAATCGGGGAAAGGGGGGGGGTCTGAAGGACCCTCTTTTTTTTTTTTTTTTTGCAAAATCGATCTAAAATGCTTCATTTTTCACAGGTAAGAGATGACACTTTCAACAGCAGAAGAATAGCATTTTTCAAAGGATCTCAGGACGTTTCCTGAGAAGGGGCCTTCATCATTTCGTTCAACCATGGTACAAAAAGCAGTAGCTTCAAGTGAGAGATTAAAATCTGATCTTTTGAAATGCAATACTGAGATGGGAAAAAGGGGATAGCATGTAAGAATAAAATGGCATGCTGAAATAGCTGGCAAACAGACATTAAACTTTAGACATGGGCAGCAGCACAAGAACACCGACAGGCTAGAACAGATAAAATTCTATCTTCACACCCAAGCTGACAAAGGAATGGGAGGGGGGAGGTAGAGGGATGCTTTTGCTAGAGTTGTCTTCTCATGCACACACACAAAGCAGTAGGGCTTCCGACAGCTTAGCCACAGACGCCCTAGACTGCAAGGAGAGATAAGGTAGTCACCCCTCCACTGACCAATCAGGGACTCCTAGCAGTTAGGTACTCTCCAGATATGCCACCTAGATAATTCTGTAGAAAGGAGAAGTCAAGGGGCCCAGAAAATTCTTCCAAAATGTTATCCTGCTCTAACCCACGTGACAAACTGCTATGCTAAGACTATTAAAAAAACAGCCTGTATCCTGTGTGAGGGCTGAACTCCTGGATAGCTTGCTAGGAGCCAGCCCTGCTATAGTAGTGAATAAAAAAGATATCTGCCTGGAAATTTTGTTTTTCTCTCTTGCCTTGCTTTCTTTTATTCTCTCCTTACCAGGTATCATCTGGACTGGACTGGGACCCGCTAGATGCTTGTCCCATGACAATACCTTTCTGATCTAACGATGCACTTCTGTTTGCCCATCAGGGCCCATTTCTGAGGAAGACAAGCACTATCATAAAACCTTTTTGTTTGCTTTTCTTTAGCTGAAATTAGAGCACAAACCACTTCCGTAATCATTCCAGGCTTATCACATTTCCAGGTTTTTCCCTTACATGACTTCCTGCTGTCCTGACTTTTTATTTCTTGCAATAAACACAAGCCTCAAAGTCCATGGCAATGTTTGAAAAGATACGGGAAGAAAACATCCTGCCTGACCACCAACTGAGCTCTTTTATCGTCACATTCCTTGCTGACAATATTATGTCAGTTCAATCAGCAATAACACTGCAGCTCAGACTCCTTCCTGCAGAAACTAGATCTGGCTTTAAATTCTCACTAAATACTGTCATTACTGCTAGACAGACACTGGAAAGTACCTTGTAAAGTATAATAGCCTCACCGGTCATCTGTGTAGCCAAGACAATTGCAATATCTAAACAATAAGGGGGCCATTTTACAAGCTGTAATCACAATCTCCACTTCTGAAATCACACATTCAGATGTCGGAAGCACAAAAGCGTCCCGAGAGCCATTAAAAAAGTTCCAAAGCTACACGTCTCCAGAGCAATTGTGTCCACGTCACATGAGGGTTTGCTGGAGGCATGACTGTGGCATTCCTTAAAAAAAGCACATTTGCGCTTGATTTGAGAAATGGCCCCACACATCTCAGCCCTCCGGCAGTGGCATCCATGTCTATTCCTGCTCCAGAGCACGGTTAGGCATCAGAAAAGTGCTCGTTCCAGCACCCAAACACTTGTGGGGAGTACAAAAGAAGGTGCTGTCATGTCCCCAATACTTTTTGCAATGGTAAAGAAACAAGTCGGTAAATTAAGACACTTGTTTCATGGCTGCAACGCCGCAGCATGTCTCTGCTTACAAAATGGCAGGCCAGGACATGTATGTCGCATGAGACAGATGTGCCCATTCTGGAATTCCATCGCACACACATCTGTTGCTTGTGCCACTGATGTCCATATCAAAAACATCCAAGTTTCTAAAATGGGGCCGAAATATCCATGTGCCCAGCCTATTGTTTTGCACGGGGCCATCTTTTTTTTTTTTTAATCCCGGAGATGTATATCTTTGAGGGAGGAGAGAGACAGTGATTTTAGAAGGCACTTACATGTGTCCACCTTCTCTGCTACCACTCCCATAGCATTTGGGACATTTTGGCCTGAACATTCCAGATTTCACCTGCCTTTACAGCTACAGACTTAGCATTACACCAGGACTTGGCATTTCCATTGTTTTCACTCTTCCGGTGTTTGCTATATTTTATGGTTCAAGCTGGGCCTGAGTTAGGCAGTAGGTCACAAATACTCCCTTATGATGTCATAGGGTCCAACATTCTCAATAGGATCTGAGTTGATGTCTGCTGACCCTCCAAAACTACCCATTTGACATAAAAGTGGTGATTTCAGGGGATAATTTAAACAATTTCCACAGGTAAAAACATTTAATCCAAGGAAATCAAAGATTTGATTATTGCTCACTCCATCTGCAAATAAAAGTACTGTTACTGTGGACAACAGGAGTTGGCCCAGGGGTGGGGAGGGAGGAGTCAATGAACCATGCACATAGCTTTGTATAATCAAAACAAGGCATACTGTTTCCAAAGGTGCAGTTTGGGGTAGGCATTGGGGGGAGGGGGCAGCGCCATTGTGGGCACTAATGCTGAATTGGTCCCACTGCCCCATTGCCAATATGACTTCCGAACTCTTCACCCATCCAAACTACACCAATGTGGGGAAAAATGAGTCAGAGTTATAAGCAACCAGTAGGCACATGTAAAATTGCCAAAGAGCATACACAAGGCTAGTGCTATCCTTTTTGCTGTCCTATGCAAAATATTACTGTGCTACCTCTCCCTCTCCCCCACCAGAGCATTCCAGTACAGCCCTTCACAAGCTTCTCTTTTGAAATATAAGAACATAAGATATGCCATACTGCGTCAGAAAATGTCCATCAAGCCCAATATCCTGTTTCCATCAGTGGCCCATCCAGCTTGCAAGTACCTATCAGGTTCACAAAAGGTAAACTGATTCCATACTGCTTATCCTAGGAGTAAGCAGTGGATTTCCCTGATCTTTAATAATGGCTTATGGACTTTTCCTCCAGGAACTTCTCCAAACCTTTTTTATACCCAGCTACACTAACGGCTTTTGCTACATCCTCTGGTAACAAATTCCAGAGTTTGATTACGTGTTGATTGAAAAAATATTTTCTCCTATTAGTCTTAAATGAGCTATATTATAGCTTTATTGTGTGTTCCCTAGTCTTTCTACTTTTCGAAGGAGTAAACAATCAATCTGTTTACCTATTATGCTCCATTCATTATTTTATAGATCTTTATCATATCTCCCCTCAGTCATCTTTTTTCCAAGTTGAAGACCCCTAAAGTTTTAAACCGTCCCTTCCATTTTGGTGGCTCTTCTCTGTACCTTTTCTAATTCTGCTATATCTTTTTTTTAAGATATGATGAGCAGAATTGCATACAATATTCAAGGTGCAGTGGCACCATGGAACAATACAGAGGCATTATAATATCCTTTGTTTTATTTTCCATTCCTTTCCTTAGGATTCCTGGCATTCTATTCTTGGCCACTACTGCACACTTGGTGGAGGGTTTCAACATATTATGCACGATGACGCCTAAATTATTTTCCTGGGTGGTGGTTCCTAATGTGGAACCTTGCATTGTATAACCATAGTTTTGGGTTGTTTTTCCTAAATGCATAATTTTGCACTTGTTCACATTAAATTCCATCTGCCATTTGGACATCCAATATGTCAAGGCTGTCACAATCCTCGTGTGTTTTAACAACCTTAAATAATTTTGTGTCCTCTGCAGATATGATCACTTCACTCATTATTCCCATTTCCAGGTCATTTATGAATTTGTTAAAAAGCAATGGGCCCAGCACAGATCCCTGGGGTACTCCACTATTCACCTTTCTCCATTGAGAAAATTGGCAATTTAGCTCTACTCTCTGTTTATTATTTTTTAACTAGTTCCTGATCCACAATAGTACACTGCCTCCTATCCAAAGACTTTTTAATTTTGCCAAAGGTCTCTCATCAGGGACCTATATCAACCAGCTCACCTTTATCTACTTGTTTATTCACACCTTCAAAAAAAATATAACGGATTAGTAAGACAAGACTTTCCTTGACTAATCCATGTTGGCTTTCTCCCATTAAACCATAACTATCTATATGTTCAATAATTTTTACTCTTTACCATGGTTTCTTCCATTTTGCCCAGTACTGACATCTGGCTCACTGGTCTCCAGTTTCATGGATCACTCCTGGAACACTGGCCAGTCTTCAGGCACTACTGATGATTTTAATGTTCACAGATTACTAATAGTAGGCCCAAAATCTCATATTCAATTCTTTCAGCACCCTGGGATGTATGCTATCCAGTTCAGATGATTTGCTACTCTTTTTTGTTTATCTAATAGTTCTAATACATCTTTCTAGTTTATTGAGATTTGTTTCAATTTTTCTGATACATTGGGGTCTATTCCGAGCCCCAAATAACAGGGATGTATGCCCTACCTGGACCTACATCCCCACTATACAGCTCCCTTAGATGGAACGGGAGGGGGAGGGCAGGAGGCGGAGCGTGGCTGTGTATGGGCTGGTCATCATCACGGACATACAAGGCTCTGTACATCTGGGGTAGGCTGGTTAGATGGGGGACTTATTCCACTTCAGAGGACCCTGGCCATAGGAGGCTGGATTGAGGGTTTGGCTGCGGGAAAAGGACATTCTCTGGGGCAGCTGGCAATCGTGGCTCCTGAATGGAGCCACAGTGCAATGGTGACAGGATGCCGTGGCATCGCGGCTCCATTCAGGAGTCTGTCGGGGGTAGACGTGGATGTGGCTGGATGTGCAGCCCATCAGATTCGGGGGATCAGAATCTATTCTGAGGGGAGGTACATGGGCTGGATGTCCAGGAGAGAATAGGCCTCAATACCTTTTAAATACCATTTCAAGCATAGGTAACTTCCCTACATCTTCTTCAATAAAGACCGAAGCAAAGAATTCATTCAGTCTCTCCACTGTGGCTTTGTCCTCCCTTAGTGCCCCTTTTACCTCTCTATCATTTAATGTTCCAGCTGACTCTCTCAACTTTTTTCCTACAAATGTACTTGAAAAATATTTTATGTGTTTTTTTCCTTCCAAGGCAAGCTTCTTTTCAAATTATCTCTTGCATCTAACTTGCTAATACTTATGCTGTTTCTTGTTTTTGTCATTTGTGTCTTTTTTCCATTTTCTTAAAGATTTTCTGACCTCGCTTTTAATCCATGCTGGCTGTCATTTGGCCTTCCTTCCACCTTTCTTAGAGCATGGAATATATCTGCTCTGGGATTCAAGCTAGTATTTTTAAACAATGCCCATGCTTGATGTAAACCTTTAACCTTTTCAGCTGCTCCTTTTAGCTAACTCTTTTCCTTATTTTATCATAGTCCCCCTTTTGAAAGTTAAAAGCTAGTGCTGTGGATTTCCTTGCTGTCTTCCCTGTATTTATGAAATCAAATGCTATCAGTTGCTCTCACCAGTTGTACTCGTTATTTCGTTCCCTCTCTTCTCCCTGTGTCTCTTCGTCTTCGCCTCCCATCCCAGACCCTACTCTCCTAGCAAACTTCTTCTCTAGTAAGGTCCTTTCTCTCCATGCAACATTCCCATCGGGCCTACCTCTTCATTCTCTGAACCTGCTATCCTCCTCTCCACCATCACCACCCATGGTACCCCCTTTGTCTCATACCTGGTCATCATTTCGCCCAATTTCCATAGGTGAATTAGCTAAGACACTTTCTTCCTCTCGCAAGATTAATTGTTCCTTGGACTCAGACCTTTCCAATTGGCTTCACGAGCCCTCCCTCACTCTTCTTCCTCCTATGCTTTCAATGTTTAATGCTAGCCTCACCACTGGAAGCATGCCCTGGTCCGTCCTATTTTCAAGAAGCCTTCCCTTGATCCTTCCACCCTTGCCCATTGGCGCCCGGTCTCTAACCTCTCTCTTTCCTGTCAAAATTCCTTGAAAAATTCTTTTTCACTCATCTGTCTGCTCATCTCGTTTCCACCAGTGCTCTCAACCCCTGTCAGTCTGGTTTCCGGACAGGCCATAATGCCGAGTCTAATCTCCTTTCCCTCTTGAATGAATTACATGTCCATACGAACACTTGTGGTTTCCCTGGATCTTTCCTCCATCTTTGACTTTGTCAACCACTGCACGCTTCTCACCCGCCTTTCTGATATCGGAATCTGTGGCACTGCCCTGAGATGGTTCCAGTCATTTCTCACCGCTCACTCCTTTTTCAGTTCTTTTCAATTCCTCTGCCTCATTCCCCATTCCCCTGTCCTGTGGTGTCCCTCAGGGCTCTGTCCTATCTCCCCTCCTCTTCAATGCCTTCCTAGCTCCTCCTTCCTTGCTCATTCAACAATCTGGTTCTTCTGCGTATTATTATGCTGACGATATTATTCTACTTCACTGCACAGACTTTTCCGCTCCTGATGTCACTCCACTGAACACTTGCCTTGCTCTTATTCACTCCTGGATGGCTTCAAACTATCTCCACTTGAACCCCTCCAAGTTCACTGCTACCTGGATTACCTTCGGGGCTTCTTCTCTGTCTCTGGCTCCCCTGCTCCCCACTGTTTCTATCCAGCAGGTCACCTCCTTTCGCTATCTTGGTGTTATTCTTGCTCTTTCTTTCGCAGAACACATTTCTTCTATCTCCCATCAGTCTCTCTCTATAGCCTTTCCTAAATCCATGCAGTGCGTCCATTTCTCTCTCCTGCCTCTCTAACCACACTTCTCTCTCTAGTTGACTATTGTAATGTCTCTTTGGCCGGTCTCCCACAATACCAACTTCACAGACTCCAACAATCACAGAACACCGCTGCTCACATCCTCACTCATTCCTCATAATTTGATCATATCTCTCCCCTCCTAGTTCATTTCCATTGGCTCCCTGTCCACTTCAGAATCCAATATAAGATACTCACTTTTGTTCACAGAACCATCTACACCGGGACTTCTCAATACCTTGCTGATGTCCTTTATTTTCACACTCCACACTGACTTCTGCACTCAATTCATACTCATCGTCTGGTCCTTCCACCCGTTTCTCAGACTCACTTTGAACGCACATGAGGGTCTGCCGCCTTCTTCTGAGATCACCCACCCCTTTGGAACTCCCTTCCCCACACCGTGAACCCTCTGAACCCTCCTTCAATAATTTCAAAGTCGCCTTGAAAATGCACCTTTTTCAAGCCACTTTCGACCTTCCCAACCCCCTGCTCTGACACTCCTGTCCTACCACCCTTATGCTCAGCCTCTTTTCCCTAATGTGACCTTACCTCTGTCCACCTTAATCCCTCAATACTCTGATCTCCCTGTCCTCTTTCCTCTCTGTCCTATCAGATAATGGCGTTCTTTCTTCCTTTCTGTTTCACCAGTTTGCAGTCATTTTGTATTTAACTGCTCTGATGCTCCTGCCTGAGTGGTCTATCAAGCGACTGAATAAAGATAAATATAAAGATAAATATAAAGATTAAGACAAAGATGATCACTGATGCCAAGAGACCCCAATACCATTATCTCGTGCACCAGATCCTATGTTCCACTGAGGACTAGGTCCAAAATAGTTTCCCCTCTTGTCAGTTCATGAACCAGCTGCTCGAAGAAGCAGTCATTTATTTCATCTAGAAACTTTATCACAGGGCGGAAAGGCTTGGGGGGAGCACATTTCGACTGTCTGCTGTTGCCCTGCCGCCGCTGGCAGGACAATAGCAGGCAGCCGAAATGCACTCCCCAAGCCTTTTCGCAGCACTTTAAGCAGGTCTGGTCCCTCCCTCCTCCAATGCGATATCAGGGACAGATCTGCTTAAAGTGCCGGTGCCTTTCAAATCGGGCGCATGCCCCCTCCTCCTTCCTATATCTCCGTTCAGCGCTGCCTGCTCTTTCCCTGCTGCCGGCGCTGCCATGAAAAAAATAGAGGGCGGCAGCAGCAGGGAAAGAGCAGGCAACGCTGGACGTAGGCATGGGGGAGGGGGGGGCGTGCACCCAAGCTCAGCTCGATACGGCCCTGTGTGCAAACATCTTGCATTTCCTTCATATAATCTAATCGGCTTTTTGGTTTGGTTCAGTCTGACTGGATTTCTGAAAAAGCCCCACCCCCCTCTAAGGTGGGGCGGGGGGGGGGGGGGGCGCCATCTCATTTTTCACCTCAGGCAGCAGATTGCCTTGAGCAGCCCCTGCCTGGTTCCATCCCGGTTAAGGTGGAATAACTTCAAGTGTTTGAACACCATTTACTCATGGTTACAGGATGGTTGGAGTGGAGGAGTAGCCTAGTGGTTAGAACACTGGCTGGGTACCCAAGCAACCAGGGTTCAATTCCCACTAGCACTCCTTGTGGCCTTGGGCAAGTCACTTAGCCCTCCATTGCCTCAGAAGAAAGGCCTGGCAATCTACTTCCGGTGACACTGCCAAGAAAACCCAGGAGCTTCTGGGTCACCAGGAGTCAGGACTGACTCAAAGGCACACATTGCATTGGCACAGGATGGTTACACAGCTTCCCTTCACTGCCATCTACAGTGCACATTATGAAGTACTACCAAACCCTGCTCATTCAGAGCCTATAACAAACTTGTCATACCTTAACAGCACTGCCAGGGTTCACACAGCACAACCCTACTTATTAAAGGCAGCACTGTAGATATGATATTGGGCTCTAGAACAGCAATACACATCCTAGCAGTAAAACAGAACACAGGCCACTACACAGGATCGTAGCACTAGCAGAATACAGCAGTGCGTTCACATACACAAACCACAGACAGCCTCTCACCAAATATAATGCAAAGGACCACAGATCAGAAATAGAAATATGCAGATAACAATTCAACTGAGTGAAATAGAAACAAACACATTTCCTCTTTACTGAGAGAAGTATGAAATACAAAGACATCGGAGCTGCATGTTTCCCAAAGCTGATATATTCCAATTAATAATTTCAAAACTAAAAACGTGTCATCTAAGAATTTTATTTTTTCAGTCAAGTAGATCCCAGTCTCTCTCTTATTTGCTTTCCTCTCTTTTCATCTAACTTTCTTTAGAGTCTGCTGCTCATTTGCCATTTCCCCTCTCTCCTTTTTTCATTCCTTCCTTCCTTACATCCATCTCTAACACTGATCTTACCCTATCGGGTTTTTTTTCTTCTCTCGTTTCCTTCCCAGCCCATATCTGTATTCTTACCCTCTCCCTAGCCCTCCCATTCTTCCATCTCACTCCGTCCCCAACCTCTTTTACCCTTCTTTGCACCCAATCCACTTCCACCCTCTATACTCACTCCCTTCTGAGTCAGCTACTTTTCTATCTCTCAGCTCTTCCCTGTCTCATTCTACCACTTTCCTCTTCCTCCCCTTTGTATCCAGCTCCACCCAGTTTATGTCCCCTTTCGCCCCCTCCCTCCTAGTCCAGACCAGCCCAGTATCTACCACCTTTTTCCTTCTTCCCCTTCCAGTCCAGCCCAGACCAGCATCACCCCTTTTCCCTTCCTCCCTCCAGTCAAGTCCAGCATTACTCTTTCCCCCCCTACCTTTAGTCCACTATCTTCCTCTCAGGACTGATGGCAACAGCAGCACAAACGTCCTCTTTTTCTTTTATTTAGAGCTCCTTCCCAGGTTCCTGGAGCATGCGGCTCTTATTAAACAATTCACTCCCCATGCACAGTGGCAGTTTCAAAGCCAAAGCTGCACACCGAAAGCAATGTTCCCACTAAGCTGTGCTGAGTCCTCCGCCGGCATTCCTACCGGTGGGGGGAGATGCAAAGTGATCGCAAAAGCAATCATATTTAGGATCGCGCAGCATGGGCAGGTCCCAAGGGCCTGCCAATGCTATGCGATCCTAAGTGCGATTGCTTTGCACCTCCCCCCACTGGCAGGAATGCCGGTGGAGGTCTCAACCCAGCTTAGCTGGAACATTGACCGGAAGTGAAACATCTAATAACAGCTACATACTCCTGTGACCCAGAAAGGAGCTCTAGATAAAAAGAAAATGCTGGGCTTTTGTGCTGTCCCTTATCTGGTCATCCATGTTTGTGCAGTTACTCTTTGCTGTTGCCACTGAGGAAGGTATTGGGCTCCACACTGCCATCACCCTACAGGAGGTGCCACCCTCTGCAAGTGCATGGTTTGCACAGTGGGTTGCACCGGTCCCTGCATACATGTAGCGTATACATTTTTTTTTTCAACGTTCTATTTATTAATATCACACAATACAATCAAACGATACATCCAATCAAAGTTGTTTTTACATACGGTCATCTCCCGGGCGGGGCTGTGTCTTGTCCACCACCCTGGGAGTATCACAGCAAGCAAACAGGAAAAGACACCAGGTTATGCAGAACAATGTAACCCAACGCTCCTCCCTCCCCCCTCTCCCAACCTCCCTCCCCCGCTCCCAACCCCCCTCCCCCCCTAGCACAGGAAACACAGCAAGCAAGATTATCCAAGGAGCAATATTCGTCCTAGTCAACCACTATCCAACCTTTAACACCTCGCAGCGGGTTTTGGGTCCCAATCGCTGAATGTAGGGCATCCAAACCAACAAAAAGGTGGCCCATCTCCGGGGGTGCCCCTGCGCACTTCTCTGTTCCATGAGCATAAGCTGATGCAGGCTATTACGCCACTCGCCAAAGGTAGGCACCACTGGCTCCCTCCATCGGCTAAGAATAGGGCCTTTACCCACCAGACAGGCTTTGCGCACCAAAATTCTCTCCCACCTCCCCTTTGGGTGGAGCGGTCCCAGCTGATCTAAAACTACCAGCAGTCCTGTCCAACAAATTCGCTGCCCCAAGAGGTCACTAAGATACGCCCCAATTTGCTGCCAATACCGACGAATAGACGGACAGCCCCACCACATATGGCCCAAGTCCGCCAAGGCACAAGAACATATGGGGCACCCTCCAAATGATGTAAGGCAACTTCTAAGTGCTCGCCTCGGGGAAAAATGGGCTTGATGAAGGCATTTAAACTGTACCTCACGCCACCGAGCCCCCTCCACCAATTGCGCAATCCGACCCAGTGCCCCCCGGACGGACCCTGGAGCTATCTCCCGACCCAGCTCCCTTGCCCAGGAATTTTCCACCGCCGAATAATCAAGAGGCACACCAAGCCGGTCCAGCCTCTTTTTTAACTCGGCTATAGTCGGCGGAGACTCTGCCCCCAGAGCGAAGAAATCGAGAATTCGCGCTGAATGCTCCACAAGAAGCTCTCGTTTAGACAACGAGCCGACGTAATGTGACAGTTGCGCATAGGCAAAGACGGACACCCCTGGATTCAAGCCGTACTCCCCACAAAGTGCGCCCAAAGCCTTACAGCTCCCATCCGGGTCTACCACATGTCCAAGGCGCCAGATGCCCACCTGCAGCCACTGCCGAAAGGGAGCCGAGTCAGAACCCGGAGTGAAACAAGCATTACCCTGTAAGGGCAGCCAGCTCGACACCGCAGGGTCCCTGCCCCAATACTTATTTAGCTGCTGCCACGTGCGCCGTGTCGCCTGTATCAGCACGCTACTGGTCATGCGATTTGGCAACGCTACCCGCGGCAAGTGCAGAACCGCTTCCAAAGTGTGCGGCGCTACAAAGGCCTCTTCCAACCCTCGGGGGGTATAAACCGCTGTATCCCCCAGCCAATCCCCCAGGTGCCGGGCCTGACATGCCAGCGCGTACTTCCAAAGATCCAGTACCCCAACCCCGCCCGACCTCCACCCCCCTCTCATTCGGGTCAACGGTATACGTGCTCGGGCCCCTTTCCAAAGGAACCCCCGAATCTCCCGCTCAATACGCAACAAGTCGCGCCTCAGTAGCCACACTGGGAGGGTTTGCATCCAATAGAGCACTCGTGGAAAAAGCACCATCCCTAGGGCGGCCACTCTACCCAGTAAGGACAAAGGGAGGGGCGCCCAGGCCCGCAATTGCGCTCGAAGTTTAGAAAATATACGTTCAAAGTTCTTTCTATATAACAATGCTGGCGTCCTAGTCAGCAAGATGCCCAAGTAAACAAGAGATTCACCAGCCCAGCGAAGCGGAAATCCCCCCGGCCAGCTCCCCCGTAAAGTACCCCCAACATCTAAAGCCTCCGATTTGGCCTTATTTATACGCAGCCCCGCAAATTTACCAAATAAAGAGAACTCCTCAAGCAAACGAGCCAGGGACTGTTGGGGAGACGTAAGGTGAACGAGAATATCATCAGCAAAAGCAGCCACCTTGAACCTATGTGAGCCAATGCGGACACCACAAATGCCCGGGGACTCCTCTATCCTCCGTATCAGCGGGTCCAAGGTCAATACAAAAAGTAGGGGGGACAGCGGGCAACCCTGACGCGTACCCCTTTCCAGACTAAATTTATCCGATAACACCCCATTACAAAGGACTCCAGCCATGGGGTCCGCATACAGCAACCCCACCATCTTGCAAAAAGGGTCGCCCAGTCCATAGTAAGGCAAAAGACTTTTCAAGTAGTCCCAGTGTACTTGGTCGAACGCCTTTTCGGCGTCAAAGCTAATTACCAGTGATGGGAGGCCCCTTTCACGGACCCACTCAAGAGACGCCAAAATTCTCCGCAAGTTCCGCACGGCATAACGCCCCTTAAGAAAGCCCACCTGCGATTCATGCACCAAGTCCCCCAAAACAGAAGCAAGTCTATCGGCCAAAACCTTAGCCAGTATTTTCAGATCGAAATTCAATAAAGAGATAGGTCTATAGGAAGCCGCTTGGGTAGGGTCCTTTCCAGGTTTGGATATGAGAGTAATATACGCATGATTGGTACCCCAGCCAAACTTCCCCTGAGCCATCCTTCAATGATACATCTCCACAAGGGCTGGGGGCACCAAATCCCCTAGCAATTTATAAAACTCAGCCCCAAACCCATCAGGGCCGAGTGCTTTACAGCAACTAGCTCGCTGAATAACCCGATGAACTTCATCTACCGTCACCGGGACATCCACCGTCACTGGCTCCTCACACAGAACTTACGAATCAATCACAGTAAGACCGATGTTATGTTTATCACGAAGAATCAAAACTTCACACCCCCTGCTACATTAAAGATAAAGGACAAGGAATTGACAGTAAAACCTACTATACGATACCTAGGCATCATCCTTGACCAGCGTCTCAATATGAAAACTCACATAAAAAATATAACAAAACTAATATATCACAAGATACGTACACTACG
The DNA here is from genome assembly GCA_033557465.1 of Ichthyophis bannanicus. Lineage (NCBI taxonomy): Eukaryota > Metazoa > Chordata > Amphibia > Gymnophiona > Ichthyophiidae > Ichthyophis > Ichthyophis bannanicus. The sequence goes on along the minus strand of CM066032.1, from coordinate 692,886,372 downwards.
CCACTTACGACCGCTACTGGAACCCACAGATTTCAGAACCATCTACCAAGCCTTGGTGATGCCACACCTCGATTTCGCAAATGCAATTCTACATGGTCTCCCTCAATCAACTTTAAATCCTCTCCAATTGGCAATGAATACTGCCGCCAGAGTACTCGAAGGAATATCAAAGACAGACCACATAACTCCAATCCTAAAAAGACTCCACTGGCTACCAACCAATGCCAGAATCCAACACAAGATCATAATCACCACTTTCAAAGCCTTAAACAATCAAGCACCCTCAACCATCACTGACCTATTACACACCCAGACCCCCAACAGAGCCAGAAGATCAGCAGCAATAAATACCTTAACCGTCCCAAAAAAAACCAGTCAGATCCACTAAGGAAACATCTAAAAGAGCCTTTAGCATTCATGCCCCAATAGCATGGAATGCCCTCCCACCAGAATTAAGAGCCATAACAAGTCTAACACATTTCAGAAAAAAACTCAAGCACTACCTATTCTCAAGCTATTTTCCAGTATAAATTTTCCTAAGAGAAATAGTCACTCCATGTTCAGACCTAGAGAATTTTGACTGTGAATAATGTATATAGTTTACTGTATATAGTTTATATAGTTTACCCTGTTTCTTCCAAGTTCTCAAACCCCTGTTTCTTGTAAAATACACTACAGTTACCCTGTATGTATATGCTCTGTTCCATGTAAACCGCGCTGATGATAATAGTGCGGTATATAAGAAATGTTAAATAAAATAAATAAATAAAATCCAAATACGCCCTCTGGTCTGCGGTCACCCTCGGCAATGGTATGTCTCGTAGATAGTTCTGCATTTCAGTCAGGGACCCCTCCCTCCGCGCATATAGCTGCTGAAAAATGGACCAAAGCAATCCGGCTATAGCTATGCTGTCTTTATGCAAGCTGCCCTGAGCACCCCGTAGCGCCGCGATCGACCGAGCACCCCGGCTACCTTGGAGGCAGCGCGACAAAAGTTTCCCGGGTTTATCCCCAAAGCGATATAATTGATACTTATAATACATATGGGATTTCTTCGCCCTCTGATGGAGCAGCTCATTGAGAGATATTTGCAACTCCCAAAGCCTCTTCTTATTAACTGCACTGGGGTCTCCCGCACACCGTCGTCAAGCTCGTACTACCTGCTTCTCCAACTGAACAATCTGCGTTGCCAACAGTTTACGTTTTCTCGCAACATATTCAATGATATCTCCCCGCAGCACTACTTTGGCTGTTTCCCACATCAACTCAGGGTCATCTCTATGCTGCTCGTGGTGGGCCAAAAATTCCTGCCAGCATTGGCCAAGATGTACTCGAAAGGCAGCATCGTGATAAAGCCCCATGGGAAATTGCCAGAGTCTTTTCGGTACCGCCAACCCCCCCATCCTAAATCCACCCAAACCGGGGCATGATCAGACACCGCTGTGGGGCCAATCTGTGCATCTCCTACCTGCGCAAAAAGCCTTTCGGAAACCAAGATATAGTCAAGACGAGCTCTAGACCCGTGAGCTCTCGATTGATGGGTGAAATCTTTCTCTAATGGATGCAATAAGCGCCAGGGGTCTATTATTCCCAAGCGACTACACAGCCCCCGCAACGCTTTGGTAGTTGGAGCTCGCACTCGCTCCCCCCCCCCCTTCCCGATGTATCCATCTCAATATCCAATACCCCATTCAAATCACCAGCCAGCATCAAAGGAACATCAGGCAATTGTTCCACTCGAGAGGCCAGGCGGGCATAAAACGCCCGATCCAATACATTGGGACAATACAGGTTACCCAGCACAATAGGCCTTCCCTCAAGGCTGCCATAAAGCAAAATGTATCTGCCTTCAGGGTCTGAGTACTCCTTTTCCAGCTCAAATCGAACTCGCTTACTGATCAGTATGACCACTCCACCCTTTTTCCCCTTAGCCGGGGCCCCCCAACTCTGCCCCACCCACGTTTTCTGCAATTTAGCATGCTCTTCGGCCATCTGGTGGGTTTCCTGTAGCATAGTTATGTCACATTGCAACCGGGCTAAAGCCTGCAACACTTTATATCTTTTGATGGGGTTACCTACCCCCCAGACTAGCGTATACATTTTATAAAATACATGCCTATGCACTGACTTCTGTGGGCACATAATTACACAAAGTTATTCCTGCCTCAGAGCATGTCTAACTGCATGGCAGCTCTCAGGGAGGCAATATTATAAAGGTAACTAGGTATATATGTTGCCTTTATAAAGTAGGTGCAACATACTGTAGGTACCTAAGTGCTTTTACTGTCAAGGTACCATGTTATAAAATGACGTTAGAGAAAGTAGGCACAATGCTTGGATGTAATTTTTCCCAGAGCGATATAATCAAAGAAAAAGCTTGTGCACGTTGTGCTTTGATTATTGGTGTATTTTCCATGGGGGAAAGTATCCATTTGAGTCATGAGTTTGATTATTGCATCCTCTGTGATCAGGGAGAAAGGCTCTTTCCTTATCATCCTGCTATACCAGTTCAGATGAGTGGGTTATGCTCCCTTGCTGGGAGGTGGAGGCAGATTGAGCAACACTCAGTGATGTCATCAGTAGGTCTATCTGCTGATGCGGCACTGAGAGAAGCCGATGTTTGTCTGCCACTAGCAGGTGACAAGGTGTTTGGACTTGTGCAGCAGTGCAGATAGACCTGTCTCCCTTGGCCCACACTACGATGCTGTGGCCTATATGTGACTGAGATCTGTAGGCCTAATGTTGCTCAGAACTCAAGTACACCCCTGTCTCCTGGAGCTGACAGCTGCTCTGTGTCCACTGCTGTTTCCCATGGGTTTCCAGTACTTGGTCGATCAAAGAGGAGCAGGAGTAATTCATGAGGCCCCTGGGCAGGGATGGTAAGTCGGGCCTAGACTCCCCTTCCCTTTTGCTGGCTAGGATTTTAACGGGGAGATCAGAAAGGTGGGAGGGAAGGGGGTCCGATTGACTATCCAGGTGTGATGGGGTCTATAGAATGTTACCTGTCCCTCTTCAAAGGGAGTATCAACAGTCTCCTTTAAGAGAGTCTGCAGCCCAGAGTTCAGGGGTGGGAGGGCGTGGCTCACACGGAGAGGTTAAGAACTCAGCAGGCTGCAGAAGGGAGAGAGTCCATGAAGCCAGAAATCCTTCCAAGGCAAGCCGTGCAAAGGAGTTCTGAGGTAGGAACTTTAACTGGGGCTGGAGGAAGGGTTGGGAGAAGTAGCTTGTGAAGGTTTAATTTCATTTATTAAAACTTGATATACCACTCTTAGTGGGGAAACAACAGAGTGGTTTACAATAAAATAGTCTAAATTATTAAAAATCAATAAAAGAATGCCATTGGTATATAGGAAAGACGTGCAAGACACAACACACAGCGAGGGGCCTCAGAGAGAGACACATAGGGAAGGGTAGGTGGGAATGTAAATAAAATAAGATCAAGAGAGGATCAAGAGAGGTTGTTGAATGCTGCATAAAACAAATGAGTCTTGAGTTGTGATTTGGATTTTGAGTTTTACAAGGTTTAACAAACTGGGAAAAAGTAAAACCAATTTTGTTTTCCATGAACTGCTGTCTGTTCTGGGTTTTTGCTTTGTGGAAGTTTAACAAGCTGGGACAGAATAAAACCCCCTTCCCTCCACATGCCACACTTCCACATATGGTGGCAGTGGTGGGATTTCCTCTAACCATGTGACTAAGGGCAAATCCATGTCCCCTCCAGGGCTGGATCTCTACAACAGGTAAGGATTTTTGTTTGTATGGGCTAAGAGGGTTAGCCTTACCTAGTTAGGGAGCTTGAAAGAGATTGAAAGTTGATTGGTACCTGAACATTTAAAAAGAGAAGTGTGAGAAATGGAGGTTGAGAGAGGGTGACATTTGAGTGGACAAAGAGGCAGAAAAAAAAGAAATGGAGGAAAGAAATAAAGAGAGATTATGGCCAGAGATAGATGTAGGGAAGGAATGGAAGATGACAGGAGGAGAGAGAGAAGACAAAAAGAGCAGACACTGGAAAGAGAGCAGACAGAGGAAAGTGGAAAAGAGAAACTGGGACCAACGTGATTGGAAAAATAAAACTCCCAGACAAAAAAGGTAGAAAAAAGTATTTATTTTTAATTTATTAACTGGAATATATTAAATGGGAAATGTGCATCACAGAGGTTTTTGTATTTTGTTCAGTACAAGAGGAAATGCATTTGTTCTTATTTCTTCAGTGTTGCAGTAACTGCCTAAGTTAGGCTTCTTGGTGTTACAGTTCAGTTCAATTGGAGTTACCAGTTCAATTTTTGTCTTCATTTTTCTGTTTCTGATTTGTGGTCTTTTGTCCTGTATTTAGTGAAGGTCTGTGGTTTGCATGTGACTGAGATGTAGTATTCTGTGAGCATGTACTTTCTGTAAAGAAATCTGCAGCAGCCCCACTTGTTCAGTTTCACCTGTAGTACTTGTACTGGTGTTCTATGGCCCAGTATAATATTTGTATTGCTGACTCTTCATACAGTGGTGTGCAAAAGTCTGGAATCACTTGTGAGTTTTGTGTTTTTCGTACTTTCTAACGTTTTGTTTTGGTTTTAAATTCTGCGTTAGCCTAGCATATTCATCTTTCTACCACGTTAAAAGGGATACATTTGGCTATTAGAGTTGACATTTTTGCATTCCTTGCTTCCAATTTAAATACTTTACAGACACTGGGAGATAGCTACTGCGATTTTTGTGGATCCTGCATCAAAAGTGGATTGAGATTATCCAATATGCACACATTATTTCTGACCAATCAGGAGGCTGGTTTCACTAACCAATCACAATGCAGATATCTAGCCAACAGGGCAGCTATAAAAACGCGCGGAATTTTTGAATTTCATACGCTTTCTGGATCGACCATGAAGATGACTCAGACCCTGACATTGGAGGAGCGTGTTTGTGTGTCCTTTATGAGCGAGGAAGGATTTTCAAGCCGTCAGATAGCCAAGAAAGTTGGCTGCAGTCAGAGTGCTGTTAAGATTGTACAGAAGAAAGAAGTGGGTTCAGTGGTGGACAAGCCTCGTTCAGGTCATCCACGTGCATCAACATCACGCCAGGACAGCGCACTACGACGCATTTCACTGACTAATCGCAAGTTGACCTCTCCTCAGCTACTTCGAGGGTGGTCAGACAAGGGTGAGGTCAGTGTCAGCTCATCAACAGTTCATCGCCGGTGCCTGCAGTTTGGTCTCCAGGGCTTCAAAGCACAGAATAACCCACTGATGACTGACATACAAAGGCGCAACCGGATCGTGTGGGCAAGAAAGCACTCGACCTGGTCGACTGACATGTGGGAAAAGGTGCTATTCAGCGTTGAAAATACCTTCTGCCTGTTTGGTAACCAGGCCCACACCTATGTGAGGAGATTTCCTGGAGAGGAATTCAAGCCTGATTGTCTCAACCTCACTGTGAAGCATCCTTTGAAGGTCATGGTCTGGGACTGCATGGCTGCCAGTGGCGTTGAACGTCTTCACATCGCCGATGAAATGGTCAACAGGGCCAAGTACATCACCATACTGCAAAAGTGCATGGTGCCATCAGCACACCAGCTGTTTCCTAGCCAGTTCCTGTTCCAAGATGACAATGCACCCTGCCATCGCTCCAGACAGGTGATCAGCTGGAAGCAGCGGAACAACATCAAGTCAATGGACTGGCCTGCCCAGTCTCCAGATCTGAATCCATTCGAGAACCTGTGGCACAAGGTGGCCTTGGAAATATCCAAGAGGCATCTGACATCAAAGCATGAGCAGATTGAGTCATTCATTGCAGCTTGGAACCGCGTTGTCACCAACGATCACCTTGTCAGACTGGTTCATTCAGTGCTGACAAGGTGAATCAGGTGATCAAGAACAAAGGGTGGCCCATCAAATACTGAGCCATCACTGACACATAAAAAAGGCCTTTTTCAAGGCCACATACATTAATTTGAAGGAAACCTGGCATGCGTCCATAATATTTTAAAGCATACTTCAATAACACAGCTACACTACCAAAAAACTGCCTCCAGTTTTGCAACTGATTCCTATAGATTTTGGGGTGCTGAATCCAGGAAAAATAGCCAAAATGTTCCATCACGTCACGTTTTCTTGCAAAATTAGATTTCTTACCCATATAAGGAATGTTCACATAATTTCTTTTTAGCCGACTGCAGTTTATTTTCTTGGCCCAAAATAGAGGTTGTAATGGTTAACTAACTAGAAACACTCCCTCATGATATTTTAGAGTGTTTTGTATTCATTTTATACATTAACAGGACAATTGGGAGGCGGGGGGCTAAATCCAGTACTCGCGCTGGCGCATGTTCTTTCCTGTTCGCCTCGCCTCGTTCGCTCGCTCAAACACGGTGGTTGCGACATGAACGTTCCTGTCAAATTTCAGTTTCTTGCAAGTTCATTATTACCTTTTGTTTGCTCAGTCGTAATCCAGCTTTCTTCCGAAGTGGTTCACTACAGTTGTAGTTTGCAGTGCTGTGTATTTGTGATGGCTCACAGAGCCAGAGGTTGCGTCAACTCTCCGGACAGTTTTTGTTTTATTTGTGGGGAATATATCGTGAAAAAGCGGCAGAGGAACATTTCTGCATTTATTAAAAAGTATATTTCGCCTATTTCGGTTTGAAGTTAGGCGATCAAGACAAACCGTGGGCTCCTCACAAAGTGTGCAAGACATGTGAGGAAGATCTACGCTTATGGATGAAAGGTAAAAAACAAGCATTTCGTTTCGGAATACCTATGATGTGGCGTGAACAAAGAGACCACAGCAGTGACTGCTATTTTTGCTCTTGCATTGTGAAGGGATACAACTTAAAAAATAAGAACGTAATAAGTTACCCCAACCTTCCCTCAGCAATTAGGCCTATGCCTCATAGCAACGAAGTACCTGTGCCTGAACCACCAAAATCTTTGGATCATATTTGTGTGGACGGTTCTGATCATGATGACTCATCAGATGGCTTTTCCCGATGAGTCCAGTACTTCCGAGTTTGAAACTGAACCAGATCCGAAACCTGAACTTTTCTCTCAAGCTGAATTGAATGATTTAGTCCGGGATTTAGGACTCCCAAAAGATGCTGCCCAACTGCTAGGTTCTCGGCTTAAACAGAAAAATCTATTGTCACCAGGAACAACTTTTTATTGGTACCGCAACCGCGAGACACAATTTTTGAAGTATTTCAGCAAAGAGGAAGATTTGGTATTTTGCAACGATATATACGGAGTGATGGAAAAGTTTAAACTCAAGTATGATCCTGCTGAATGGCGGCTGTTCATTGATTCGTCAAAAGACAGCATAAAAGGTGTTCTTCTTCATAATGGCAACACATTCGCTTCAGTTCCTATTGCTCACTCTGTTATTCTCCAAGAAAAATACGAGAATTTGGCCCTGATTCTTCAGAAGATTCGTTATGATGAGCATAAGTGGATGACTTTAAAATTCTATCCATGCTATTAGGGCAGCAATCCGGTTTCACCAAATATCCCTGCTTCCTTTGCTTGTGGGATAGCCGGGCCCGCGACCTACACTGGGGGGAAAAAAGACTGGCTAATTCGGGAGTATTTGAGACCCGGTGAGAAAAATGTTCTTCATGAGAGCTTGGTACCTCGTGATAAAATTCTATTACCACCTCTCCACATTAAGTTGGGTCTCATTAAGCAATTCATCAAGTCCCTTCCAAAAGATGGTGAGTACTTTCGGTACCTTTGCTCAAAGTTCCCCCGACTTTCTGAAGCAAAGCTAAAGGAAGGAGTGTTTGTTGGCCCTGATATAAGGAAACTCATTTCAGATGGAGCATTCGCTGAAACGATGTCTGAGAAGGAAAAAGAAGCCTGGGATTCCTTCAAGGATGTTGTTCTCAAATTCTTGGGGAACAGGCGGGATGAGAACTATAAGGATATTGTTGCCAGGATGCTCAATGCCTTCAAAGAACAAGGCTGTAACATGAGCCTGAAAGTCCATTTCTTGCACTCCCATGTGAACTACTTTCCCGAAAACTTGGGGGCGTACAGTGAAGAACAAGGTGAAAGGTTTCACCAGGACATCAAGGACGCAGAGAGAAGGTACCAAGGAAGATGGAACACCACTATGATGGCTGATTTCTGCTGGCTGCTGCTGCGGGAAACCCCAGATGAAAAATACGCCAAGCAGCGCACCAAGAGAAGCATTCGGGGGAAGAAGAAACGGGCCCACCAGGAGATTGATTGACCCAAGAATGACTTTAAAATCTAAACTGTGTTGACAAATATCGTGTTTTTACTAAACTTTGAAATACAAATTTGCTAGTTATTACCACAGTGTCGGATCTCATTTATTAGAATTTTATTTTCACACCATCGGGTGTTTGTCTTCATGTATTGCAATGGTGCGGTTTGCGTTTTCTATTCTTACATACATACCTGTACAACATTTTTTGCACATTTCTTTGCTTTGCTTTGTGTCTAACCTCGCTCTTATATGCTCAATGTTTGTGCACATGTATGTGGCTGTTTTAAGTGCAGACAATTTTGCTACCATCACAGTGTGTTTTGTTGACATTACTCTGTTCTTATGTGCTGCCTTGTTACAATTTTCTTTATTCTTATTTGAATAACTACTAAACAATTAGTATAAAGAATTCATCCAAGAAACTTTTATCTCGATCGCACTCAATCTGAAACGTTCACCTCAAACTGCTAACCCAATGTAGCAAAAAATCTGTACGTGATGGAGCAAATTGGTTACCAGATTTGGATTCAGCGCACCAAAAAACGTAAAAATCAATCGAAACATTAGAGGCAGTTTAAAAAAAAATTTTTTTAGTGTACCTGTGTAATATATCGTTGGCCAACGATGTACATTACGCGATTTTCACAGAAAATCTATCAACAGGACAACTATGAGGAACAAACTCAGAAAATAAGGACCAAAACAATACTAAAAGTTGGCCCTAATAGCCAAATCTATCACTTATCATGAGATACACAGAAAAAGCCACTGGGAGGAAAAAGAAATTAAGATACAAGGTCACGAAGTTGAAAAAACGTCAAATTTACAAGTGATTCCAAACTTTTGCACACCACTGTAGGTAGGGGTTTTGCTGTTTGAATCACAGGAATTAATGCTACTATACTATGGCAGGTTTGCTACATATATGTTGAGTAGGGATTTTTTTTTCAGGTTTTGTATTTCACAATATACCTGGTAGCGGAGAGATTTGTTGCTATTACTCGGATATCGTGAGAATCAGAATATTTTTTTAATATCATGATTTCCATGGAAAAATGTCTTAGTTCTGATCTGCACCTGTTGTGGCTGCAGTATATTTTTATAAGATCATTGAGGGTCACATGTGCAATGGTTCACATATGCGAGCATTATCCGTCATATATGTCCTAAAAGAAAAAAGCTTGAAAATCACTGCTGTTAAATAAGTAATGCTGCACTGTAGACTAGTGAACAGTAGGCACATCTGTTAGTTTTTGTATGAATAGAAAAAATGATGAATATTGACGTTTTCAGTTTGTCCCGAGGCCAACTAACTGACAGCTCATGCTCTGGAAATATGCCCAAATCGCCAGTCATTGACTGTTTCTGTCAACCACACAGGTGCAGTCAGACATGCTGGAACCAATCTGGGAGGGGAAAAAGGTCAAGGAGGGGGTCATTAGCAGCCATCACAAGGCCAGTTATGCTGCAAATCCTTGACAGGCATCCTGCCTGATTTCAGTAAATCCCATAGGTCATGAGGAGGGCTGCAAAACACAGCCCAGCCCAGTCCAACCCCCAGAGAACCTTTGTCTCTGACTTACATAGAGTGAGGAAAGGGGTATTGGAAGTTAGAGAGAAGAAAGAAGAAAGAAGAAAAAAAAGGTGTTAATAAACCCCACCTTTAAGTCTGTCTTTGATGGAATGAGGAAAGGCTCCACGGGGCTTAGGATATCAAACCCGAAAAACACAGAGAGCTTGAAGGCTGACTTGGAGACATTGAGGAAGGGGCGGTTGCTATTCAAAAGCACAAAATAATATTGAGGGAAAAAACATCTTCAAGGGAGCAAAGTGTTCTTGCCTGCCTTAGTGCTGCAGTATTTAATATCTGTTTTTACAGCTAGATGGTTGAAATTGTTTGGTACACACAGACAGGTAGTGTCTCTCTGAGATGGGGGAGATCAGCAAAGTCGGAGAAAAGTAAGGAAAATTCTGCCTTTACAGTTTCTTAATTCAGTTTTTTTTTTACTGTCCTAAGTATTGGTAGAAGAAGGTGTGATGTGTGTTCTACTAATAAAGTAAGCAAAGTCAATGGCAGTGGTGGAAGGATAGGCTACTTTATCTAATCTATTCCACTGCACGACCAGAAGATACAAAAAAAAATGAATTAATTGTAATAGTCTTGTTCTCCTTTTGTCTGTCTGTAACAGCAGCTGTGGAGGCAGGAGGGCACCTTGCTATATCTAGGTATTGCACAGTTAAATGAAAGCTAAAAGACAGCTTCAAATCCAGCCCCATAGGAGCATTCGCACATCAAACATATCACCCCTCTCTCCAATCCTTTGAAGAACACCCTGGGCACAGTTGTCAGAGCCAGCACACAGGACTGGCGCTAGGGTTTCTAGCACCTCCCCCCCTGCAACCTATAAATTGGCGAACCTCACACATTATTATTAATGTTGGCTGCACCTTACCCTACCATGCATCCTGTCTAACACAAATTCATAATCCACAATTAAATGCAAAAAATATGCAATTATGTTCCCCAAGATTAGCCTTACAGGAGTGCCAGAGGGTTCTTTTAGTGTGCCACACATCAGTTTTTAAACTGGTTTGTTCACTGTCTCTGATTTCCTCACTATACCCTCAACCTCCAGATCATCACCAAATATCTCTACATGGACTGGTTCTGGGACTTCATGAACAGTATATTCTTCGCAGGAGTGTTATCTTGAGGTATTGGTACACTGATGTGTTCTATTGAATTTAAACTTTCTGACTTTGGGCCTTACTCCTATCACTCTCATCCCAAGTGCAGTATCTAGTGCGGTCAGTATTAGGAGTACTAATGGCTCATTGGGCAGGAAGACTTGGCAAAATGAATGTTTATTGTGCAATTGGTGTTAGAAGTGGGCTGGCAGAGATCTCTGTAGCACAAAGAGGCGTGTGTGATATGTTCCAGAGTAAGGGACAGTGACACAAGGTTCCACAGCCAATTGGAGGTTTACAGAGAAACAAAGGACCCGATATTTGAAATGCATTTATATGGTTTGCAGCCCAGTAAACCGTGTAAATGTCTTAAACGAGGATATTCAACGGCACCTACACGGTTAGCGACATTGAATATCCCCTATATGCCTAGTTTTACCCATGATTGCTAACCATGTAGCGGTGCAAAATCGCCGCTACCCAGTTAGTTTCTGAGGCGGTATCTGCTTTGTACTGAACCTGGACATTCAATGCTGTCGCCGCGGCATTGAATATCTGGGGTTAGGGGTGAGTGGGCAGGGCTAGGCGCTGTAGCAGCACATAGCTTGCCTAGTTGAAAATCGGGCCTAAAGACTTTATTTTCAGTTCTACATGACCAGACAAACTGCCCTGGCCCTTCTTGGGTCTGATGTACACTTATAGCTAAAGAACACACTGCACACTCAGGGTGTTCCCCAGCTGCATCAGTTCCTTGATTAGTTTTGGCCACACTGCCATGCTGTGAAGTAATGCTGTTCCAACACAAGCAGTATTCCAAATGCAAAGGAAAACAAAGCCGGTTCTTTCAAAGTTCCTTCACTCTGGTCAGCACAACTCAGTCAGTGCTCTTTCAGCCCAGCAGCAGGGTAACAGAAGTATACGTAAAGTAAAACGGCAGTTGTTTGTGGTGGAAAAGCCCTCCAGCAGGGTAGAGCTCTAATACAAAGGCTGAGTGGCCAGTAACAGGTTCCTCTCAGCAAAGCACTGTTCCTACCTTCTCAGAAGTCTACCTTTATAAGTAAGTGGTCACAACATATGCCATAGAACACTGGTCTCCTCTCCCTCTTGTGTCTTCTGGTTCCTGGTTTAAACCTGGTGACTTGGCCACACCCTTCCCAGGCATTCCCCATCTTACTTTCTTAAAAGGGTAATAGTTTAGCTCTTAAAAGGGAAATATCATAAAGGTACTGAGCTTCGCTGGGGTGATTCCCTAAAGGGGATGGGGAGTTTCCCATACACTCCCTCACATAACCTTCTGCTCAGCTCAACCTTAGGCGGCTGAGCATTGTAAATCTCCAGGCTCTCAACTCGGCAGGAAATCAGCGTATGTGCCTTCCCAGCCTTATGGTGGACCACATAGACTCAGAGAAAGGGTTGGAGGCGCAGAAACCACCACAGAATACATTGGTCTCCTTATGCTGAGCTAACCATTTGAAGAGCTGATGGTCCATGACCAACATAAAAGGATGGCCAAGCAGGTAGTACTGGAAAGTCTCCAGAGCCCACCTGATTGCCAGGGCCTCCTTCTCAATTGTGGCATAATGCTGCTCCCGAGGAAATAGTTTTCAACTAATAAAATCCACTGGATGTTCTTTGATTTTATGCCATAGAACACTGGGCTCCTCTCCCTCTTGTGTCTCCTGCTTCATGGTTTAAATCTCAGGACTTGGCCATACCCTCCCCAGGCATTCCCCATCCTACTTTCTTAAAAGGGCAATGGTTTAGCTCTTAAGAGAAATGCTTCACAGGTTCTGAGTTTGGCTGGGGAGAGTCCCTAAAGGGGATGGGGAGTTTCTCATACACTTCCTCACAGGGTGTCACAAAATTACTTAATTGGTGGGCCATTTGTGAACTGCTACATCAAGACAGCTGTGTGAGGTTCTGCCACCAGCCTGCCGGTGGCTCAACACCCAGACGAGCCTTGCTTGAATGAACCTCTGATTTCCAGCCAGCAGGTGTCAGTAGGTTCCACTTAGCTGATTGTTTGCTTTAGCCTGTTCTATGCCTGCTATTTCGTGTCAGAGGCTATCTTGTTTCTGTCTGGGATCTGTATATAAAACCAAGCATGATTAGATCTCTTTGCCAGAAGTTGGTCTGCACATAGCTGTTGCCTTGTGCTTGGCTCACCGCTACACAATGGATCCTTATTTGATGTCCCCCTAGATCCTGTGCCTTTTCCTGATGGGTCTCAGCTTTGCACCTGCTTTGCTGCTCTGTGATGAGTGCCATGTGCTCATGTTTCCTGTCTTCGTCAGAGTTCTTCTATTCTTGGTTCTCACCTTTCATCCTGGGTTCAGGCAATGAATACCTCCCGAACACCACCACCAAAGGGCTCAATCCAAAGGAAAAGAGGCCATTACAGGTAGAAAACCTCATCCTAGCTAAACCCTGGACCCGGGGTGCCCCATCATTTGGACAGCCTGTCCATAGACCTTTTTCCTACTGATGAAAACCATTATGTATGCATTATTATTAATGTATTTCCATTCTCCTTGTGAGCCAGCTGAGTATATCAACTCTAACTCTCTTGACTGTGACAAATTGAATCCTTGAGTCTTCACCCTCTCCACTGTCTTCATCAGTCTTGCCTCATGCCCTTCAATGTCGTCTATTAGACAATGAGGTCATCCAAGTGTCTCCCACACTCTTTTCCACGAGCCTTTGGAAAATACTAGGGGCTCCTGTGATCCTTTGGGGCATCCATTCAAACTAGTGAAACCAAAGTGAGGAGATGAAAGCAGCCTTCTCCTTGTCACTCTGTCATAGGGATCTCTGCAGGTCCATACAGAAAAAACACTTAATCCTTGTAATACAGTTAAATAGATCATTTGTCCTTGGCAGAATGTACTGATCTGCAATAGCCTTCTTGTTTTAAGGTTCAGTACTTGATACAAATCCAGATTGGTACATTCCTCTTCCTAGCTATCACTATTGGTAAGGCATAGTGACTTCTGAATTCTAATAATTCTAGAACCCACTTTTGCAGATCTTTTATGACATTCTCAATGTCCCCAGGCATCAGCCTTCTTGACATCTCATGGATTGGGTGTGGATCACGAAGGGGAATATATTCTACCCTTTGGCCAAATCCATATCCCACTCAGACTGAAAATACCTTGGATCAACTAGATAATTGCTATATCAACCTCTCTTTCCACTGGCTGTGAATTGGTTAACCGTGATGGATCAGCCTTATCAACTGGTGCCTCTTGCAAGTGATATCCTGAAGTGATAGATTTCACTTTTGTACAGCTGGACTACCTGGGGAAAGGTGGTCTCCTTCTTGCATTCATTTCACATTTGGACCTGCACCTAGTTCTTCAAGGCAGAGCCTGGTAGAATTTCTCATTGCACTGCCAGCCCAACAAGCTAACTAGTATCTGGTGGAGGCTCGCTGGAAGCTGCTTTCTTATTTCAGGTGTAAAATCTATGTGGAAGGTGATTGAAGTCATTGCCTAAAACAATAACAATGTCTTCTGGGAAACATATCACAGTGGCCCAAAATGTTTGGAGATATTCAAAGGCATTTACACAATTTGCAGAGGCGATATTGAGTCGCTGCCCAGTTAGCGATACATGGAAAAAGTGAGGACTAGATTTCTTGCCACATAGGTTTTGCTGCAGAAGCTAACCGGGCGTGGCCAAATATCATTACTGCCCGACAAGCTTTCTAGCCATCCAGGCAGCCCGGATATTCAATGCCAGAGCCCAGATATGGCCCCAGCATTGAATATCTGGGTTTTAGGTTCAACACTGACTAATCACTTTAGCAGTGCTAGCTGCCAGCTCTGAATATCGGGCCCTTCATTTATAGCCTGGAGATAACATTGGTGTGCATTGCCAAAAAAACACATTTTGGTTTGTGCTCATTTAAAAACAAATTTTATGAAATAGGATCCTTGTATCTAAAATATAGAAAAATTGGTGGACATTAGATAATTATGCCATTGGTGACATAAAATTACAGCAAGGCCTTTTACACAAAATAGCTAAAAAGATAGAAAGTTGAGAGAGAAAACTGCAACTCAGGCTCCAGACCAGACTAGACTGTAAAGAGAACATCACGACTCCACTTATGACTGAGTACATAAAGCCGTTTTAAGAATAGCCTTAAAACATGGTCGGGATGAGTCACTATGAAGAGTTAGGCAATGTGTTCCAGTAAACTGGAACAGTTAACTGAAAACAGTTCACCACAAAGTTTCTAAATGGATAACATTAGGAGAAGGAAGAACAAACTGGTTCTCATATTGGGAGCAGAGAGACTGGATGGTCTGCAGTGGGATCAAAAGGCAAGCCTAAAAAGCAGGTGACTGAATAGACTGCCCTACATGAAAGCAAGGGAATCTTAAACTGAATATGAAAAGGAATTGGGAGCCAGTGGTGGGCATGGGAGGAAAGGCGTGACATGGTCATATTTACAGGCAACAGTAATCTAATCAATCTAACAGATGTTTTCTGAAGGGGCAGGAACCGATGAAACAAAGACATCTTAAGTCCTTCATGGAGTGAATTACAGTAATCTAGATCTTCTTCTTCTTTAAGCCTTAACTGGCATTTGGGGAACAGGTCATCCTCTCAACCAGTATGTTGCTGTAGGTGCCCTGGATTCTGTGTGGTGTTCACAATAAGCTTCCAACCTTGGCGATCGGTGGTGATTATTTCTGGCCTCATTGATGGTCAGTCACTGGTTCCTTAGGTCTTCCTCAATATGTTTGAGCCACATTTTCTTTGGTGCTGCTCATTGAACCCTCCAGTGGACAGGATGCTCTCACCAGAGAAGTTTGTATGGCAGCTGACTGGTGTTGATTCTGCAAACGTGGCCAAACTGTCAGTCTGTGGTTTTGGATTTGTTCTTTGAATGAAGGTTGATGGTCACACATTGTCTCGTTTCGATGGTGATTACAAAGACTCAAAATCTGTCTCAGCCATTGCATTTGAAAGACCTCACGCTTGTTCATGTCAGGTCTGAGCAGAGTCCATGTTTCCGATCCATACAGGAGAATTGGCAGGATCAGTGTTCAGAAGAGGCAAATTTTGGTCTTGGTGGAGATATTGGTCTTCTTCCAGAAGCACCATTTGAGCGAGGTGAACACTACTGTTCCTGAACAATCCTCCTGTGTGCCAGTAGTGGATGCCACCTTCTTCTCCAGTGATTTCAGATATTTGAATTTTTGAACCTGCTTGATTTGGATCTAGATCAGTGGTTCCAAAATCTGTCCTGGGTGCTCCCCAGTCAGTCAGATTTTCAGGATATCCACAATGAATATGCAAAAAGGAGTTGCATTTAATGGAGGCAGTGTATGTAAATATCTCTCATGCATATTCATTGTGGATATCCTGAAAACCCAAAGGCTGGGGAGTGCCCAGGACAGGTTTGGGAACCCTGATCAACCTCAGCGAACCCCGATCAACATCGCTGCAGGAAGCAGGAGGCTCCTTCCATCTTGATCCTCACCATGAGGCCAATCAGGCTGCACCGGGGAACATTGAAAAACGAGTGCCATCGGGCGTGCCCGTGCCTGGTGGGCCCATGCCTGAGGGCCTCACCAGAGGGCCCTTTGGCAGGGCCCTTAGGCGGGGACCATTTGATTCTTCTCTAAGTGGAACAGGGACCCACCCACTGAGCCGCACCACACTCTGGCACCCACTGACGCAAAAGGAACAGGGAAGAACGGGAACAGATGGAACACCACAACACAACAAAAGAAGACGAGGCAACACCCAGAAGCAAGAATCCCACTCGCTCACTCCTCTCCGGTGTAAGACTACAAGCCACCAAAATGCATCCCCGTTACTATTATACCATAGCCTATGTAATAATCATACTAATCCTAGCACAGCAAACCAGATGCATAGCCTCAGGGCAGCACACCTTACTCACTCCCATGCTCACACACCTCATACCACCAATCACCTCCATATTCAGCCAGCAAACCATGTGCTCAGTGAGAAGAGCGTACAACTACAATCTAACTCACCCACCACAAGCACAGCTCAAACGCCACATGCACACAAACCCCATTTCTAAATCCCCAATCAAGTGTGCACTACTCAATGCAAGATCAGTCAGAAACAAACTGAATACAATCTTGGATCACCATCTCCAATAACTACCTAACCATCTGCCTCACATATAGACCACCAAATACTAAGTCCACAGATTTCTCGGCAATATTGGAGACCATCTGCTCACACAGCTCTCAGCATAAACCAATCATTGCACTGGGAGACTACAATCCTAGTTCCGCACCTACCAAAGAAACCAGAGCTTTCCTCACAGCAATGCAATCTCTCCAGTTCACTCAGATTGTGAATGCTCCAACACATCAGCATGGAACCAGCCCAGACCTCATCTTCTTTCCAAAACAGATTATGGAAAACAACCAACCCACAGACTTGACAATCACGCCAGTCCCATGGTTGGACCACTATGCAATAACCTTCTCAGTACTGATCAAAAGCCCAGCCGATTGCAAGAAGGAGGAGCAATTCAAAAGGAGATTCAAAGCGTATCAAAGGGACCAATTCCTACAGGAAATAACTCCTAAACTACAACTACACCAAGATAACACAAATCTGGACAGTATAATTGAAAACTGGGACAAAGTACTTATTGCAGCCTCCTCAACTTCATGAAGACACCCACGCACATACAAAAGGATCAGTGCATCCTGGTATTCCAACACCATAGGAGAAGCAAAGAGGGAATTGAGACAATTGGAAAGGAGGTAGAGAAGAAACAAGACACAGCATACCCTACAGCAATACAAAACCAAGCAGATGGAATACAATGACCTAATCTCCAATTGCAAACAACAATACCACACCAATACCATCATGAAGGCAGTGAATAAACCCAGAGAGCTCTTCAACATCGTGCAGAGACTCACCAAGGACACCACGCAGCATGACCACGAAAGCATAGACCCACAATTATTCGCGAACTCCATAATCAGCAAACTCAGGAGTCTAGACATAAATCCCCCCATTAATGGGAACAACACACCAACCCCAGAAACCCAAAGTACCTGGGAAGAATTCACCACCCCCTCAGTGCTCCAGATCAAACAAATAATCGATGCACTAAATACAACATCAGCCACAGACCCCTGCCCAGTGGCATGGATTAAAGACACCAAGGATCAGATAAGCCAGCACATCCAAAAAATAGTGGAAATCTCCCTCCAACAAGGATATATGCCGACACACCTCAAGCAGTCCATCATTCACCCGGTCCTGACGAATACTGCTTCAAATCACATGGATACCAGTTCCTACCGTCCAATCTCCAGCCTCCCTGTACTGGCAAAAATAATGGAAAAATCAGTACAAAAGCAAGTACAAGAGTACATTGACCTGAATGCACCTATGGACATACACCAACATGGGTTCAAACCTCACCACAATGTGGAAACACTGCTAATTTCCTTAATGGACAACCTCATAAGGGGGGTAAACAACACAAAAAAAGAATTTCTCCTAGTCTTTATGGATCTATCTGCTGCCTTCGACTCAGTCTCCCACAACAAAATGATACAACAGCAGTATGATATTGGCCTACGCAACAACACAATAAAATGGTTAAAATCCTTCCTCACCAACCGAACACAACAGGTGAAATGTGGTGACAAGATATCAGCACGCTTTGACATGCTACAGGGCGTACCCCAGGGATCCGCATTGTCATCTATCCTCTTCAACCTGTACATTCAACCCATCTACAGGATGCTCTACCACATTTATGCGGACGACATCATGATATATACACCAATAAATATACAGACACCGGACCTCACCCCCATAACCAACTGCCTAGATGAAATAATCATGTGACTAACTAACAACAACTTGTCGGTAAACTATAGCAAAACGGAAGCCATGTTCATAACAAGAGGAACTGACTTCAACCCACCACCTACAATCAGCATCCAAGACAAATCCATCAATGTGAAGGATGAGGTGTGTGATGTCGCTGTTACCTCCACAGCCTGAGCTTGTGGAGATGGACGGCCTGATTCTCTATTCAGGAAGTTACTGGTGCTTGGGGAAAGCACTGCCTTCTGGGAGTTGAAGTTTTCACTATCCCAAATAAAGAGAGTTGTGGACTCGAGTGTTTCAGGCAAAACAGGATTTTTAATTCCCCTTCCCAAGTGGTTTCACATGTAGAACAAAAGGAACATTGGCCATGCACTTCTGGCACTAAATTATATAAGAAAGAAATTCAAGTTTCTTAGCATCACTGTAATTCCAAATGAAAAACACTTTACTCTTTCAAAACCCTTTTGTGCTTTTCTGGTCAGCTGTTATCTGCAGCACTCTCTCTTTTTCTGCACAGCTTAATTCTATTTCACAGGACTTATCTTCTCAGATACAGATATCGTACAATCCATTGGTTCACTAGGCTGACATTCCAAAGGTGGTTCAGTGTCCATTGGTTCAACCTGAACCCCAGCTGGAAATGTTTGCAAGTTGCTATAGGGTGTTTCCAAACCCACATCTATCTTTTCAGCATTGCACTTTTCCTCATAGCCTTTTGATATACACGGTTGTGAATTGCCACAGTATTCCCAGCATGTGGAGCCCCACCCTTCTGGGTTAATATCAGAGCACTTAAAGACAGCTTTCTGTTTATACCGGTCACTTAACCTACCTCTTGGCTTCCTTATGAGAGTTTCCTTTTGTCCTCTAGGATCAGCTGCAAACGTGAGCCTTGGAGTTTCTCTGTGCATACAAGTCTGCCTTCGCAGTACGTTTCCCTTTTGGTTGCCTTTTACTCCCAGCACCAAACCTGGGTTACTTGTACCTGGCTCCTTGGTACCAACTCCCTGCTTGTTTCCTCTGCTGAATTCCTCTTCTGAGTCAAAGGTCAGAGAATCCTCAATTACCATAGATTCCTCTGAGTCTTCATTCCCAAGGCAATCCTCTGTTTCTCGTGACGGTTCTAAGAGCTGTGTCCTCCCCAGCTGCTTCCTTTCCAGCTGCCTTCTTCCCAGCTGCCTCCCTTCTCCTCCTAATGAGCTTCCCTTAAATCTCTGGTTTCCTGGGTTTACCCTGGCTCCTCCCACCAACAGGTGTTCTGGCTTAACTCCTGACTGCTGCACTGAACTACAGCAGGGGCGTGTTTTCCCTTCTTCTGACCTGCTCTATTTATGGTTGCCTGGGAAACCAGGAGCCATGTGCATTTGTTTTCTTTCCCAGCCTGAAGCTGAATCCTGTGTTTTATCTCTCTCTAAGGGGTCAGAGGGACCTTCTCCATCACAGGTGAGATACCTCAGAATCACCCTAGACAGCAAACTAAACCTCCACTCGCACATCAAAAAAACGCGGCAAAAGCATACTACAAACTAAAAATCATAAGAAGACTCAAACCAATCCTAAGCCAAGACCATTTCAGAACAGTTTGTCAGGCACTCATCACGCCCATCCTAAACTATGGTAACCCATTATATATCAGTCTCCCTAAACAAACCATGCACCCCCTTCAACTGGTGCAGAATATAGCAGCTGAATCATCATGAACACACCAAGAAATTAACACATCATGCCAGTACTCCAGAACCTCCACTAGCTGCCCATACTAGCGCATGCAAGATTCAAGGCGACGTTAAACATTTTCAAAATCATCAACAACATGTCAGCGAATGTCCTCCAGAACCTATTAACCAGACACACCAGCGCAAGAGCACTGAGAAGCAGCATGGATAACAAGATAGCCCCTCCACCTGAATACCAAAGGACTACTCAGACAACATCCAGAAGGGCACTATCTCTCTATGCACCAGAATTATGGAACACCCTGCCTGACAGCATGAGATCCATGAGTGACATAAAGGACTTCAAAACTATGCTCAAAACCACACTATTTATACAATACTATGGACCCTCCCAGAACCTACAAACCAACATATGAGCATAATCAGAACCAAGCAACTCATGACACCCTTACAGGTCACAAACTTCCTTCCCACGTACCCACCCCCCCAACTACCTTTCCTCACCTATCCCCACCTAATCCTAATGTACACACTTAGCAACATGTAAACCACTTTGATTGAAGGAAAACTGGTTAGATAAATAAATAAATAAGCCAGTGATCTAGATCTGAGCAAAAGCACATATATATATAGAGCTTCAGAGGCAAGAAAGGGTCTCAAACAGGGCAAAAAAGACTTTCACTGATACAGTATCTGCATATTGAAAGAGAAGAACCTATACACACAAAGAATCAGGGGCCACCCCAAACAATGGGAACGAGAAGAAGCAATGAAGGACACCTTAGTACTCATATTGCTTTTGACTTTTCAAGGGTAAGGACCAATCTGTGTTCCAGCAACCAGTCAGCCACTGAGCTAAATCCTGTTCCAGGTAACAAAGGCCAGCTGAAGCAGGATCTATGTAGGCAACTAGCTGTGTATCTTCCACAACATAGAAGCCACTGAGACCTAGGTTTTGAAGCAGAGTGACTATGATGGCTAAGAAGAGATTGAATAATACCGAGGACAGTACTGATCCTTGTGGAACCCCAGAGAATAAAAGAAAGACACCCAAAGAACTGCCAGCCTGCATTTCAAGCCTGCTGTAGGAGGAATGGTAGGGCCTGAAGTGCACTGTCCTATGGCAGACATCGGTGGTGGAGGCTGTGGATTGGTGAAGGAGGTGGTGCTGCCTGTGAGGGCCACAGCAGCAGTGGTGATGGTTCGTGGGGGGGGGGGAGGGGGGAGCTGGGGCCTCCCCTTCCTACTAGTCTCCATCATCTGCCTCTGCTCATCCTCATCTTTCTTTTTCTCATTCTCGTCTTCCTCTTTTTCTTTGGCCTCTACCTATTCCTCTTCCTCTTCCAGATGCATCTGCATACCTTTGAGAAAACAAGAGATGTAAGGTCACAAGTCAGAGGCAGCCTGGGGGAAAAGCATAATTGCAAGTACATGAGTCGAGGTGGAGTACAAATGCACAATATCTTGCTCAGACGTTCACGTAGATATGTAAATTAGTGGACCAACCAGTACTTAATATACACCGTTCATTTAGGAGTACCAGCGATGGAACAGTTTGGGGAATATAGAGGGTGCATAAGATAGCACAAGGTACCTAGAGCATACTAGTGCAATTAACAAAAGATATAGTATGAGTGTTGCACTGAGCTTAGCATTAGTTACATGTTTAAATCACTTGGCCAGGGTTAGGAAAGCTACTTTTCTCTTAGAGGTTCCCTATTATAGTGCCATTATAAGGTCACCAACATGCAAGGACATTTATGCCATTTTGAAAGCTGCACATAGATCAGTTTGTGGTATTAGCAATTATGCTGACAAACAGAGGTCACTGTGTATACTACATATGCATCACAAGTGCCCCCCTGATTGATGAGATCGAAAATAAGAAGGGCACTGGTTCCAGCAACGACTAGCAATGCATGTCAACATCCCCGCAATAGTATCTGCGTTACCTTGATCAACATCCACTGCCCTGTAATATGTAATTATTGTTTATGTTCAAAGGCTTCTCCGCAGCTGCTTTGGAAGCGCCTCTCGGGTTATTTAGAAGCACACACATCCATCACTGAAGAAAGACCTCCAGCAGCAGGCACTTCCCTCCTGAGATGCTGGTTTCTCTCTGAATTGCGCCCCAAATTTCACCTTTTGTGCTTCAATTGCTTGGCGCTGTCCAAACTCCTTGTTGCAATCGGCAAACTATATAAGAATCTGTGCGCTTAGTGACTGGCAGCACAGTCCTGAGTCTCAAGCATGCTCCTGTCAGAGTCTCCCCCTAGCTGCGGTTTCCTACCATTTGATGGAAACATCCCACCACTTTCATTAGCTGCTCATCTTGGAGTAGTGTTCGTAAACACTGATATTACTCTGAGCAGAAGCTCTACTCAGAATAGTATTGCTGTGCGCCACATTGCAATCCAGTACGTGCACTCAGTGCCTTGTCATGATGCTGCTAGCGCGGACCCCTGTGTGCATGTGCCTGGCCGGCCCTCCTGCCACAATCTGAATGCAATGAAACACGTGAGAAATGGAAGCACTGGTTCATTTTCCCCTGCACTGTGCAAAATATAAAGACAGCAAATGTAAATGTCAAAACTTGACTTATTCCAAGCACTAAATTGAAAATAAACATTTTTATACCTTTGTTGCCTGGCCATTTTATTTTTATAATAGTGTTGGTCTCAGTCTGTGGTTTCTGCTTTTCTCTGTCTTCTCTTAACTTTCTTTCCAGGGTCTCTTGTTCATTAGTTATTTTTGTCTTCCCACCTGTCTTCACTTCCTCTACTACATCATCTATAGCATTAATCTTTTTTCTTCAACTTTCTTCCACTTATTTTTCTGCCTCTCTGTCCCTACAGATTTCATTTTTTCTTACTATTCAGTCTTCAATCTCCCTTTTTTCCTGCATCTACCTATAGCTGTCCATTTCTCTCCCCCCTTTCACTCAGCATCTCCTCTCTCTCTACCCCCCCCCCCCCCGCCCAATCCATTCAGCATCAACCCTCTGTCTTCCTCTTCCCCCTCTGTGTTCAGTATCTTCCCTCTGTAGCTCTACTACCCCTGTGTCTATCGTTTCTCCTCTTCTTACTCCCAACCCCCATATCCAGCATCTCTGCTGTCACCCTACTCCACCTCAGCGTGGTGTCCAGCATCTCCCCTCGATCATCTTATTCCCATCCAAGTCTAGCATCTCCCGTGTTTATCTACTCCTGCCTGTGTCAAGCATTCCCCGTCCGTCCTCCTATTCCCATAAATACAGCATCACCCCTCTGTCTCCCTACTCCCAGCCCTGTGTCATGCATTCCATTCCCCCTGTGTGAAACATTTCTCCTGCCACCCTAGTCACCTCCCCCCATTTCCAGCAACTAACCTGTCAACCTATTCCTTTCCCCATCTCCAACATCCCATTTTATATTTCTAACCTTCCTTTCCCTACCCCGAGTCAGCATATACCCTCTTTCGTCTTCCCTTTCCTGATCAGCGTCTCCTGCTTCCGCCCCCTCCCCTGATTCAGCGTCTCCTGTTTCCGCCCCCTCCCCTGATTCAGCGTCTCCTGTTTCCGCCCCTCCCTTGATTCAGCGTCTCCTGTTTCCGCCCCCTCCCCTGATTCAGCGTCTCCTGTGTCCGCCCCTCCCTTGATTCAGCGTCTCCTGTTTCCGCCCCCTCCCCTGATTCAGCGTCTCCTGTGTCTGCCCAACTCCCCTGATTCAGCATCTCCTCTTCCGCCCCCTCCCCTGATTCAGTGTCTCCTGTGTCCGCCCCTTCGCCTGATTCAGCGTCTCCTGCTTCCGCCCCCTCCCCTGATTCAGCATCTCCCGCTTCCGCCCCTTCCCCTGATTCAGCGTCTCCTCTTCCGCCCTCTCCCCTGATTCAGTGTCTCCTGCTTCCGCCCCTTCACCTGATTCAGCGTCTCCTGCTTCCGCCCCTTCTCCTGATTCAGCGTCTCCTGTTTCCGCCTCTTCCCCTGATTCAGCGTCTCCCCTTGTACCCCACCTCTGCCACTGCTGCTTAACAGGCTCTGTGACAGCGGCAGCGGCAAAAAACTAAGAATACAAACCTTGCAGGGCCATTTCCTCTATGGTGCTACTGAAGGCTCTGCCGGCCTCCCCCCTCCCCCCTGATGTACATTTCATGTTTCTGAGGGGCAGGACCGGCAGAGCCATCAGCAGCAGCAGGGAGGAAATGGCCCTTTGCCTTGTTATAATATTTGGGTTTTTTGCGCTGTGGCCTGGTAAGCGGAGACAAGGGAATGGGGAAGGAAGATGCTGGATCAGAAACTCTCTCTCTTTTTTTTCAGGTTGCTATTCCCAACCAGCAATGTAATTTTTATTCTTTTATTGTTTTGTATGGTTTTATTTGTTTTGATTTGTGAGCCTCTTATGCTGTCCTTTATGAAAGGCGATATAGCAAGTATAAATAAACCTAATCCTAGGCTAGGGCACTTTATGCCCTGACTACAAGTCAGACTGTCAGGCACAGTAATGCTGTGTGCAAGTTTGATTCACAGACGGGAGGAGGTTGTGGTTGGAGCTTGGAAAGTTTAATCTCCCCAAACCTTTTATATGGGATGCATCAGACTAGTTTGCCTTTTTTAAGCAAAGGGTAAAGATATCATACTGGGAGTGGGGGCAGGGGGACCAGTTCACTATTAGTGCCTACAGCATTTGGGGGAGGGGCATCATCCCCCCCCCCCCCCACACACATCACGCCTATGATGGGGCACCTAGGCTCACCTTAGTGCCTTCAACATTTGGGAGGCACTGCCCCCCCCCTCCACTAAACTACATCTATGATGGGGCGCCTATGCTTGGAGGTGGAAATTAAGTAACTATGTTGAGCTGCTCCTTTCAAAGACACAGAAGGTGAGGAGGGAGGGCTGGAAGGGAAAGCATCTCTGTGTGCCAGTCTACCCGTCCCTTCTTGCAAGTCTCTCCGCCTGGGTCTCTCCCTCCATCTTTCTGTATAGGTGTGTGTCAAGAGGGGGGGAGAGGGTCTGCCCCTCTCTATATGTGCGTGTGTCTCTATTTCTCTCTGCTGCCTGTGTTTGTGTTTATCTCTGTACCTCTTCCTCTCCATCTTTCTCACTTAGTTACAAGTGCAAAGAACATCAACAAAACACAAGAAGGTTTTTCAGAATTAAATCTCCTTGCATACTTTACTTTCCTCTCCCCATCTAAAAGGACACATGTTGTTTAGCCACTAAATCAAGGACAGTTTTCAGCCTGGAGAATTTACCTCGGTAAATGCTTACTTTGAAAACTGTCCTCATATGGTCTCCACTCTGCTTATATTCATTCAGAGGCACCAAAGAGAGCTTACTATCATTTTATGTTGCTTCTTTCATTTGCAAAGCCATATACCACATTTTTATAGAGTTATACCCTTGATGCACCTGAAAAGAAACATAGTTAGGTTTTCAAGCTTGCTCTTTGGGACAGTTCTCTTGGCATCTCTTTGATAAGCAGAAGCTGGGTCAAGGCATTGACTCCGGATTCCCTGTAAGAGATTATGCAACACTGTCACAAGGCCAAAGCACCTCTAGATCGTTATGATGGCCTCACCTTCCCTTACCATGTAATGAGCACAAGCGGTGATTCTTATGTCCTATCTATAGGAATAATGCTAAGTTGAAAAATACTAGTTTGCGACCACTAGATGGCATTATTTCTTTTCAACTTCGCAACCACTAAGGGGCATGGGTCTCTACTATCTAACATTATTTTCATATTTGAATAGACGTTCAGAGAGCTAGAAGCATTTTTAGAGGGGCATTTAAATATTTGTCTAGGAGTTTTCAAAGGGCTTTTTTTTTCTACAGATCAGGTGCTCAAGTGAAAGGAAAAGTCTAGCTGCTTAGTCTAAGGATGGCTTCCAAAAGTGAAACCAGCTAGTACAATGAGCTGCAAGCCGTCTCATTCCTAACAGCTGACACCTTTCCACTTTCAGTTTAACTCAGACATTCATAGATCTTCAGAGGACAAAAGCACTATGGTACAGTAGCTGTCAGGTACGTGCATTACCAGAGGCGCTTCCTGCAGACTAGGACGGTCTGTAGTGGGAATTACTGAGAATGTTTTTCTCGCTCTAGTATGTGCATATTTTGAATTTGCTCCAGGATGTCATATTATTGATTCTTCTTCCTCGTATTCTGCAATGCATCTCTGCCAGCACTCAGGAGCTCTTAAGTAAGACAGCTGAGAAGCCCTAATCCCCCTGAAATAGACAGAAGAAAGGGTACCTTAAAGAGGGGGAAAGCAGCAAAGTTTGGGGGATGGATACAATCTCTTCTCTTTCCTAAAGGTATGTGTGGTGGGGGCAAATACAGTGACAGAATTCAAAATAGCATGGGACAGATATAGTGGATCCCTTTACAGCAACAGGATAAAATCAAAATAAACTTAACTATTTCTTATACCTCAGCAAATAGAGAGGGGTGGCCTGCATGGAGCGGTGGGTACACCTACTCTAACCACCTCCTTACTGGGCAGACTAGATGGTCTTTATCTGCCATCATGTACTATGTGGTGATGTGGAAAAAGGGGAAGAGTAATCTACTAACTGTGTTCGCTGGGGATCAGTCATATGGCATTATGTTTAATTTCCTCGTTGTTTAAGCAGCTCTTTACTTGTTGGTTGAATCTCTTTGGCTGCCCAGGATGGGCAGAAAGAATGGATTTCTGGAGCAGCTCTGGGAATGTTCTTGTTGGCCTGCTCTTCAGCAACATGCTCCCAGGAAGCAGTGCTAGAAACTACTGTACACTGCCGATTTTCATACCGTTTAATTGCATTCCTTGCTAGCTTCAGCTCTGTGGGATCCTTTCCAGCTATGCTAGTGCATTACGATGGATGGGATCTCCTGTCATGTGTCATCCATGTGTCTTCGCCACTTGTAGAACATTGTGGTTGCCTTTTAGTTCATTTTAATGGTTAGTAAATAAAAAGAATATAAGATGATACCTTTTTATTGGGCTCACTTAATATATTTTTGGATAGCCTTTGAAGGTTAAAATCTTCTTCCTCAATACTAGAATATGCAAGCAATTGATAAAAGCACTTCAGTGATAGCCTTGCCGGAAGAAGGTGGGAGGGAGGAGATGGAAACAGTGGGAGAGATGGCTAGGTGATCGGAAGGTGATAGAGCAGTGAAAATTATGGTTTATAATGTGATGGGAAACCCAGATCTTTGCGGAGTCCTTTCTTGTTAGTTTTAGTGTCTTACAATTTTAACTTCAAGAAGCTTTATGCTCCTAGATTGTGTTAACATTTCCTTTAAGTTTTCTAACCATAAGAACATCAATGCAGTGACTTTATAGACAGAATATTAAGAGGAAATTTGAGAACAATCCAGGAATGTAAGACTTTTAAGTTAAAATAAGACACTTCGGGAGCGATATTCAGAAGCCCTTATCCTGGTAGCCAGTGAGGTTATCCAGGTAAGGGTGCTGAGTGCAGGGACAGCCCATTGGCAAATTCAGTGACTATACAGCTGCTAACCAGATCATTGCCGCCCTTATGCGAACAGTCTAGCAGTGGCTGAATATTAATTTATTGTTAGCATTTAGCTCCCGCCTTTCCAGTAGTAGTTCAAGGTGAGTTACATTCAGCTACTGTAGGGATCTCCTGTCCCTGGAGGGTTTATGGGGCAATGGATCGTTAAGTGACTTACCCAAGGCCAAGAGGAGTGTCAGGGATCTGAACGCTGGTTGTTCTGGTCCTAGGCTGTTGGATTAACTGCTAAGCTACTCCTTTACTCCAGTTGTCACCATTATTCAGCTAGTTGCTGGCGCTGTCCTCGATATCTGCATATTCAACTCTGGCTACTATCGCAATACTGGCACTGAATATTCAGATAGTTTTTTAAGCACAATGATCAGCAGCGCCTAGACCTTTAAATAACAGGCTTTTGGCCCCTTCGAAATTAACAAGAAGGGACTTGAAAAAGATCTGGTTTCCTATCACATTATAAACCATAAATGCTTACAGTTTTGTCATCTTCTGATCGCCCATCCAGCTCTCCCCCACCATGAGCTTTTCCCCTTGAGACTATCACTGGGGTGCATTTATGATTCGCTTACGTATTCTTGTACTCTCATCTTTTCATTATACCGTCCTGACCTGAGGAAGAAGGTTAACTTTCAAAAGCAAGTCAAAATATACAGTAAGTTAGCGCAATAAAAAAATTATCACCTTCTATTCTTTTTTTTGTTTGTTTTATTTATCTTTATTAACCATGTGTCATGTATACTACTGAGAATGGGCCCTGGTTCCTTCTGTTATTTGTGCCTTTGGGCCTCTGGTGTCTTTTGTCAAGCGTGTTACCAGCCATGAGTCCCTGATATTTCTTGACACAAGATACGGTTCCTTCGTTTCTCCTGGAAAAAGTAGTGTGGTTGTCATCTTAGTCTGCCTTAATGGTTGATAAATAAAAAGAAAATAAGGTGATACCTTTTTATTGGTCTAACTTAATATATTTTTTGACTAAGTTTAAAAAAATTAAAACCTTCTTCCTCAGGTCAGGTCATTTCTTCTATCATGTGCGTACAGGACATGAGCCTTTTGTCTCTTTTCCCATGAGTAGCACTGCTGTTTGAGATGAGCACTCCCAATAAGGAGCAGAGTTCTAAAAGCAATTAGTCAAATTCAGGAAGAGAGAGGAAGACCATGGGAAAGAAGGAGAAGCAGGGGCTAGGTAAAAGGAGGAGGAGAGAGAGAAGCCCCGGATAATATTCATACAAAGACACAGTAAATCAGGGCTTCACAAACCTGTCTTGGGCCTCCCACAGTTAGTCAAGTTTTCAGGATGCCCACAATTAATATTTATGAGATCAATTTGCATGCACTAGGTCTCCAGTATATGCAAATTAATTTATGCAGATTCACTGTCTATATCCTGACAACCTGAACTGGCCCATGGGGTCCTCAGGACAGGTTTGGGAAGCTCTGCAGTAGATCCGAGCAGAGCTATCTCTCAGGCAAAGTAGCCAAAGAAGGTTTATTACCACTTTGCTTAAATGGAAGGGCAAGAGCAGCAAGACAATGGCTGGAAAGATTCGAGAGATGAATGGCATATGCCAGAGTGGTATGTTTTAATACACAAAGGAGGTCATTTTAGGAGGTTTACAGGGCTTCTAGCAGCACTTCCCTGTGTAGAAGCCGTGGGATGCACAGATTTGAAGGGAGCATGTTCTGGACATGCTCTAAAAATATACTTGTATTTCCCATTTTACAATGGGCATGCCCATACATTTTCAAAACGTTCCCCATCAGTATTTTATTCCTGCTGGAATTCTACACCCAAAATTCAAAATTCTGTTTCAAAAGGTCTGAATTATGCAAAATTCTGCATGCTTTGTGTTTGAGTGATATTTAGGGGCATGCTCACTAGACCATGTTAGGCTTTTGCAGCTAACACGCTAAACAATGCAGATAGCGCCATGTTGACTGCAAAAGCCATGCGTTCTCTGTTGGGGGGGGGGGGCATGCACTCCAAAAGTGCAGAGAACATGGTTGGGGTGCATCGTGGATGCAGCTGACGCCACCTAGTGAAATGACCCACACTGTCTACAGAACTGACAGTTACTGCACGCTGTTGAGGGCCACAGTAATTGCGCATTCAAAAACACACCCACTGTCCTCCCTAATCCCACCCACTCCCACAGATAATGCGTGATTTGCAAATAGCGCAGAAAATTGTTGCTTTATCTGAAGCCGTTCCTTGTTGATAGCTACTGCGGTCTGATAGCGTGTGCTGTCTGCTGTGTTAGCAGCTAACGTGGTTTAATAAACATGCTCCTTAATTGAAAAAAACAATCCAGGAATAAAATATCACAAAGTGTAAAACTCTGTGAATTACTGTGTGCAGAACTGCAGCAGGAGTAGTATTTGCAACGGCTCCGAGGCACATCTAAGTGTCAACTGTCTGCTCTTTTGGACCTGAGGCCTCCAGCAGAGACTGAGGGGGCACTTGCGCTTACCTCTGTGGTATCTCTTACCACTTCCAAAATGATAAAAATGGTTACTTCTCTCTGCTTTTTAAATGGATCTTCTTCTGGGTGTAGCTTTGTGGAATCTGTCACTTCCACACACGTGTTGCAAGATGCATTTTCACATTTTTATTTATTTATTTAACAAATTTTTATATACCGCCCCTTCCAGAGATCAGGGGCGGTTTACATAGAACAACTGAGAACACTTTACATTGAACATGATAACTTATGTACAGTTAACGTACGGAACTATCTTACGGAAACTATGTGCAATCTTGCAATAAGGTGTAGCATTCTTAATGAGCCAGTGGATCTAGGTGTGCCTATGTATCTGGAGGTTGGGCAGTATTATGGTAGCTTCCATAATTCTCACTGAACAAATATGTCTTTACGTCTTTTCTGAACGGTAGGAGATCTTTAACTGTTCTTAGGTTATCCGGGAGGGCATTCCATAATGCAGGGGTAACATAAGAGAAGGCTCTGGAGCTGGTAGAGTGGTTGCTATTACGGATGTGATTTGGTATAATATATGTTTTGTGAGCAATTTCTTCAAAGTCTAGATTCTGTAGGGGATACGAGGAGGGAAGACAGGGGAGTTATTTTGTTATGATGCTTGAATATGATCATCAAGTATTTGTATTTCATCCTTGCTCAAACTGGTAGCCAATTAAGGTTGTAGAGGATTGGGGTGATGTGATCAGTGTGGTGAACCTTATATAAGATGTGTGCTGCCAAGTTCTGGGCCATTTGTAGCTGGTGAATTGATTTCTTTGGTAGGCCTTGTAGTTGCAGTAATCAATGTGTGGGATTATAAGTGCTTGCAGGACTGTTCCAAAGTCATGTTCTTCTAAGAAGGGCCTTAGGTGTTGGATCATGCGTAGTTTGAAGTACAGTTTTTGTGACTGATTTTATATGGGAGATCATGTTTAGTGACTGGTCTAGGATTACGCTGAGGTATTTTACCTCCCCCCTTGACTTCAAGTTCAATTTCTTGTAACAGAATTTTGTTAGGTGGGGTGAAGCTCTGATTCCTATGGACAAAGGGTACTTCTGTTTGTTTAATAGTTGATTTTCAGGTTGTGTGCAGCAAGCCAAACCGTTATATCGCTCAGGCATGTGGTTATCTGAGTAGTCTGGGTTATAAGTGTCTAAGGGATGATACATCATTATATCATCTGCATAGAGATGATATAGTATGTTATGTTTTCTAAAAATATTGCATATTGGCTGTATATACAGATTAAACAGTAGGGCAGATAAGGAGGAGCCTTGAGGGATGCCTTTTTTTTGTTTGAAGATGGTAGATTATTTCTGGCCAATCTGGACCTGTTGGGAGCGGTTTGACAGGTAGGACTCAAACTACTGAATGACCGTTCCATGCAAGCCTATCTGTTTTAGTCTTCTGATAAGAGTTTGGTGGTCAATTCTATCAAATGCAGATGCAATGTCTATGAAAATTAGTATGAATACTTGCCTGGCTGAGTTCAAACCACGTATAAGTTTGTCTAAGAGAGATAGCATCAGGGTCTCAACACTATGTTGGTGACGAAACCCATACTGTTGTTCGTTGAGGGGCGAGTTTAGCTCAATATAATCTTGAAGTTGTAACTGGACTGGTTTTTTTCTATAATTTTTGCTAGGAACGGCATGCTTGAGAGTTCTATATGAACTAGGATGGTGTTTGTCAGCAGTTGCTGATGTTAGAATTGGTCGTAGTGACGCTTGTTTTAAGGCTGATGACATGTAACCTTGTCATAAAGATTGATTAACCATCTCTAGGATGATTGGGGTAAATTCCTCTTTTGTTGCTTTAAGCCAGCTATCTGGGCAGGGGTCACTGGGCGATGTGGTAGTGTTAATAGTAGTTATTATGTTCTTGAGATGTTTTTTATCAATATAATGGGAAGTTGACCATGAAATTTGATCAGTGTGGTAGAGGTCATTGGGTTGTATGCTGGGGGGGTTAGGGAAGATATCGCCCTTGAATGATGGGTCCAGTTTCTCCATGTAGTAATTTGCTAGAATTTGGGGGTGTATAACTATTTTGTCTTCATCAGGAGTGGGTGTCCTTGTTAATAATTTAACCATAGAAAATAATTCTCTCAGCCTGTTGAGAGATTTGTTGAGTAAGGTAGTATGGTACTCTTTCTTCCTCCTTTTTATTGCATCCTTGTAAGCTTTTAGAGTAAGCATGTATTGTTTATTGTCACTTTCCGATCTTGTGCATCTGCATTTATGCTCAATTGAGTGTAGTTTTTGTTTTAGTCTCCTTAATTCAGTTGTGTAGCAGGTTTTCATAGTTTTCTGCTTTGATTTCTTGGGTCTGAGAGGAGCTAGGGCAGCATCAGCTATGGTGGAATTCCAATTCTGTATAATATCCAGATCAGTGAGGGATTGATCTAGCTGGGGTAGAGTATTATTCAGGAAGGATTCCTTTTCAAAAGATTTGTATTTACTATGGAATGTTTGGTGTTCATAATGTGTATTTTGGTCAGTTGATGTAGGTATTATGCATTCTATAAGGAAATGGTCAGTCCATGTAGGGGGATGGATCTTGGATTTTTATAGTGCATGTCTTGAGTGATATTGTTTTGAAGGAAGATAATATCCAAAATGTTACCTTTTTCTATGTGTTGGGATCTGGACAACTTGTTGGAAGCCAATGTCAGACATAGCATTAATGAAGTGGGCTGAGTGGGTGCTGTGGAGAGACAGGAGATTTAAATCTCCAAGGATAATAAGAGATTTATTTAGTGTTATGGTGCAAACTGTTTCCAGAATAGATGCCAGGTTGTCTGGGGATGTAGAAGGAGGTCTATATATTAGACTTATTATGTGTTTATTTTCAATGGTTAGTAAGTCCATATCCTCAATGTTTTTGCTAGACCTAAATACAACTCTACGTACTTTCTTGGCTAGAATTTTGACACCTCCTCTGTTTGATCTTGGGCAATGGTATATTTTATAATCTGGGAGTGCTAGTTGGTTGATCAACACTGAATCTGCTTCTGTAAACTGCTTCTGTGAGGCACAGTATGTCTGGGGAATTGTCTTTAATAAGATCCTGTAGGATAGGGATTTTGCTTCTAGCTGACCTAGTATTTAGGAGGAGGCATTTTATGGGATGGAATGATAAAGAGGGTAGTTTTAGATGATATGAGGTTTGAGGATCTATGTGAATAAGCCTGCTATTACGTTGTTTATAATAGTTGTAGGAATAGTGGGGGTGGTAGAAGGAAGGATAGTCCCTGTGATGATATTGGATTATAGGGATGTTATAGTGTTGTGATGTGGCAGTGTGGAGTGATTGGGTGGGTAGTGTGAGAAGAAGTAGTAGAAGGCCTAGGTGGTAAAGCATGTTGTGTTTTTTCCAATGTGTATAGCAATATCATTAAAATTAACAGTAACAATCTTAACAGATTTATGCAGATACAAAATCTGATGGAGACATGAACATAAGTTTGAAATTATGTGGATAAGTCCATCTTGACTTACAGAAGAGATATGAGTATTTAGACAATTTAACAATCAGAATGTAACTGTGAATGACGTTCACAGGACAAGATATATATTAGATGAACAGAAATCTAATGGATTAACATTTGGATATAGGGTAATGGCTAATTAGCTGTAAAATTGGATTAATTTACATATGAATAAATATATCTAAAATGTGATATGTACATGTGTTAATGATGGGAGCTATTGGACTTACAGTACAGGTTCGAAGCTTCAGTGTCCTGTGTGCGTGTTGAGCTTTTGCAATGAGTTCTGCAGTATGTTCATCAGATAGTAGTTAGGGTGGAAAGGCAGCTCATAGATGATCCGATTCAGTTAGAGTAGAATTCTGCGTCTGCCTCAGGTCCCTGCCTAAGGGCCACGACAAAGGGCCCTCAGGCGCGTGCCCACCAAGCGCGGTCACGCCTTTTGACGCTTCTGTTTTAAATGTTCTGCTGGTGGGCCTGATTGGCCATCAGTGCAGGGAGCGGGAGGAGTCTCCGGTCCACTCCCTGGCAAATGGCTTTCGTGCCTTTCGGCGCTTCTGTTTAAATGTCCCACAGGTAGGCCTGATTGGCCTTTGGTCCAAGGAGCAGGAGGAGTCTCTGGTCCACTCCCTGTGCTGGATGCCGAACGGGGAAGGCAAATGGCTTTCGTGCCTTTCGGCGCTTCTGTTTAAATGTCCCACTGGGTGGGCCTGATTGGCCTTTGTTGCAGGGAGTGGGAGGAGTCTCTGGTCTGCTCCCTGTGCTGGATGCCGAACGGGGCAGGCGGATGGCTTTCGTGCCTTTCGGCGCTTCTGTTTAAATTTTCCGCTAGTGGGCCTGATTGGCCTTCGGTGCAGGGAGCGGGAGGAGTCTCTGGTCCACTCCCTGTGCTGGATGCCGAACGTGGCAGGTAGATGATCACATGTGAAGCCCCATGTGATGCTGCTCTTTTTTTCAATGTCATTCTTTCTAAAATGGCTGTTGCCGCTGCATGTCCATTTCCTGGTGTCCTTATTCATATTTCACTGAAGGCTGTGGCCTGCATTCTGTCCTGAGAATAGCGGGGATGGACGTGCGGCCCGGATGTCCAACCCATGCTCAGATGCTGGCCCCGATTCTGCCACCAGCGCTCCCCGCACGTACAGAGCATCTGTGTGGGGAGTGCTGTATGTGGGTAGGAGGGGACGGAGCGGGGGAGTGGCCAGCTGCCAGGACATACAGGGCCTAGTCAGGACAAGCACCAGGTGGAATAAGTCTTGGGTGCCCCCCACATCACGCACTACACAGCCCCGCACCACAGTCCTAAGGCCATGCTGAACCCCTGCAGCCATGATCCAGCCCACAGCAGCTGCCGGTGACAGCCGGAGAATGGGCTGCAGGGGTAGATGTATGCCATGGCGCCCCTGCCAGGCCCACACTTCTGAAAAGTGCAGTAAGCTTATCTTAAAACCAAGTGGCATGCCATGCTGCCTCTAGTCCAGGCCCATCGGCTCTCCTTTCCCAGCCAGGAGAAGAGACAATGGGCCTGGATCGGAGGCAACAAGTCGAGCCACCCAGATTTAAAGTAAGCTTGCTGTGCTGCCTCGGACGTGTGGGCCCAGTCGAGGGGGGCCCCCGTCACAGGGGCTGAGGGGGTCTGGGAGCATCATTGAAAACACATCCTCCCACTGCCTACTTTCTGTTCTTTCTTTTGTTCTCTTCTTTCTTTGCTGTCCTGTCACAACTTTGGTGTTCGTTTTCTCCTTCTTTCAGCCATTATTTTATTTTATTATTGTAAACTGCTCTGATGCCAAGACCGCTTGGGCAGTATATCAAATGCATAATAAAGATAAAGATAAAAATAAAGATCCTGTGATCCAGCAAGGAGAAAGCATGGATTTATTTGGTGACCTCCATTTATTTGAGCTCTGAGAGTTGTTTCAGTGATACAGGATCAGGATGGACCTAGATGATCTCTTTTACAATACCATTTGGCTGTTTAAGGGTCTGACTTTTACGCTTGGGAGTCTGCAGGCACAGCAAAACATGCTGAAATTCTGGAAGATAATATATTCACAGTATTTTTTTTTGTTTGGTTTTCAGCAGTGTAATGATATGCTTGTATGCTGTTGGCCTATTTTACTAATTATTCTTCACAGTTCTACAGCTTGTAACCTATTGCTTTGTCATTAAACCTGTTTAACACGTTTTAAATCAGCAGTATATTAATGTTGTCACCGTCTCTCTATGTTGTGACTATGTTAAGCATCAACATTATACCAATTTTACTTATAGTTTCTAGATGTACATTGAGTGCATGGTTATGTTGTTCAGTCCTATGTTCTGTACAAAACCTTTCTCCTGCATATTTGCTCAATGCGTAATATATTTCTGAGCTGTCCATTCAACTGAGTGTTTTTCTTTTGGCCAATATCTAAAATTCAGCGTGCTGTTGGACTATGATAGCTTGTTTATTTGATGCTAAGTAGTTCTTTTTATTCTGGCGATGCATTTGCCCTTTCACTGCGATTTTCTTACAACACTGGATTTGAAGGAGAAATACTAGCATCTTGTGAAAAGAGTTCAGCAAGTTTTGGGAAAAGGGGGTGGGGTGTAGACAGCATTAATAGTAATGGGGGAGGAGGCGCCGATCTATAGGTTGCAGGGGGTGCCAGAAACCCTAGCACCGGCCCTGTCCCTGGGGGTCTGGGGATGGTGGGATAGAAGGTCACCCCTCTGTCTCCGGTGGGGGAAATGAGGTGTGGGGTGCTGCCTCCTCTTCCTGGAAATGGAGCAGCAGCATCTCAGGAAAAGGATGACAAGTCACGAAACAGCCGACTATCCTTTTCTCCATATCTTGTGAACAGGTAGTTTAGCATAGGCCATGGGGCTCATATCTACTTTGAACTTAAACAACAATGAACAATCCGATTTGTTTTCAAAATGGTAGAACCGATGAGAAAATCATTTCAATTACTACTTGCTAAGGAATGTGAGACTGGGGGAACACAAATAACATAAATAGAAAGCTCAAAAATCCTGTGAAGAGATTCTCTATGGATGAACAAGTGAGCTGTCCCTTTGTCTCCCAGGGCTCTTACTTCTCAGGGCAGAGTTCATTCACGCCAGGCTCAGGACACCACCACCACTACTACCAGGGGCGGCTCAAGGCAATCTGCTGCCTGAGGCGAGAGATGAGATGGTGTCCCCCCCCCCTCCCCGGAGCAGGGGGGTGTCTTTCTCAAAACTCCAGTCAGGGACTGAACCAAACCAAAAAGCAGACTAGATAATATGGAGGAAATGCAAGATGTTTGCACACCAAGGAACTAAAAGAGAGAGCGAGAACCACAGCACTGTTTATAACACCAAATTATAACTCATTTTTATTTTGTTATAAACTGCGTTATGATTCTTGCTTTTTTTCTTTTTTGAACGTATATTTTGCATCCACAGAACCCCCTCCCTCAACAATGGGTGCACAGCAGAAGTAGGATATTCACCCACTGAACTCCAATATCTTTTTTTTTTAATTGAATTTTAACAAATCATTAAGACAAAAGTCCCATACAGAAAAGAGATATAATGGGTAAACATTTCAGAAGTACAAATGAAAAAAGGAGGAAAATGGCCAAAAAATTTCTTGTAGTCCACAACAGAATTAGGAGGAGGGGAACAATAAACCTGAGGTAGGAGCAACCCCTCAAGTAACACAAAAGAAAGTTATCCACACTGAAGAAATTAAGACGACCATTGAGAAGCCCCAGAAATTAACCAATATTTGAGAAATTTTAAATACATTATTGTGGCTCAGGAAGAGATAAAGCTGACAACTGGGCATTTATAAAAGTGCCTAGTTCATCAGGCTGAATGAAAACATACCTAGCAGACTTATAAATCATTAAGCATTTACAAGGAAATCGTAAAGAAAAAGAACCCCCAAGTTGCAAAACTCCAGATTTATGAAGGAGAAATTGCTTCCTCCTCCTCTGTGTTTCTTTGGCTATATCAGGAAACATAGAAATTGTATAACCACAGAAAGTTTCCAACCACTTTTTAAAAAACATTTTAAGCAGCCATTCTTTATCTGAGACCAAAGCACAAGATACTAGCAGAGTAGAGGGTTTGTCGACCTCAGAACCCGAAACATCAAGTAACTCGGACACATCTAAAACATCTAAATTAGAATCCCCTTCCAAGGCATCTGGAACATTCTTCCCAGTGGGAGATAGTAAACTTTTGTTAGAGGTGGTATATGCTCTTGTGGAACCCTTAAAACTTCCACCAAATATCGCTTAAACATATCAAGGGCTAAAATTCAAAACCCTCAAATTCATTACTCGAGCAGAATTCTCCAAAACCTCTAACTTATAACGCAGAGCCACATTGTCTTTAACCAAAACAGAGTTCAAGTCAGAAAATCTTGCCAGTTGATTTCCATGATCTTCTACTTGAGCTTTAATAAGATCCAGAGTACTCACAATAGTATCAAATTGAGCCACGTTTTGCTGTATTTTGGTAGAAAAGGCCAAAGTTTGTTTAGTCACAGCATCAGAAAGTACTGCAAGAGCCTCCCAGATTACCGCCAAGGTAATCTCCTTGGGTTTCATAGGAAATAGCGCCGTTGGGGTAGAAACTGCAAGGGAGGTAGACTGCAACATACTCCCTTCAGAGTCCGGAGCACTGGTCACCAATGAATCTGCCTGCCGCGCTGTCCCCGAAGTTCTCCAAAGACACCGGAGACCTGCGCACCCGGCGAGCTCAAAATATCCCCTCAAACAGAGCCCAGTACTTCTCTGACATGCGGGAAGGACAGCTTGATATCATCAGCCTCAGGGAGCAGCTCAGCGGGACATAGCGGCGGCATTCTCAAATCAGGAGACAGAGAGATATCAATGTCCAAAGGCGGCGACCTTACCCTCTTCTGAGCCACGGCCAAACCGGACCTAATCTCCTGCATCTTCATCTGGGGTAAGTCGACGAAACGATCCATCGGACCGCAGACTGAAGGCTGGGGCTCCAAGGGGGAAATCCCTCACCTTCCCTTTTCTCTTAGGCATCAAGTACACTGAAAATGCTCAGCAGCCATCTTACTTCAACCTCCTCTACTCCCGAACTCAATATCTTTAAAAAAATCTGATTCCGACTATCTCACTAACAACAACAAACATTCTCCAGTACCAGGCATATTGTGAACTAATACAAAACCCTACATCAAAGTCACTGAGGATCTGTAGAGCAAACCTACTCTACCATACCAGCTCAACTTCCAAAACTCACATAAGAAGCCTACCCAAAGAAAGCATAACTGTAAATACTGCAGCGGGCCCTGGAACATCCAAACACGTATTTGAAAAGCTGAACAATTCAGATTACTACAGGACAGATCCCTACGTACAAACTCCATGTTAACAGAAGACCTGGCCTTGGCCACAAACTCAGAACACAGACCCTAACCAAAGTTCAGAATAAGTGACCATAACCTGATTGGGGCAATTAAAAAGGGTTTTTACCTGAATTGGATTTACCGCCAGTCTCTTTCTTGCACCTGCTTGTTTGGTCTTCCATAACCTAATAACAAACATATATAGATAAAAATTAAACCGAAACCGCAAAAGTCAGACTCTGCATGGAATACAATGCCAGAGAAATAGAAATAGATGCATTTCCCTGTACTTTATAAAATATGAAGATAGCCCCCAAGACTGTTCATTAAATAGAAAATAAAATTATCTTCTACCTTTATTGTCTGACCATTTTATTCTTGATCATGTTTGTCCCAATCTGAGGTTTCTGCTTTCCTCCACCTCCTAGTGCACCCCCCTGTCTACTTCCTCCCAGGACGGCATGATGGTGATGCAGAGCCATGTAAGGAGATTCATTGCAGCATTATTTGCATAAATTTAGCTTGCTTTATTTTAAAATATATATGCTACCAATCTAAAATCCTAGGTGGCTTCCAAACATATACATGTAATTTAGTAAAACAGATGTTACAATAAAACACATAATAAAAAATACATTAAATTTGATAAATGAAAAGTCACTTACACAGCTGCCCCCCCCCCCCAACAGACCATCTCCAATCTGCACATCAGATTTATTTCACTATGACCGGATTATTGATGAGGAGGGAAGATATAAAATGAGAAACTAATCCTGGTAGCCATGAATTCAAACGTTGGATTGGATTGTGCTAGAGCTGGAAAAGTCTGGAACTCTGCAGCGGTAACGCTATCAGGCTACTAAACAAAATTAAACAGAGACGTTCCCTTAAAATTTGAAATTTCCTTTAATCTGTCCTGACAAAATATTTTAAATTTCAGTCTGGCAGCATAAAGAACACAAAACTGCAAATCTCAAAGACAATACATATTCCACTTCCTCTCCCCCCAACCAACACCCTAAAGCACCTCCATTTCCACAAAAACAGGAGCAACTTGGCACCCCAACACAGCACTTCCCACTCTCTGAAAAACAAGAGAGACTTTTAACCAAGAAGGGCTTGGCAACCCCAACATAACTCCTGAAACTGCACACTGGACCAGTATGGTGTTAATATAAATATATATTCTGCAAAAGAACAAAGGAAATGTAAGATGCTCACAAAACCAAGGAGCTAAAAGAAAAAGTGAGAACCATGACACAGTTTATAATGCAATGCAATGTATGCCTTTGAGTCAATGCTGACTCCTGGCGACCCAGAAGCTCCTGGGTTTTCTTGGTGGTGTGACCGGAAGTAGATTGCCAGGCCTTTCTTCCGAGACAATAGAGGGTTAAGGGACTTGCCCAAGGCCACAAGGAGTGCTAGTGGGAATCAAACACAAATTATAACTCATTTTATTTTGTTATATACTGTTATGGTTCTCGATTTTTCTTTTTGAATACATATTCTGCATCCACAGAAACTTCTCCTTCAACAATGGGTCCAGAGCAGAAGTAGGACATTCATCCACAGAACTCAATGTATTTAAAAAAAAATCTGATTCTGATCATCTCAACAACAAACATTTTCCAGTACCAGGCATATTGGTAACCAATATAAAACCTTACAAAAATCACTGAAGATCTACAAGGCCAAATCTACTATACCATACCAGGATAAACTTCCAAAACTCACATAAGGAACCTACCCAGAAAAACAACGCACTATAAATACTGCTGTAATCCCTAGAACATCCATACACCGATTTGAAAATCTGAACAAGTCAAATTACTATAGTACTGTATAGATCCCTATGTACAAACTCCATATTAATGGAACACATGGCCTCAGTCACACACTCAGAACACAGATCCTCACCAAGTACAGAATAAGTGACTGCAACCTAAAGTTAAAACAAAAATATGTAGACAAAAATTAAACTGAATCCCCAAGAAGCCAGACTTTGCATGAAGTGCAACATCAGATAAATAGGAGATGTAGTTCACCATAAAGATCATGCAAAGTCCAATCACTAAATTGAAAATAAAATTATTTTTTCTACCTTTTGTTGAGTGATCATTTTATTCTCTGATCATGTTGGTCCTGATCTGAGGCTTCTGCTTTCCTGTCTTCTCTTAGCTTTCTTTCTATGGTCTATAGCCATCTGCCATTTCTTGTCTCTTCTTTTGTTTTCTTCACTTCCTTTCATCAGCCTATTTCCAGTCCTAGTAACCCTCCCCAGTATCAGCCCCCTTTTCCAGTCCTCCCCTCCCGGTACCTTCATTTTCAACCCCCTTGCATTCCCAGGACTTCCACTGGTGTCTATTCCCTTCCATGCCCCCTCTTTCCCCACTGTCCAGCCCCTTCTAGTCCAAGGGGAGGAATATGTAGAAGTTCATGAGGATAAAGCGGAATTGCTTAACA
Source organism: Ichthyophis bannanicus (assembly GCA_033557465.1). Classification (NCBI taxonomy): domain Eukaryota; kingdom Metazoa; phylum Chordata; class Amphibia; order Gymnophiona; family Ichthyophiidae; genus Ichthyophis; species Ichthyophis bannanicus. Next base: position 692,844,644 of record CM066032.1, on the reverse strand, counting down.
AATATTTCTGTTCTGTGTTCACAGATGAAGCACCAGGAGCAGGACCTCAGAAAACACCCACAAACAGGAACAGAAGCGAGGGACAGCTTGAACAATTTTCAGAAGACTGTGTTCGTGAGAATCTAGCTCAACTTAAAGTAGACAAAACAATGGGACCGGATGGGATAAACCCTAGAATACTGAGGGAACTTGGGGACGTTCTAGCAGTTCCATTGACTGACCTTTTCAATGCCTCGTTGGAGTCGGGAGTGGTGCCAAAGGACTGGAGAGAGGCTCATGTGGTGCCTTTACACAAAAGCGGAAGTAAGGATGTGGTTGAAAACAACAGGCCGGTTAGTTTAACTTCGGTGGTGAGTACACTATTGGAAATGCTGCTGAAAGAGAAAATAGTGAGGTTTCTGGAGTCCAGTGGATTACAGGATCCGAGGCAGCATGGATTCACCAGAGGCAGGTCTTGTCAGACAAATCTGATTGATTTCTTTGACTGGGTGACTAGGGAGTTGGACCGAGGGAGAGCCCTAGATGTGGTGTATTTAGATTTCAGTAAAGCCTTTGAGACTGTTCCTCACAGGCGACTTATAAACAAACTGAGCACCCTAGGGATGGACCCTAAAGTTACTGCTTGGGTTAGAAATTGGTTGGGTGGGAGGCGACAAAGAGTACAGGTAAATGGAGCTCACTCTGAGGAGAAGGATGTTACCAGTGGTGTGCCCCAGGGATCTGTCCTTGGTCCGATTCATTTTAACATCTTTGTTGATATAGCGGAAGGGCTGTCGGGTAAGGTTTGCCTCTTTGCGGATGATAAAAAAATCTGCAATAGAGTAGACACCCAGGAAGGTGTAGATAACATGAGAAGGGATCTAGCTAAGCTTGAAGAATGGTCTAGAATTTGACAGCTGAGATTTAATGTCAGCCCCGTTGCAGATCTCACCTTCCCCTCACGTCAATTCCCTTCCAGCCCCCCCCCCCTGTCAGCCCAGTTGCAGACCCCACATTTCCCTTGTCAATTCTCTTCCAGCCCTCTCCCCACCATGTCAGCCCCGTTGCAGATCTCACCTTCCCCTCACGTCAATTCCCTTCGAGCCCCCTTCTCCCTTGGGTCAGCCCCATTGCACACTCCACCTTCTTTTGTCAGTTCCCTTCCAGCCTCCTCCTCCCCCACTGTCAAACCAGTTGCAGACACCACCTTCCCATCATGTCAATTCCATTCCAGCCCCCTCCTCTCCCTGTGTCATCCCCATTGCAGACCCCACCTTCCCCTCATGTCAATTCCCTTCCAGCCATGGTTCTCTAAGAGGCAGGGAGCCGCAGCTGCAGGAAAAGGAGGCAGTGAGTTTACCACTGCCAAGAAGCGGACTTGGCAGTGACAGCAACTTCTGCATTTTTTTTTTTTTTAACTTTTGAAGGCGAAGTGAAGCAGCTGTTTTGGAGGCATTTTTTGCTGCCCTCAAAACTTTGCCGACTGAGGCAGCTGCCTCACTTCGCCTCATTATAGAGCCGCCCCTGACTACTGCTACTACTACTAATCATTTATATAGCACTACAAGGCATATAGTTATTTATCATAACTACTACAGCTTTCTGCTTTAATAGCCACATCTACCTTGATGTGTCCAAATAAGTCATGGTGTAGCTGCTTTTCATTGACTATGTCCCACATCATGCTGATAGAGCAGGCGCCTCATTGCATTGAATGTAACACAGGAGGGTCTCAGCCTGTGATTCAGGGCCTCCAGTCTTGGTCACCAAACGTTGTGGATGGGGAGGTTCCCTGATATAAATCATCCAGTAAAACCTCATCTGAAATGGGGGGAGGAGGGAGGAGGGGAACCAGATGGTCAGCTTTGACCATCCTGAAGTCAGAAGGGGTTTAAAGTTTGCCACTCTAAATCTTTGGGAAAGGAGTGCTTTAAAAGTTGTGATGTGCAGTAATAAGTTATATCGTTTCTGCCTAAAAATATCCCAAACTATATTTACAGTACGCATATATTTGGGTGGGGACACAAACAGTGATGAAATTCGAAAAGATGTGGGATGAAAACAGAGGATCCCTCTACAGCAAGATGCGCACCCCTGCCCAAAGCATAGAGCAGACGGACGCTGCACGGGGTGGCAGTTACAACCCCAAATATAAGAACAGAGTGAGGGTGACCTGCATGGGATGGTGGTTAGAACCCTAAACACCTTATTGGGAAGGCTAGATGGACCAGGCAGGGCTTTATCTGCTGCCATTTACTGTATTACTATGTCTGAATGAAGCAGGAAATGCCATTGCAGAGGAATGAGTAGGGAAAACTCACTTTGCAAACATTGCTAAAAACTACTACTACTACTATTATTAATCATGTATAAAGCGCTACAAGGCATACTCAGTGCTGACAAACTCGTAAGAAGACAGTCCCTGCCTGAAGAGCTTACAATCTAGTTAAGACAGACAGTACAAAACAAGCGAAATAAGGGTTGAATAGGGAGAGGAGAGACAAGGTAAACAAGAGATTAGGATCCAAAAGCTGGTTCAAAGAGGTAAGCCTTTAGCATGGATTTGAAGACGGAGAGAGATGAGATGAGACTTGATGTAAGGATAGAGGAAGTTTGCTCCAGGCATAAGGTGACAGGAACGAAGTCTGGAATTGGCATTAGAGGAAAAGGGCATAGAGAGAAGGAAGCCAGAGGAGGAGCGAAGTTCACGAGGACGGGTAATGAGGGGCAGTAGAGTGAATGCATTTATTGGTTAGAAGAGATTTGAAATGGATACAGAAATGGAAGGGGAACCAGTGAAGTGATTTCAAAAGAGATGTATCGGGGCTGGTGGAAGATTAACAGCGCAGCTGAGTTCTGAATAGATTGAAGAGAGATGACTCTAAGGGAGACCAGCAAGGAGGAGGTTGCAGTAGTCAAGACGGGAGGTAGCTAAAGAGTGAACAAGAGTTTTTGTTGTGTGTTCAGAGAAAAAGGGGTGAATTTTGTTAATCTTATAGAGGAAGAAATGACAGGTTATAGCTATCTGCTGAATATGTGAGGAGTAGGAAAGAGAGGAGTCAAAGATGACCCCAGGGTTATGAGCTGAGAAAACAGGAAGAAGAAGAGTATTGTCAACAGTGATGGAGAAAGGAGGAAGGTGGGTGGAGGGTTTAGGTGGAAAGATAAGAAGCTCGGTTTTAGCCATGTGTAATTTCAGACAGCGATAAGACATCCAGGCAGCGATGTCAGCTAACAGGCAGAGATATGAGAACATAAGAACATAAGAAATGCCATTCTGGGTCAGACCAAGGTCTATTGAGTCCAGTATCGTGTTTCTAACAGTGGCCAATCTAGGTCACAAGTATCTAGCAGTTTTGGTGCCATTTTGTGATCCGGTTGGTGAGATGCAGAAGCAGCATTCCCCTGGGAAAATATGGTTACATTGAGATGTTGATTCTTTGGATCGTAGCGCGCTGTTAGTGCTGTGAAGTAAGTTTTTCTAACCACTGTGATCTTTAGTTGAGAGTGAATTTCAGCTTCAGTTTTGTTTAGTTTTTGTTCAATTTGGCTTTGTATGTTTGTCAGTGCAGGTTTTGTTTGTAATCTGGGTGTTGTATTGGTGTTTTGTGGTTTTCTTTTTTAGATAGCCTCCTGATGCAGTTTACAATGCAAAATACTGCCAGCGTTGGGACAATTCTTTGAGTAGCTGAAACAAGGCAATTGTTTGAAAAACTGAAATGTTTTTGAAGATAAGCGTGTTTTGCATGTTAAGACATTGGAAGTGCTGTGGCAGTTGATTTACAAATGGTTAAAAATGTAGTGATTTTTAGTAGATCCACTTTAAATTTAGTATACCATTTTCTACTGATGCTTAACACCTCCTCCTTTATTGTATTTTTTGCAGTTGGGTTAGTGGTGATTTTCCGATAGCATTTATTTAGATTTTTGGGCAACATAATCTGTGCTGAGAGTATATTTTCTCTCTGGTTCTTAAGAAAGAGTAAAAGAAAGTCCAAATGAAATATTGTGTAACTCCTGGCTACATCTCAGGAGGTCACAGTGAGGCCGTGTCTTTGGGATCTGACATTTTCCAGCTGTGGCTAAATGGAAGTGAGTTATTTTGGGATAGGAAATCTTTTGCTGCCTGGTTTTCAGTTAATCTCATCCTGCTTGTGCTTTGGTTTTTTTCCTGTTGAAAACGGGCTGCAAAACTGGTGTTTGTCTTGAAAAAATGGCACTGGAAATTCTTTGATTTCCCAAAATATTTCTGATTTTCTTTAGAAGTTGAGGTCATTACTTCATTGTTAAAATATTTTTTTAAATGCATCCAAATGTGGATTTGATGCTGTAGCCAGATAAGTACAGGGGAAGCTGTTGTGGACTAGAGGTTTATGCGCGTTGCAAAAGGGATTTCCCAAGAAGAGCACTAAGTACGAAGCACTGAGTAAAGAGGGAAGCAACCAGTTTGTCACGAACATTTAGAAAATGATGAAGTAACTATATATATATATGTGAAGTAGGATTTCAGGAGGGTCTTCTAGGAGGAATCTGGGGCATCCTGAACATCATGTCCTAAAATCCAGGGGAGTGGCAGCAGTGAAGGGAGACTCTATCTCCGCTCTGAAAAATCAGCATCCACGTAACCGGTTCTGGCAAGGGTCCCATGCAGACAGGGTACGTGCGCAGTCGTGGGCTTTTTCAGAAATGTGAACATCCCCCAATTGCATGGCTGTAAAAACAGCTACTTGGGCATTTCAGAAGGGAGATGTCTGTTATGAGATATGTACGTCTCGGCTAGCCATTTTAGCTACACAAACGTGTAATATGCTTGGACTATAAATTAACATGCAGATTTCTTCGGCCCGGAAAAATGAACTATGGCGATTGAGAGCACATTTCACTCTTCCCCCACTTTTTATGCAATCTAGCCGTGGTCAAGAGCAGGTACAGGCATAGACGCACCAACAGCCAGGGCCAGGCTTGTTCATGCTATTCTGAAATCGCACTGCAATTTGCATCTCCATTGCACCGCCCAGGCCATACCTCCACCATGCCCCTGTGGTACATGGATGTGCTTACTCCTGGGACATACATGTACTCGGCTTTGTAAAATGGGTCTGAGGACGTTGCCATGATTTGCACATCTGAATGCCCATTTTCAGACATCCAAAACTTGAAAAGTGTTTCTAAAATGACCCCTATAGGGTCAGAGGAGCCAAGAGAACAAGAAACTAATAAACATTCTCCCCTGGCAATGTGGACTGAACACATGGCTGAAGCGGGGCCGGCCCGTCCATTGTGTGTCCATGTTGCCTGCATATGGCCCTGCGCCTACCTGATCTGCTTCAGAAGGAGCCGGGGAGGCCCAAAACCTGGCGTCCCAGCTCAACTCTGCAGAGCCGTGGGAGAAAAGAATGGCGTTTTCCTTCTTTCCTGTGGCTCTGTTAAAGTTGAGCCTGCCGGCGCACTGAGTGCCAAGAGGTTAAACGGGGGCATTTCCTGTCTTGCGTGAGAGAGGAAATGCCCCATTTACCCTCCCAACACTCAGCACACTGGTGAGTGTTGCCTAAGAGCCTAAGGCAGCAGCTGCAAAGGCATCCTTAAGGAGGGCCTTGACCTTTTAAACATGAGACTCCTCGAGCACAGAACCTCCCTCCGCAGGGATGGTCCTGCACTTTGTCGCAGCCGAGATCAAGGCTCCCACTCCAGGAAGCCCGTAAGGTCAATCTCACTCATCCTGGGGTGAGGGTAGGGCTGAGACAGGACCTTAAGGCTCTTAGAGCCCTTATTGGGGGTTTCAGCCTGAAACACTATGCTGCATTCATTCCTCTATTTGATCCTATGCAACAGTGCATAATGTCAGAGAATCCTCCAGGAATAAGGGAGACCCGTCTGCAAACGTAACCTTGCATTTCACCCATGTTCTGCCCAAATTCCACCCCTGTGCACACCCACAATGAAAATATGTGCAATCAGATGTGCATATATACTTATAGAACCATGACAGCATCATTTACATGAGCAAGTGGCCATTTATTCACATATATGACTAAAATGCCAAGATTTGCGTGCATTGTTTGTATGTAAATCTAGGTGGCTTTTTATAAAATTACCCTCCTTTAGGTTTAACTTAGGCCTTTTTCACTATCAGCTCAAGGTGAGTTGCATTCAGGTAGAGTAGTCATTTTCTTGCCCTGACTCTTACATATTGTTATCCTGGTTCGCCAGTCTTGGTACAAGAGAAAATTCCTTCTTCATGCCACTATGTATTCAGGAGTCTGCGCAAGGTCCCTTCTAAGGAAGTTCTTAGGGTGTTGGTGTTGACAGGGGCTGCAGTATCTCTTTCGCTACCTCAGGGCATGCTTGAAGCTTCATGGTCCTCTCTTTGTAGATCTTCTCTTGTGTGTTCTAGGTAAGCAAACATACCAATACAGGCAGGTCTTATTGTCAGAGAACTGAAAGTTGTACCGAAAAAATTCTTGGCAGTTAAAAGACAAAAAGATCAGCAGTTGGTCTTCTGATTCAATACAACTTGATTTATTTTAATAGAAAATACTTTATGAAGAACAGACAATGCTCTTCCTTTGACCTTTTTTTTTTCTCCCTTCATTCTCTCCTTGTATTCTTCAGACTCACTAAGTCCCTTTTCTCCTGTACAGAAAATACTGGTGACAGCACTCCAAAAGATAACGGTGCACAGCTGTGCTGTATAGGATCTCTCCTCCAAATTCTCCAGCCTTCTGTCCTAGGACCCACCTCCAGACATCAAACACTTCTCTGCCCCTTGGAGCACCAACACTCCCAAGATATGATGGACCCCCCCCCCTCCCCATGAGGGGCCTTGTCAACAGTGATCTCTTCCCTTGGAAACAGCCACCAGTATAACACATGCCTTCAAACACACATCACGAGCTGAGCCCATGAATACTCTTAAGCACACTCTTATGACCAAAAGGGGAATTTAATGACTATCACTCTACCATATTCCCAAGATCAACATAAAGATCAGAACAAACAATGAGTATCTAGGATATTTAGTGTTTTTCCTTCTTTAAAATGACATCTGAATAGTGTATTTGTGGCACTACTGCTATTTTAAATCAGGGATTCCCCATTTACAGTCATTATCTATGGGTGAGTCATGCAGTTTGCCAGTAAATCATTTTTCAGGGACGCATATTGAGACATCAACAGAACAAAACTGAAAAGCTAGAGATATATCATCAGGGCTGGTGTTGGTGCCAGCATAGCAAAGCAATGGCACGAAAGCCATGAGCATGATGTAGGGCCTTTGAGGATATGCGCGCACTCAAGGCCTGCCACATTCCATCTTATTTTGGAGGAGACAATACATGGCAGGCCTTGAGTGTGTGCATGTGATCAAAGGCCTCACCCTGTGATTAATGCTTTAGTGGTGCAGGCCCGGGCAGAGATAGGATGGTGGCGGCATCCATGACAATGATGAAGCGAGAGGGCAAGGCCCAACAAGGGAAAGGGAAGAGAAGCGGAGATTCTGGATATGAGGGGGTAGGGAAGAGAAAGGCAGGCATGCCATAGGGAACAGAAAATAAGAAGACATGCTGGACACGAGGGATGGGAAAAAGAAGGGGGAATGGGGCATGGAATAGGGTAAGGGAAAAGAAGAGGAGATGCAGGACCCAGGTATGGGGGAAGGGAAGAGATGGAGAGAGGGGGGTGTTAGTGACAGGCTGGGGAAGGAAAGAGAGAGAGGGGGAAATGAGAAGGCTGGAGTGAGGAGATCCAAAGCTATAAGTAGATGCTCCTAGTCTTTGTGGTGGAGTGTGGAATCTACACCTGGGCTTTGAAAGTAGAAAGGGTCTTCCTTCTCCCCCCCCCCCCCCCACCCACCGAAAGAAACATTCCTCTTGGAAAAGTGTATGGATATGTTGAGTGAAAGGAAGGGAGGGGACCTGGGATAAAATGAACTTTGTTGTGGCACATTGAGACATGGACTGCTGAGATGAGGGACCCCTTACATTTGTATGGTGAATACTATAGGGAAATGTCAAAATTCTATTCTACACCCATTGTTGAGCAAAGGGGACTTCTGTGGCTGTAGAATACATATATTTACAATTAACACTGTAACAGTCCAGGGTGCAGGGTCTGGAGTCAGTATTTTTATATTAGAGTCCTAGGCTACATTATGTAACAGCTACAGTTTTTTGCTGCATTTAACCAGCAATTGCAAAATTTTCATTTTTTTATTATACTGTATAGCCTGGGAACAGAAATTTATTTATTTATTGAACGGTTTTACATACCGCCTTTCAGAAAAATCAAAGCGGTTTACATAGAACAAAACTTGAACATTACATAGAAACTTATTCAAACAATTGAAATTACAGTGAACATTAAATTGTATATAATAAAAATGGTAATTTGAGGGTTACAATGCTGAGTAAATGCTGATTAGGTATATAGATAGTTTAAACATATATACAGATTTAAATATTTACAAATTTCAAAAATCTTATCTTATCTGAGCAAGGAAAAATGTATTGTAGTTCACTGGAATTATTAGTGTAAAGAGTAAATGTGATACTGTGGAGAATTGGGTATTGTAAGATAGAGTAAGAAAAAGGAAAAAGTAAGTTGTGAATTAATGAATATGAGTATACATGAGTTTAAGTGGGAAATATTTCATCTATTGGGAATGTCTCCAAAGTACTCTATAAATAGGTGAGTTTTAAGATCTTTTCGAAATGCTGAAAGATCTGTGATATCTGAGTTTATCTCTTTTTTTTTTTTTGGGGGGGGGGGGTAATTGCTTGGCCAGTGTTCTGAGTAAGGGGGGGGAGCCCTTCCTGCCGCCTAACCAGAGCTCTCCCTTTTTGATGCCAGTATGGGAAGGTGGTAGCCCAATCTTTTCCCTTGCTTCAGACAGCAGATTACCTTGAACTGCCCCAGGGAGGGGGGCAAATGGCTGAATATTCATTCAAAGCATCAGAAACCCTTGGTCTGGTCCTTTTTAGACATTGATTTGACAGGTATGTTCCTTTTTAGACCTAATAAATCTCAGCTGAACAAAAGCAAGAACAGCAGACTGCCTAGATCTGAGAACTGGAGATAGATATTTATTAATAATTTTGAAATTTCTTACATGATCAAATAAACTGAAGGACTATAGCTTTTGTACTTTTTTAGGCCAGTGCAAATGACCAATCAATGCCCAACGTAAGATATGTTGGATCACTGATTATAAAAACAAAATATCAAATACTGAATTCCCAAATAATTTTATTCAAGAGCAGAAGATACAAAGTAAAGAAAACGGACAAGATTATCCAGCCTTGTCATACCCCATGCAGCTGGTAATATTTCAGATTGCTGATCCCCTAGGGCAACTGATAGACTTCAACCAGAAAAAAAGGATGCAAACTAGCTCTAGACTGTGTCTTCTATTGCCACGGAAGGATCCAAGAGCAGTAGTTCCCAACTCAGTCCTCGGGTACCCCCAGGCCAGTCAGGTAGTCAGGATATCCACAATAAATATGCATGAGATAGATCTGCAGGCACTGCTTCCATTGTATGCAAATCTATCTCATGCATATTCATTGTGGATACCCTGAAAACCTGACTGGCCTGGGGGTACCCAAGGACTGGGTTGGGAACCATTATCCAAGAGGATCAGTACATTGTTGTGGCCCTTATCCACTTCCATCTGTACGTTGTTGGACATGTCACATTTATTCTTTCATACAATGCAGTTATCTTCTACCTTGGAGAAAATCGTATGTTTATTGTATTAGCCACTTGAACACACAGAAATGAAGGTCACATTTTTTTTTCACAAGGCCTTATTTCTATTCATTCAAGTGGATTAAGAGAGCAACTGCCCTATTTTATCCATCTGGTTAAGAAATCAATATATGTCTCTCCTGTGGGAAAGTCTTGTCATGGTGCGGGCATCTTCAATATCAAAAAATCCATAGAAAGCAAATCTTAAGGGAAAGGATTTTGGATTGAGCATATGCCTTTTGCAGGAGTAGTTCAAAGTAACACTTGGGGACAGTAAATATTTTCCTGTCCTCAAAGGGCCATGAAAGGTTACATGACTTGTCCAAGATTTCAATCCACTACTCTAACCATTAGGGTATTCTTCCACTTGGAGTGTTTAAGTTATATTTGTGTTTTATTCTCACAAATTGCATACCAAAAATGTCCAAGGGCATTTCATCATTTTTTAATTTGCCAAATTTACCCATTTGCTCATCAGTACTAAAGTAGAGCCTATAAGGCACATTTTAAAAATGATGTCCAGGTGCATTGGGGATGTCCATGTGAAAACGTACCTGAAATGGCCAGCCACGTCCAAGTTCAGGCATGATTTCAGAAACATTGACACACCCGCTATGAATGTCTTCCAGAGAGGGGACGCATTCCAGATGGTCATTCTGCAAGCGGCAAAGAAAGAACTGCAACAAGGTGTCCCCAATTCTTATTAAAGGTCATTGTGATTGTGGACAATACTGGGAATACCAGAGTACTGTCTCCTCTTCTCCCTCCGGGGGTATATACCAGCAGTACAAGAACTTTTCAGATGCCTACCTGGAGCAGGTACAGATTTGGATGTTGGCCTACACATGTTGGCCATTTATGAAATTGGACAGACATGTCTAAGTTTGTTGGACTGCCTGGACATGCCCCCTCCACGCCCTCCACCATATTTAGATATATGCATGCCAGGGACATCTCTAGACCCATCTATTAAACTGGTTCTGAAGACATGTCCATGATTTGGACGTTCACATGCATGCTTTCGGACATCCAAATCACGAAAAAGGCTTCTAAAATGACCCCCTTTGTATGAAATGATTAAGGAGGAGAAGAAGGAGCTCTGGAAGAAAAAGGAACATTTTGGAATTTTCTCATTGCTGAGATCTGGACAGAGATTTTAATTCCTTCTGGAAGAAACTTAAAACATTTATTTTCACTAGCTTACAATTTGAACAGTTTTAGAGCAAGCTCGTATATGGGTTACTTTTCTGTCAGGGTTTATATTTTTGTTATAATATGATTATATTAATGTTTATAATGTTTTATGTTTTTAATCATAATCCATTTTGATCTCACATGTTGCTGGAGGGGTGAACTATAAAAATAATGGGATAAATAAATAAATGAGACTGACGTGCTATTGAGCAGAAAACTTTAGAAATTGTGCTTCGCATGCTAAATCCCCAAAGCAGCACAAGTTGTTTGCGATAACACGCATTATTTTTCATTTTATTATGCGAAGTGCTATTTTGATTTGGACTTAATTACTTGCCTTTCCAAATCCAAGCTGAAGAGTTACAATTCAGATACAGTTGCTATTTCCCTGCCCAAGAGGGGCTTACAATTTAAGCTGTATTTGAGTCAATGGAGGACGAAGTGACTTGCAAACTAAACCTCCACTCGCACATCAAAAAAACCTGCACTATTGTCGCGCCATGGCAGGGCCTTGTGCACCGCGGTAACTGTCAGGAAGATGCTTTCCATGCTCCCGGTGCTGTGGTGGTGCCCAAATGCACCATGGATTGCACGTTATTGGCGTGTTAGGTGCAACAACCCAACACTCTTTAGTATTTATTTATTTAAGAGCTTTTTTTATACTGCTTTATCTGGAAGCCAAAGTGGTTTACAATTAACGTGAATGTGCAGAAAGTTACAGAGAACATTATAACTTAGGGTGTTAATACAACCATTTATTTACATTTGTCAAGCTGAAAGCATTATTTATTTATTTAGCTGTATTTATATACTGCCTCTTGCCGGATCAAGGTGGTTTACATAGAATGTATGTGTTAATACAATAACTATTTACAACCATGCAACAGTAACAGGGCATCGCAATTATATATAGTTAGGAAGTATATACAATGGTGGGAAATTAGTCAGTTCAGTTTCGCTCCCATTGGGCAGGGGGGGGGGCAGATCAGGTGATAGGGTTGAATGTTCTGAGAATAGGTGCATTTTTAGATGTTTCCTGTAGATCTCGAGTTCCATTGTATTTCTGAACCAGTCTGGTAGATTGTTCCATGTGGATGGAGCATACAGCTGAAAAACTCTTTTGCATGCTTGCTGGTTGGATTTCATTTTGATATGGGGAATTGTGAGGGTATTCTTCATAGATGTGCGTCTGGATCTGTGGGATTGGGAGGACTGGAATAGCATGCGGAGATGTGTGTGTGGGGGGGGTCTGAGTGTAGTGTTTTGTGTGTTAGGATGATAGTTTTGAATTGTATTCGGCCCTGTAGTGGAAGCCAGTGAGTATAGGTGTAATGTGGTCGTGTCTCGCTGCGGCTTGTAGGTTCCTGGCTGTTGAGTGTAGTGCTGTTTGGGAAGGGCATGAGTGTGGATTGAGGTAGACTATGGTATATATAGTATTGCAATAGTCCAGGTGAGGTATTATAGAGGCTTGCAGGACTGTGTGGAAGTCATAAGATTCCAGAAGGGAGCACAGGGGCTGAAAGCATTAGTGATAGAAGAGTGGGAAAAGGCTTGTAACTTGGGAAGGTACAGAGAACGGATGTCAATTATGTGTCTATTGAGTTATGATTGTTTGTAAGACATTCATAATAGCCATGCTAGGTGTTATCTCCAAAGTATTCAGAGAATAGGTAAGTCTTTAGTTTCCTGCGTAATTCGGTTATGAGCTCTAAGGATATGAGTCTTTCAAGGAGTGAGCTCCAGATTGAAGGGATGTAGAGGGAGAATGCATATTTGCAAGCAATCTGTCAACTGCTCACCTTAAAGGTAGCCTTCATGATCTGTTGTATGAGGGTTTGCAGACTTTCTGCTGAGAGGTTGTGAAGAATCTTGAAAATGTTGAATATCACCTTGTACTTTATTCTGGATATTATAGGAAGCCAGTGCAATTGTTTTAATGTTGGTGTGATATGTTCTTGTTGAGGTGTGCCTTTTATCATGTGTGCAGCAGTGTTCTGGACCATCTGTAGAGGTGTAGTGCATGCTTTGGGATTTCTTGACATATTGTGTTATAGTAGTCTATGTGCCGAGTTATTAATGCCTGGCATACTGTCCTAAAGCAAATCAGAATCTTCTTGCCATCCCTCCCTTCAAGACCAAATGTACGCAGCAAGTAAGCAATAGAGCCATCTTGCTATTTGCCCCCGATTTGGAACTCATTACCAGAAGCCATTAGATCCGCACAATCTCCACAAGATATGAAGAAACTATTAAAAATATAAAAACCTGTTAAATAAAGTTGCTAGGGTTAAGAAGTGGATGGAGATTTTTTTAAGGTCTTTATCTTGTGGTAGGTTGAGATTTTGATCCAGGGTTATTCCTAGGTATTTGATTTCTGGTATGACTTTCAGTTTGAAGTCTGTGATTTTCAGTGTTGCTGGTGGGCAGAAGGTTGAGTCACTTGTTACATACAGAACTTCTGCTTTGTTGTAGTTTAAAGAAAGGCTGTGGTTGGCGAGCCATTGAGCTACAGCTCGAAAGCAACTTGTTGTCATTTGGTCTGGGCTGGTTAAGGTAAAAGGTGTGCATATCATGATATCATCTGCGTAGATATGGTAAAGTATGTTGTGGCTTTGCATCACTGAGCACAGTGGCTGTATGTAAATGTTAAATAGTAAAGACGAGAATGCGGAACCCTGCGGCAATCCTTGGTGAAGTTTGTATTGGTTTGAAGTTAGCAGACCAATCCTGACCTATTTTTGACGATCCTTAAGGTATGATACGAACCAATCCAGGGTGGTGCTTTTGTAAGCCAATTTCTTGTAGCTGTTGATTAAGGCCTGGTGGTTTGCTGAGTCTAAGGCCACTGAGATGTCCAAGAAGAACAGGATGAAACCTTGTCCTGGCTTCTCTATGCCTCTCAGGATTTTGTCAAGGAGAGTTGTTAGGAGGATTTCGTTTCAGAACAATGTATGCTGAGACAAATTTTATAAATCATTCTAAATATTTTCAGGTGTCTTTAAAGCCTTGCTTTCTTGCATCTTTTAGCTATTAGCTGCTGGATGCATTCCATGCCCTAATGTTTTTATTGTGTGGGTGGTGTCCTCCCCACCCTACAGGAGTACTCCCTGAAGGGGCCAGGATGCTATACTTTCAGACAGCTAAGGCTCACTTCTACTTGGGTCATAGGGCTTAGTCTCAAGGTTCTGGGAAATGGGACCAGCACTGCTGGGTGATCTTTGGCAGGAGCAGCATTGCCCTTCTCTGCTATCCCTTACACTCTCTTCCCTTGTTTTTCTCTCCAGTACATCCTGCATCCGTCATCTCACCAAACACAATGATCACACACAAGCTGCAGGGTAAAACTTTTACTCAGGTTATAATAAGAGACATTAAATATAAGACAGTCAGTATTCAGCTGCAGTAGTTAGCATATTTTTAAATCTTTGTTTTCACAGCTAAATGAAATGCAGATACTGTATTTAGTGTTCATATCTGGATAATGACTTGGGGTCATTTTAGAAGCTCTATTTGGATGTCTGAAAATGGGCATTCAGATGTGCACATCACAAAGACATCCCCAGAACCATTTTAGAAAACAGGGCATATAATGTTCTTGACGCGATCATGTCCATGTCGCATGGGGATGTGATGGAGACATAGGTGGTCCTACAAAGATGCATGTCATCACGTGATTTTAGAAAGGCTGGTCCTGGTTGCTGATGCATCCATGCCTATATCTGCTCCTGATCACAAATAAGTTGAAGAAAAGTGCTTGTTTCATGGCAGCAACACTTGCAGGGGGAAGGGCGAAATGTGCTCTCACCGCCACAGTAATTTTCACCAGGTAACAAAACCTGCTTGCTAATTAACAGTCCTTTCATTTTACTGTCCTGCCACTGCACGTCTGCACTTCTAAAATGGGAAGCTGGGATGTGCATGTTTCATAGCATAGACGCTTCCATCCTCAAATACCTCGGTCGGGATGTCTGTGTACCCATGTCTGTGGCCATGGACTTTGGGGATGTCCACATTTCTGAAATGGCCTGCAAACACGTACATACCCATCTCCAGAACTGTGGTTGGAGACGGAGGTGGAGCAATTTCAGATCGCCCTTACACGTGCCTCCGTTCACTGCTTCCACTCTCCCGGTATTTTGGACATTATGACCTGGTTGTCCCAGATTCTTCCTAGATGTCCTTGCTAAAATGCCACTTCACATGAATAAGCTATCCAGATAGTCATTTAGGACAGCTTTTTGCTGAATATTGCTGCAATGTGGATAACTATCAGCCCACACTCTGCTACTGGACCACTCCAGCATGAGGCAGTCAGAATATTCCGCGGCACTGTCCATATAGTGCCATTGAATCTCCTTGTCAGTGGCACTTATTCATATAGCAGGCGCTACTATATGGACAAGTCTTTTTGAAAATTGTCCCAAAAGATTATATCATAAGTCGAGGATTACACATTAGCTATTGATTTGACTAAAAGTTTGCATATGAAAAACCGTGTGCACTTTGATTCACTTATATCCCAAGTAGGCTAGAATAGTAAGGGGGTCATTCTGATCCCATATAGCGAGGGCTGGACGTCCAACATGGACATCCAGCCTCCACTATTCACCTATATCCAATGCCATCAAATAAGCTCCCCACACGTACATCCAAAATGTGCAGGGAGCACAGTATGGGGGCAGGAGGGGGCACGCTGAGGGGAGAAGTGAGGGCAGGCTGAAGGCGTGACTCCCAACCCGGACATACAGGGCCTATTCCGGCAATGGTCCTGTACATCCAGGCATGACCAGTTAGATGGAGATACATTCCACCTTGGAGGTGGAATAAGTCCACCCCAAGGATGGTGGACATCACCGGAGGATCCCGGAGCAGTAGTGAGTGTATGCGGGGGCTTCCCCACTGCCCAATCCCGGCCATGGATGGCCCCTCCAGAGGTTGGGCGGTGGGGATTTTGGCTCTGCATGGTTCTGTAGGAGATTGGGGCAGATGCATTGCATCCTGGTGCCATGGCAATGGGATGCCACGGCACCGGAGGTTCATGCAGGTGCTCTGGCTTGGTTAAATGGGGCAAGAGCAGGATGTACAGCGGCCCAGAATCAGGGCACAGCCTGCCCTCCAGGCTGGTTGCACCCGATTCTGATCCTGCCTGATCCAGTCTGAGAAGTCTAGGACTCGGTGACTTTCCCATCGCATTTTATTCCTGAGGAAATTCTGAGCAACTGCATAATGCATTGCACAGAATATTCCATTTCTACAGAATTCTATGCAGGCAGCAACAAATAGAATCAGAAATCCTCCTGCATCCGCTCTCTTATTGCCTCTCCCACATCAAGCACATGGCAAGAGAAGGAAGTAAATGGCTGAACATTGGACCATGTCCTCCTCCTCTGCTGTCCTGAGTTTCACTGCTGATTTGAACCATATGACTGTATGGAGTCCTCCATGGTTCAAATAAGAATTGGGCCCAGGAGAGCAGAGGAAGAGGAGATAAATGGCTGCCCAATGCCATTTATCTCCACTTGCCATTTGATCAAGATAGAACAAGCTGGGGGAATGAAATAAGCTGGGGTGGGAGGCATGTATGGTGGGGCTGGGGCTGGAGGGCTGGAACAAATTGGAGGAGATTAAGCCACAGGGGTGAGGAGAAAGTAAGCTGTGAGTGTATATCATAGTGTGGGAGCAGAGCAAGCTGACTGTGTGCGTACAGGGGAGAAACAATGAGAGGTGCTTGAGGAAAAGAAGAAAGGAGGGGAGTGTACCATGGAGGAGGGGGCAGAACAAGCTGGGGGTATGTGTCTGGATGGGAGAAGAAGGAGAATAGGGGGATTATGGCTGGGAGGGAGAAAGAATGAGAGAGGTAAGGGGGAGACCTTGAGGTTAGACAGAGAACTGGGATCTTGCTGGGAATTAGGGAGAGAGAACTGAGGGAGGACAGAGAAGGTTGACAGGTAGGGAAGAGAAATGTGTGGAGGGAAGAGAGCAAGCTGGAGGAAAGGGAGAGAAAGAACAGTGAAACAGAAAGAGGGGTGGGGACAGGTGGAAAAAGAACTGGGAGGTATGCACCCTAGAGAAGAGGCAGAGAAAGCTGGGGGTTGAATCTGCTATAAGAAGCAAAGGGATTCAAGCTAAGTTTGGGCAAGACAGAAAGCTAGGGAGGGTGGAACCTGGAAATTGATATTACTGTAGAGGGTAGAGCCTGAGAAGGTTAAAAGCTGGGGAGTGGTGTGTTTTACTCTTTCTGCAATTTGTTTCCTGGCTGCTTATTGGGTCCTGGTGCCTGCGAGACCTGCGCTGACTGCCCAGTGCAGATTGGAAGGGCTATAAAATATCTAGCCCCACCACGGGACACGGTTGCAGGCGCATGCCCAAAGGGGTGTTACCAAAGGGGCAGGTCCCGCCCCTTTGGTGCCCCTTTGGCGCACATTGGCATAGGGAGAGTTTCCCAGTAATGGGGGAAAGGAAGAAGAGGAGTGTGTTGGCTTCCCAGACCAAGGCTGTTAAGGTTGTGGGGCCGATGGATGCTCACCATAGAGTGGGTGAGATGTCCGCATTCTCTCAGCCTTCTGCTGCTGGAACAGGAGATATGTTAACCATGAGTACTTTGTCCTCATCGTCTCCCGCCAAACTTGTGGGTTCGTTAGCTCTGCCCAGCCAAGAGGTGGATTTCTCTGGTTTGGCCTCTCCACCTTCGATGGTCAGGAAGGATTTTCCAGGACAGATTCCTCTTACTGATTCTTTTTTGACTATTGATTCCCCTGTTGGAAATTTATTTCCTTCCCTTTCTTCAGTAATTACCTTTAAATCTCTTGGGGATATTGAGGCTCCACCTTAGGATGTATCGTTGAGGGATATTTGGACAATTGTTTCACGTGTGTAATCAGTATTTTGTGCTTCTCTTCAAAAGGTTTGTTTTTTCAAAAGAGGTGGTAGATAAGTTTTGTGATCATGAGACCTGGTTGCAAGTTTTGGAAAGGTCGGTAGGGAAGTTTGATTCCCAGTTATCCGTTCAACAAGGGGCCTTGGCCTCCTTTGCATAGGATTCTCTTGTACTTCATCATCAAGATGAATTCTTAGAGAATTTTCTGCACTCAAAAAACTTGTGATTGCTAAATTTTCCACAAACTCATTACCTCTCCCCTTTAATTCTCTTTCATAAATATCTTAAAGATGTATTGTTGTTTTCTGATGTTGAATCTATACAATTATCCAGTATTTACTATGCTTCTATAGGGAGGTTAGTTAATGAGTAAGGGGAACCACAATGTGATCAGTGTCTTCCTCATTGGATATTTCTGTATTTTTGGAGTCTTCGTGCGAGGATATTGCATCAAGAGTCACTTTATTATTTACTTTTGTATATGACATAGATAAGGATAAAGTTGAGAGCTTATTTTTCTAAGAAATCGGAGAAGTTTTATGGCCACTCCATTCAGATTTTTCCAGATGTCACCTAGGGTTACCCAGAGGCACCAAAAGGCCTTTCTGGAGGTTCGGCCACATGTTTTGGCTCTTGGTGCTTTATTTTATTTAAAGTTTCCCTGTAAATGTCTCATTGTTTTTCAGGGTAAGAGATATGTGTTCTTTGAGGCGGATCAGGTTGTTAGAATTTCTTAAGGGAAAAGATTCTATTGTTTAAAATTATTCTTTCTCTTGACTTAGTTTAAAGGGGCTTGTATTTTTAATCTCCAGTGACCTAGGCAGGTATTTATTTTTCCTTCTTTAGTGAACACTTCCTGATATGAATGTGAGATGTATGTATGCTATATGTACATATGGTATATACATTTTCCTTGGAATGTTATTAAAATTTAATAATAAAAAAAAATCTGGGGAGTGGATGGCATGCCTTATAGAAGAATCCTCCATGGAAAAATATTACATGTATAATATGCAGAACTTTTAAATATTGTGTGCAAAAGTTTAATTTTTTTGTGCATAATTCCCCCAAGAGTAACATTTTAGGATATGATTCACTAAGCATTTTTTGTTTTGGTAGATGAAGAATGGGGAAAAATCCTAAATGTATCTGGATTGTAGAATTATCTGGTAGCTTAAGTATGACTTTTAAAGAATTTTCTGACGTCTGGAGAAATTTCAGGAACTTTCTGTAAGAAATAGAAAAATCTGGGCAAAAGCAATATGGCCACCCTCTAAAGACAATGAGGAAAGATCTATTGGAATTACACTTCAAAGATGGGAAATAGGAAAAGTAAGCAGAAGTCTTATCTGTAGAGCCTCCATCATCTATCCAAGGACTGATGGGCAATTTTGTTCACTCCAGACCTCAGCATCAGAGCAATACTTCTCCTCCTGAGCTTCATGTAAGGTTGATTACCAGCAGTAAGACTCACCCTTCCTCTCTCCTTCCATTAAATCATGAGAGAATTTATCTTTTTTTTCTCCAATGCTCTCCAAGATAGCAGCACATTCTGGGTTAAGTAGCATTGGAGGTGAGGAGTTAGCAGATGGATCGGTATGAGATCCTCAGGCACAGAGTACTGGGAACAATTTACCCATCTAGTCAGAATCCACTACTAACAACACATGGCCCTCAGAAGATAATTATAAAAAGTCGCTAACCCACCTATGTCACCACTATAATACTCCTATGAAAAAAGGCGCATATAGACCCCTCATACAAACATTTCCAGTTTCCTTAATTGAAACGGACAGAGTCAATACACTGTGTTGAATTTTTTTGTCGGATCGCCTGTCATGAGGATGAAAAATCACTCTCTTGAAACAGGCCCTCCATTTTAATCAATTTTCAAAAAACGGCCACCCGGCCCAATTGCGTGAGGTTATATGTTCCCCCAAACAAACCACCGCATAATTCATAAAATGCTTTCTTTAAAAAGCTATTTATAATTCACAATCTTATTTAATGTGCCTAAATGCATAGTGCAATCGCATCCATAGCATTCGTTATACTCATCTGGACCGCATCCAAAGCAAAATGCATAGACAATGTATCACTCTAGGAATACTATCCTTCGCATGTGGAAACTCAATCCAATAATTTCCCCGCCGGCTCCCCGGCTTGCCGTGCTGTTGAATGCTATAAGGTGCTGTCTTCAAGCTGTTGGGCACCGTGACACAACCATTGTGTTTCAAGCCTGTTCATCCCACGGCTCTTTATCAAGCTACATTAACCCAACTTCCTGCTCTGCTAAAAGCGTAACGACGTCATCAGAAATTACTTGTTGTCATCGGGTCATGATAAACGTCAAGGCACTTTAAACTCCAAGCTTAATGCAAAGACCACCATTGAACTTCGGTATTTAAACCACCAGGAGAAGTGGATTTAAGCATATATATCCATCGTTGTTCTTTATAACGAAGTTGGCCTTGCCGGTCTCCCCCTCTTATCTGTGGAGGAACCATATCCAATACAAGCCATTTTAAGTGACCAAAAGAGTGATCGTGCTGTATACAGTGCTGCACCAAAGGTGCTGCCAAAACTTTAGTGTTGATCCGAGAACGATGTTCACGTAAGCGATTTATCACTGCGCGTGTTGTCATTCCAACGTAAGTTTTTTCACAAGGGCGTATTATTAGGTAAACTACAAAAGACGAGTTGTAATTGGTAGCATTACGTAATCTATATGTTGTGATTGTGGGTCACACCATTCAATACCTTCCACAGCAGTGAAACAAAACTCACAGGAGCCACAGGCATGATGTCCTCCTTCAGCTCATTGAGCATCCTGTGAAAAAGAACTAGTATGAACCACTCAATCTGCTATATTGGCGCTCCGGCAGTAAGCTAACATGAGAGGAAGCTGAAAACATTCATGCAAGGCTAAAATATGCAAATGGGATTTCAAAATATTTCAAATTGTTGCTGTGTGAGGCATATAAGGAAGCACACCCAAAAAATGCGCTTCTTTCTCCACTGGATGACCCACTCTGTTATCCCACCATTCCGGGTGGGTATATAAGGCGCGCTTATATACCCGATTTATCAGCTGTAAAGGATATCCCCATGTTGATAACCGCAATTTTAAATCACCCGCATACTTCCGAAATTCAGATATTGTTGAATACAAGCGTTGTATGCACAAAAATTGCCCCACCGGTAATGCTCTCCGTAGGGGGTCAGGATGATAGCTAGAAAATTGCAACAAGGTGTTTTGTTGTACCAGCTTCCTATATAAAGCAGACAACATACGTTGTTGTTCTTTATATAATAGCATATCCAAAAATTCAGTCTGTGAGATGCGGAACTTAGCTTCAAATTGAATATAGTTATGCAGTGTATTAATCCAAAGTAAGAACTGCTGCAACCCAGCAAGGGAACCAGTCCAAACGAAAAAATATAGTCTAAAAACTGTTTCCAAAAAGAAATTTGCCTAAAACCAGCTGATCCATAAAGGTAGGTATTTTCAAAATGGGACATGTATAGAGCCGCTACTGAGGGCGCAACAGTAGCGCCCATTGCTACCCCAAAACATTGGTGGTAATACTGATGGTCATACATGAAAAAGTTGTTTTTCTAAAACCCAGGTCAGCAACTGTAGCACAAAGTTCTTTGGCAATCTCGGTGGAAGCGAAAACGGTAATGCAGCCAAAAATAGTAAATGCCTCCTGTTGATGAATATTGGTGTACAACGCTATGACATCTAGTGTCACTAAGATATGATGATCTTGCACTGGAACCTCCTGCAATAATGACAAAAAATGGTAGGAATCACGTATATATGATGTAATATGTAATGTCAAAGGCTGAAAAAATTTGTCACAGAATATTGAAATTGGTTCAAGAATGGAGGAGCAGCAGGAAACAATCGGACGTCCTGGCGGATCAATTAAGGATTTGTGGACCTTAGGACCATATAAAGAACTGGTGTTTTTGGGAATTTCAGATTCAAAAAGTCGAATTCTTTAGTAGTGATCCATCCTTGTTATAGAAACATAGAAATATGATGACAGAAAAGCTTGTGTAGTATAGGTTTTGATTTCCAACTGTAATTCCGGTCCAGGATCATCCCCAAGTACTCAATAGTATTTAGGGTTTTGTAAATGGGCCAGGACAGTGGCATGATACTGAACGGTGTCTTGAATAACCACTGCTCCCCCTTTGTCCGCCCTCCTAATCGTAAGATGTGAGGCTTTACTTAGATCATTTAAAGCTCGATCTGAGCGAGTAGAGAGGTTGGAGAATGGTCTTAAAGGGACCGATTTTTCCAATTTATCTAAGCACTAGTTGTTGAAAAGTAGCCAAAAATGCATCTGTACTAATAGGGGGTTGCCAGGTGTAGGGGTTG
Organism: Ichthyophis bannanicus; assembly: GCA_033557465.1. Taxonomy (NCBI): domain Eukaryota; kingdom Metazoa; phylum Chordata; class Amphibia; order Gymnophiona; family Ichthyophiidae; genus Ichthyophis; species Ichthyophis bannanicus. The sequence goes on along the minus strand of CM066032.1, from coordinate 692,822,460 downwards.
TAACAAATAGTTATCCATCCTGGTGGATGCTCTATCTTGGAAAAGCAAAGCCGTATGTAGCTTCCTAAAAAATCGGTGTAAAGCCACTTTCATCGTGAAAGAATCATAGACAGGAGAGGGGACATATGAAAGCCCCAACTTCAGTACATGAGACTGTTCTAACATCAAATCTGTGGCGGATAAGTTGATGACTGTTGCTTTACTAACGATCTCGTTGTCGGGCCCGACCAATTGTCTCCGGGGGAAGAGCGATATGGCCCGCAATTGCGTGACCGGCCTCTCTGAAAATCCTGTGATACAGACTGTGCCCCACCCCTCGCAGAAGAACCCCGGGGCTCAGTGGAAGAGTCAATTAGTAGCATAACGTAATATATATCTATGTTGTGATTGTGGGTCACACCATTCAATACTTTCCACAGCAGTGGAACAAAACTCACAGGAGCCACAGGCATGAAGTCCTTCTTCAGCTCGTTGAGCATCCTGTGAAAAAGAACTAGTATGAACCACTCGATCTGCTATATTGGCGCTCCGGTAAGATAATAGCAAAAGGATGAGCAGAAGACTGTACCATCTCTCTTTTCGTCTGGGGATGTTTAGTACCTACAGTGGCTTTGATCCCAATGGAGGTGGCAGTTGGACTTTCTGGAGCTCTGCCTAGTCTTCTGAGGAATATTATGCTGAAGGATGTTTACATTGTGCTCACACAGATGGAAAGTATTTAGCTTCATTGTGTTTCACAGTTATATTATTTAACAAAGAAGCAGCATGCAGGTTTAAAAATCAGGGTAAGAAGCTGAGTGATCTAGGGAGGATAATTGAAAACCTCATAAGAGGTTTGGACAAGTTCCTGGAGGAAAAGTCCATTAAAAATTATTAGCCAGGTAGACTTGGGAGATCCATCACTTATCCCTGGAAATGAGCTGTAAGAAGTTGTTGTCTATTTTTTGGGATCTGCCAGGTATTTATGAACTGGACTGACCATTGTTGGAGACAGGATGCTGGGCTCAATGGACTTTGGTCTGACTCAGCATGGCTTAGCCAACATTCTTATGTTCTCTCATCCTAAGGGGCTTATTCACTAATTCACACATCTGTTAGTGTGTACGTTAATGACCGCATGAAGCCACGTGCTAAATCAATTGATCACTCCTCTGCTGAAACTGAAAACAGTTGTGTATGTAAATTATGCAAATGTGAGAAATGAGCTAATAAGCTCATTTTCCCACTATTTGGTAACCAAAATCCAACAAAATTTCCCATGACTGCACAAACTTTTATTCCTTCTGATGAGGTGATACTAAGGGATTATTTAGTAAACGAAATATGAAAATAACATTTCTCTACTGTAAGGCTTTTAAGCTTACGGAATGTAAGCAACATTATTAGAGAGTTTATGGATAAGTAAAGCATCCATAATCTTAAATAGTCAGGAGATGCTCTCTTCGCAGTATGTGGATATAACTGGACTGATCTATCCTAGATACTATAGAAGGTGACCTTTCCTCTCCTTCATTTGTCTCTCTCTTTTTATCTGCTTCTATGATTGCCTGGGTTTATTACTCTGTTCTCTGCTTAGGAAAATATGAGCACAGATTTCAAATTTGTGTGCAGTAATATCCATTGAAGAGTTTCGCCATTAGTTTGTGCACCATTATGTGCCTGAGGGGCCCCTTTACTAAAGAGTTCTATGGTGTTGCATCTAACATGCCGATTGTGCTCAAACCATAAAGCATTAGGTTCAACAGCATAAAACATGTTCCCAGAATTTAACGTGTGCACCTTGCTCTAACGTGGCATGAAAATAGCTCAGGTGCACTTGCAGCTATTATATCCCTTTAGCATAATTACAATGAAAACTTTATAATTAAAATTTAAACACAGAGCTAGGCAGGCTCTCCAGATTTGGATTACACTGCAACAGCCTGTAAAGTCAATAAGGTTAGGATGGCAATTGCAAAATAAACCAAACTACAGTAGGCATTTGTCTTTACAAAATATTAGCGGAAATCCTGCAGAGACTGTGCCTACATTGGAGGAGTGGACATTAGGTCTTCTCGAAAGCTGGTATAAATATCTATTTGCAGATTATTGAAGTATGCGTGTAACTTAAGGTATTTTATGTGTGTACTTCATGTCTCCGCCCAGACCGTACCTCCAGCAATGCCTACCTTTTAAAAGTACACGTGCACACGTCACCACACATACTTTTGTGCCTGGTGCAATTTATAAGAGCCATTTTACCAGTGAAAATTACTTTTTATAATTACCCTCTATACAGATAGTGCTGAGGCACTGTTCCTATAGCGCCACTGAAAATTTACAGATAAGTTTCATGCATTTTGCAACTGCCACTAAAGGGTGTGTTTACTAAACCACAGTAATTGCTTTTGCAGCTACTTCATGGCATATGTAAAACTGTCATACAATAGCTATAAAAACTGTATCTGCAAGGGAAGTGTCCAGCTCCAGTTCTACACATACCACAATGACCCAGGATCATGTGCTGGAACAAGGGGAGGATAGAGCTAGTATTTGCTCCCCCCCCCTCCCCCACGATCGCTGTGGCTAGATGTGACTCCCCTGGCCCTTCTCGGGCACCCCAAACATGTTAAAGTTACTGGTACTGATCTGCGGCACCAATAATAGTCACTGTGCCATCCCTCCCTTCAGCACCTACAAGCTTGGACAGCTCCCTAATCCTGTAGATGTCAATCTATTATCACCAGGGGGCAGTGCCACAAGACCAGCACCATTATGAGAAGTACCATCGAAGGGAGCAGGAGTGTGAAGGAACCATTCCTGCTCCTGTTGCCTCTAGATCAGCAGCTAAAGCCTTTGGGTATTCCTCAACTAAGGCCTTTGGTGCTTTCAGGGGGGGCTAGGGGAACCAGAGCCCCTTTCCCAGCAGGCTAACTGGGATTTATGAGTCTTTGGGGGGCCTCCATACCCGGCTGGCTAGCTGGAATGTTACTGGTAGGAAGTGGGTAGGGGGACCATACTAGCCTGAATGGCTAGCTGGGACTTGATTCATGCTGGGGGGGGGGGGGTACTGATGACTCACCCACAGACTTTCTACAGGGTTTGGGAGCTTTCCAAGGGGGTAGGCGCTGAAGGAGGGGAAGCTGACACAGTGACTATTGTCAGTGCCATAAATTGGCAGATCTGTAGCACTGGCAACTTTAACATATTTGGAGTGCCCGATCAGGTCTGGAGGGGATTGCATCTAGCCATGGCAACTGCTGCCAACTGGCAGCGGCCGCAAGGTGGCCTAGTCAGTATTGGCTGCAGATAACACCACTGTTATCTGCAGCCACAGTCGGGCCAATGTGGGCAACCATCGGGTGACAATTGTTCAAGTGGTGACTGCCTAACTTCATCACACCTTTTCCCCACTCTAATCCTGCCTCCCCCCGATTCTACCACACGAAATGCAGATATCGCAGAAAACTGCCTGAGATATCTGCATTTCAATTGCGTAAGCTGTCATTGCAGCAGTAACTTTCCTGCATCACTGCCACAATGACAACTAATGCACCTTAGTAAACATGCCCCTAAATGTATAAACCCCTTCAAATATCCAGCCCTATGAATGCACCTGTGTATTCTATAAATTATGCATTTAAAATCACAACTTGATCACAAGAAACTTTCTGGTCTAGAGGCAACTTTGTATTCTCTTTATTTACAATCTATGAATTTGTACTTGTGTTTCAGTTCCATCTGAGAAAATGTTCACCATCCAGGCCCTGCTTCTCTTGGAAAACATACACTTGATGGCTGGTAAGATGATATTTTGATAATATGGAGTGGAGTGGAGGAGTGGCCTAGTGGTTGGGGCAAGGTACTTCAGGCCAGAAGGTCAGGGGTTCAAATCCCACTAGAGGACAGCAACCTTGGGCCGGAAGGACTGCAGCTTCTTGTTCCACAGGTGCTCCTTGTGGTCTTGGGCAAGCCACTTAACCCTCCATGTTCCCTGTAAAATAGTTATCTCCAAGTTATAATGCCCTATTCAATGTAATTTCAGTTTGTTCAATGTAAACCACACTGATGCAGAATAGCAAGGTATATAAGAGAATGTAAATAAATAAAATATGATGATTAAGATTCCTTTTGACTTTCAGTAGCTCATTACGTAGCTGAGCCAGGAAAAGGAAGGGGCTGGTCAGGGCGTTGTTTGCATTCCTATAACTTCTTATTCTTTCTAAGAAATGGATAATAATAGAAAGAATTATGTAAAGGGATTGATGTCCATTTATCTGTCTGCAGATGGGCACAACTCTCTAAGAAAGTGATGGAAATTCACAAAGGTTTGCATGCAGTGAGACAACGTGATTACTTCAGAAGAGATTGAAACCAGAAAGAGTAGTTACTCACCTGTAACAGGTGTTCTCCAGGAGCAGCAGGAATCAGTCCTCACATATGGGTGACATCGACGTTGATGGAGCCCCTGCGGAGCATTTCCCCAGCTTTCTATGAAAGCTTTTGGGAATACTGCACGCATGCGCGGTCCCCTTCCCGCCTAAAGGTGCCATCTTGCTCAGTCAAATGACATAGCCAAAAAACAGCACACAAAAAAATGTAAAAATGAACTATATACAACTGCAACTCCCAGGGGAGGAGGGAGGGTTTGTGAGGACTGATTCCTGCTGCTCCTGGAGAACACCTGTTACAGGTGAGTAACTACTCTTTCTCCAGGACCAAGCAGGAAGTCAATCCTCACATATGGGTGACTCCCAAGCTCTGGGCTACCAGGAACCCAGGCTGAACAAGAGAACTCCCTCTAGTCCCAGCATCCAAGAAAGGCTTTGCACTGAAAGAACCTCCACCGGTAGTCCAACGGAGGGCTGGAGGGCAGGAGTTGCCTAAACCTCAAAGAGATTCCAGAGTACTGCCTGGCCAAAAGCACTGTCCCTACGGGACTCCCTCTCCAGGCAGTAATGGGCCACAAAAGTCTGGCTTGAGGACCAAGTTGCAGCCCTGCAGATGTCTGCCAACGGTACAGAGCGGAGATGAGCTACTGAGGCAGCCATAGCCCTTACACGGTGGGCCGTGACCCGACCCTGCAAAGGAAGGTCAGCCGCCTTGTAAGCCCAGGCAATACAGTCAGCCACCCATATGGACAAGGTACGCTTGGACACAGCCAACCCCAAATTATTAGGGTCAAAAGATATGAAGAGCTGAGTAGCCCTTCTATGTCCCTGCGTATGGTCAAGATAGAAGGATAAGGCCCTCCTACAGTCCAGGGTATGCAGGACCGCTTCAGCCTGGCTTGCATGAGGCCTAGGGAAGAATGTTGGAAGAACCACCTCCTGGTTGAGGTGGAAAGAGGAGACAACGTTCGGGAGGAACTTTGGATGAGTCCTAAGGACTACCCTGTTCCTGTAGAATCTGGTGTAAGGCCTGTCACAAACCAGGGCCTGAAGCTCACTCACTCGTCTGGCCGAGGTTAAGGCTACCAGGAAGAGTGTCTTCCAGGAAAGGAAGCGGAGAGGACAAGTAGCCATCGGCTCAAAAGGAAGGCGAGTCAATTGTTGCAAGACCACATTTAACTCCCACTCAGGGACTGGAGGACGGACAGGAGGCTTGAGCAAGAGCAAACCCCTGAGGAACTGGGACACCAAAGGGTGAACCGACAGAGTGTCCTTCCACCAGAGAGTGGGGAGCTGCCAGAGCTGAGAGGTGGACCCGAACAGAATTGGACTTAAGGCCCTGATTGGACAAGTGCAGTAGGTACTGAAGCACTACTGGTACAGCACAGGAGAAAGGATCTTCTGTACGCAGCTGGCACCACACAGAAAATCTTTTCCATTTCAGGGCATAGGTTTTTCTAGTGGACTGCTTCCTAGAGGCCAGGACGACCTCTTCAATTTCTGGAGGTAGGCCCCAGGGAGCCAAAACTACCCTTGCAGCCTCCAGGCCATCAAATTGAGAGATTTGAGATTCGGGTGCAGAAGAGAACCTTGATCCTGAGAGAGAAGGTCGGGCTGCAACCCCAGAGGCAGTGGGGGATCCACTGCCAGTTGAAGCAGAAGTGGAAACCAAGGCTCCCTCGGCCACCTGGGAGCTACTAGGAATACCGAGGCCTTGTCCTCGAACCTTGAACAGGGTTCGGGCCACCAGAGGCGTGGGAGGAAACGCATATAGGAGGCCCTGAGACCAGGAAATCAGAAAAGCATCCGCTGCCCACCTCATGGGATGCGGGTGCCTGGAGCAGAACCGGGGCAGCTGCTTGTTCAGGGACTGGCAAAGAGATCTATGGATGGAAGTCCCCATTTCAGGAAAATCTTCTGAACCACTAATGGGTGGAGTTGCCATTCGTGGGGCTGCAGAACTCTGCTCAACCTGTCTGCCAGGCAGTTCTCCTGGCCAGGGAGATAAACAGCTTTGAGAAACATGCTGTGCTTGAGCGCAAACAAGCAAAGGTCTTGTGCCTCCTGACCAAGGTGCCTGGACCCAGTGCCGCCCTGCTTGTTCACATAAAACATGGCTACTTGGTTGTCCGTTTGTACTAAGACGGACTGGTGAGCCAAGTTTTGAGAGAAAGTCTTGAGGGCTAAGCGAATAGCCCGGAGTTCCAGTAGGTTGATCTGTTGCGTGGCCTCCCAGGGAGACCACAGGCCCTGGGTGCACTTGCCCAGACAATGTGCTCCCCAGCCCTGCAGAGAGGCATCTGTGGTCAACACCACTGTGAACCCAGGAATTTGAAAAGGCACCCCTTGCAGAAGATTGGGGGGGGTGCAGCCACCAGCGTAGGGAGTTCAGGAATGGTCTGGACACCCTTACTCTGTCTCTGAGGCATCCTGTGGACTGTGACCACTGAGTCCTGAGGCACCACTGTGCAGGCCTCATATGGAGTCGGACATTGGGAGTCACATGCACTGTCGAAGCCATGTGGCCCAGAAGCCGCAGCCAGAGTCTGGCGGAAACCAGTGGCCTTTGGAGAAACTGGTTTGCCAAGTCTATCAGTCTTTGAGCTCTGTCTTCTGGCAAGAAAGCCTTTGCCTGCAGAGAGTCCAGCCTCGCCCCTATGAACGCCAAGTTCTGGGAGGGGAGCAAAGTGGACTTTGCAAAGTTTATGACAGAACCCAGGTGCTGAAGAAGAGAAATAGTTCAGAGGGTGGCTTGCCTGGCCTCCTGGCACGTCTGACCCCTGATGAGCCAGTCGTCCAGATAGGGGAAGACAAAGATACCCTGATTTCTCAGGTAGGTCGCCACCACCGCCAGGCATTTGGTAAAGACCCTGGGGGCGGAGGTGAGGCTGAAAGGCAGCACCCTGTACTGATAATGGTTAACCTCCAACAATGAACCTGAGGTACTTTCTGTGGTCTGGATGAATGAGGATGTGAGTGTACGCATCCTTTAGATCTAAGGAGCATAGCCAATCTCCCTGCTGGTGGTAGGGCAGAAGTGTTCCAAGAGTAAGCATCTTGAACTTTTCTTTCTCTAGGAACTTGTTGAGATTTCTGAGGTCGAGAATAGGCCGGAGGCCTCTGGTTCTCTTCGGTACGAGGAAGTACCTGGAGTAGAAACTGTGACCTTGGAGGTGGGGAGGCACAGGCTCCACCGCCTTGTCTCGCAACAGACCCTGAAGCTCTTGAAGGAGGAGGTCTGTGTGGAGAGGAGGCCTTGGAGGCTCTCCAGGAAAGTAAGGAGGAGGCAACTGATGGAAATGAAGCATATAGCCAGTGTGGACTATACATAAGACCCAACTGTCTCCTGTAATGGGTGGCCACCTGTGGGCAAACAGGGTTAGTCAACCTCCTGTGCAGGGATGGGACAGCAGAGACGGAGAGGCTATGCTTTGGGAGTCAAAACCCCCCACCCTGCTGAGTGGGAGCAGGAGCCTGAGGCTTGGGGGCCTTCTGCCTACGGGGCCCATGTCCCTGCCCCTTGGCCTGCTGACCCGGTGGGGGAGCTGGGGAGGCCTGGTAAGGTGGGAACTGTTTGTAGGCAGTCACCTTCTTCGGGTAAAGGGACTTCTTACCCGAGCCCTTCTTCTTATGAGAAGGGGCAGAAGTCTTTCTAGACAGCCTTGTCCTCGTGAGGTGCTCGGTCTCGAGCTGTGCAGCCTTCTCGGCCATGGGCTTGCCAAAAAGGTTCTCACCTCGGCAAGGGACATCGACCAACTTGTCTTGAACCCATGGCTCGAGATCCGATGACTGCAGCCATGCCTGACGTCAAGCCGCGATGCCGGCTGCTGCAACACAGGCTGAGGCCTCGAAGCCATCGTAGGCTGCGCGGGACATGAACTTAGAGCATTCCCGAATCCCCGAGGACAAGGACTTGAACCTCTGCAAAGGTTCCCCGGAGAGACCAGCAGAGAACCCGGCAAGCTCCTTCGCCAGGTCCCGCAAGTACATGCCCATGTACAGCTGGTAAGACTGGACACGGCAAGCAAGCATCGAGCCCTGGAAGCACTTTCTACCAAACCCATCCAGGTTCCAGGCCTCCCTGCCAGGGGGCACCGCGGAGTGCATCTTCTGACTTTTCAGACGATGCATGGCCGATTCCACCACCATGGAATGGTGTGGTAGCTGCGCCTTTTGAAAACCAGGACTCTTATGGAGTCGATAAATGGAATCGACCCGCTTGCTCAGAACCGGCGCCGACGCCAGTGCCTCCCACATCCGGAAGAGGAGCCGTTCCAGCATCGGAGGAACCGGCACAGTAAAGGCCTCCTTCGGAGGAGAGTCATACTGGAGGGCCTCGAGCTCTTCGGCTCAAGGCTCCTCCTCGGGATCCGCGGGGATCGCCAAAGCAGTGGCCATATCCCGAACAAACTCTGAGAACCGGGTATCCTCCGGAGGGGATCTACTCCAGGGCTCAGACTGCGGTGAATCCGACGGGACGCACCGAGTCTTGAAGGTATCAGGGGACTCCTCGTCCTCCGTCTCCCAGGCGGACTCGTCCAAAAAGGAGTCGGGCTCTGACCGCGCGGGACCCAGCAGCACCCGCCCCGATGCCGAAGGCACCGGCATCGATGCCCTCGGTCCCGACCGGGAGGTCGAGGGTGACCGCGACCGAGGACGACCTCGAGCCTTCATGGTCTCGAGTATTGGCTTGGTCTCCGGGGTCGACTTTGACGTCGATGTCCCGGTGGTCGGGGCAGATGCGCCAGCAAAGCTGGCCATCAGCACCCGCTGCTGATCCATGAAGGCAGACAGTCTGCACTCCAAGGCTGTCAGCCTGAGACCCAGCTCAGGAGACTCAGCAGCCACCGACTCGGGCCCCAGCGGCGCCGGGCCCGACGTCGGCTCCCTGGGAGGAGAGTCCTCGAGGACAACAGGACTTACGTGTCCAGCAGACTCCGCCTCCATACGAGGCACTTTGGATGGCTTCTCCTGTTCCACGGGCCCGGGACGGCGGTCAGGGGTCCGAGACCTAGCCCTCGAGGAGCCAGGGACCTCCTCCGATGCCGCCCTCGTGAGCCGCTTATTCCTCTTTCGCTCCCGCTCGGGGGACCCCCTGTCCGAGGAACCCCGATGATGCTCGGAGTCAGACTCCCGAGACGTCGAGGCCTCAGACAAGGTTCGGGCCCGGCTAGAGGCCGAATCAGAGAAAAGCCTTTCCTTTTGATGCTGGCGACTTCGCAGTGCCTTAGTGGACATTTTGCCACACGATCCACATATCTTAGGATCATGATCCGGACCGAGGCACCGAAGGCAGCAGTCGTGTGTGTTGGTGAGAGACATTAGTTTCTTGCACCGATCACACTTTTTAAAACCACTGGAAGCCATCGGGGAAAAAAGAGCCCCCGCGAGGTCAAAGGACCGGCCTTCCAGGGAAAAAGGAAAAAAGGGCGCGAACACCAGCCATGAAGGGCAAAAACCAAAAAAATGAGAACGGGCTCGATACCAGTGTACCGAACCCGGCGGGAAGGGGAACTGGCGTCGAACCGGGCAAAAAGCCGTGATGAAATCGCAGGAATAGCAAGAAAAAATCTATTTTCCGGGTGAACTAGGACAGACGTCTGACAGGCTCCACGGAAAAAGAGAGACTGAGCAAGATGGCACCTATAGGGGGGAAGGGGACCGCACATGGTTGCAGTATTCCCAAAAGCTTTCATAGAAAGCTGGGGAAATGCTCTGCAGGGGCTCCATCGACGTCAATGTCACCCATATGTGAGGACTGACTTCCTGCTTGGTCCTGGAGAAACATCAAATTCATGCTTCTACACACTCGCCCACATACACTTCTACACATCCCAACTCCCCCCTACACACACACACATAAACCACACATTCCTACACCCCTACATTAAGATTATCAGATGTCCTCAGTTTCCGGGGATTTTCCCAAATTTTAGAGCTATGTCTCCGCCTCCCACCTGTTTGGCAGCCTCTCTTGATTTGTCTGCTTGGAAGTGATGATATTGTTGTCATGGTGGAGGGGACAGGGTAATGACTCCTCTTACCACCTCAATGTCTTGTTGCTCAAACCTGGAACTAAGGTGGCCCTTCTCCCCAGTCCCCCCCCCCCCCCCACACACACACTTTGGATAATTGTCCCTGATTTGACTGAAACAAATCTGATAATTTGACCCTACATGCATGCACATGCACAGATATACCTGCCCTCAGCATTTCCACACATACCCATGCCTTTACCCCCCCCTCCCGCCACACTACACAGAGACTGGAAAATATCTGAGACAACTCAATTCACAGCTCCCGTATAGACAGCCTCGTATGTACACCTGCCTCAAATATATTTGCACACTTCCACATCAATCACTTATCTATAAACACAGCCATACTCCCAAAAACACACATTCCACAATCTCCTTACATGCACAACCCTACTACACATTATCAACTTATATACCCATATAATCCCTATACCTACAGGCCATTACTTACACCGTCTACATATGTACACATTCCTCCAGACACCCAAAAACCCTTTACACACATTCTTTCAAAATCACCATATTCCCAAAAAAAGCATACTCGCATCCCCATACACTTAAAGTCTCTATACAAACCCTTCCCATCCACACAACCCTGTACTCATTCTAAAATATATCCCACACATACTCTCCTCCATATTACACACCACCTTCCCCCACATAAACATACCCCTTACTCAGAAACACAAACTCACATCCCCAAACTCACACTTTCACCACATATTTACACACCTCCACTCAACCCCAACCCCCATATACACCCACCACCCTACACCCCAATCTAATTCCCCAACATACACCCACTCTCCCCAAATACACCCTCCCCCCCTTAACCATACCTTCTACAAATCTATATTAGACTGCATTCCTGAAGCAATGCCTCTGCATACTTTCCCATCTTGTAGTCTGTGAAAAGAGTAGATATAAAGAGAGATTACATTTTATTTATTTGTGATTTAGGCACATTCCTAACACCAAACCCTCTTGGAAGCAAACAGCAAATCAGCTGAGTAAAAAAATATTTTCTCTTATTAGTCTTAAATGGGTTGTTTTGTAGCTTCATTGTGTGTCTTCTAGTCTTTCTATTTTTTGATGATGTAAACAACTGATCTACGTTTACTCGTTCCACTCCATTCATTAATTGATAGACCTCTATCATATCCCCCCAGAGCCGCCTCTTCACCAAGTTGAAGAGCCCTAAACTTTTAAGACTCTCCTTATAGGGGTATCCTTCCATTCCCTTTACCATTTTTGTTGCTCTTCTTTTTACCTTTTCTAATTCAGCTTTATCTTTTTTAAGATATGGCAACCAAAATTGCCCACAATATTCAAGGTGTGTTTGTATCACGGAACAATACAAAGGCATTATAATGTTCTTTGTTTTATTCTCCATTCCTTTCCTTATGATTCCTAGCATTCTATTTGCTTTCTTGGCCACCACTGCACACTGGGCAGAGGGTTTCAATGTATTATCCATGATGACGCCTACATCTTTTTCCTGGATGTAGTGGTTTCTAAGGTGGTACCTTGCATTGTGTAAACATAGTTTGAGAGGTCCACATCATATGCCATTTGTACGTCCAGTCTTTCAGTTTTTCATGACCTTCTTGCAATTTTTCACAGTCCTCTTGTTTTTTAACAACTTTGAATAATTTTGTGTCATCTGTAAATTTGATCACATCACTCGTTATATCTGTTTCCAGGTCATTTATGAATATGTTAAAAAGCAGCGGGCCCAGCACAGATCCCTGGTGTACACCACTATTCACCTTTCTCCATTGAGAAAATTGGCCATTTAGCCCTACTCTCTGCTTTCTATCTTTTAACCAGATCCTGATCCACAATACTACACTGCCTCCAATCCCATTACTTTTTAATTTCACTAAGAGGTATGTTTACTAAAGCTCGCTAAGGTAACAGGCATTAATAGCAATGATAAAGGGCATTAATCCTAAAAAGACTCTAGGCGGGTAGGGCGCGTTCCAACATAAAGTGCCTTATGGGCCTTTTAACGCTCATTAACAGGACATGGACGTTAAGGTGCAAGCATGCACCTTAACGTGCAAAAACGGCTTACCAAAGGGTGTTAAGATAACAGGCGTTAACAGCAGCGATAAGGGATGTTACATGCGTAAAGGGCACCGGGCGGGTAGGGGGCATTCCGGCGTAAAGGGCGCTATGGGCCATTTAATTGGCATTAACAGGACATTGGGTGTTAAGGTGGCAAACATGCACCTTAAAGTCTGAAAAAGGCTGGATAAAGGGGCACCAAGGAAAATCAATATAAAGGTGATGGATGGAGCTGATGGACCTGCCATATCTATGGGCACCCTACGTCGTAGCCAGTAAAATGGATAAGCATGTGGGAGGCAACCGTACCGATGCACAGGGTTGTGCCATTGTAAAATGGTGCAATGTCAGTGTGTGGCATAGGATGGGGACAACGTGTCTCCCAGCGGAGCCAGAAGCGGCAGAATGTGTGCAGCGATAGGACAGAATAGGAATGATGACTTGAGATCAGGCACAAGAGAGCCCTGACTGTTACAGGCACAAAACGATGTTGCACTAACCAGTAGGCTACACCTCCACACTGCACTGCATAGGAATGGCTGGATACAAAGAGACTGCAGGTCACTGCCTAATGTCTGCTGTGTGTGCCGGTATAGGGTAGCCCCACCAGTACCCATGATGCAGTGCATATGCAGAACAGCAGTCTACAGCTAATCACCAAATGAAGAATGCACTTATCCATCACCTCAGCTCAGTAAGATGTACTGACAGTGTGTGATACAAGCACAGAGCAGCTACAAACTGTGTTACTGAGCTGTTTCTACGATTGCCCTGAGGGTGAGGATGGGTGTCGAGCACCTGGTCCCCAGAATGTGCAGTGCTAGAGATGGTTTCTGCCTGTGCTGCAGATCCCCATCACTGCCAGTGTGTGGCAGGTATTGTCTGCAGTGTGATATGCTAGTCACCTTGTTTTCTGCAGCATGTGGCAGTCACATCGGGCCCTGTGACCTGCTCCTGTTGGACAGGGATCCTTCTAGGACAGTGCATGTCAATATCCAGTGTTAAACTGCTGATGCCATGGATGCCAACTACACAGGGTGAGGGTGAGGGTGGGGGTGGGTGTGGGGGGTGGCTAGGCTTGCTTAGGGTTGTTGTTAGAGTCCTGCTGGCCCTACCATTACCACAGGGAGTAGGCCTGGAACACCTCATGTCCCAACCACCTAGGTCTAACAATCAACCACAGCAAGCACTATCAGACTGTACCTAATGCCCACCACTGGGTTTCCCAGCCATACACATACCAACTGCAGATAGTCCGCTGGTCAGTACACATTGCATATGCACAGAGAAACTATGTGCACCCAATATTTGTTCAGTGATCAGGCCCCCAAGACAGGAAGTGCACCCACATCACTGGAACCAGACACTATAGAGCACTATGTGCATACATAGCCGTGCAGTGGTCACTGCTTGGTCAGAGTGAGAGTGCCCTCCCAGCATGACATTCTGTGGCTACCCAGTCCATGCACATGGCAAATGGACACTACAACATCTCAGCTATTGACCCTACCTCTGATGCAGACACATCCTGGCCAATCCACCCTGTTTCAGGCCATACCCACAATAGTTTGCTCCTCATCATGCACATTTGGAGATTAATGCTGGAAACAGCTTAGGCACTGTGAGGCTCAGTGAGGTGTAGAAAGCCACCGACAGACACACACACACACACACACACACTCTCACTCACTCACTCACACACTCATATTACTGTGCTGTGCAAAAATGGGGATGGTTGGCATTCCTGCCTGCCACCTTGGTCCAAATATCAGCTTGAGCATTGATAATATGTGCTCAATATGCAGGTGCTAGTAGCAAACTCTGATATTAATTCCCATTGTTAGCACCCACTCAGTGTGCCGGTGCTATCAGCCTGACTCTCCATCCAACTGTGGATAATGGAGCCTGTTTGTGCCCTTGCAGGCCAATTCATTGGGGGTTGCACATATTGGTGTTGTACCTGCACTGTGGGCTAAAGTTTAGCCATAGGGACATGCAATGCATGATCTACAGTCGGGAACCAAACATGTGACCCTCTGCTCATATACACACCAACTGTGTGCATTGAGCCACAAAGCTGCCCTATAGCTACAACACTCCCTGTGGCTGACATGCTTCGCACCAACAGACCATGGCACATGTTGCAATGCGCATGGCACACAGGACCAAGGCATGGCTTTGGTCTACTGCAGGTAGGTGCCGCTGCCCCTTCCGCCAACATCCCCACACCCCCACACCATGCTGACATGCCTGTGTGCTGTATGTGTCTGTGATGCGCAGTCCCAGCCCATCCAACATGCGAGTTGGTGGGTGGCTAGGGCACAAGGTCCCCACACAGCCCTCCCCAACCATCTGACTCCACAGGGGCCCCATCACCACCTGCAATTCATATGTCTCGGGAGGAGGATGACAGCCACTGCTGTGGTAGTCTCCTGGGCACCTGCATGTTGCAGCTACCTGGATGGCTACAGCTGCTGGCACTCTGCCTCTTCCCCCACAGCTGGGTTCAGCGGCAGCAGGGGGGGGGGGCCAGCTGGGATCTCTGCCTGGGGTGCCTGGACTCTTAGACTGCCCCATGTGGCACATCTCCTTTCCCCAGCAGTAGCATGTCTGTGTGCTGCCACTGTCATTGTGGGATCATGATGAACATCTCAGATGGTAATGAGGATGGCAGGATACCTCTATGAGGAGAGGCTAAAAAGGTTGGGGCTCTTCAACCTGGGAAGAGACGGCTGAGGGAAGATGTGATAGAGGTCCATAGATTATTGACTGGAGTGGAACAGGTAAACATAGATTGATTGTTTACGCCATCAATATGTAGAAAGACTAGGGGACATGCAATGAAGCTACAGTGTAAGCCATTTAAGACTACTAGGGGAAAATATTTTTTCAGTCAATGGGTAAACAAACTCTGGAATTCCTTACCAAAGGATGTAGTAAAAGCTGTTAGTGTAGCTGGGTTTAGAAAAGTTTTGGACAGGTTCATGGGGAAAGATCCATAAACCATTGCTAAAGAGGACCCGGGATATCCACTGCTTGCCTCAGTACAGGCATTGTGGATCCTGTGTGTCCTTTGGGGAAACTGCTAGATACTTGTGATCTAGATTGGCCACTGTTGGATGCAGGATACTGGGCATGATGGACCTAGGTCTGATACAGTCTGGCATATTTTTTAATCTTATGTTCTTATGTGCGACCTGGGCAGCTGCCTGGTCTGCCCTGTGCACTAGCAATCCCCACTGCATGACCCATGTGCCACCTCCTTTGCCCCATTTGCACCATCAACATAGAACCCTTTCATACTTGGGCACTGTGCTGTTGCTGCTAATGGAGCACTACTATCACTCTCTTGGCCTCCCCTGTCTGGGCATCACATTGCCCCGTTAATGCCCACTCTCCTCCCACAACATGCTTTACACTGCCGGAGCTTTTAACACACATTAAAGCAGCATTTTTGCTGCATTAAAGGTGCAAGGGTGCCAATAATGTGCGTTAACGGCACACTGGCTCCCCTAACGCCTTTTAGTAAACAAACACCCAAGAGTCTCTCATGAGGGACCTTTGTCAAAAGCTTACTGAAAATACAGATATAATATGGGCCTGATTCAGAGTCACAGATTGTGGGGTTGCAAGCCGTCCTAACCCTATTCGCCCTCCTGCTCTCCCTGCACAGCTAGAGCTGCAGGATGGGGAGAGCCGGCGGTGGGCAGAAGGGAGCAGGGTTGGGGTTGAGCAGGGGCAGGCCGAGCCAACAGGTCATACAGAGCCGATTCAGGCACGTGCTGATTATTCCACCTCGAAGATGGAATGGGCCAGGTGCGGGGGGAGTCCCACCACATGATCCAGGCCCCGGCTGGCCAGCCGTGGGTCGGGCAGCAGGGAAGAAGGGGGGTCTTAGCCGTGTGAGCCAGGGGCACCTTTGTGGGGGATGCCCTGCAGGCAGGCAGGCAGGCAGGCAGAGGCATGCCAGGCCATCCTCAGCCCGATTCTGTGTACTGCAGGAACATTTTGTTCCTGCAGTCCAGAATTGGGTACTAACAGGCCCATCTTGCTCGGGGCCGTCTGGATGACCTGGACTTGCCCCTTTGTGAATCAGGCTCCACATCAACCGGCTCACTTTTGTCTGCCTGTTTATTCACATCTTCAAAAAAATATAACATATTAGTATGATAAGACTTTTCTTTGTTCTGCATATAAATTAAACAGGTAGGAGGAAATTATGCAGCCTTGTCATACACTTTTGCTGATTTTAAACCATTCTGTTTCTCCTAGTTCTATTCAAACTGTTGATTCTTGATCAATGTAAAGGTTGTGCAAGAGAACAATCAGGTGTTCTGGTGTACCCATGCTTCTTAATGTGGCCCAGAGTTTCTCATGGATTACACAGTCAAACGTTTTGCTGTAGTCAGTAAAATACATATAGATATCCTTTTGGTATTCTTTTGTCTTTTCATGGATCCATCTTGCATCCCTGATATCTCTCATTCCTTGCCCTTTCCTGAACCCTGCTTGCACTTCAGGAAGTTCTCATTCCAGGTATGATTGTAGTCTCTGCTGGATGATCTTGAATAGAATCTTGCTGGCATGTGGGATCAGAGCGATTATGAGATAATTTCCAGTCAGTCAGATCACCTTTCTTCTATATTGGAATAAACACAGATTTTTTCCAGTGAGTTGGCCATGATATTGTTTTCCAAATTTCCTGGCAGAGCCTTGTAAGTATGGCAAAAGTCACATCCAATTACTACAATACTTCAATGGAAAAGCCATCATTTCCCGGTGCTTTGTTCTTTGATAAAGCTTTCAATGCTGCTTTGACTTCTTCTTTCATCACTAGTGGTTTCTCATCATAAGGTACAGGTTGAAACGGCTATTGGTCCACTTTATCTTTATGGTATAATGACTCTGTATATTATTTCCACCTTTTCTTGATCTTCTCAGCATCATTCAACATGGATCCTTGAGCACAGCATCTTGTAGCATTCCAATTCGAGGTTGGATTTTTTTTCTTTAACTCTGGTAGCTTAAGGAAATTCAATCTTGTTCTCCCTCTAATAGTTTCTGCTTCTATTTCCATGCATGCGTCATTGTAGTATTTCTCTTTGTCTCATCTTGCTGCACTTTGGAAATCTCTGAGTTCTGTGATTGCTTCTCTTTCTCCTCTGGCTTTAGCTTCTCTGCGCTTCTGGGCAATTTTCAGAGTTTCTTCAGTCATCCATTTTGGCCTTTTTTTGCTTTTTCACTTTTGTAGAAACGTCTCATTTTCTTTGAACACAACTTTCTTGAGTCATCCCATAACTCTTCTAGTGCTCTGTCATTTTGTATCCAAAGCAGTAAATCAATTTTGCAGGCAGTCTTTAAATTCCAGTGGTATATTCTCAAGGTCTAGAATTTGGCTGCTGGGATTTAAAGTTAAAAAATGTAAGGTCACGCATTTGGGCTGCAGCAATCCAAGGGAGCAATACAGTATAGGAGGTGAAGTACTTTTGTCCACTAAAGAAGAGCAGGACCTAGGCGTGGTTGTGTCTGATGATCTTAAAGTAGCTAAACAGGTAGAAAAGGTGACGGCAAAAGCTAGAAGGATGCTTGGGTGCATATGGAGAGGAATGGCTAGCAGAAAAAAGGAGGTGATAATGCCTCTGTATAAGTCTTTGGTGCGACTTCATTTGGAGTATAGTGTGCAATTCTGGAGACCGCACCTTCAAAAGGATGTGAACAGGATGGAGTCGGTGCAGAGGGTGGCTACTAAAATAATTATTGGGCTTCATTATAAAGCATATGAGGACAGACTTAAGGATCTTAATATGTACACCTTAGAGGAAAGGCGGGATAGAGGTGATATGATTGAGATGTTTAAATACCTCCGTGGCATAAATGTTCAGGGAGAGAGCCTCTTTCAATTGAAAGCAAGTTCTGCTATGAGGGGACATGGGATGAGGGTGAAAGGAGATAGATTCAGGAGTGATATGTGGAAATATTTCTTTACGGAAAGAGTAGTGGATCCATGGAATAGTCTCCCAGTGGAGGTGGTAGAGATGAGGACAGTAACTGAATTCAAAAAAGCATGGGACCAACACAGAGGATCTCTTAAGGTAAAAAGTGGACTGTTGTAGTTGTTGATATGGAAGGACAGACTAGATAGGCCATGTGGTCTTTTTCTGTCATCATGTTTCTATGTTTCTATATTTTGCTACATTCATGAGTAGTTTACTCTTTTTCAGCTTTAGCTTGCGTTTGCATACTAGTAGTTGGTGATCTGTATCACAGTCGGCTCCAGGTTTTGTCTTTGTTGATGTTACTGAGCTTTTCCAACATTGACTTCCATACATGTAGTCAATTTGATTTTTGTACAATCCATCGGGTGATGTCCATGTGTACAGTTGTTGTGTGTGTTGCTGGAAGAAGGTGTTTGAGATGAATAGGTTATTAGTCTTGCAGAACTCTGTCAGTCTTTCTCCAGCTTCATTTCTGTTGCCATGTCCATATTTTCCAACCACTTTGCCTTCTTTGTTGCCAACCTTTGCATTCCAGTCACCCATGACTATCAAGACATCCTATTTGCATGTTCTGTCAATTTCAGTTTGTACTTGTTCATAGAACTCATCCACTTCTTCCTCTTCTGCAGCTGTTGTTGGGGCATATATCTGACTAATAGTTGTGTTAATGGGCATTCCCTGTAGACGAACATAAATTAAGCGTTCACTGATTGCATTGTATTTCATTAGAGTTCTTGCAAGTTTCTTCTTAATTATAAATGCAACACCATTTCTTCTTTGTCTTTCATTTGCAGCATAGTATACCATGTGATCATGGACGAATAGCCTAGTGTTTAGAGTAATTTCCTAGTACCCAGAAGATCAAGGGTTTGATTTCCCACTGGCACTCTTTCTGACCTTGGGCAAGTCACTTTATCCTCCATTGCCTTGAAAGAAAAGGCCTGGCAATTTACTTCCTGTGATACATTGCCAAGAAAAGCCAGATGCCGCTGGGTCGCCAGGAGTCAACACTGACTTGACAGCACTAAAAAAAAAAAAAATTCTGTCCCACAAGTAGTGGGGATGGACATCCATCGACGCTATTCGTACCCTTCCTGCTGGTGTCTAACCTCTGTGGGTGGGCAGTGGACAGTTGCTGGACATGGACCTATAGGGCTGATTCTAATGTCGGCCCTATACTTCCAGGGCCGGCGACTTGTGCGGTCAAATAACTTCCTTAGATGTTTTTTCGGCAGCCCTGAGGCGCAGATGGGGCAGGGGGGGGGGGCCCAAGAACATTCCCTGCAGCCCGACCCTGGCCTTAGGTGGCCAGATCAGGGGTCGGACTGTGGGGAAAACCTTAGGGCCAAAATCGCGGCTTTACAGTGGAGCCACGGTGCCATGGCAACTAGACACCATGGTGCCACAGCTCCATTATAAAGCCCTGAGTTAGTCGGGCTTTCCCTGTATTTGCAGGCCAGGCTGAATCGCAGTTCCAGCCTGCATGTACAGGGCTGTTCACGATTCTGGTCCCATGGGGCTAGATGTACCCCACGAGATCAGAATTGTGACCCCCTCTGTATGTCTGGTTCAAACCAGACGTACAGAGGGGATGTACATCCGGGATGGAATGAGCTTCAGTGTGATCAGGGCCAGCCCATCCATTGATCAAGAATGTTGTTTGCACAGGGCCCTGCGTTTCAGGGAGCCCCGCGCAAACAACATCCTGAAAACCGGCCGCAGGCAGGGCAGCTTTAGAGGGAGTTGGAGAGGCACCGGCTCCCTCTAACAGCTGCTGAAGTGAAGTGTGTCTCTTCCCTTCACTTCGGCAGCTGTACTGATGTTTAGAACACTGCTGCGCTGAGCCTGGGAAACAGGAAGTTCCCTTTGACCTCAGCTCGGCAGCGTTCTAAACATCAGTACAGCTGCCGAAGTGAAGGGAAAAGGCACGCTTCACTTTGGCAGCTGTGGAGGTGATCCGGGGTCTCTCTGGCTCCCTCTTAGCTAGCCTTGGGGCTCTTCTGGAGGGGAGGGGGTGTGCATGGACTGAAAATGGGCTGGGGGGGGGTTACTAGGACTGAAAATGGGCTGGGGGGTTACTAGAACTGGAAATGGGCTGTAGGGGGTTGCTAGGACTGAAAATGGGCTGGGGGGTTACTAGGACTGGAAATGAGATGGAGGGGTCGCTAGGACTGGAAATGGGCTGTGGGGGAGGGTCGCTAGGACTGGACATGGGCTAGGGAGGTTGCTAGGACTGAAAATGGGCTGAGTGGAGGGGGGCTTGAACTGCAAATAGCTGATGGGGAGGGGCTTGGAATGGAAATAGCTGATGGGGAGAGGGGCTTGGAATGGAAATGGGCTGTGAGGGGAGGGAGCTAGGACTGGAAATGGGCTGAGTGGGGGGGAGCTAGGACAGGAAATGGGCTGATGAAAAGGCTAGGATAGGAAATGGGCTGTTTGTAGGGTTTGGATTGAAATGGACTCATGGAGGGGCTAGGAATGGAAATAGGCTCATGGGGGGCTTGGATTGGAAATGGGCTCATGGGGGGGCTAGGAAAGGACTAGAAATGGGCTGATGGGGGCTGGGATTGGAAATGAGCTGATGGAGGGGCTCGGATAGGACTGGAAATGGATGGGGGAGCTAGGACTGGAAATGGGCTGATGCGGGGACTAGAAGGGAGCGGATGCAGGGTGGGGCTGGAACTAAAAGGGAGCTGATGTTGGGGGAAGATTAGAGTGGGATGGGGCTGGGAGAGTGAAATGGAGAGGGGAAAAATATTTTGTGTGGGAGGGAAGAAAAATCTACAATTGGCTGGGTATTGGGAGAGTAAGTGGAGATTGAGGATGGAGGGGTAAAATTTGAGTGGATAAAAAAGGAATAAAGAAAGAGATGGAGGAAAGAGCAAAAGGAGAAAGATTAGTATGTTAAAGCAGATATAGAGAGAGAATGGAAAAAAAACTAGAAGAGAGAAGAAAGGACAAATGGACAGCAGACGATGGAGAGTTAGCAGAAGACACGAAGAAACCAGAAGTGACTTGAGCAATTGCAACTGAAAAAAAATGCACAAAAGGTAGAAAAATATCTCTTTTTATTTTGAAATTATTAACTGGAATATGTCAGCTCTGGGAAATGTGCATCATTAACGTCTGTGCTTTGCTTAGTACAAGAGGAAATTAATTTATAGTTTTATTTCTATAGTGGTGTTGTACATTCCAAGTTTTGCTTTTGGGGTTTGCAATTTAATTATCTTCCTATCTCTAAATTGTGATCCTTTGTTCTTTGTGTGGTGATTGTCTATGTTCTGCATGTGTAACTGAGCTGAAGTATTCTGTTTATGTAGTTTCTATTTGACATTGCCACTTGTTCTCTTTCCCCAGTAGGTCATGTATTTTATTCTCTGAAATGTATTGGTTTAATATTTGCAGTGTTGATAGGTAGGGTCTGGTGATTTGTGAGTCCTGGTAGTGCTGTTACCATATGGCAGGATTGTTATGGATTCTAAATGGGCAGTGTTTGTAGTAGTTCCTAATGTGCCTGGCGGTTGGCACTGGATTATAGTAATGTAGAAATCTTTTAGTCTTTCTTTATCCATACACTAACTTTTAGTAAACATGCCTCTTAATGAGTATGTTAACATTATGCAAATATTTATCCAAATAAGGCCCCTTATGCAAATGAGGCCCCACACCGAGTCTCCGCACATGGCCCCGCACCCCCCTTGGGCCGCCCCTGAGTGTGATCATCAGATGCAAAGTGCCCAATTTCAGTTCGCTGACACCCAACAAATAGAGTTGTACATATTCCACTTCATTCTTGACCAGCTGCAACTTCCATGTTTCGTATGTTCCATGTCTTAATATGTAAAGACATCTTTGCAACTTCTGAGTCTAATTTCATGTGCAGCTACATCAGCAGTCAGATATCACAAGGCCTTTGATCCAATCACATCATAAATGCTGGTTTTAGTCTGAAAAGTCTTCATCTCGTCCCCAGTAGACAGTTAAGTGCCTTCCGACCTCAGCGTCTCATTTTCCAGCACCAATAGTGCAATTTGTTTTGTTGTGAGCATCCATTGGGTTTTTGTGGCAAGATACAGAAGTAGTTTGCCAGACCTTTCTTTTGCATAGGTAATGCTAGTGTTATGGCCATTGTCACAGGAATGTGATCCTCCGCTGCCAACACTGTCCTATTCTGCTGCTGCCCAGATGGGTGCTTTGTCTTATTCTGGTACCTCAGCTGAGACCTGTCTATCGGGAGATCCTGCCAGTAGTTATGCTACCAATAGCTTAGCTCTCAGAATCATAGGTGCACACAAGCCTCAGAATCATAGGTGCACACAAGCTGTCACAACCCGACAAGTTGCAAACCAAATGAGGTTGTAACTTGTATTTCTAACCTATTAGGATCTGTAGTAACAGTACTGAAATACTGAAATTGCCTTAAAAGAATAATTAGGGTTTTTATTTGGGGAGAGAGAGTGTTTTCTGTAATTGGTAGGAAAGAGTGTGCTTGGAACTACTTCTTTGGGACAAGTGGAAGCATACTTTTCTGAGTGGCTTGACATGCTGGTATGTGGGAGTGAAGAATCGAGAGTTTTTTGGGGACCCTTGGTGCAGAGAGAGGTTTACTGGCTGTAGTCATGAGTGAAGGTTTGATTTGAACATTTTTGGAGGTATTTGGAGAGGACTTTGTAACATTTAAAGAAAGTGAAGTGGTCTCTTTAATAGTTGGGAGATCAGGAAGCTGGAAAGTGTGGCATTTTTGGGAGAAGAGTTGTAGAAAAGATTTGATTTGAACACCTTTGAAGTACCTTCATTAGGTGGGGTTCTAGGTATAATTAGGCTGTCTAATATTTAATAGTTCAAAGCCTGAAACTTAGGGGTATGTCTACTAAACCAGGCTATCTGCTCCTAGGTCCCATTGAATAACATGGGACCTAGGTGCAGATAGCCCAAGTAAACTGTTAGCACAGCTTAGTAGACATACCCCTAAGTTTGAGGAAGATTGTCTGGTCAGAGGGCTGATTTGCTGTTATAGCTTTTAAATGCTGACAAGCTGGGTTTAAGCTATTTGGAAAGATTAAACCCGTTTGAAACAGATTTATTCAGAGTTTGGGTGTTTTTGAGAGAAATTAGTGAAAAGTGTCTGTCGGCTTTAGAACACAAAGCTGTTAATTGAGGAGACAAACACTGAGAATCTGCCCTGTGACTGTATGTTAGATGCACAGATTTCCAGAAATGCTCAATTTTGAGGAATATCTCTGGTTTTAAACTTCTGGTTGAAGATTTGAGTGCTTTAACAGAGAAAAAGGGACTGAGGTGCTGTAGCTGTTAGTTACAGTTTACCTGAGGTTCAGCTACAGCTTTGATTGTAATTTAAAAGCTCTGCTTTTAAAAGCAGACAGTATTTATTTTCCTGACAGCCTGAAGTGACTGCAGAAGTGGGGTTCTTAGAGTGCCATAACTACATGTTGTGTGAGAATGTGTGAGGGGGGGGAAGAGTCTAGTTAGGGATTATTGAATTATCTTTTGATTTAAGGGTAGTAGTATAAAGGGTACACTACTCATCAAACTGATTGACAGGTGAGATAAGGATTACAGGAGCCAATCAGCGCTCACTTCCGGTGCATGTCCCGCCTCAGGCCACGCCCCTCCCATAGAAGTGAATGATGAGTTAGCCCCGCCCATCCACGCCCCAGGCGTGGCCACACCCCCACTGGCACACACCCCACCCCACCCCCAAGGATGACATCAGCCAATCAGCGCCCACTTCTGGGTTTGTGCCACACCCATGCCCTCCCACCCTCAACCACACCCCAGCCTACATCATTGGAAATGACATCACCGGAAACAGTGTGTCATCGGAAATGGACACTGTCCATTTCCGATGACATCAGCGGAAGCAGAGTGACTGACTCCGGAAATGTGTTTTGCTACTGGTTAATGCTGACATCTACAAAAGCAGGAACCCTGGAAAACAAACAAAAAATGTTTCCTCTCCCCCTTCCCCAGTTCTTTTTTTTCACAAAGCAGTGCAATGCTTTTATGTGTATTGCAGGCTATTTAGAACTGATTGTTAAAAATAACCCTTTGGCAGCAGCAGCAGGAACACAATGCATTTTGGTATACAGGCTTTTCGCAGAGACACATCACTTGGGTATACAGGCTTTTCGCAGAGACACAGCACTTGGGTATACAGGCTTTTCTTCTTGGACAAGCAGGATTCGTCAGCCACACCTGGTGACGTCCTCCGACGGCGCCATACCCGGAAGTGCTCTCTAGAGCTCAGAGCTTTCTGAGCATGAGCCAGCTGCCCAACCCACTAGCCCGCCCCTAGCTAGCCAGTCTTTTTTTCTTCCGCGTCCCGTACACACGCGGAATCCTGCTCTCTCCTTCGAGCCAGCAAACTAGAATACTCACGAAATGCCTAAACCAGCAAAATCAGGCTTTAAGAAGTGCAATCGATGTTCAAGAAAGATGAGCTGCACCAATTCACATGAGGTCTGCGTTCGCTGCCTGGGAATGAAGCACCAAGTCACCGACTGCGAACATTGCGCTCAGATGTCCCCCCGAGCAATAAAAGCGAGAAACCACGCTCTCCAAGACTTCCTGGCATCCCTTCCAGCTTCGGGGAACACGGCAACCCGGGACGCGCCTTCCGAGGCCTCCGTCCCCGATCGTGCCACTGCTGAGGCCTCCTCTACCCGCAGGCTCCTTCCGGACATCTGGAACCCCGCAGAGAATCGCCGGGCCATGGTTTCCCTGTGGGCAGCCATCTTGAAAGTCCAGCAGGAACTGCCCTCTCTGCTCCTATTGGCCGGCTCAATGGGTCCCCCCCGACGTCACCGCAAGTCTCCTCCCACTCACAGCACCGACTCCAGAGCCTCTCCGAGCAGAAGCAGGGATTCCCCCTCAGTGCCGGAGCAACATCGGAGCCGGCAGCAGGCTACAGAACGCAGATCGGAGGCTGGGACATACAGAACCAGGGACTCCCTCTCGGCACCGAAGCGATCTAAGGACCGAAAGCCCTATTCTGGACGGAGCCGCGATTGCCACAATGACTGCCAGTCTGGCACTCAGCGAAGCCGCCAGGACAACAGAGATCGGGGCCACAACCATCCCAAGGAAAAAAGCACCCCCAGGAAACATCGGCACCGATGATCCCTCAGCCCCAGGCACTCAGAAAGGGGCAGCAGCTCTCTGCATAAGAAACGGCGCACAGCAACTCCCCCGAGCCCGGGGGAGGGAGGGAGTGGACACAGGCAGTGCAACACAGTGATCAGCCCTGCTCCACCAGAAGCAACCAGCGGAGGCAACCCTCACACCAACGACACAGACTCTGGCAGGTCAGTCCTCCCGAACCAAGGGGCCATACTTCAGCTTCTCTCCAACCTTACTAACCTCCTACAGGAAGGCCTTAAGGCCACCCCAGCGCACCCGGAGGAGCAAAGTCGCCCCACCGATTGCAGCGACGCACAGCACTCCAATCTCTCAGATGACTCCGAGCTCCAGTCCTTCCTTAGCTCTGGAGAGGAGGAGGGAGAAGAAGGAACAGCTCCACTGGGATCTGCTTCCCCAGAAAAGGCATCCGGCATCTCGAACAACTCCGACAACAGATCCACGGTGTCCGCAGTTACCAGCACGGACCCTCCCTCCACAGCGCCACTCCCCGAGGACCTCACCTACCCCAAATTTCTTCATAAAGTGGCAACCACACTAGCTCTTGTTCCCGCAGAAGCCACGGATCAAGCCGGGCCAGAGGTCCTCATGTAACTCAATGCCCCGAGGCCGCCTGCCACACTTCCAGTCCACCAGCGCCTGCTGGACGCACAGACCAAGCTTTGGCAGAGCCCGGCCTTCTTGCTTGCTTGCCCCCGGAAACTGGACACAAAGTACCCAGTCAGCCAGGCCCCGGGCTTCGGGAAGAGTCAGTTACCCCACCACTCCATCGTCGTCTCCTCTGCCTTGAAATGCATTAAATCATCACGTAATCACGCCAACTCCCCTCAGGGGAGAGATCCCAAACTGCTGGACGACATGGGGAAGAAAGTCTTCAAGGAGCCATGCTGAATGCAAGGATTGCTGCACATCAATTTCAGCATATACTCTTTCAAGACACATTGCTGACGACACTAAAGGACACCATTGCAGCTCTCCCTCCTGAGGCCGCAGCAAAAGCTACATCCACAATTGGGGACCTCAAAGAATGCGGAAAACACCTGATAAGCATAGTGTATGATGCCTTTGAGATGGCTACGCACACAGCCGGTACTGCCATCTCCACCAGGAGGCTAGCATGGCTGCGGGCTTCTGGCCTGCACGATGACACCCACGAGCGCATTGCAGATGCCCCCTGCAATGGCGAGTCCCTCTTTGGAGATAAAGTCAAGGACACGGTCAAGGACATGAAGGACCATTGCACCAGACTACAGACCCTCGCAGAGGATGGCCTGGAACGTAGTTCCAACTCCAAGGGAAACTACAACCGCAAGTCCTTCTCCACACACAAAAAATACAACTCTACCGTAAATGGCAACCACGCTACAGGCAGGCATCATACCAACCTCCATATGCAGCCTTGCATCAGCAAAAGCATCAAAGGGACAGAAAACAAAAGAAGCAACCGCCCCCCGCCCGGGAAGAGCACCCCTTCCTTTTGACAATCAGCCGGGAGAAGAGCGGACAACACTTCCGGTGGGAGGACGATTGACCGCCTTCTGGGACTCCTGGCGACTCATCTCTACGGACTCGTGGGTCCTACAGATCATCCGGGAAGGCTGCCACCTCCGCTTCCAGTCTTCCCCTCATCAACGCTCGACCCCAGCACAAGCCAACCGGAAGGAAGAACCTCTCCCGATGCACCAGGAGTTGATACATCTTCTGGCTTCTCAAGCCATCGAGTCTGTACCCCCCGACCAGATCTGTCAGAGCTTCTACTCCAGATTCTTCCTGGTGCCCAAAAGGTCGGAGGGGATGCGCCCGATCCCCGACCTCAGGAACTTGAACAAGTTTATCTACAAGGAGAAGTTCCACATGTACTCACTTGCTTCCATCCTCCCGCTCCTTCAACAAGGAGACTGGATTGCATCCCTCGACCTACAAGACACCTACACTCACGTCCCAATCCATCCAGAGGACAGGAGATACCTGCATTTTCAGGCCCTGGGCAGTCATTACCAATACAAAGTCTTTCCATTCGGCCTATCCCCAGCACCATGGATATTCACAAAGTGTGTGGCCGTCGCTGTGGCACAGCTGCGAAAACAGGGCATTCACATCTTCCCATACTTGGACGACTGGCTTATCTCATCGCCATCATCACAGGGAACGCAGACAGCAGTCAAACAGACTCTTCGCCTCCTCACCTCCCTCGGGTTCCTGATAAACCACCAGAAATCACATTTCACCCCCACCCAACGGCTGGAATTCATCGGGGCTGACATAGACACTGTCAAAGCAAAAGCGTTTCTCCCAACACAGCGAACGGAGAAACTGACTGCCCTAGCTATGGAAGTCTCCCTTCGACCAGTCTCCACAGCTCGGACTCTCTTGCGACTCCTGGGCCACATGGCCGCCATCACGCAGGTACTGCTTCTAGCGTGGCTGCACATGCGCACCCTCCAGTGGCGTCTGCGGTCATGCTGGAACCAGCACACACAGCCCCTCTCAACGCACATCACCCTCGATGCACGTACCAAGAGGAGCCTCCGATAGTGGATCTCCAAGCAAAATCTCACAGTGGGGAAGGATCTACAGCAACCCAGTCACGGAATCACCATCACTACAGATGCTTCCAGGACTGGCTGGGGAGTGCACATGAGTCACTTATGCACACAGGGAGCCTGGACAGCAATGGAGACGTCTCTACACATAAACCTCCTGGAACTCAGGGCCATCAGATATGCCCTACAAGCTTTTCAACCACACATCAAGAACAAGTCCGTCCTCATTCAGACGGACAACCAGGTAGCCATGTTCTCTGTCAACAAGCAGGGAGGAACGGGCTCATGACCCTTGTGCAAGGAGGCGCTCACCATCTGGGCACTAGCCATAGCGAACCACTGTTGGCTGCAAGCCTCCTACCTACCGGGCAAACAGAACTCCCTGGCAGACAGGCTAAGCCAACAGCTAAGCCCACACGAGTGGACCCTAAGCCCTGAGATCACCAAGGACATCTTCCGCCGCTGGGGCTAATCCCAAGTCAACCTTTTTGCAATGGAGCAGAACAAGAAGTGCAATCTGTTCTGCTCCAAACACCCGTCAGCCCGCAGCATAGCTTCGGATGCCTTCGACGTGTGCTGAGGGGAGTAGTCTCTGGTGTACGCCTTCCCACCCCCGCCCCCCCTGATCTCCAAAACACTGCAGAAGGTGGTCCAGGACAAAGCCCACATCATCCTTGTGGTCCCACACTGGCCCAGGCAGATGTGGTTCCCAACCCTCCTATGCCTCACCCAGGAGCAGCCTCTCCACCTTCCCCTCCAACTGTCCCTGCTCACTCAGGACGACGGGCGCACTCTACACCCCAACTTGAAGGCCCTCACGTTGACGGCATGGAAGTTGAGCGGGTGAACCTCTCCTCACTCGGCATCCCTGAAGAAGTTCAGCATATCATCATCACAGCCAGACGACCCTCCACCAGAAAATCTTACAGCCCCAAGTGGAAGCGATTCAGCCTATGGTGTGCTTCCAAAGGTCTGGCCCCATTATCCTTTCCCTTGCCGAGTGTCCTGCAGTACCTCACCTCACTCTCCGAGCAAGGGCTCAATACTACTTCCATCCAAGTTCACTTATCCGCCATTGCGGCCTTCCACGACCGCTTGGGTGACGCGACCATCTCCTCCTCACCCCTAGTGACAAGCTTTATGAAAGGGCTTTACAACTTGTGACCTCCAATAAGAGCCCCCGCCCCAGCTTGGGATCTGAACATTGTCCTGCAACAGCTGACTCAACATCCTTTCAAGCCTATGCTCTCAGCTTCAATGAAACATTTGACATGGAAGACGTTCTTCTTGATAGCCATCACATCTGCACGCAGGATCAGTGAGCTGCAGGCCCTGGTGGCACATCCCCCATACACGCAGCTCCTCCAAGACAGAGCCACCCTGTGGACTCACCCCAAATTCGTCCCCAAGGTTGCTTCTGAGTTCCACTTGAACCAAGCCATCGAGCTGCCCACGTTCTACCCAGAGCCATACTCCCCTGAGGATCAGAGGCTCCACACTCTGGACTGCACCAGAGCCCTCCGGATCTACATTCTAAAGACAAGCCCACTCTGGAAGGGCTCTCAACTGTTTGTATCTTACGATCCCAACAGACCAGGATGCCCAGTCACGAAGCGTACCATGGCCCTATGGATCTCGGACTGCATCAGTTTCTGCCACAACCAAGCAGGCGCTCAAACTGCACCAAACGTGGGCCCACACCAACTCTGGGTGCTGGCAGCTACCATTGCGAATCTGCGCTCAATTCCCCTGACGGACATCTGCAAAGTGGCCATGTGGTCTTCAGTCCATACGTTCCAGAAACATTATTGCTTGGACTTGGAAACACAAGCTCGCTGCGCATTCAGGCAGGCGATTCTCTCCAAGGTTACCAGAGGCCCGACAGAGGACAGTGGCTGACCTGCTGACTTAAACCTGTATAGTCTTATTTAGCAATCCGGCCATGTTGGTCGTGCTGTTCGGCCATCTTGGCCACCCAGTTCTAACATGCAATAAACACATGATGACAACGCTAGTCTCGGCCTCCCTCTCCACGGCTACATATTGCGCCATCGCGCAGCTAGGGAGGCACCAGGTGTGGCTGACAAATCCTGCTTGTCCAAGGAGAAAACAGGGTTACTTACCTGTAACGGGAGTTCTCCGTGGACAGCAGGATAAGTCAGCCACACAATCCCGCCCACCTCCCCGGGCCGAGGTCGGCCTTGGCACGCCCCTAGCCAGGAGCACAACGGACACAGCTAGGGACTCCCTGGCTGGCTAGGGACGGGCTAGTGGGTTGGGCAGCTGGCTCATGCTCAGAAGGCTCTGAGCTCTAGAGAGCATTTCTGGGTACGGCGCCGTCGGAGGATGTCACCAGGTGTGTCTGACTTATCCTGCTGTCCATGGAGAACTCCCGTTACAGGTAAGTAACCCTGTTTTCACAGAGACACAGCCCTTGGTATAGAAGCTTTTCTTTCCAAATGCAATTAACACATCTTTGTTAGAGAAACCAGTGCTGTCCATGTGATAGAATTTTGCTTTTAAGACCTCACTGTTAGAGAGAAGTATTCTGGCAGCCCCTGTAGTTCAGACTGAAATACAGAGAGAGACCGGAGTTCAAATCCCACCACAGCTATTTTTTTAGTGGCTTTGGAAAAAAAAAAACAATACAGAGAATTCTGGACATGTTTCTAGGAAAGGATATGGTAACACATGTGATTGGTAGAAAGAACAGGCTATACTTTAAAACACACAGGATTTGTGGAATAAATCCACTAAAGATGTTAGCAAAATAAAAAGAATAGTCAAAGCACGGCAATCATGAAGGAAACCTTATTGAAGAGCATTTACTATGACCCCAAAGCAATAGGGAGCTTTGGGGGCATAAATCCTCTACTTCTAGCTGCTAAAAAGCATGATAAAACAGTCAACAGAAACAATGGCAGGCTGATTTAGTTGATATGGCAGCCTTGCCCCATTATAACAATGGCTACAAATACATCTTAACAGTGGTAGACATCCTGTCAAAATATGCTTGGGCTGTAAGTTTAAAATTGAAAACCAGTCATGAAGTTGCTAAAGCCTTTGAAAAAAATATTTAATCTAGGTCGAATACCTGAAAAAAATACAGACAGACAAGGGTAAAGAATTTTTAAATAGGTCTCTGAAGAATTTATTAAAACAAAGAGGGGTTCATCATTTTGTAACCAATAACGATGTTAAAGCAACGTTGGTAGAAAGGTTTAACAGGACTTTGAAATCCAAAATGTGGCATTATTTCACAGCACACAACACCTTTAGGTACCAAGACGTACTGCAGACATACACCATCTGCCGAAATAACAGACCTATCTTCCGATTTTATTCAGATGCTTCACGCATAGGGCTCATAAAAGATTCGTGGTGGCGCTGATTTATAAATGTTGCTAATGTCATGACTCATGGATTCCACTAAACTCTGCATGGTCGTATAATGTCCTCCTCTGACTATAATGTGGTGCTGTATATTTCCTGCTGCGGAGGTGACAACATACTTTTGATCTTCCTTAATAGTCTCCCAGGTGTTGGGATATTGTATTTCCACGAGCCCTACTTCCCACTGTCCTTGTAAGTCCAAAGGCCTTGCTAGTTGTATGGTAAAATTAGAGCTGGTATTTTGGGGAAACATACCTGCTGAGACATTGCTAGGCAGTGTGATATAAAAGCCACCATCATTCTTTTTTTTTTTAATTTTATTTTAATGCTGCTTCAAAAGAAAAAAAGAAATCAGATGTCTTGAATCTCTGATGCTTTCACCCAACTGTTAAATTTAACAGGCCATCCCCTCCATTTCACGAGGTAGAATCTGTTCCTGCCACATCCTTTTACCTTTAGAACCTTATTGATACGGTATATTCTGTCCTGTTGCGGGGTGACTTTTAGCAATTCTTCAGGATAAAAAGAACCTTGTATGGCTTCACCGTCATAATCATGTATCTCGTATGTCGCTTTTTGTCCCCTGTTTAAAATGTCCATTATTATGAATACCTCGTCAATCCACGTTCAAATTTTCCTTTAGTTTTTGAAAATCTTACATAATCTCCTTTCTTTAAGGGGTTCTTGGTGTGCTTACGTTTGATGCTATCACCGTAGACTCTTTTCCAGATCTGCAGAGAATTTGTGTATGTCACATCTATAGGCCTCATCTTTATTGTTCTGTGAAAACTGTGATTATAGCTGTGCACAAAAGCCTGCAATACGTCTTGGTACCTAAAGGTGTTGTGTGCTGTGAAATAACGCCACATTTTGGATTTCAAAGTCCTGTAAAACCTTTCTACCACCGCTGCTTTAACATCGTTATTGGTTACAAAATGATGAACCCCTCTTTGTTTTAATAAATCCTTCAGAGACCTATTTAAAAATTCTTTACCATTGTTATAATGGGACAACGATGCCATATCAACTAAATCAGCCTGCCATTGCGCATCCACATCTGACACGATTGTCTTGTTTCTTTTAAAACGGACTCTAGTAGGTCTGTGTAAAGTATAGCATCTTGTCCTGTAGACCATCTAACTACATTGTTTCTGTTGACTGTTTTATCATGCTTTTTAGCAGCTTGAAGTAGAGGATTTATGCCCCCAAAGCTCCCTATTGTTTTCGGGTCATAGTAAATGCTCTTCAATAAGGTTTCCTTCATGACTGCCGTGCTTTGACTATTCTTTTTATTTTGCTAACATCTTTAGTGGATTTATTCCACAAATCCTGTGTGTTTTAAAGTATAGCCTGTTCTTTCTGGGAAAAAAACCCTTCACGTTGTAAGATTGTGGGAAAGATGTTTCAGAGACTGGGAGTTGAGGAGAAGAGCAGGGAAATTTTATATGAGGCATTTTAGCAAATACACACAAGGTAAAACAAAGCAGACTGTATCCACCTGCCTATATATCATTCTGGTCTTAATGGGCCCTCCATGCTGTTTTGTTTTTTGAAGCCTGGGCCCACTGAGCTGGATGGT
The DNA here is from genome assembly GCA_033557465.1 of Ichthyophis bannanicus. NCBI lineage: Eukaryota > Metazoa > Chordata > Amphibia > Gymnophiona > Ichthyophiidae > Ichthyophis > Ichthyophis bannanicus. The sequence goes on along the minus strand of CM066032.1, from coordinate 692,789,313 downwards.
GGTAAAGCGGCCCAAAAGGTTGCCTGCCATAGGGCCCATGCTGGTTCTCAGTTCCCCTTTGTGTGCTGTGCATGTGTTTTGACTGTAGAGGGTAGCTAGGGGTGGTGGGCCACTTTTGGGGGGTAGGAAAGATTAAGGCATATTAGGGTAATTACAGGGATAGCATTTAGGAGCAGAGCCTGTTTGCGAAGTGATGGGGCAGTTGGACTAGTTTGGGGACAAAGGCAGTTGCAGGGGGCAATTTTTTAGAGCATGGGTATTTTGTGAGGGCGTAGATTTTGAGGGTGGGGTGATTTATAGATGGAGTAGATGCATTTGAGTACTTTTGGGAATGAGATCAGTTTGCAAGTGGTGGGGAAGTTGAATGGGGTAGATTTTGGGGGTAGGACATTTGTGGGGTGGGGGCACAGTTGTGAGACACTAGTTTCTGGAGGCGGAGGCAGTTTGCAGGGTAGTTTTTGGGAGTGGGCCAGTGGGGCAGTTGCGGGAGGCTAATTTTAGGTTACATGGCAGTTTTCAGGCTGGTGAAGTAGTTTCAGGAGGGTAGTGTTTGGGATGGAGACAGTTGCAGGATGGTGGGATAGTTGTAGGGAGGATATGTTTTTTTTTCAATTATTGGCCTCATTTTGGTCATGTTGCCAGGCTGAGCAATTTCGACAGGAACACTGCTTTAAAGGGCAGCCCGTGGCCCAATCTAGCTGATTTCCTGCTGTATGCTGCATTTAACGTGATTTTGGGTAAGTTTCTTAGCATTCATTTTGCTGCCCGCCTGTTTGGCAGCCTATTTTTACAATCATGATTTTTATGCTACATTTGGTCTTTCTATTATATGGCTATTGGCAGCGTTTGGGCTAGAGTAGGGTGTCTCTTCTTTTAAGTGCCTATAGCAATGGTGTCTCCCAATTTTATGGTAAGCCGCGTATATCCCGTCACAAGGCTGGGTGGACAGAGGTAAACCCCGGAGCAGGGAAAACCAGGCAAAGGGGCCATCTCGGCAGGCAACCTCTAGGTGAAGTCCCCAACAGTGGATCCTAGAGCCCTGACCAACCCTGGAGGTATTAGGGGACCCTACCTAAGAGATAGAGGAGGGCATCTCAAAGATGGAGGTAGGGGTGGCCAACCTCCAACAAGGGATATAGCAGGTATCAATTGATGACATCTCAGAGATGGATATTGACAACAGCATAACTTCCCTTGTAGACCCTCTCCAAGAGAAGAAGATGGAGACTTTACTTTCTGGAACTGCTTTTCTAGTAGGTAACTAGAGGAGTGTGCTCGGAAGTGTTTGTGCTCGCTTTTCACGAAGATGAATTGGCAGATACCCACTGAGAGAAGACCCGCACAGGTGGATGTAGTTAGTGAGGAATTTACGAGGGTGGAGAAATTTGGAGAAATAATGGACTACTAATGAAGACAAGCTAGGTGGGCTCCATTGGGTGAGTAGGAAATTGCAGGTAGAGCTATACTCACCCTATAAGAACATAAGATATGCCATACTGGATTAGACCAAGGTCCATCAAGCCCACTATCCTGTTTCCAACAGTGGCCAATCTAGGTCACAAATACCTAGCAGTTTCCCCAGAAGATACAGGTTCCACAGTGCTTGTACTGGGACAAGCAGTGGGTTTCCTGGATCCCCTTTAATAATGGTTTATGGCCCTTTCCTCCAGAAACTTGTCCAAACCTTTTTTAAACCCAACTACACTAACAGATTTTATTACATCCTCCGATAACAAATTCCAGAGTTTGATTACACATTGGGTGAAAAAAATTTTTCTCTTATTAGTCTTATATGGGTTACAGTGTAGCTTCATTGCATGTCCCCTAGTCTTTCTACATTTTGATGGTGTAAACAATCAATTTACGTTTACCGTTCCACTCCATTCATTAATTTATAGATCTCTATCATATTTCCCCTCAGCCATCTCTTTTCCAGGTTGAAGAGCCCTAACCTTTTTAGTCTCTCTTCATAGGGGTATATTTCCATCCCCCTTACCATTTTGGTGGCTCTTCTCTGCAAACAAATGCAATGTGTGCCTTTGAGTCAGTCCTGACTCCTGGCGACCCAGAAGCTCCTGGGTTTTCTTGGCAGTGTCACCAGAAGTAGATTGCCAGGCCTTTCTTCCAAGGCAATGGAGGGTTAAGTGACTTGCCCAAGGCCACAAGGAGTGCTAGTGGGAATCAAACCCTGGTTGCTTGGTTACCAAGCCAGTGTTCTAACCACTAGGCTACTCCTCCACTCAGCTGTTCTCTAAACCTTTTCTAATACTTCTATATCTTTTTCAAAATTTGGCGATCAGAATTGCGCACAATATTTAAGGTGCAATCGCACCATAGAATGATACAAAGGCATTATAATATCCTTTGTTTTATTTTCCATTCCTTTCCTTATGATACCTAGCATTCTATTTGCTTTCTTGGCCGCTGCTGCATACTGGGCGGAGGGTTTTAACATGTTATCCACGATGACTCCTAAATCTTTTTCCTTGGTGGTGGTTCCTAATAAGGAACCTTGCATCATGTAACCATAGGTTGGGTTGTTCTTTCCTAGGTACATAACTTTCCACATTAAATTTTCTGCCATTTGAATATCCAGTCTTCCAATTTATTAAGGTCCTCTTGCAATTTTTCACAATCCTCTTGGGTTTTAACAAATTTGAATAATTTTGTGTCATCTGCAAATTTGATTACCTCACTCATTATTCCCTTTTCTAGGTCATTTACAGATATGGTAAAAAGCAGCAGACCCAGCACAGATCCCTAGGGTACTTCACTATTCACCTTTCTCCATTGGGAAAACTGGCTATTCAGCCCTACCCTCTGCTTTCTATCCTTTAACTAGTTCCTGATCCACAATAGTACACTGCCTCCTATCCCATGACTTTTTAATTTCGCCAAGAGTTTCTCATGAGGGATCTTGTCAAAGGCTTTCTGAAAATCCAGATACACTACATTGACCAACCAACCTTTGTCTACCTGCTTGCATATAAGTGATAAACAGTAGGAGAAAACCTTCCTCTTGCAATGGACAAAAGAGGTGGCAAAGGACAATAAAAGGAGGAGGGTTACACCCGAAAGGGACTATCATACCAAGTGATTCGGGAAACGGAGAGCCTGTATGCTGAACGTTTTGTACCTCATCCTGAGTGATCTAGTAGAAAGGAAAAGGCACTCCGGGCAGACTAAGCCCAAGAGACTAGAGTCCCTACATTTGATCACTTATTCTAACTGCAAAGTGAAGCACTAGCCCTTTAGATGAGAAATTGGTATAGGAAGATTCCGATCAGCTCACTGGAAGCAGAGATTGGCTACAGGACATTGATCGGCTTCCTGGAGGCAGCAACAGATGATACCAGTATATACAGGGTGGCCCAAAAAAAGTGAGAACATCTCGTAGCATTTAAGTTATTTAAAAATTCAAAAAGACAGATGTAAACGATTGACAAATTGTCGAAATAAAGATGTTATAGAGCTAAAAAAGGTAAATAAGTAAACTATTTAAGCTTTTAATTTACGACATGTTCTCACTTTTTTTGGGCCACCCTGTATAATAGTTTTTTACTGTACTTTGGTTCTAGTTAGAATGTTTTTTATGTTTGGCTAGTTTTCAATATCATTTGTGTAGAGACTTTTTAATATGGCTGGCTGTAAGTTGTTTACAAAAGTTTGTTCGTAGAATCTATAGCTTTTACTTAACACTATATACTTGGGGGTTTTTTCATGCTTTCCATATGGGTCTCTCCTGTGTGCTAGTTTAGTGTTTGTTGCAGATGTGAAGACTATTTGTCCCTTAAGAAATGCTTTCAAAGTAGTTTTGGAGCAGTTCCTTGTGCAATATACATATTTGTGCATCAGGCATTTCAGGTAGGTTTTTCTTTTGTGAGGGCTCTTTTTTATGTTTTTTATCAATCTTTTTAAATTTACCTTTCTATTTTTTATTTTTTAGAGAGGTCCTTTGACTGCTTTTGCTCCTATAAGATTAATTTAGATACATCCTACCAGCTTCTGATAGGTTGATCCATCTCCATTGTAGATGGATCTTGTTACTATTTTTATTCAGATTTGTTTTTTATTTATTTTTTATGTCTGTATTTATAGTTTTTATATGGTTTTCCATATGATTTTATGTAACTAATCTTTTTCTCAATTTTGTTTGTTTTACTATTACTAGTATTAGTATTACTTTGTTGTGACCATACTTTTTGATGTTTTTATTGACAGTTGTCCGACCATATTGTTTATGTACTATTCTTTTTACCCCTGAAGCAGGCTACATCCAAAACATGTTGGGTTTATTTTATATGGCTATTTAATTTTACTATTTATTTATGGTTTTATTGCTCTTTTATTAAGTTTTTTTTATATGTAATAAAAACAGATAAAAGTACAAAAAAATTATCATCAGTATTTATTTTGCTGATAATGTATTTCTCTCCACCTCTTTTCTATATAAAGTAGTCTGCAATTGATCATCTTGAAAATATGTTAGCATATCCAAAAATTCACTATGGAAGTCATTCTGAAAGGAGGGTTGTTGGGCTGCATGTCCCAGTGGGACATACAGCCCTGCAAGCCACCTGTACCCTATTCCCCCACCGGCTGTCCCTCCCTATACGTCCTGTGCATCAAGATGGGGAGATCCGATGGGGGGCAGGATTGGGGCAGAGCGGGGTCGGGCCAGCCTGGCAGCACGTACAGAGTCAATTCAGGTCATGGCCCTGTACATGCTGCTGGGCTTATTGGGACATGCTGCTTATATTACCTCAGAGGTGGTAAAAAGCAGCACGATTGGGAGGACTGGGGCAGGTGAACCACCCTCGGTGCTGTGGCCACATGCATGATGGTCCCTGCCACCTGATCCAGGCCACGGCAGGCCAGCTGTGGGTCAGGCAGTGGGGATTTGCGGCCGGAGCCATGGATGTCTGGGGCACCTGCGGGGTGGAAATCCCTGTAGTCAGAAGGGGCATGCCGGGCCGTCTTCAGGCCCAATTTTGGCATCCGCGGGAACGTTTTGTTCCCGCGGACCAGAATTTGGTCCAAACATCCCCATCTTCGTTGGGGACGTCTGGATGGGCCGGACATCCCCTTCCTGGGATCAGGCTCCACATGTTTGGCATTTCATTCTAAATTGTAAATTAGAATTCAAGAAATTCAACCACTCTACAAATATCAATAATTCATTCTGTTGTCCTATCCATATAAAAAAAGATGCCATCAAGGAACATCTCCAGAATAATACTTTATTAAAATACTCCGCTGTAAACACAAATCTTTCTTCACACTCTGCCATATATAATGTAGCAATAGATGGAGCCAATGATGCCTCCATTGCAATACCATATTTCTGTAGGAAGAATTTTCCATCATAATAAAAATAGTTCAGAGTTAAAACTAACTCAGCTAACTGATCTAGAAAACATACAGAGACCAAGTGATCTGTCAATGAATCTGCCAACAGTTGATGAACGAGGAGCAATGCTTCATTTTGCGGGATTTGAATATATATCTAGTGTTATTAAAGTGGCATGATCATAATTATCTCTAAATCCTGAAGCAATCTTAGCAAATGAGATGTCTCTTGCAAATAAGATTTTACCTGTTTGGCTAATGGCTTTAGGAATATATCCACAAATCTTGCCAGAGTTTCTAAGATCAATCATTTGAGGAACACAATTGGTCTTCCTGGAGGTGTCTATAAGTTTTTATGAACTTTAGGTAGCATAGATATATGTGGGGCAATTGGATTAAATGTAATCAAAAACTTTCTTCTTTAGAAGTCATATATTTTGCATTTATTGCTTGATTTACCATTCTCACAATCATCCGCTTTAAACCATCTATTGGATCCGCTTCCAATACACTATAGAATCTATCATCATTTAGTTGATGTTATTACTTTTGAGTTATATTGAACAGCATATTGTACCACGATACTCTCTTTTATCTGCTCACTTAATTATAACAGAAGTTTCTTATTGAAAGTCTAAAATAGCTGTTCATTCAGCTACGGATAAGTTCAATCTTTGTTTATCACACCATCCAGTCTGTTCACTATGAGTTAAATCTTTCAAAATCAAATCTCTAAAGAAACCAACTGCAGGATCCAAATTTCCTGGAGATATCCAAGTAGATTTTCCACGAATCAATGAATCAGCTGGAATCATCATTGCATCTTGAAAATATACTTTCATTTATGATTTACATGTAAAATGATAGAAAAATGTTCAAGTCTTAAAAGGTTTATATTTTGGAGTTGTAACAAAGTTCAATCCTTTATTATATAGAGTTTCCTGAGCCTCTGTAAATCGTCTGTTTAATAAATTGATCACATTTGACCTCTCATTTGAGTGCGCATTGTCGGCATGACTGACAAAATGGCTTGTAATTCATCATTATTCTTCAATTTCTGCCTCATCTGGGTCTCCATGCATCCTCTAAAAAATCACATCTATAACTTTCATATCCTTTGAATGTAAGGGTAAGATACAAGGTGGATTACATAGAAGACATGAAATACACTATGCAGAAAATAATGTATGCATACATAATTAGGTGTAAATGCATAGAGTACAGGAGTTAAGCAAGAATTCTGGGCAGAATGATCGTACATAAAGGATAAGGAATGCATCAAATCCAAGAATAATGCATGATATATTGAGCACCAAAAGCAGGGGAGAGAATAACCTAGAATAAAAGTGAATCCATAGGAAGGAACTCAGGGTTACAGAAAGATCATGAGGTCCACCACGTCCTCTGCCTGGCAGGGACTCTAGTCTTGGCACTGTGTGTACCTTGACACCCCTGGTAATGTCACTGAGCCAACTCAAGTGAAGTACATTGGCAAATGTCATGATGAGTTAATTGTTCTAGCCTTCCCCTACCTTGTGTTGTTTCTATGAGGAGAATGAGCAGGGTCTTTTTGCCCCCCCCCCCTTGCTGTAAGATCACAAGAGCCATTGCTTCTTCTACTTGGTAGGGGCTCTAGCACCAGAACTGTGTGTGCCCTTTCTTCACAGTAATGTCACCAGGTCAGCTCAGGTGAAGGACTTGCTCAAACACCATAAGGAGCTCATAGTTCCAGCTTTTCCCTCCCTGGTTGTGCCTCTGCGAAGAGAAGGAATAGATCCTTTCTGGCTACCACCTGCAGCAAGATCATGGATTCCATTGCTTCTCCCCAACCAGAGCTCTAACCTGTATATGCCTCACCTTCCCAGTAACAGCACTGGGCTGGCTCAGGTGAAGAGTTGGAGCAGATACCTTGGCACATGCACTTCCTTTGTAGCCTCCTTTGTACACTTTGAGTGTGTGGAGAAAGTACATGTTTAGTGATCAATTAGTAATGAGAAGGGTGTGAAGAGGAAATGAGTAATTGTTCCTCATCGTGGCTTTAATTTGGGTTTTAGAATAAGAAGGTCGGATTTTATAGTCGTTCAGTTGTGGAAAGGGAAGGAGATAGAAATATGCTGGGGAATTCCGTGTGTGTGTTAGGAAAGGGAAGGTATTCAGTTTGGTTTAGAAGAATAAAAAAAGAGGGAATTCGTCCTTAATAAGCTCATAGTTTGAGTGGACTGATCTACCATACCAGGGTAGATAAGTGTTTAAAATATTTACCACTGAGCACACATTCACCGTTATTCTTTAGTTTTACATGATTTCTTGGTTGATGAGGGGTGGATGTAAGGGTTGTTTACTGAAACGTGGCCAACAGAACGATTTCCCACTGGTTAGCAGAGTTTGTGGCAATAGGAAAGAAGCATGGTAGAGTGCCAGCAATCCTGAAACCAATAGTTAATGTCTCAAAATTTCCAGGATTCTCGGGGATGAAGGGGGATGAAATTGTTCATTTTTTTTCTTCTAAATGGCATTCCAGAAATGGTAGTTTAGCAGCCACTGTGTACCTCTGTGACAGAGGCAGAAACTTTGTTAGATTATATAAGTCATTTTTTCTGTTAGATGTCAACATGTAATAATACTGGAGGATTTCAATTTCAATATCAGTGATCACAGAAACATGATGGAAAAACAAAGATTTATTTATTTTTATTTATTTCACATCTTTTCTATACCATCTTTCTACTAATCAAGATGGTTTACAAAGAACTCAGTGCATTAATGTTAACAATTGAACAGTAACGTGCACATTACATGGAACGTATATTATAACAGATAAACAATCATCAAATGTTTGAGGTTTATTTACAGTTTGTTGATGGGGTGTGGTTATTGCTTTGCTGGATGTTCTTTATTCAGTATTAGATCCATAATGCTCTAGGAACAGGAGAGTTTTTAGGTTTTTATGGAATTGGCTGGTCAACTGGATGGATCTTAATTGTGGTGGCGGTGAATTCGAAAGGGAGGGAGCGTATAGAGAAAATGTCCTGCTGTTGGTTCTTTGGCTGCATGAGGGTTTGTCAGTGGGTATTTCCAGTCTATTGATTGTGGCATATCTCTTGGGTCTTTCAAAGTTGTTGCTCGCTACCAGGGGAGCGAGGCTATCTGCTGATTGTTTGTTCAGAATTTTGTGGGTGTGTAGAATGATTTTGTATTTAATCCTGCTTATAATGGGGAGCCAGCGAAACTGTTTGAGAAGTGGGGTAATGTGAACCTGTTGAGATTTCACCAGTACAGTTCTAGCTAATGTGTTTTGAGCTAGTTGTAGGGGGTATAGTGTGCTTTTGGGAAGGCCCTGGTAGATGGAGTTGCAATAATCAAAAGCTGGGGAGATTACTGCTTGACAGATGGCTCGGAAATCCATTGGGGAGAGGAGTTTGCGTAGGTTCCATAAAATGCGAAGCTTTAAGTAGATGGATTTGGTAATTCAGCTTATTTGTGGCTGAAAGTTGAGTTCTTGGTCTAGTGTGATACTCAGATAATTAATTTGTGTTTTGACTGAGAGTGGGGTATTGTTTATTATAATTGAGGGTAGAGGATTGAAATTCTTGTTTCTTGTGATGCAGAGAACTTCATACTTGCTGTGATTAATTTTGAAATTGTGTTCTTTAAGCCAGAAGTTGATTGCTGAAAAGCATTTGGAGATTTTGGTATAGTCTGGTGATTTTATGGAGAAGGGGGTGAAAATCATATATTAAGTAGTTGATGCCGTGATGTTTGATCATTTCACAGAGGGGTTTTAGGTAGATATTAAACAGGAGTGAGGAGAGTGCAGACCCTGTGGTACTCCTTAACTGAGGGGGAATGATGCAGATGTGATGGTGCCAATTTTATTTTGTTGTACACGGTCTGATAAGTAGAAGTGGAACCACTTCAGGGGAGTCCTTGAATTCCTATATAATAGAATCGATTTAGTAGGAGTTGGTGTGAGACAGAGTCAAACGTGGCTGATATGTCCAGGAAAATGAGTATGAAGCCTTGTGTTATAAGTTCAGTTCCTCTAATTAATGTGTTCATAACGGAAATCATGAGGGCTTCAACACTGTGTTGGGGGCGGAATCCATGTTAGTGAATGTCCAGAGGATGGTATTCATCCAGATGGCTTGTAATTGTTCCTGAACAACTTTTTCAATCATTTTAGAGATGAGTGGGATGCAGAACGTGGGCAATTGTGGATGTTGTGAGTAGATGTGTTTAGCTGGTTTAGGAGCACATTATCTGTTTCAAGGAACCAGGTTTCAGTAAGACACAGGATGTCAATTTTGTTGTCTTCGATGAGCTCTTTTATTATGTGGACTTTGTTTTCTGCTTGATCTGGTGTTGGTGTTTAATGGTGCTATAGTTTGCTGTGTTTTTGGGTTGATTGGAGTCCGTTGGCCAAATTTTGATAAGGTTAGAGTGATTAACTTGTCTTGGTGGATGCCAGGAAGATCAAAGCTTGGGTTGTTTGATGTGTCTAGGGTAGTAAAGGATTGGGATTGAGGCATAGTAGTGGGAGGAGACACTGCCTGTCATGATTTGCCTGATTAGGGTGAAGTATAAACCTTGAGACTGCATATTAGTTGAGTCATGAGGATTCTTCTAGTTCTTACTGGGTTGTAGTAGTGAAAATGGAAGTTGGTTGAGAGTCATTTGTTTGCTTCTAGATAGAGGTGCTTAATTGTTGCTAGCTTAGTGTTAAATCTCAAGTGCAATGTGGAGCTCAGAATAGAGATCCTGTTGTGTATGGAAGTTTTGGTGTAGTGGTACCATGCTTACAGTTTTAGTTGTTATAGGCGTAATGCAGATAGAGGGTGGCAGGGATGCTGCTTGGAGCTGTAGATGTATGGAAGCTTTTCTTGCTTTAGGCATCCATGGTGTGCTAGGGCTCTTTGGACACTTGTGATCTGAGGTCTCTGCATGCTGGTGATGTTCTTGCTGTGCTGGGCTGTTTGTGGTCCCCTCCTGGTGGCCCATCCTGGTGGCCTGCACCTAAGGACCATGCTAAAGGGCCCTCTGGCGAGGCCCTCAGGCGCAGGTGTGCCTGAGTACGCTGAAGATTTTAGTGCCAAGTCCTTGGGGCCCTGATTGGCCTCTGCTGTGGTGGGCGGGGCACAGGGAATCCCTCTTCCCGCTCCCCTGTAGTCGACCACCAATTGGGGCTGCTGCCGGTGATGGCGCCTGAGCACGCTGAAGATTTTAGTGCTGAGTCCTTGGGGCCCTGATTGGCCTCTGATGCAGGGGGGGTGGGGAATCTCTCTTCCTGCTCCCCTGTGGCCAACTGCCAATCGGGGCTGCTGCCGGTGATGGTGCCTGAGTGTGCTGAAGATTTTAGTGTCCCTGGAGCCCTGATTGGCCTCTGCTGCGGGGGGCGGGGAATTACTCTTCCCACTCCCCTGTGGCCGACCACTGATTGGGGCTGCAGCCAGTGATGATGCCTGAGCACGCTGAAGATTTTAAAGCTGAGTCCTCGGGACCCTGATTGGCCTCTCCATGATTAAAGATTATACAGCTTATCCAGTCTGCCCATCCATACAAGCTATTAAGCTCTACCATCCTTTCCTCTCTCTCTGAGATCCTCTGTACTTATCCCATGCTTTCTTGACTTCAGATACAGTTCTTCTCTCTATCAGCTCTACTGGAAGGCTGTTCCATGCAACTACCATTCTTTCCATAAAGAAATATTTTCTCAAATTACTCCTGAGTTTATCCCCTTTCATCTTCATCCTATGATGCCTTGTTTCAGAGCTCCCTTTCAATTGAAAGAGACCCACCTTTTGTGCATTTATACCATGGAGCAGTGGTGTAAATTCTTCCCAAGTGGCCCCTATGGTGCAGAGGGCCCCCTTCTTCCTTGGGGGCCCTCTGCACCATAGGGGCCACTTGGGAAGAAGGGGGCCCACTTGCAGATGCTCCAATATCTTCTGAAGTGGACTTCCCCCATTCTAGAGGCCCTTTAAAAATTGCTGCTTGGAGGCCCATAATTTGAATTTCTGTCACTGCCATAGAGGTATTTAAATACCTCTTTCATATCTCCCCTCTTCTGCCTTTCATTCAAAGTCTACATATTGAGATCTTTAAGTCTATCTCCATATGCTTTATGATGAAGAGCACTGATTATTTTATTAGCCACCGTCTGGATCGACTCTATCCTGTTCTTGCATGAAGTTAGGGGATTTTTTAACTCTGATTTTGATTTGTCCCACATAGTGTAAGGTAGGACTCATATAGGAAGGCAAACTTTCAATTTGGTGTCTAGATCAGACTATATTCAAGGATTATAGACTACGCATGGGAAGGGTATGTGGTCTGTGTCTTAATCTTTCGTCAATACTTGATCTTTTCATTCAGGGTCATTTCTCCTTCAAAGAGGATTACTTGGTTTCATGATTTATTAAGGGGCATGGAAAAGTAACCTAATGGTTAGAGCAGTAGTGAAGCCAGTTGCAAAGCCTAATGCTGTTCCTCATGATCTTAGGCTAGTCACTTTACTCACCATTGCTTTCATTGCAAATTTAGATTATCAGCCCTCAGGGATCAGGAAAATACCTACAGTACCTGAATGTAACTTGTTTTGAAACTTCTGAGAAAGATATGAATAAAATCCTATTCTCTTTCCCTACAAAACCAAAAGATTGTAGTACTACAGTTGTGGTCATTATTGGCACCCTTGCAGTTCAACCCCTTAATGTCCAATATCTCCTAAACAAAAGTGGCCAGTGAGATGGCTTTAGGGAGGCTATATATGCACACATATGACACATAAAAGAATCAAATAAAACAAAACCAATTAAAAAAGGAAATAGTATAAAAACTGGGAATTGCCAGAATATTATTAAACTTCAATAAACCCACGTAATGTTACCACATTAAATTCCAAAACCAAGGTTAACATCCACTGATCTCTCACATTACATTAATAACTTTCCTTTTTCACCAAGCAGTAAAACCACATCAACCATTTTTGTCGGATCATCTATCATAGGAGTGGACAAACCCTCCCTCGAGATAGGTCCTCCATTTTAATCAGTTTTAACGCAGCCAAAATTAGCTACAAAAATAAGGGGTAAATGTCCAAAAGAGCAAATCCCCTTAACATAAATCAAAATACTGGACTCTTTAAGTCAACTTCTCAATGTCCATACAGCATAACTTGAATTGCTGAAAAACCTGAAAGCCAGAAAAATAAGCTGTATATGATGACCGTAGAAATTCCAAACAGCAATTCAGCCTAATTAATTTTCCATGGTGCATTATCCACCATATAAATGCAGATAAGGCAACAATGAATTGTCAAATACTGTCTACACAGGTCCTTCAACCGACATAGCGGTCTTAAAAAGTAAAGACACTACATCGGGATTTTTGATGAGTATTGTGGGAGCGTCTTTACTTGCTCTCAGAAGTTATGATGGGGAATAGCATGTTTGCTGACCTAAAGTGTGGTAAGAAAGCACTAAACTTTTTTTGTTGGGATAGCCAGCCCAGTAGAGAGGAAGAAATCCTCACACCGCCGTGGCCATTTCCCTTTTTAATAAAGTGTTGTAGTTAAAAATCAGTATGCACTTAACTGAAGTTATAGCAATCCATCCCGTCCAGTCAGCAATGTAACAGGCACGACGTGGCACGTTTCGGGGCCAAAACAGTGATGCCCCTGCTTCAGGTTTAGAACATTGCTCGGTAGCCGAAATGCTGTGTAGCTTTGCTTCAAAAACCGGTTTTTTATCACAACGTTAACAACGTGAACCCAGCTGTTTGCTATCAGCTGGTAACAGTGATCACAGAAAGAGCCAATCAGAGCCAAGAAGGGGGGAGGTCACCATACACAGACCAAGCCCCTGAAACTCAAGATGGCAATAGGTCAGGAGCTATATGATCGTATACCAGTCCTGTTGTTGATTAAGACCATATGGTGAAACAGAGTTTAAGCGGTAAATCCATCGTTGTTCGCGATACTGTAAAGCTTGCAAACGATTCCATCCTCGTGGATTTAAGGGAATGTGATCCAAAATTCTCCAGGTAAGCATATCAAAAGTGTGAGAATTCTGAATACAATGTTCAACCAAAGGTGCCGAAAGTGTCCCCGTACGTATTCTGGAGGCATGCTCTCCCAAACGAACTTTAAATGGCCGAGAGGTGTGTCCTATATAATATAAAGTACAAGGGCAAATGATGAGATAAACCACAAAGGAGGTGGTGCAACAAGTATTTCATCGGGTCTGGTAAGTGGTATGAGTATGAACGTCCAACCAGGATAAACCTGAAATGGTGTTAGAACAGTAGGTGCAGCTGCCACAAGGGAAGTGTCCTGCATTATCATGAAAACTCGCTGGGCGATCCTGGACTCCCGAAGTGTGCACTATCATATCACGCAGATTGGATTGCCGGGAATATGCAATCTGTAATTTCTTCCTAAAGCAAGAGTGCAAACCCAGAATAGGCCAATATCGATGCAGAATTCCCACAATTTTAGAGGAACCTCTCATATAAGGAAATACCGCCGTAACATTGTTAGACTCTGGAGGAGAAGAAGGAGAGCCCTCTAAAAGCCATTCTCTGTGAATATGACAAGCTCTCTTGTAAGCCCTCCTTACAATATGAAATGGATAGCCCCTCGCCATCAAACGAGAGCTCAGATCATCTGCATGCTTCTTGTAATCTGCCAGATGGGTGCAATTCCTGCGAAGGCGCAAAAACTGGCCAAATGGTAAACCACGTTTCAGAGAAGGAGGGTGGAAGCTATCAAAGCGTAGAAGGGTATTGCGTTGAACGGCCTTCCGATAAAGCGGCAGCATTATCTCCAAGTTTACGGTATTGCTATGGGGGCTACGGTAGCGCCTTCCATTGCCACCCTTTATATGGGGTGGTTTGAGGAGCAATTTATTTATCCTCATCCTTTATACGCCTATATCCCCTTTTGGCGACGTTTCCTAGATGATATTTTTTTCATCTGGACTGGCACACGAAGGATGCTTGACGATTTTCTCCAGGCTCTGAACTCGTTTAAAAACAATATACAGTTTACAGCTCAAGTCGAGACTCGAAGTATTCAGTTTCTAGATATCACAGTTACGCTTACTGACGATGGATTTGAGACAACGCTTTATCGGAAGGCCGTTCAACGCAATACCCTTCTACGCTTTGATAGCTTCCACCCTCCTTCTCTGAAACGTGGTTTACCATTTGGCCAGTTTTTGCGCCTTCGCAGGAATTGCACTCATCTGGCAGATTACAAGAAGCATGCAGATGATCTGAGCTCTCGTTTGATGGCGAGGGGCTATCCATTTCATATTGTAAGGAGGGCTTACAAGAGAGCTTGTCATATTCACAGAGAATGGCTTTTAGAGGGCTCTCCTTCTTCTCCTCCAGAGTCTAACAATGTTACGGCGGTATTTCCTTATATGAGAGGTTCCTCTAAAATTGTGGGAATTCTGCATCGATATTGGCCTATTCTGGGTTTGCACTCTTGCTTTAGGAAGAAATTACAGATTGCATATTCCCGGCAATCCAATTTGCGTGATATGATAGTGCACACTTCGGGAGTCCAGGATCGCCCAGCGAGTTTTCATGATAATGCAGGACACTTCCCTTGTGGCAGCTGCACCTACTGTTCTAACACCATTTCAGGTTTATCCTGGTTGGACGTTCATACTCATACCACTTACCAGACCCGATGGAATACTTGTTGCACCACCTCCTTTGTGGTTTATCTCATCATTTGCCCTTGTACTTTATATTATATAGGACGCACCTCTCGGCCATTTAAAGTTCGTTTGGGAGAGCATGCCTCCAGAATACGTACGGGGACACTTTCGGCACCTTTGGTTGAACATTGTATTCAGAATTCTCACACTTTTGATATGCTTACCTGGAGAATTTTGGATCGCATTCCCTTAAATCCACGAGGAGGGAATCGTTTGCAAGCTTTACAGTATTGCGAACAGCGATGGATTTACCGCTTAAACTCTGTTTCACCATATGGTCTTAATCAACAACAGGACTGGTATACGATCATATAGCTCCTGACCTATTGCCATCTTGAGTTTCAGGGGCTTGGTCTGTGTATGGTGACCTCCCCCCTTCTTGGCTCTGATTGGCTCTTTCTGTGATCACTGTTACCAGCTGATAGCAAACAGCTGGGTTCACGTTGTTAACGTCGTGATAAAAAAATGGCTTTTGAAGCAAAGCTACACAGCATTTCGGCTACCGAGCAATGTTCTAAACCTGAAGCAGGGGCATCACTGTTTTGGCCCCGAAACGTGCCACATCGTGCCTGTTACATTGCTGACTGGACGGGATGGATTGCTATAACTTCAGTTAAGTGCATACTGATTTTTAACTACAACACTTTATTAAAAAGGGAAATGGCCACGGCGGTGTGAGGATTTCTTCCTCTCTACTGGGCTGGCTATCCCAACAAAAAAAAGTTTAGTGCTTTCTTACCGGTGTTTTTTTCCCCGGTTGTGTCTATTTGGTATTTCATTTTCACCGGGTTAGG
This sequence comes from Ichthyophis bannanicus, assembly GCA_033557465.1. Taxonomy (NCBI): domain Eukaryota; kingdom Metazoa; phylum Chordata; class Amphibia; order Gymnophiona; family Ichthyophiidae; genus Ichthyophis; species Ichthyophis bannanicus. The sequence goes on along the minus strand of CM066032.1, from coordinate 692,773,445 downwards.
GTATTTTACATTTGGATTGGACCTAAAGTGTGGCCAGAATGCATAAGAAAGTAGAAGGATGAGTGTCACAGCAGTGCCTGGACTGTTACAAATGGGGAAACGATCTGAGTAACACAAAGGCGCAAAATGAACACGTGGGAATCAAACCCTTGTCCTCTGCTTATGGGGACATTGTACTAACCAGTATACTACACCTCTCTAACCTGTAATGTCTGGAGTCAGAAAGTCTGCAGGTCTCTGCCTATCCTGTCTGCTGGGTGTGCCATTATAGGTTAGCCCCTCCAGTACCCATGATGCACTGCACATGCAGAACAGCAGTCTGTAGCTGTCACCAAATGGAGAATGGACTGATCCATCCCCTCAGCTTAGTACGACACACTAACAGTGTGTGCTTCAATCACATAACAGCTACAAATAGTGCTACTGCGCAGTTTCAGCGGTCACTCTGAGGGTGAGGACGGGTGCCCAGCACCTGGTCTCCAGACCTTGCTGTGGTAGAAATGGCCATGCTGCAGATCCCCATCACTGCCAGTGTGTTATGCTAGTCACCTTGTTTCCTGTCCCTGATGGACCCTCCTAGAACAGTGCATATTAATACCCAGTGTTAAACTACTGATGCCAGCTGCAGTGGGGACTTCTAGGTTTGCATGGGGGTTGTTATTACAGTCCTGTTGGTCCTACCATTACCAGAGGGAATATGCCAGGAACACTTACTGTCCCAACCACCTAGAACTAACAATCACCCACAGCAAGCACAGTCACACTGCACCTACTGCCCACCACTGGGTTTTCAAGCCACACTCATACCATCTGCAGACAGTCTGCTGGTCAGCACACATTGCATGTACATAGAGCAACCATATGCACCCAAGCTTGGGATAAATGGCATGGACACCTAGCATTTGGTTCAGTAATTGGACTAGAGTCAGACCCTATATAACACTATGTGAATACATAGCCGTGCCATGCTCACTGCTCAATCAAAGTGAGAGTGCCCTCTCCAGCATGACATATGGTGGCCACCCGGTCCATGCGCATGGCAGATGGGCACTATGATGTCTGAGCAATTGACCCTACTTCTGATACAGACACATCCTGGCCAATCCAGCCTGTTTCAGGCCATACCCACAATACTATGCTCCTTATCATTCACATTTGCAGACTAACACGGGCACAGCTTAGGCAATGCGACGTTCAGTGAGATGTAGAAAGCCACAAAACAATGGAGAGACACACTTACACACACTCTCATATTGCCGTCATGTGCAAAAGTGGGGATGGTTGGCATTCCTGCCTGCCATTTTGGTCTTGGTATCGGCTCAACCGTTGTTAAGGTATGCTCATTGTGCAGGTGCTAGTAGGGCACTCTGATATTAATGCCCATTGTTAGCACCCACTCAGTGTGTGATGCTATTAGCCTGACTCTCCATCCAGCTGTGGACAGTGGAGCCTGTCTGTGTGGCTGATGGATATTTGTACCCTTTCTGACTGATTCATTGGGGCATGCACATGCTGGTGTAGTACCTGCACTGTAGGCTAATGTTTAGCCACAGGGACATGCAATATATGATACACAGCTGGGACTTGAACCTGTGACCCTCCACTCATACACATTCACCAACTGTGTATGTTGAGCCACAGGGATGCCATATAGATATAACAGTGCCTGGGTCTGACATGCTCCCCATCAGACAGACCTTGGCACATGTTGCAATGTGCACAGCGTGCAGGACCAGGACATGGCTGTGGTCTGCTGCAGGTGGGTGCCACTGCTCCCTCCACCAACACCCCCACACCATGCTGACATGCCTGTGTGCTGTCAGTGTTGGTGGCACACAGTCCCAGTCCCTCCAACATGCGGGTTGGTGGGTGCCAAGGGCGCAAGGTCCAGATGGGGGGGGGGCAGAGGCATATATGGACTGCCCTAGCCACCCCCCCCCCCCAACCATCTGCCTCTGTAGGGACCCCATCACCTTCTCCCAATGATACATCTTGGGGGGAGGATGAAAGCCCCTGCTGTGGTAGATCCCTGGGCTCCTGCATGTTGCAGCTACCTGGAAGGCGACAGCTGCTGGCACTATTGGCCTCTTCCCCCACAGCTGGGTTCAGCAGCAGCAGGGGCAGACCAGCCAGGGTCTCTGCCTAGGGTGTCAGGACCCTTGGACCACACTATGTGGCACATCTCCTTTCTGCAGCAGCAGCATGTCTATGTGCCACCATTGTCACTGTGGGATCATGACAGACATCACAGATGGTAATGCAGATGGCAGGATACCCCTATGAAGAGAGGCTAAAAAAGGTTAGGGCTCTTCAAACAGGGAAGAGATGGCTGAGGGGAGATATGATAGAGGTCTAAAAATTAATGACTGGATGGAACGGGAAAACATAGGTCAGTTGTTTACACCATCAAAATGTAGAAAGACCAGAGGACATGCAATGAGGCTACAGTGTAATCCATTTAGGACTAATAAGAGAACATATTTTTTCAGTTGACATGTTATCAAACTCTGAAATTCGTTACCGGAGGATGTAGTAAAAACTGTTTGTGTAGCTAGGATTAAAGCTCAACAGGCGTTAAGGTAACACCCATTGTTAATGCCTACTCTCTACCCCGTTAACGCATACTCTCCGCCTACTGAGCCCTTAACACTGCAGGAGCCTTTAACGCCTGTTAATGCAGCTTTTTCACAGCATTAAGCTTGCAAGGGTGCCAGTAGCAGGCATTAACATCACACTTGGTCCCTTAATGCCCTTTAGTAAATATATCCCCTAGTGTCAGAAAGCTAGGTCTGGGTCGAAGGTCATGGGTCCTCCAACAGGACAATGACCCAAAATATACATCCGGAAGTATAAAAGAATGGTTAAAAAGGAAAAAGAAATGGACTGTTTTAAACTGGCCAGCAAGCCAATCAAGAACCTTTGGAAAAAGCTGAAATCTGCCATTGGTAAAAAGAATTCTGGAAACATTCATGAGCTAGAATAAATCACAGTTGAAGAGTGGGAGAAACTATCAGCAGAGAGCTTTACGAAACTTATAGAAGGCTACAAGAAACATTTGGAGGCTGTCGTCACTGCCAAATGTTCTGCAACCAAATATTAATGAAGGGTGCCATTAATACGCTCCAGGTCATATTTTGTTTTGTTTTTTTCTCAGAAATTGCTATGTCTAAGTTGCGCAGACATCTATTTTTTTTTGTTGTATACCTTTGAACATACGATTAAAATATTTTGATAACATACAGTTGGAATATTTAGTATTATTTCTCAAGATATTATACACAACATACCTAAAATGCAAGGGTGCCAATAATGTTGACCACAACTGTATAAGGCATGGAAAATAAAACAAAGGATATTATAATGCCTCTGTATCGTTCCATGGTGTGACCGCACCTTGAATATTGTGTGCAATTCTGGTCGCCATATCTTAAAAAGGATATAGCGTTATTAGAAAAAGTACAGAGAAGAGCCACCAAAATGATAAAGGGGATGGAAGGATACTCCTATGAAGAGAGGCTAAAAAGGTTAGGACTCTTCAACCTGGAAAAGAGACGACAGCTGAGGGGAGATATGATAGAGGTCTATAAATTAATGAATGGAGTGGAATGGGTAAACGTAGATCGATTGTTTACGTCATCAGAATATAAAAAGACTAGGAGACAAGCAATGAAGCTACAGGGTAACCTATTTAAGACTAATAAGAGAAAATATTTTTCCACTCAACGTGTAATCAAACGCTGGAATTTGTTACCAGAGGATGTAGTAAAAGTTGTTAGTGTAGCTGGGTTTAAAAAAGGTTTGGACAAGTTCCTGGAGGAAAGGTCCATAAACCATTATTAAAAGGGACCCAGGATATCACTGCTTGATCCAATACAAGCATTGAGGAACCTGTGTCTTTTGGGGAGACTGCTAGGTACTTATGACTACTGGCCACTCTTGGAAAACAGGATACCGGGTTTGATGGACCTTGTCTGACCCAGTATGGCATATCTTATGATCTTATGAAGGCAAATGTTTTGGCCCATTATTTGAGGTGTTACATCCTTCTGTGAAAAAGTGGCTATAGTTCAAGGTTCTCTGGATTCAAAAGAATCGGAACAAGTACCAGAACTAGGGGAGGGGGTATACAGAAAGTGGAGAAATTTTGACAGTTGCTATTAGTGAATTTATTAGCAGGTGGACTCCTGCTCAGCAGTGTTAACTAAAGCTATGCCAGATGAGATCCCTGATGTCCTTTTGAGATTGGTGAATTACTCTTTGAAGGAGGTTGTGCTTTGATCATTCATTTATTACTCCTGTCCCAAAGAAACCAGGGTTGGATAAAACTAGTTGCAGGCCTGTGGCAAATATACCCTTCCAAATTAAGCTGGTGGAACAGGTCCTGAAGAGAAGCTTGGAAAGTAGACAAAAAAGCAAAGGGAATAAAAAGTAGCCAGTACAGTAGCATGGTGAGGGAGGGGCGGGGGGGAGAGACAAGACTGTTTTGTCAATAGCATATCTTAAAAACAATGTGCAAAAAAAAGTATTGTCACGCTTAAGGGTGAAGGAGCGGACATGTAACAGCTGATGAGGATAAAGCGAAATTGTTTAGCAAATATTTCTGCTCTGTGTTCATAGATGCAGAGCCAGGACTAGAACCTCAGAAAATAAATTACAACTAGGAATGGACATGAGATGGATCATAAACAATTTTCAGAAGTTTGTGTTCATAAGGAGCTGGCTAAATTAAAAGTAGACAAAGCAATTGGGCCAGATGGTATACATCCAAGGGAATTGAAGGAACTTTGGGAAGTTCTGCAATTTGGCTGTCTGACATTTTCAATGCTTCTTTAGAGCTCGATATAGTCCCGGAGGACTGGAGTCGGGCAAATGTGGTCTCTCTTCACAAAAGGAGAAGTAAGGAGATTGGGGGCTTACTGCCCTGTTAATCTTTCCTCTGTGGATGTAAATCAATGGAAACACTGCTAAAATAAAGGATAGTGTAGTGTCTGGAATCCAAAGGATTACAGCATCCAAGGCAGCATGGTTTTTATAAGAGGTAGATTTTGTCAGAGGAATCTGATCAATTTCTTTAACTGGATGATCAGAGGGCTGGATTAATGAAGAGCATAAGATGTACTGTACTTTGATTTCAGCAAAGCCTTTGACATGGTTCTGCATAGGTGACTTATAAACTTATTGCTCTTGGGATGGACCTTAAAATGACTGACTTGGTTAGAAATTCCTTGAGTGGGAGGCAGCAAAGCATAGTGGAAAATAGTTTCCTCTGAGGATAAGGATGCTATTAGTGGTGTGCTGCAAGGATCTGGGGAAATCGGCCACCCCGTTCTGCAAGGCCAATGTATTCCAGAGCCTCAGGAAATTTAATACTATGTCACAATCACCTCATTGTACACTTCAATTGCACCTCCAACCATGTGTCCATCTCTTGACGGTGTCACTATACCCACAGTTCACTAGCTTAAATATCTAGGAGTCATTCTTGATTCCACGCTGTCTTTTCAATCCCATATTAGCACTGTTGTGCATCTTTGTTTCTACTTACTCCATCAAATCCATGCTATTTGCTCATACTTGCCTGTCCCCACAATTACCACTTTACAGTTGTCATTTCTAAACTGCATTACTGTAACACTGTCTATTCTGGCTTGCCACAATATCAACTGAAGTGGCTACAAATGCAATGTGTGCCTTCGAGTCAGTCCTCACTCCTGGTGACCCAGAAGCTCCTGGGTTTTCTTGGCAGTGTCACCAGAAGTAGATTGCCAGGCCTTTCTTCCGAGGCAATGGAGGGTTAAGTGACTTGCCCAAGGCCACAAGGAGTGCTATGGGACTCGAACCCTGGTTGCTTGGTTACCAAGCCAGTGTTCTAACCACTAGGCTACTCCTCCACTCCAAAGTGGCTACAATTGGTCCAAAATACAGCAATATGTCTTCTTTATCATTCATCACGATTCAATCATGTCACTCCATTACTCATTAAATTGCATTGGCTTCCCTTGGCTTTCCGCACAAAATATAAGCTCCTTATTATTATCCATAAGATCCCCAGTTCTGGTGTCCCTGCCTATCTCACTTCTCACATCATTCCATATGCGCCACCACATTCTCTTCACTCCTTGCATGCTCACCGACTTTATTTGCTATCTCCATCCATGGCTCATCTTGACAGCACCCAGAATTCTGTTCTTTTTTTTTTTGGTCTCTCAGTATGGAACTCCATTCACATTTCTGTGTGTCTTGAATCATCCCTCCCTAGATTTAAAACAGCCCTTAAAACATAGCTTTTCCAACAGGCATTTCACCTTTCCTCTGAGACTATAATGTGGCGGCTGTTGTACACCCAGTTGCAACCCTGGAACAACTGGAATATCGGGATTTCTATTATCCCTCCCTGCTTCCCCCTACCTTCTTGCCTTGATATCTCTGATTTTTATACTACTATTTTACGGCATTCCTTTCCTACTTTCAGTTATTGTTTTTATTGTAAACTGCTCTGATATATTGTTGAAGGGCAATATATCACGAATTTTAATAAACCATAAACCATTAGTCCTTGGCGCGTTTTTTAAACATTTTTGCAAACAATGTTGCAGAAGGGCTATAGGGTAAGGTTTGCCTCTTTGCAGATGATACCAATAGCTGTAATAGGGTAGACATGCTGGAAGGGGAGGAAAACATAAACATAGAAACATGATGGCAGAAAAAGACCACATGGCCTACTGTTTCTAGTCTGTCCTTCCATATCAACCACTACAACAGTCCCCTTGTTTCCTTTAGGAATCCTCTGTGTTTGTCCCATGCTTCTTTGAATTCAGATACTGTCCTCATCTCTACCACCTCCAATGAGATACTATTCCATGCATCTACCACTCTTTCCGAAAAGAAATATTTCCGCATATTACTCCTGAACCTATCCCCTTTCACCCTCATCCCAAGACCCTTCGTAGCAGAGCTTGCTTTCAATCGAAAGAGGCTCTTCTGTGCATTTATGCCACAGACATATTTAAACATCTCAATCATATCACCTCTATCCTGCCTTTCCTCTAAAGCATACATATTAAGATCCTTAAGTCTGTCCTCATATGCTTTATAATGAAGACCACTAACCATTTTAGTAGCCACCCTCTGCACAGACTCCAATCTGTTTATATCCTTTTGAAGATGTGGTCTCCAGAATTGCACACAATACTCCAAATGAGGTCACACCAAAGACTTATGCACCCAAGCGTCCTTCTAGCTTTTGCCACTACCTTTTCTACTGCTTGGCTACTTTACGATCATCAGACAAAATCATGCCTAGGTCCTGCTCTTCTTTTGTGGACAGCAGTATTTCACCCCCCTATACTATATCGCTCCCTTGGATTGCTGCAGCCCAAATGCCTGGCCTTACATTTTTTAACATTAAATCTCAGCTGCCAAATTCTAGACCATTCTTCAAGCTTAGCTAGATCCCTTCTCATGTTATCTCCACCTTCCTGGGTGTCTCCACTATTGCAAATTTTGGTATCACCTGCAACGAGGCAAACCTTACCCGACAGCCCTTCCGCAGTATCACTAACAAAGATGCTAAAAAGAATTAGACCAAGGACAGATCCCTGGGGCACACCACTGGTAACCTCCTTCTCCTCAGAGTGAACTCCATTTATCTGTACCCTTTGTCGCCTCCCACTCAACCAATTTCTAACCCAAGCAGTAACTTTAGGGTCCATCCCTAGGGTGCTCGGTTTGTTTATAAGTCGCCTGTGTAGAATGGTGTCAAAGGCTTTACTGAAATCTAAGTACACCACATCTAGGACTCTCCCTCGGTCCAACTCCCTGGTCAAAGAAATCAATCAGATTTGTCTGACAAGACCTGCCTCTGGTAAATCCACGCTGCCTCGGATCTGGTAATCCGTTGGACTCCAGAAACTTCACTAGTTTCTCTTTCAGCAGCGCTTCCAATAATTTACTCACCACTGAGGTTAAACTAACCAGCCTGTAGTTTTCAACCACATCTTTACTTCAGCTTTTGTGTAAAGGGACCACATGTGCCTCTGTCCAGTCCTCTGGCACCACTTCTGACTCCAACGAGGCATTGAAAAGGTCAGTCATTGGAGCTGCTAGAACATCCCAAAGTTCCCTCAGTATTCTAGGGTGTATCCCATCCGGTCCCATCGCTTTATCTACTTTAAGTTGAGCTAGTTTCTCACGAACACAGTTTTCTGAAAATTGTTCAAGATGCCCCTCACTTCTGTTCCTGTTTGTGGGCATTTTCTGAGGGCCTGCTCCTGGTCCTTCATCTGTAAACACAGAACAGAAATTTGTTAAGCAATGCCGCTTTATCCTCATCAGCTTCTACATATTCCTCCCCTTCACCCTTGAGTCTGACAATACCACTTTTGCCCTTCCTCTTCACAATAGCATATCTGAAAAATGTCTTATCCTCCCCCTCACCCCCCCCCCCCCCCCCATTTTATTGCATTGGCTATTTCCTCCTCCTTTTAGAATCTTTGCTTCCCTGACTACTTTGCTAGCTTCTCTTTTCCAAATATAGATGCCTGTCTTCCTCTCTCTGTGATCTCTTGTATTTCATGAAGGCTTCCTTCTTTTTCTTCACCTTTTCAGCTACTTCTTTTGAAAACTATAGCAGTCTCCTTTTCCTTTTACCTTTATTTACCATTTAAACAAAAAGGTTGGTTGCCTTTAAAATATCCCCTTCAGTTTTGCCCACTGTTTTTCTACATTCCCCAGCTGTTCCCATCCCACTAATGATTCCCTGAGGTATTGGCCCATGTTGGCAAAGTTAGTGTTCCTAAAATCTAAAATCCTTGCTTTTGAATGAATTTTAGCAGCCCTAGTCTTAATACTGAAGCACACCATCAGATGATCATTGGATGCAAAATTATCCCCCACTATAACATCAGAAACACTTTCACCATTGGTAAGCATCAAGTCCAGTATGGCCCCTTCAAGTGTGGGTTCTGTTACCAGTTGCCTGAATAATTCTCTCTGTAGAGAATCCAGGATTTCCTTACTTCTAGATAATACTGCAGCAGGGATGTGCCAATCAAGGCATATTGAAATCCCCTATCAGTAGCACTTCCCCTTTCCTGGCAATGCTGCCTATATCTTCAATTAACTCCCGTCCACCTCTTCTCCCAGTGAGGGAAGTCTGTATGTCACGCCAGTGCAAAAGATTTCTCTTTTCCTCTTTCTAGTTTAACCCATAGTGCTTCCTCTCTCCCTTTTAAGCCCTGTAGTTCCATAGCTTTAATATTATTTTTTACATATAGTGCCACTCCTCCTCCCCTTCCTCCTACCCTGTCCTTTCTGAATAAAGTATAGCCTGGTATAGTTACATCCCAGTCATGGTTTCTGTGAACCATGTTTCTGTAACTGCCACTAAATCCAAGTCAGCCTCTCCCATTAAAGCCTCAACATCTGGGATCTTATGTCTCATGCTCCGGGCATTTATACACACTGCTTTCCATATGTTGCCCCTTTTACCCATTTCCATAAAGGTATTTAATGTTTCATTTACCTGGGGGCTTTCTTTACCCATCCCCAGCGAATCTAATTTAAAGCCCTCTTCAGTAGGTTAGCCAATATGCTAATGAAGACACGTCAACACTTCTTGGACAGATGGATGCCATCTCTGCTCTGCAACCCTTGGAACAGCATCCCATGGTCCAGGAAACCAAAACGCTGTCATTGACACCATCTACACAGCCATGCATTTATCTCCAGGATGCAAGCTTCTCTGCCTTGGCCTTTACTTTCAACAGGGAGGAATGAAGAGAACACCACCTGCACCCCTATTTGCTTCACTCTCTGTCACTTTTGATATGCTCAGAGGGATACCTGGCAGTATCATTTGTGCCAACATGGATGAGCAACATTGGGTAATAGTGGGTTTGATGAGTCTCGGCAAACTTTCCGTAACATCTCAGATTTCGGCATCTGGCAGACAGCATACCTCTCTGGACATTAAGTCTGGTCAGCAGATGGACGCCTCAGTACCCCTCAGAAGAGAGTCACCAACTACCATTACTCTTCACTTCCTTGTGGTCACTGATTCTGCAACTTTGGGGTGCTTGAGCTCTGGTTCTTCCCTTTTCAGGGATACTTTCACCTCCTCCACTTTCAGAATTGCATAATGGTTCTTCACTTCAAGGGCTGGTGGAGTTGGATTAGTGATTCTGCAGGCCCTGGTGAGTTATGTCCAACCGTCATCATTCCATAGGCTCCTATCTTTTCCTCTGCTTGAGAGCTTGGATGCTTCAAGAAGCATCTCATCAATGTACTTCTCACTGTCTTGAATGCTCATCAGCCTCGTCACCTCTTCTCTGAGCTCCTCCACTTGTTTCCTGAGAGCTTCAGCATGCAGGCATCCTGCACATGGAACTGGTCCTCTGGACAGAGGCAGAAGCTATAAAGGGGGCAACAGCTTTAGCGATATGATTTTTCCCAGCCATTGTTCAGTTGGTGGAGCCTAGGTACCTGTTGAAGCAAAAGAGAGAGACCTACCAAAGTACCAGCCAGTTTCCCAGCTGTCCTTTCAGAGAAAAAGCAGTTAAATCTCTTTAACATGATCCAAGATGGCGATGGAGTAGGACGCTGAGAGTGCGGGTCTTGGTCCGGTACCTGAACAATCATCTCTAATGGGGAGGAAAAGGAAACAGCATGCCCTGAAGCCCTCGGGGTCATCTTCTTCGGCAGACCAGCTTGTTCAGATGTCTATTACCGGATTCTGTACCCCCTCTGGCAGTATGGCTTCGAGAGACTCGCCGTTGCTGCAGGCGGATCTCAGCGCGGAAGGGGTTTCTTTGAGCCCTGTTCAGGCGTCCCCAACTCAACCTGGATGCCTTTTCATGATGCAGCAGTCGAGTGAGGTTTCACCGGTGTGTGAAGCTACTGTGATGGCTGAGGGCTCCCTCGCGAAAGATTGGTTAGCTGTTGGAGCCATAGGAGGTCGAGTAGGAGTGTCTCCCTCCGGCGGCTCTTCGGGGGTTGAGCCTGGTGGAAGTAGCTCCCCCCGTATTGTGGCGCCTTGGCTTCCTGGGAGTGTGGTAAAACCGGCGCCAGTAACATTAGATAGCTTATGGGAAGCTATCTCTACCCTCCAGCAGTCCCTCTTGCCTTTTGTGGGTGCTGTATCTCAGGAATTGTCTGAAGTCAAAGCTCAGTGTTCCTCAGTGGAAACAGAGGCGGCTATTCAGGCTACAAGAATATCTCAGGTGGAATCCAAGATGGAGGAGTTGCAGGCCCTTGGTGTGGTAAATTCAAGGGATCGGCTGATCCAGGCAAGAAAAATTGAATTTCTTGATAACCAGCTGAGGAGGAATAATTTGAGATTCCTGAATTTCCCGAGGTCACCCTTACTTGCACCGTTGGACCTGGTCCGTAAGTACTTTGTGGATGTGTTACAATTGCCCGAGGGCTCGTTACCTCCGGTGGCAAGGGCTCAATATGTGTCTATTTCTTCGGTGGATCCGCTTTGTCAGCAGGGTAATGCTGCAGGACTAGCGTCTCCCACAATGCACTTGTCTGAATTTCTTGAAAGCTCGCTAGAGGTGGTGACAAGCCGGGCTACTTTGGTGGTTAATTTCGCCTTTGAATCAGATAGGAATGCTGTGCTTAAATTGTATTTCGTAAAAATGTCTCAATCTCAATTTATGGGCTCAAAAGTACATATTTTTTCTGACCTTGCTCGAGACACCCAGAAAAGGAGGCGAGATTTTCTGGCCTTACGCCAGAGAACTCTCTCTCTGGGAGCTCAATTTAAATTAAGATATCCGTGTAAATGTGTGATTTTGTATCGTGCTAAACAATATTTGTTTTTTGAGTCCATGCAATTGTTGCAATTTATACAAAGTAGGGAGGGAGGGATAGAGGGGACTCCCATATCGGCTGCCATACCATGATATCTATGCTCCTGTGATTAATTTTGTTTTGTATCTTAGGTTTCCTAAGTATGATTTCTTTTTTCTTGGATCTTATAGTGGGTTTTATTGTGGTCTAACTATTTTGTTTTGTATTCTCTTTGGTGAAATTTCTATTGAGATAATTGTTGTATCTCTCTATGTTGTTTGAATTTTGATTCATATTATATTCTGGAATTGTTTGTAATAATATAAAATATAAATAAAAAAAAATCTCTTTAACGTGTTCTAAATGTGTTGTTCCAGGTCCCTGTGTGTAGCTAATTTGGGAGGGGCCCTATAAAGCAAGACTGCTCACATGGGGTGGGAAGGAGCTGGGGAGGTGGTAGGAAGGGAGCTAACACCTAATGAGATGTCAGTAGTTTCAAAGAGCTGAGAAAGATACTGAAAGCAGAGTTTTAAACCTATACCACTGAAGAGGGATCTAACAAAGTCTGATGAATGTCTATAATATGGCAGCTAAGATTTAGTGCTAAAACATGCAGTGTCATGCATTTGGGGTGCAAAAACCCCAGGAAGGGGTATAGTGTAAGGGTGAAGTATTTATGTGAACAAAAGAAGAGCAATACCTAGGAGTGACTGTATCTTATTACTACTACTATTTATCATTTGTTTAGCACTGAAAGGCACTGAAAGACACTCCTACTCGACCTCCTATGGCTCCAACAGCTAACCAATCTGTACAAAAACATGTAAAAGACAGTCCCTGTACAAATGTAAAAGACAGTCCCTGCTCATCAGAGCTTACAGTCTAATCAAGACTATGGTTACACAATGCAAGGTTCAACATTAGGAACTATCACCCAGGAAAAAGATTTAGGAGTCATTGTGGATAACACGCTGAAACCCTCCGCCCAGTGTGCAGCGGTGATCAAGAAGGCAAATAGAATGCTAGGTATCATAAGGAAAGGAATGGAGAATAAAACAAAGGATATTATAATGCTTCTGTATCGTTCCATGGTGCGACCGCACCTTGAATATTGTGTGCAATTCTGTCACCGTATCTTAAAAAGGATATAGTGGAATTTGAAAAAGTACAGAGAAGAGCCACCAAAATGGAATGGAAGGTTAAGAACATAAGAACATAAGATATGCCATACTGGGTCAGACCAAGGTCCTTCAAGCCCAGTATCCTGTTTCCAACAGTGGCCAATCTAGGTCATAAGTACCTAGCAGTATCCCCAAGAGACACAGGTTCCACAATGCTTGTATTGGGTCAAGCATTGATATCCTGGGTCCCTTTTTAATAATGGTTTATGGACCTTTCCTCCAGGAACTTGTCCAAACCTTTTTTAAACCCAGCTACACTAACAGCTCTTACTACATCCTCCGGTAACAAATTCCAGAGTTTGATTACACGTTGAGTGAAAAAATATTTTCTCTTATTTGTCGTAAATAGTTTACCCCGTAGCTTCATTACATGTCCCCTAGTCTTTCTATATTCTGATAGCGTAAACAATCGATCTACGTTTACCCGTTCCACTCCATTCATTAATTTATAGACCTCTATCATATCTCCCCTCAGCCGTCTCTTTTCCAATTTGAAGTGTCCTAACCTTTGTAGCCTCTCTTCATAGGAGTAGCCTTCCATCCCCTTTACCATTTTGGTGGCTCTTCTCTGTACCTTTTCTAATAACGCTATATCCTTTTTAAGATACGGCGACCAGAATTGCACACAATATTCAAGGTGCGGTCGTACCATGGAACGATACAGAGGCATTATAATATCCTTTGTTTTATTTTCCATTCCTTTCCTTATGATACCTAGCATTCTATTTGCTTTCTTGGCCGCCGCTGCACACTGGGCGGAGGGTTTTAACATGTTATCCACGATGACTCCTAAATCTTTTTCCTGGGTGGTGGTTCCCAATGTGGAACCTTGCATTGTGTAACCATAGTGTGGGTTGTTCTTTCCTAGGTGCATAACTTTGCACTTGTCCACATTAAATTTCATCTGCCATTTGGATGCCCAGTCTTCCAATTTATCCAGATCCTCCTGCAGTTTTCCACAGTCCTCTTGGTTTTAACAACTTTAAACAGTTTTGTGTCGTCTGCAAATTTGATAACCTCACTAGTTATTCCCTTCTCCAGGTCATTTATGAATATGTCAAAAAGTAGCGGACCCAGTACAGATCCCTGGGGTACTCCACTATTCACCTTTTTCCATTGGGAACATTGGCCATTTAGCCCTACCCTCTGCTTTCTGTCTTTTAACCAGTTCCTGATCCACAATAGTACACTGCCTCCTATCCCATGACTTTTTAGTTTTGCCAAAAGTCTCTGATGAGGGACCTTGTCAAAGGCTTTCTGAAAGTCCAAATACACTATATCAACCGACTCACCTTTGTCTACCTGTTTATTCACACCTTCAAAAAAACACATCAGATTAGTAAGACAAGATCTTCCTTGTCTAAAGCTATGTTGGCTGTCTCCCATTAGGCATGACTATCTACATGCTGAGTAATTTTGTTCTTTATGATGGTTTCTACCATTTTCCCCAGTACTGACGTCAGGCTCACCAGTCTGTAATTTCCTGGATCACCCCTGGAACCCTTTTAAAAAATTGGCGTTACATTGGCTACCACTATGAGGAGAGGCATTGAAGGTTAGGGCTCTTCAACCTGGAAAAGAGATGGCTGAGGGGAGATATGATAGAGGTCTATAAATTAATGAATGGAGTAGAACAGGTAAACGTAGATCAATTGTTTACACCATCAAAAAGTAGAAAGACTAGTGTACATTCAATGAAGCTACAGTGTAACCTGTTTAAGACTAATAGGAGAAAATATTTTCTCACTTAATGCGTAATCAAACTCTGAAATTCGTTACCAGAGGATGTAGCAATAGCTGTTGTTGTAGCTGGGTTTAAAAAAGGTTTGGACACGTTTCTGGAGGAAAGGTCCATAAACCATTATTAAAGAGGACCCAGGAAAGCCACTGCTTGCTCCAATTCAAGCATTGTAGAACCTGTGTGTCTTTTTGTGAAACTGTCAGGTACTTGTGACCTGGATTGGCCACTGTTGGAAACAGGATACTGGGCTTGATGGACCTTGGTCTGACCCAGTATGGCATTTCTTATGTTCTTATAAGACAGACAACACAACTGGGGACTAGGATAAATATAGGGGAATGGTAAAGATACACATAGGAAGTGAACAGGAGACTAAAGGGATCAGGATCCAAAAGCAGCCTCAAATAGGTGCTTTTTTTAGCTTGGATTTGAATAGGGCTAGAGAAGGAGCCCAATGCACAGACTCTGGTAGTTTAGTCCAGGCATATGGAGCATGAATGTAGCAAAATATGACCTTGAGAATATACCACTGGAATTTAAAGACTGCCTGAAAAATCAATTTGCTGTTTCAGATACATGACAGAGTTTGAGAAGAGTTATGGGATGACATCAAGAAGGTTGTGTTGGAAGAAAGTGAGAAGTCTCTACATAAGGTGAAAAATCAAAAATAGCCAAAATGGATGACCGAAGAAACTCTGAAAATTGTCCAGAAATGCACAGATGCTAAAGTCAGATGAGAAAGAGAAGCAATTGCAGAACTCAACAGAGATTTCCAACATGCAGCAAGACAAGACAAGGAGAAGTACTAGAATAACACATGCAAGGAAATAGAATTAGAAGCTATTAGAGGAAGAACAAGATTGGCTTTCCTTAAGCTACGAGAGTTAAAGAAAAAATTCCAGCCTCGAATTCGAATGCTACAAGATGCTCAAGGATCCATGTTGAATGATGCTGAGAAGATCAAGAAAAGGTGAAAAGAATATACAGAGTCATTATACCATAAAGATCAAGTGGATAAACAGCCATTTTAACCTGTACCTTATGATTAGGAACCATTGGTGATGAAAGAAGAAATCAAAGCAGCATTGAAAGCCTTATCAAAGAACAAAGCACCAGGCATTGATGGCATTCCCATTGAAGTATCACAGCAATTAGATGAAGCTGTTACCATACTTACAAGGCTCTGCCAGGAAATTTGGAAGACAAATTAATGGCCAACTGACTGGAAAAGATCATTGTTTATACCAATACTGAAGAAAGGTGACCCGAATAACTGGAAATTATCGCACAATCACTCTGATCCCACATGCCAGCAAGATTCTACACAAGATCATTCAGCAGAGACTACAACCATTCCTGGAATGAGAACTGCCTAAAGTGCAAGCAGGGTTCAGGAAAGGGCGAGGAACGAGAGACATTATCGCGGATGTGAGATGGATCCTTGAAAAGACAAAAGAATACCAAAAGGATAACCATATGTGTTTTATTGACTATAGCAAGGCTTTTGATTGTGTAAACCATGAGAAACTCTGGGCCACATTAAGAAGCATGGGTATACCAGAAAACCTGATCTTCTCTTGCACAACCTTTACATTAATTAAGAAGCAACAGTTTGAACGCAACTAGGAGAAACAAAATGGTTTAAAATCAGCAAAGGCGTATGACAAGGCTGCATACTTCCCCCCTACCTGTTTAATTTATATGCAGAACAAATCATCAGAGAAGCAGGACTGTATGAAGACAACCGAGGTGTGAAGATTGGTAGAAGACTCATCAACAACCTTTGCTATGCTGATGATACTATATTACTGGCTGAAAGTGAAGATGATTTGAAACATTTGCTTCTCAAGATGAAGGAATATAGTCTTAAAATGGGACTGCACCTTAACGTTAAGAAGACAAAGATCCTGATAACTGGCAAAATCAATAAGTTCATCACTGATGGAGAAGAAATTGAAATAGTTGATAGCTTTAACTTACTTGGATCAACAATCAATAAAGAAAGGACTAGCAGTCAAGAAATCCGACGACATATTGCTCTTGGTAGAATGGCTATGAAGGACTTAGACAAGATCCTCAAGAGCAAAGATGTCTCTCTCCATACAAAGATTTGATTTGTCCAGGCCATGGTATTTTCAATAATGTGATATGGATGCGAAAGTTGACAGTGAAAAGTCCTCCTGCACCGCAATCCAGCCTGGTTATCAGGATGCCCCTAATGAATATGCATGAGATATATGTGCATCCGCTGCCTCCCATTGTATGCAAATATATCTCATTAATATTTATTAGGGATGTCCTGAAAACCAGGCTGGATTGTGGTGCACAAGGGCCAGAGTTAGCCACCCCTGGTCTAGTTTCTGTGTAGTAGACCCACTAATTCTCTTTTCCTAGTAAGATGTATTGGTTTAATATTTGCAGTTCTGCCTTTTGATAAATAGGGTTAGGCGCTGTGTGAGTCCTGGAAGTGCTGTTATATTATGGCAGGTTTGTTATTGGTTCTAAATGAGCAGGGTTTTGTAGTACTGCACCTGGCAGTTGGCACTGAAAGATAGTAATGCAAAAATATGGTAGCCTTTATCCTCACTGTACATGCAAATAATTTTCAGGCACTCATTAAGAGGGATGTTTACTAAAGGTTAATGTGCTTCCACAAATTTGAATATGTGCTAAGTGCAGCAACACCCTTTTATGTGTATGGGCACAGTGGCACTTAACACACATTAATGTTGAGTAAACATCCTGCGACGCTCCTGCCCAGGCCCGAGGGCTTACAGGCAGGAGTGGCCCTGTAATGTCCCTGAGGAATAAAGCTTGTACTGGTCCATGGGAATTCTGGGACTCGTAGTGTACTTGTATTTCCTTCAGGATTAAATTGTAGTCGTGACACGAATGGTAAGGCTGCAAGAAATTTATTGTTGTGGGGATATTTTCCAGCGCATCAAAATTCAATGGTACAGAACGCAAAAGGTGCAACTTCAACCCAAAAGGCTGAAACCAGGAACATAGGAAGTACAACTGAAATTAAGTTAGCTTCTACTTGGCTCTTCACAATCACAGCAGCTTTAACTCAGCAGTGCCTCATGTGGTCTTTCAGAATTATTGCAGCACCAAACAAACAGCTGTTCCTTCCACAGCGTGGCTTCTCAAAACAACAAATGAAAACAATTTGTAAACCTTTTAGCTTGGCAGCAAGTACAGCAAACTCCCTGTATTCTTTTCATACAGTATTCAAGGGTTTCTTACATTGCTGTCCTCTTTGAGGCAGATTGAGCAATCCATTGGAGAAGGGTCTCCTTCTAAGGCAGGCAGGTAATTATCCACTTGCATGCATTCATCAGAGCTAAGGCTATCGCTGTCTCTGTCAGGCCTGCTAAGCTTCCCTGACCTCAGTTCCAGAAACTCTTGAAACTGTTTTAAAAGCAATTCAGCCTGTAAGTGCTCTTTATCCATGTGAAAGTCTTTGGTAAGGGTAACACCCTTCCCCCACTTGCTATCAACGTCTGCAGCTGGGTTTACCTTGTGAAGGTTAGCACAAATAAAAGGTTTCTCTAGTAAAGCATTAAAAATAGAAAAGTCAGCTTTACCTTTAGCAGGGTTTGAATAAGAACTGGCACCTTTCCTCCAGAAGTCTCTCTGGTTCAAAAACTCAGCAGCCTTACTGCTATTTCCTCTGCTCTGTGAATTTATCTTTGAAAAGCTTTCTTCCTGCTTCACTTCCTTGCTTCTGTAGCCTTGTTTGCTACCAGACCAGATACCTTCTTTCCATGGGCTGAATTTGCTAGCCTTCCCACGCCCAGGCTCTACCTTGTAGTAAGGTTCTTTCTTAGTGTGCTTGGCTCCAAGGTTTACTGCTCCAAGGTTCTGCCTTGCTCCAAGGTTCTAGCGTTTTCCTCCTTCCTTTTCCCTCTTTTTCTCTTTCCTCCTTTTCTCTTTTCCTCCTCTCCTCTTCCCTCTCTGCTTGGGAATTTAAAAGGGCTTCATTTCCCAGCACGCCCTGACCTTCCCCTGAGCGTGCCCAATCAGTGCATAAGCCTGTCTCCTCCCCTGAGCTGGGGCGTGTCCTGTGCTCAGCAGAGAGCTGTGTTTTTATCAACTCTGCATTGGAAATCCTGTGTGCTAGTGCTGTTTCATTACTTCTACCAGGATTTTCCCCTATCTCCATCTCTTCTGGAGGGCATTCCTCACCACAGATCCCCCCCCCCTTAAGATATCACGGGCTAGCCTAAAATCATTGGTACAGCATGTGATACGGCTCAAGGCATCCGCATTTTGATGGAGCTTGCCGGCTCTATGCTCTACCTGAAACTCAAAGGCTTGGAGAGCCATGAACCAGTGCGTTAGACACGCATTATGATTGTGCATTTGGTTGAGCCACTTCAATGGGGCATGGTCCGCGATCAAAATGAATTTTCTGCCCATGAGGTAAAAACGAAGAGCATCAACGGCCCACTTGATGGCTAGACATTCGCGCTCAATCGTTGAATATTTTCTTTCAGCCGGTGCCAGCTTTCGGCTGAGGAATAGCACCGGGTGCTCTGTGCCGTCGTGCCGCTGTGACAAAACTGCGCCGAGGCCCGTCTCAGACGCGACCGTCTGAACTATAAACGGCTGGGTAAAGTCGACACCCTTTAGAACTGGTGCTGCACATAGTTTCTCTTTCAAAAGGTTAAATGCCCGGTCGGCGTCCTCCCGCCACTTCAGAAGATTGGGCGCATTTTTTTTAACATATCAGTTAAGGGGGCGCTCTTCTCTGCGAAACCTGGAATAAACCGCCGGTAGTAGCCTACCAAACTGAGGAAGCTCCGCAATTGCTTCTTATTCATGGGTCTCGGAAAGGCTTGCACGCTGGCTATCTTGTTAGTGAGAGGTTTTACCACACCATTGCCGACTAGATGGCTTAAATATTTAACTTCCTGGCCTCCGAATAAGCATTTGGCAGGGTTTAGCGTGAGGCCGGTGTCTCGCAGCGCCCGAAGAACAGCCTCAACTCTGGGCAAATGTTGAGTCCAGGTGTCACTATATATGATCACATCATCCATGTATGCGACGGCGTAAGTGTGGTGCGGTCGCAATACCAGGTCCATTAATCTCTGGCATGTGGCGGCGACCCCATGCAGGCCAAAGAGCATTCTCCTGAAGTGGTACAGGCCGACTGTGGTACTGAATGCAGTTTTCTGGTGTGCCTCTCTGGTGAGTAGGATTTGCCAGTACCCCTTCGTCATGTCCAGGGTCGTGAGGTATCTTGGTTGTCCTAGGCGGTCTAGGAGCTCTTCTATGCGCGGCATGGGGTATGCATTGAAGCGGGATATCGAGTTGACCTTTCTAAAATCTATGCAAAACCGCATGGACCCATCTGGCTTTGGCACCAGGTCTATTGGGCTATTCCATGGGCTCTGGGACTCCTCAATTACTCCCATGCGCAGCATCTCCTGGACCTGTCAAACAACCTCCTGTTTCTTTGCTTCCGGCAACCTGTAAGGTCGTTGTCTTATCACTTCCCCTGGTGGGGTTGTAATCTCATGGGTGATCAGCCTCTTCTCACCCGGCATCGGCGTGAGGACATCTCTATATCTGGCCAGCAGCTGTGTGAGCTCTTGTTTTTGCGCCCACGAGAGACTTTCGTCCAGTCTGGGTTCTGGATTGCTTTTACATTCAGCCAGTTGTGGCCCGAGATCTTCGTCCACTTTCTCCTCCACAACTGCTGACAACCCCTAAAGGCTGGTACCCCCCATGGACCCAAAACCTCCAGTTCCCCCGGGTTGTTGTCGATAAGGTTGATACCTCTTCAAGAGGGGGCAGACCTATTCTTTCGCAAATTAATTGCGCTATCCTATCACCAGCGACTATCCTAAAGTCTTCTTTTCCGAAATTGAAGAGAAGAACTTTTATAGAGCCTCTGTAATCCGGATCTATGATGCCAGCTCCAACGTCTATAAAATGTTTTACCGCAAGACCGGAGCGCGGGGCTATACGGCCGTAGCAGCCCAGAGGCATCTCCATCTGCAGAGCTGTATCTACAAGGGCTTTTCCATGCTTAGGCACCACTACGTCTTCTGCGCTGCAGAGGTCGAATCCGGCGGAGTTGGTCGAGGCTCTCTGGGGAGCCTGCGCGTTGGGGTTCATTTTGGAGTACCGGAGTACAAAGAAAGGCTTTCCATCAGATTTTTCTTTTTGGGATCCCGTTCTCCCCTTCTGCTTTCTTGGTTGGGCAAACAACGGGCTGGGAATCGTCTTTGTTTTCTCCATTGTTTGAGCCAAAGCCTCCACTTGAGGTTGTCGGGAATCTCCCTGTTCTTTTAAGAGCAAGCCTTGTTCCACCCCCTTTTGAAACTGTGGCCAGTCTCTCCCCAAAATTATATTGTGAGGTAGCCTAGGTACTACCGCTATGGGAATCTTTCTGTTTGCCCCCAACCCTTTTACTTGGAGGTTATAAACCTGGTAGAGTGAAATGCCTCCATGAATGCACCGGATTTTAACTGTGCGTACAGGCTGAATTGCTACTCCTGTGGCTTCTATCTGCTGCCAGAGCGCTTTTGACAACATGGTTTGCTCAGCTCCTGAGTCCAATAGCGCTGTGGTAGCAATTCCCTGCACCTCAACTGTGAGTAGAAAACCCTCTCTACCATTCTGAAACTTTTCTGCTACCAATGCTGTATTCACTTAACAATTCCTCTGCACATGGCCCTCTTTACCACATTTAAAACATTTTTTCTTGGTTACAGGACCTTTCACTGTTGGCATACACATCTTTACTGATTCCTCATTTAACCTCCAGCTCCTTTCTGATCCACTTACTGCTGCATCCTTGGGAGCACTACCACCTTCACGGGCCACTAATTTTGCCTCCATGAAGCATTCAGAAAGCGTAATAGCCTCTTGCGGGGTTTTACAGCTCTGTAAAATCAGGAAGGTACGGATCTCAGCAGGCAAAGCATTCATATACTGCTCCAATACGAGACTATCTATGATAGCTTCTTTGGACCTTTCTTCTGGATTTAGCCACTTATTCACTAGAGTGCGTATCCTATGACACAAGGCTTTTGGGGTCTCATTTGTCTTTAGCCTCACAGCTCTCAGAAGATTATGATAGACTAGCGGTGTGAGCCCTAGTCTTTCTCTGACCGCTTTCTTAAGCTCATCATAATTTCCTGCGAGTGTGGGTGACATGGCTCTATAAGCGGCCAAAGCTTCCCCAGTAAGGGATGCCGCGAAGCGCATGGCCCAGTGCTCTTTTGGCCAAGCACTAAGGTAAGCCACTCGCTCAAAACCCTCGATGAAATCGTCGATATCGTCAGTGTCAGTGAGTCCCAGTTTGCAAACTCAGAGAAGCTGGCGCGGAGAAACCTGGTGGTGTAACTGGTGGCTCGGTCCGCTTCTTTTGCTCGGATAACCATGTCCCCAGCATTTCCAACAAAGGCTTCTGTTGAGATCGGATGCTCGCCGCGTTCCTCTCTTGGGTTTCTAAAGCCAAGTCTCTTTGTCTTTTGAATTGTGCTGCCATCCATTTGAAGACCTCTTGCGATTCAAGAGACATCTTTGGTATTTCTGCAAGCACACAAAAACAGAGACCAAAGTGCGATACCACAAACACACCAAACCCCCCCCCCCCCTTTTTTTTTTTTTTTTAATCAGGGCCTAGCCTTCACCCTTGCCCTGGTATCCTAACCTCTCCCGGGTGGATACCCTTTACCTGGCTCAGGTGACACTACACGTTTGTCAGCAATGACGAGGGCTGTAGTCTCCTGGTACTGCCTTTCTTCCCCCTTCTTGGATGCTCCCCAGCTGGGCTCCTCTTGGGAAGTTGTCTCCTGCAGATCCTCTGGCGTTGCCGCTTTTAGCGCCTGCGCGGTATCCTCAAGACTATGCCACTTGCGACACTCCTGCCTGGGCCCGAGGGCTTATAGGCAGGAGTGGCCTTGTAATGTCCCTGAGGAATAAAGCTTGTACTGGTCCATGGGAATTCTGGGACTCGTAGTGTACTTGTATTTCCTTCAGGATTAAATTGTAGTCGTGACACGAATGGTAAGGCTGCAAGAAATTTATTGTTGTGGGGATATTTTCCAGCGCATCAAAATTCAATGGTACAGAACGCAAAAGGTGCAACTTCAACCCAAACAGCTGAAACCAGGAACATAGGAAGTACAACTGAAATTAAGTTAGCTTCTACTTGGCTCTTCACAATCACAGCAGCTTTAACTCAGCAGTGCCTCATGTGGTCTTTCAGAATTATTGCAGCACCAAACAAACAGCTGTTCCTTCCACAGCGTGGCTTCTCAAAACAACAAATGAAAACAATTTGTAAACCTTTTAGCTTGGCAGCAAGTACAGCAAACTCCCTGTATTCTTTTCATACAGTGTTCAAGGGTTTCTTACATTGCTGTCCTCTTTGAGGCAGATTGAGCAATCCATTGGAGAAGGGTCTCCTTCTAAGGCAGGCAGGTAATTATCCACTTGCATGCATTCATCAGAGCTAAGGCTATCGCTGTCTCTGTCAGGCCTGCTAAGCTTCCCTGACCTCAGTTCCAGAAACTCTTGAAACGGTTTTAAAAGCAATTCAGCCTGTAAGTACTCTTTATCCGTGTGAAAGTCTTTGGTAAGGGTAACACCCTTCTCCCACGTGCTATCAGCTTCTGCAGCTGGGTTTACCTTGTGAAGGTTAGCACAAATAAAAGGTTTCTCTAGTAAAGCATTAAAAGTAGAAAAGTCAGCTTTACCTTTAGCAGGGTTTGAATAAGAACTGGCACCTTTCCTCCAGAAGTCTCTCTGGTTCAAAAACTCAGCAGCCTTACTGCTATTTCCTCTGCTCTGTGAATTTATCTTTGAAAAGCTTTCTTCCTGCTTCACTTCCTTGCTTCTGTAGCCTTGTTTGCTACCAGACCAGATACCTTCTTTCCATGTGCTGAATTTGCTAGCCTTCCCACGCCCAGGCTCTACCTTGTAGTAAGGTTCCTTCTTAGAGTGTGCTTGGCTCCAAGGTTTACTGCTCCAAGGTTCTGCCTTGCTCCAGGGTTCTAGCGTTTTCCCCCTTCCTTTTCCCTCTTTTTCTCTTTCCTCCTTTTCTCTTTTCCTCCTCTCCTCTTCCCTCTCTGCTTGGGGATTTAAAAGGGCTTCATTTCCCGGCACGCCCTGACCTTCCCCTGAGCGTGCCCAATCAGTGCATAAGCCTGTCTCCTCCCCTGAGCTGGGGTGTGTCCTGTGCTCAGCAGAGAGCTGTGTTTTTTTCAACTCTGCATTGGAAATCCTGTGTGCTAGTGCTGTTTCATTACTTCTACCACGATTTTCCCCTATCTCCATCTCTTCTGGAGGGCATTCCTCACCACAATCCCCTAGGTCATTGTTAGGACAAAAAAGAGGCTTGTGACGGACTCCTTTGAAAGCCGCTTAAAATTTTAGATGGGCAGTATATACATTTTAAAATACAATAAATTAGATTTATATAAATGAGGTTCAGTGGATATGCAAATATTTATACAAATGAGGCCCCACAATTAGTCTCCACACATGGCCCAACAACACCCTTGGGCTGCCCCTGTCTAAGCAATAATCAACACATAGACCACTCCCTCTCCTCATGTCCACAACCTCGTGAGTTTACAGAAGGAAAAATATAAGAATAGGAAGCTTCAGACTTGTTTTCTAGTCTGTAACTGTAAAACTAGGGAAAAAGCCTGCAGATCATGAGCCAAGGTCTGCAGCTACTCTCCTGCCCACAGCAAGATTTGCTAACTATGTGCCTCCCTGTTTCTGAGTGCAGAGCAAGAAAGGCTGATCTCTCCCTTCACCACTACATCATAGAACACCTTCTAGAACACTCCAGGATCTCTATATACCATTACAGTAACAGTCCATTCTGCCAACATCTGAAAGGGAAACTCTTACAAATGGATCATACCTTCTCCTTCTGGATAAAAAATATAACATATCCTGTCTAAGGGTGACAAATTCATTCTGTGGTGAAACTAGGGGTTCGCTACATAATGAAAAAATATAAGTGTAAAATTCCCAGAGCCAATATTCAGCCTCAACGATCAATATAAACGCTGACCATTCCTGTTACTTTGGATTCTACTACTATTACTACTACTACTGCTATTAATCACATACTTGTCTTTCATTGTTTCCGACCCTGGGGTATAGCAAAAATAAAAATATAACTCATTGAGCTAAGTTGGGCCTCTCCTACCATGACTTAGCCAATATGGTTCCATCTTGCATAGTGAAGTCCCACAATCTCCAAAGAGACCTGATGGCTGCCAGTGGTCCAGCACCCTACTTCAGCAATGTCAGTTAAGCTTTCTGATGACTGGTGGTCATTGAGCCTTCAGCCTCTCCATCCACTGAGGAAGATCAAAATGACAGTTTTCACTGTTGCAACTAAGCCAGGAGAAGGAGAGCCCTCGGTTTAGCAAAATAAGTTATACTTTTATATTTTATACAACTCAGGTGCCAGGACAAAGGAAGAGGATGCTGGACTCAGGGCAACAGCATCAAGGCAAGAGAGTCAGTGGAATGGGGAGGAGAGAGAGGAGCGGGCTTTACAATCGTGCATCTCATTGGAAGAGGAGCCACTGGTGTGCTGAGGGCATTTATTCTTCCATATGACTATATTTTATGTAAGCAAGTCTATCAAGGTCACAGTTTTTCAAGAAAAAAAAATTGCATTGTCATAAACATTCCTGGGCATATGATGTAGTGGCATATCAGTACTTTTTTTCAAAGTAGACTAGCCCCAGGATAGTGCTTGGCGTTTGGCCTCATATCTCACAACACATCAGTACTGATATCTCCACAGACCTGTGCATTGTAGAGTTCTTTATTGCTTAGATTACCTTCCATGGTAACTTTTTCTGCAGAAATGCATTTAAGAACTATAGTGCTAACTTTGCTGGTTATACATTATCAAGGTTTAAAAGCTTTGCCAAGCTAATCAAGGAAAAAAGTGGCCAGTCTGTAGCCTGCCTGTGTCTGCTTGTCTACCTTAAGTGCCTGCGCAGCAAAGGCTTAGACTACATCAGTACAATGTTGTGTTTCCCATTTCTAGCTTTATTCACGGTCGAAGTCGCCAAATCTGTCTATGTGACACAGTATGGCGGCACAGTGAACATGACCTGCACATTTCCAGTGGCTGACAGCTTAAGGATGAAAGATTTAAAGGTCTATTGGCACAAAAAATCTGCCTTGCAAACGGCAGAGAAAGAAATCTACGTGTTGGATGGTGGGAAGGAGAACCTGACCTTGCAAGATGTCGGCTACAGAGGAAGAGCGACACTGCTTAAGGATGAGCTGTACCAGGGGCAAGCTGTGCTCCAGATCACCAACGTGAAGCTCACGGATGCGGGGACCTATCGCTGCCTTATCATCTATGGAGCTGCAGACCACGAGCATGTCACCCTGCAAGTAAAAGGTGAGATGCCTTAAAAACAGCTCAAATATTTTTCTCTGCACCAAAAACTGAAAATTCCTCTAAATATAGCTGCTTAACATTTAGGCATATAAATCTGGTGGTCAGCTTCTTTGAGAATTAACCAGTATTTCTACTTGTACTGCTCACAGTGCTCCCTGTCATGGGGCCTCCAACAGCTACAGTTACTTGGCCGCAGTAAAGAAACATACAGTTAGCCCACTAAAAGTAAAGATTTTAAAGGGAAAGCCAACAGAATGCATGGGTTGAGATGATATTTCTATTTGGCTAATGAATGTTTTAAGAGTACAGTGTTCATTCCTTTCATTATCTGAGGATAAGCCATTAGTATTACCATCTTTAAACGGTCATTAAAAGTATCTCTACCCAACTGCATTTTTGGCTTTATTTTAACAATTTATCAGGCTAGTGAAAACAGAGACAGCACATGTATTGAGTGGGGGATAAAAACTCTCTTTGAGGTTGTCTTTTCTCTATATTGTAGTAAGCTTTCCCTGGGTGTTTTGAGTGAAGTGGCAGTCTTCTTGGGGATGATTTTGGGACTGTAGCCTTTTTGTTTCATTGAAAACACCCAACTTACTACAATACAAAGAGATAACAACCTCAAGATAGTAACCCAATGGTTAGAGCATTGGCTTAGGAACCAAGAGATTAGGGTTAGATTCCCACTAGCTGGCCTTGGGCAAGTCACTTAACCCTCATTGCCTCAGAAAAATCCAAGTTATCAATGTCCCTGTTTAATGTACATTATCAAGTTAAGTTACAATGTAAACCACTTTGATTGAAAAATGATAAAGCAGTATAAAAATCCTGTTAAATAAATGAGAGAGTATCCCTAAATAGTGACATACAACGTGTAATCAAACTCTGGAATTTGTTACCCGAGGATGTCGTAAAGGCTGTTAGTGTAGCTGGGTTTAAAAAAGGTTTGGACAAGTTCCTGGAGGAAAGGTCCATAAACCATTATTAAGAAGGGACCCAGGATATCGATGCTTGACCCAGTACAAGCATTGCGGAACCTATGTCTTTTGGGGAAACTGCTAGGTACGTATGACCTAGATTGGCCACTGTTAGAAACAGGATACTGGGCTTGATGGACCTTGGTCTGACCCAGTATGGCATATCTTATGTTCAGAGTTGAAAAAAATAGAAAAATCATAAGACTTACAATGTCTTCATCTAGGAAGACAAATTACTGAGAGAGATTCCTTGATGCAACCTCCAAATCTAAACCAAAAATTAGTGAGAAGCAGACTCTCAAAAGGAGCCCAAAAAAAGAAAAATGCCACAAATACCTACAATACACCAAGCTGCAAATTACGCCAACACACATCTCAGGATGCCATAGTTACCCACATGGAAAAGGCATTCAACATAAGGGGATCCTATACATGTTGCTCTTCCAATGGAGTTTGCATGATTCAATGCAGGAAAAGTACAAAGGGCTGCTACACTGGAGAGACAAGCCAAATGTTAAAGACCAGGGGACTATCCAGTCTTTTGAATTGAGTGTCATATGTACAATTTTCTCCCAGTTGGTAAGGTGTCTTACGTGTGCACACTAGGTGCAAGGAGCTCTTTATCCTCAGGGAATGAGTCTGATCTCTGGAGGCTAGAGTAGCAGACTTGGAGGACATAAGGAAAATAGAGATGTACATAAACAAGACCTACAGGGACGTAATACTGAAGTCCCTCCTCCAATCTGACAGCCTGTCAGTTGCCATGGAGGAGAGAGGTCACGTGAAAGGAGAGTATCACCTTGATGTGGCAGGAAATGATCCTGTAGCTAGGATCTGTCTGCCAGGAGATGTAAAACCCTTTCGCACTAAGGAGGTTTCTGCAGGGCCATGTGCCCATGAGGGAAGGGTTAAGACAGCTGTTCTAGTTGGTGATTTGATCATTAGGCATGTAGATAGCTGGGTGGCTAATGGACATGAGGACTGCCTGGTAACATGCCTGCCTGGTGCGAAGGTAGCAGACCTCATGAGCCACCTAGTCAAGGTTTTAGATTGTGCTGGGGAAGAGTCTGCTGTCTTGGTACATGTTGGCACCCCAAGACATAGGAAAGTGTAGGAGGGAGGTTATGGAGGCCAAATTTAGGCTTTTAGGTAGGAAGTTGAAATCTAGAACTTCCGAGGTAGCATTCTCTGAAGTGCTTCCCGTTCCATGTGCAGGACCCAAAAGGCAGGCAGAACTCTGGCATCTCAATGCGTCGATGAGACGATGGTGCAAAGAAGAGGGTTTTGGATTTGTTAGGAACTGGGCAACATTCTGGGAAAGGGAGGGGCTTTCCTGAAGGGATGGGCTCCACCTTAACTGGGATGGAACCAGGCTGCTAGCATTAACCTTTTAAAAGAAAATAGAGCAGCTTTTAAACTAGATAGTAGGTGAAAGCCAACAGTTGCCCAGGAGCACATGGTTCAGAAGGATACACTCTTGAAGGATACTAGCCAAACAGGGAAGTTAGGACATCCCGACAAAGAGGTTCCAACAAAGATAAAAGTAACCCAAATGTCCTTAGGTACAAAGCCAAGATTCCAAATGACCTCTATCAACTGATAACCAGATTAATATGAAAAAAATACAACCTCTAAAATGCCTGTATGTAAATGCTAGAAGTCTAAAAAATAAGATGGGAGAGTTACATACTATAGTAACATAGTATATGACAGCAGGTAAATACCAGCATGGTCCATCTAGTCTGCCCAGCAAGGTGGCAAGAATAGTTGCGCCTGCTGCTCCGTGCAGGTTACCCCTCCCCGTGCCTTTGTTTAGGTGTGTACCCACCACTCCATGCAGGTCACCTCTACTTATTGAGATATCAGAGACAGTTAAGTTTATATTGGTTTTATCCTGTTTCTATAAAGGGATCCACTATGTCTGTTCCATCTCATTTTGAATTCTGTCACTCTATTTGCCCCCACCACTTTCATCGATAGGGCATTCCAAGCATCTACCAACCTTTCAGTAAAAAGGTATTTCCTGATGTTGCCTTTCAGTTTACACCCTTACAGCTTCATGTTATGACCTCTAGCATTACAGCTTCCCCATCTTTGAAAAAGCTTTGTTTGTTCATTAATACTCCTTACGTATTTAAAGGTCTGTATTATATCTCCCCTGTCCCTCCTCTTCTCTAGAGTATACATATTTAGATCTTGGAGTCTCTTTTCATACGTCTTCTGGTGCAGGCTCCAAATCATTTTGGTCGTCTTTCTCTGAACCGTTTCCAGTCTTTTTTTATCCTTTGTTAGATAGGGTCTCCAAAACAATCACTCCAAAGTCCTTCTCCTGGTTCATGCACACCAATCTCTCGCCCCCTATCATATATAATTCCCTTGGATTTCTGCTTCCCAAGTGCATGACATTGCACTTCTTCACATTAAATCTTAACTGCCAAGCATTAGACCATTCTTCCAGCTTTTGCAGATCTTTCCTTATGTTATCCACTCCCTCAGGGGAGTTCACTCTGTTGCAAATTTTTGTATCATCTGCAAAAAGACAGACTTTTCCATTCAGTCCTTCAGCAATATCACTCACAAATACATTGAACAGTATCGGTCCCAGGACCAATCCCTGGGGCACCACGCTAATCACTCCTTTCATCCAAGTGAGTTCCATTTACCATCACCTTCTGTCGTCAGTCAGTCAACCAATTTCTGATCCAGTTCACCGTCTTGGGACCCATCCCCAGGCTGGTCAGTTTATTGATAAGCCTCCTATGAGGAACAGTATCAAAGGCTTTGCTGAAATCTAGGTAGATCACATCCATCGCATGCCTTTGATCTAGTTCTCTGATCACCAAGTCAAAGATCTCTATCAGATTTGTTTGGCAAGATAGTCCTTTGGTAAAACCATGTTGCTTCGGATCATGCAACCTATTGGTTTCGAGAAAGCCCATTGTTCTCTCTTTCAGGAGCACCTGGATTACTTTTCCCACCACCGAAGTAAGGCTCACGGGCCTGTAGTTTGCCACTTCTTCCCTATTAGCACTTTTGTGAAGAGGTACCACAATGGCCCTTTTCCAGTCCTGCAGAACTTCTATTAAAAACATCCATTAATGGCTCTGCAAGAACCTCCCTGAGCTCTTTCAGTATCCTGGGATCAGGGGCGGCCCAAGGGGGGTGCGGGGCCATGTGCGGAGACTCGGTGCGGGGCCTCATTTGCATAAGTGGCCTTATTTGCATAAATATTTGCATAATGTTACCATACACTAACTTTTAGTAAACATGTCTCTTAATGAGTGTATGGATAAAGAAAGACTAAAAGATTTCTACATTACTATAATCCAGTGCCAACCGCCAGGCACATTAGGAACTACTACAAACGCTGCCCATTTAGAACCCATAGCAAACCCGCTGTATCCTGACAGCATTACCAGGACTCACAAAGCACCAGACCCTACCTATCAAAAGGAAACACTGCAAATATTAAACCAGTACATTTCAGAGAATACTGGGGAAAGAGAACAAGTGGCAATGTCAAATAGGAATTACATAAACAGAATACCTCAGCTCAGTTACACATGCAGAACAGACCATCACCAAACAAGGAATCGCAATTTAGAAACAGGAAGGCAATAATTAAACTGGGAACCCCAAAAGCCAAACTTGGAATGTACAACAACACTGTAGAAATAAAACTATAAATCAATTTCCTCTTGTACCAAACAAAGCGCAGACGTTAATGATGCACATTTCCCAGAGCTTTCATATTCCAGTTAATAAATTCAAAATAAAGAGATATATTTCTACCTTTTGTGCATTTTTTTTCAGTTGCAATTGCTCCAGCCACTTTCTTCTGGTTTCTTCATGTTTTCTGCTAACTCTCCATCGTCTGCTGTCCATTTGTCCTTTCTTCTCTCTTCTAGTTTTCTTTCCATCCTCTCTCTCTACATCTGCTTTAACATACTAATCTTTATCCTTTTGCTCTTTCCTCATTCTTATTTCATCCACACAAATTTTACCCCTCCATCCTCAATCCCCACTTACTCTCCCAATACCCGGCCAATTGTAGATTTTCATCCCTCCCACACAAAATATTTTTCCCCTCTCCATTTTACTCTCCCAGCCCCATCCCATTCTAATCCTCCCCCAACATCAGCTCCCTTCTAGTTCCAGTCTCACCCAGCATCCATTCCCTTCTAGTCCCTGCATCAGCCCATTTCCAGTCCTAGCCCCCCATCAACCCATTTCCAGTCCTAGCTCCCCCATCCATTTTCAGTCTGAGTCCCTTCATCAGCTCATTTCCAATCCTCGCCCCCCAGCAGCCCATTTCTAGTCATGTCCTAGCCCCACCATCAGCCCATGTCAAATCCTAGCTCCCCTCCACTCAGCCCAATTCCAGTCCAAGCCCCCCCAGGCGCCTACTTCCAGTTCTAGCCCCTCCATGAGTCCATTTCAATTCAAGTCCCCACCACAGCCCCTTTCCAATCTTAGCTCCCCCAACAGCCCAATTCCCGTCCTATCCTAGCTGCTCCATCAGCGCATTTTCAGTTCTAGCTCCCTTCCCTCACAGCCCATTTCCATTCCAAGCTCCCTCCCCATCAGCTATTTGCAGTTCAAGCCTCCCCGTCCACTCAGTCCATTTCCAGTCATAGCAATCCCCCAACCCATTACCAGTCCTAGCCCCCCATCAACCCATTTTCAGTTTAAGCCCCCCCTATAAACCATTACCAGTCCTAAACCCCCATCAGCCCACTTCCAGTCTTAACCCCATCAGCCCATTTCCAGTCAGCCCCCCATAGCCCATTGCCAGTCCTAACCCCCCCCATCAGCCCACAGCCCATTACTAGTCCTAACCACATCAGCCCACCTCAAGTCCTAACCCCTCCCCATCAGCCCTTTTCCTGTCCTAGCGCGCCCATAGCCCATTAGCAGTCCTAACCCCCCCCCATAGCCCATTAGCAATCCTAACCCCATCACCCTATTTCCAGACAGCCCCCATCAGGCCACAGCCCATTACCAGTCTTAACCCCCCCAGCCCATTTCCAGTCCTAACCCCCCATCACCCCATTTCCAGTCAGCCTCCATCAACCCCCAGCCCATTACCAGTCTTAACCCCCCCAGCCCATTTCCAGTCCTAACCCCCCCATCACCCCATTTCCAGACAGCCTCCATCAGCCCCCAGCCCATTACCAGTCTTAACCCCCCAGCCCATTTCCAGTCCTAAACCCCCCCAGCCCATTTCCAGTCAGCCTCCATCAGCCCCAGCCCATTAGCAGTCTTAACCCCCCTAGCCCATTTCCAGTCCTAACCCCCCAGCCCATTTCCAGTCCTACACCCCCCCAGCCCATTTCCAGTCAGCCTCCATCAGCCCCAGCCCATTAGCAGTCTTAACCCCCCCCAGCCCATTTCCAGTCCTAACCCCCCCCAGCCCATTTCCAGTCAGCCTCCATCAGCCCCAGCCCATTAGCAGTCTTAACCCCCCCAGCCCATTTCCAGTCCTAACCCCCCCCCTTGCACATTTCCAGTCCTAACCCCCCCCTTGCACATTTCCAGTCCTAACCCCCCCCCCTTGCACTTTTCCAGTCCTAACTCCCCCCCCCTTGCACATTTCCAGTCCTAACCCCCCCCTTGCACATTTCCAGTCCTAACCCCCCATCACCCCATTTCCAGACAGCCTCCATCAGCCCCCCCCCTTCCCTTCCCTTCCCTTCCCTTCCGGCAAATTAAAAAAAAAAAACAAAAAACCTGGCTCTAGCTGCTGCCGCTGCCGCGTCCGTCGCAGCAGCGGCAGAATGGCGTGTCCCGCGGGGCCCCCTCTCCTCGTCGAGCCCTCTGCAAGGGCTTTCAGATTCGCGAAGGGAGAGTGCTCCCTCGCGTCTCTGTAAAGCTCGCAGGGGCTAATGGGAAATTTCCCATCAGCCCCTCGCGTCTAAAGGGGCAGATGGGAAATTTCCCATTAGCCCCTGCGGGCTTTACAGAGACGCGAGGGAGCACTCTCCCTTCGCGAATCTGAAAGCCCTTGCAGAGGGCTCGACGAGGAGAAGGGACCCCGCGGGACACGCCATTCTGCCGCTGCTGCGACGGACGCGGCTGCAGCCAGAGACAGGTTTTTTTTAAAAATGTAATTAAAAAAAAAAGCAGAATGTTCTTTGCGCGGGGCCCCCTGAAACGCGGGGCCCTGTGCAAAAAACATTCTTGCTCAATGGACGGGCCGGCCCTGCCTGGGATGTATCCTATGCAGTCCCATTGTTTTGTCCAGCTGTTCAAACACATCATCTTCTGTGAATGGTGTAATATCTACTTCATTTCCATTTGTATATTTGTCAATAACAGGTGGTCCTTCTCCAGGATTTTCTTTAGTAAAAACAGAAAGAAGTATTTGTTTAGCATTTTTGTTTTTTCAACGTCTCTTTCCACGAATCCGTTCTCAGCACTTTTGAGTCCTGCAATTTCACCTTTGATCTTCCTCTTCTCCTGAATAGAACTGAAAAACGTTTTATCACCATGCTTCAGATTATTAGCCATCTTTTCTTCTGCCTTTGATT
Organism: Ichthyophis bannanicus; assembly: GCA_033557465.1. Taxonomy (NCBI): domain Eukaryota; kingdom Metazoa; phylum Chordata; class Amphibia; order Gymnophiona; family Ichthyophiidae; genus Ichthyophis; species Ichthyophis bannanicus. Next base: position 692,739,816 of record CM066032.1, on the reverse strand, counting down.
TTGCTATCCTTATTTCTCTTTTTGTCTTTTAGCTTTATCCTGTATTCTTTTCAGTGTTCCTCTGTTTGCAAACTTCTGAATTTTTTGACAGCTGTGTTTTTTGCCTTTATTTGTGCAGCCACTCCTTTAGAAAACCAAATAGGTTTCCTTTTCCTCTTGTTTTTATTTACTTTCCTTACATATGTAGCTGTTGCCCCTTTTATTGCCTCCTTTAGTTTAGCCCACTGCAATTCCACTTCCCTTATCCCCTCCCACCCTGCCAACTCCTCCTTCAAGCACTTGGCCATCTTCCTGTAGTCAGTGTTTTTGAAGTCTAGAACCTTGAGCTTGCTGTGAGGGTATTCTGCCTTGGCTTTTATTTCAAACCACACTATGTGATGATCACTACTGCTCACATGGGCATCCACCCTGACATTCGACACACTTTCTCAATTGGTGAGTACTAAATCCAGCATCGAGCTTTCCCTGGTCAGTTCCATCATCATTTGTCTAAGCAATGCATCTTGGAAGGCATCCACAATTTTTTTACTTCTTTCCAGATTTGCAGAAGGAATACTCCAATCCATATCGGGTAGATTAGTCACCCAACATGATCACTTCCCCCTTCATGGCTACCTTTGCAATATCAAGAATCAAGTCTCTGTCCATTTCTTTGGTTTGATTTGGAGGCCTGTAGACTACACCAGCATGGATTATAGCCATCTCCTCTTTCCAACACAATCCACAGCGCTTCTTCCTTTCCCTATGTCCCCTACATTTCAGCAGCTTTAATATTGCTTTTGACATATAGGACTACACCTCCTCCTTTTCCGCCTTCTCTATCTCTTCTAAATAAATTATAGTCGGCTATTTTATTTTATTTATTTATTTAGACAGTTTTGTATACCGCCTTATCCTTCAATCAAAGCGGTCACAACACAATTAGGGGATACATTTAACACACGGGGATATGAGACACATACACTAATACTTATGGGTATATCCCATTCATGTGACTCGTTAAACCATGTTTTTGTAATAGCCACAATGTCCACCATTATGGCTTCCAGGTCAGGAACTTTGTTGGCTAGGTTTCAAGCATTTGTGCTCATTGCTTTCCAGCATTTATTGACTGGCTTGCCTGTATTTTGCATGGATTTTGTTTTACGCGCCTCTTCCCACTTGCCATTGATGCCTCTCCATATACTGTAGAATCTCTATGGATAGAATATCCATGTGAAAAGGGGAAGGTGATGGCAGTGTGGGTATACTACTGACTGCCGGGCCAGAATGAACAGAGGGATGGTGAAATGCTAAAAGAAATCAGAGAAGCTAACAAAAGTTACAACATAGTAATAATGGGTGATTTCAATTACCCTGGTATCGACTGGGTAAAGGTCACAGCAGGACATGCTAGAGAGATAAAGGGCTTGATATTCAAAAGGCATTTACACGGTTAACAGCCAGCATGGACCGGCGCTAACCATGCAGCACTGATATTGGAAGCTGCACAGTTAGCACTCGGTGCCTATAAGATAGGTGAGGAAAACCTTTGCCTATCTTATAGGTGCTGAGGCTAACCAAGCAGCTTCCAAAATCATTGTGACACGGTTAACCTCGGCAGCTTCCGGGCAGCATGACCAGACCTGGATATTCATTTCCATTGCCACAGAAGCAGAAGTAAATATCTGGGATTTGGGAGTCGGTGGGCAGGGATAAGCAGCTACAGCACTTAGCCCTGCCCAACTGAATATTGGGCCCAAAGTTACTAGATGAAATAAATGACTGCTTCTTGGAGCATTTGATCATGAACCAACAAGAGGGGAAGATATTTTGGATCTAGACCTTAGTGGAACACAGGGACTGGTGCAAGAGATAAGGATTTTGGGGCCACTTGGCAATAGTGATCATAGTATGATCACATTTGATTTTATAAATGGAAAAAAGATGGCAAGGAAAACCACAGTACTACCTTTTAACTTTCAAAAGGGAGACTATGATAAAATGAGGAAAATAGTTAAGAAAAAACTAAAAGGAGCAGCCGCAAAGGTTAAAGATTTACATCAAGCATGGGCACTGTTTCCAAGTACTATTTTGGAAGCCCAGACCAGATGTATTCCACGCTATAAGAAAAGTAGAAGGCCAAAAAACTGCCAGTATGGTTAAAGCTGAGGTCAGAGAGGCTGTGGTTTCCAAAAAAAGCATTTTTCAGGAAATGGAAAAAGGAGCCTAATGATGAACACTGGAAACAACATAAGCATTGGCAAGTTAGATGCAAGGCATTGCTAAGGCAGGCAAAGAGAGAAATTGAAAAGAAGCTTGCTGTGGCAGCAAAAACGTATAATAAAAACTTTTTCAAGTACATTCGTAGCAAAAAACCTGTGGGAAAGTCAATTGGACCACCAGACGATAGAGGGGTAAAAGGAGCGCTAAGGGAGGACAAGGCCATAGAGAGACTGAATGAATTTTTTGCTTCAGTCTTTACTGAAGAAGATGTAGTGAAGTTGTCCATGCCTGAAATAGTATATAAAGGTGATGTAGTAGAAAAATTGAAAGAAATATCCATAAACTGGGAACACATATTACAACTGTTTGATAAACTTCAGAGTAGCAAATCACCTGGACCAGATGGTATACATCCAAGGGTGTTAAAAGAACTGAAATATGAGATTGCAGACCTACTATTAGTAGTCTGTGAACTATCATTAAAGTCATATGTAGTATCTGAGGATTGAAGAGTGCCCAATATAACTCCACCTTTTAAAAAGGGTTCCAGGGCTGATCCGGGAAACTACAGACTAGTGAGCCTGACATTAGTTTCTACCATTTGGCCCAGTACTATTATAAAGAATAAAATTACTGCACATGTAGCTAGTCATGGTTTAATGGGAGAAAGCCAACATGGATTTAGCTGAGTAAGGTCTTGTCTTACTAATCTGTTATATTTTTTTGAAGCTGTGCCTAAACAGGTAAACAAAGGTGAGCCGGTTGGTATAGTATATCTAGATTTTCAGAAAGCCTTTGATAAGATCCCTCATAAAAGACCTTGGGACTGGAGGCAGTGTAGTATTGTGGATCAGGAACTGGTTAAAAGAAAGCAGAGAGTAGAGTAAATGGCCAATTTTCTCAATGGAGAAAGGTGAATAGTACCCCAGGGATCTGTGCTGGGCCCGCTTTTTTTTTTTAACATATTCATAAATGATCTGGAAATAGGAATAACAAGTGAGGTGATAAAAGTTTCAGATGATACAAAATTATTTAAAGTTGTTAAAATGCAAAAAGATTGTGAAAAATTGCAAGAGGACCTTGAAAAATTGGATGACTGGATGTCCAAATGGCAGATGAAATTTAATGTGGATAAGTGCAAAGTTATGCACCTAAGAAAGAACAAACCAAACTATGGTTACATGATGCAAGGAAAAAAGATTTATGCGTCGTCATGGATAAGATGATGAAACCCTCTGCCCAGTGTGCAGCGGTGGTCAAGAAAGCAAATATAATGCTAGGAATCATAAGGAAAGGAATGAAGAATAAAACAAAGGATATTATAATGCCTCTGTATCATTCTATGGTGTGACTGCACCTTGAATATTGTGTGCAATTCTGGTCACCATGTCTTAAAAAGGATATAGCTAAATTAGAAAAGGTACAAATAAGTGACAAAAATGGTAAAGGGAATGGAATGATACCCAAATGAGGAGAGGCGTAAAAGGTTGGGACTCTTCAACCTGGAAAAGAAACGGCTGAGGGAAGATATGATAGATGTCTATAAATTAATGAATGGAGTAGAACGGGTAAACATAGATCGGTTGTTTACACCATCAAAAAGTAGAAAGATTAGAGGACACACATTTAAGCCACAATGCAACCCATTTAAGACTAATAAGACAAAATAATTTTTTACTCAATGCATAATCAAACACTGGAATTCATTACCGAAGGATGTAGTAAAAGCTGTCTAGCTGTGTTTAAAAAAGGTTTGGACAAGTTTCTGGAGGAAAGGTCCATAAACCATTATTAAAGAGGACCAAGGGAATCTACTGCTTGCCCTGGGACATTCATTGTGGAACATGTGTGCCTCCTTGGGAACCTGCCAGGTACTTGTGATCTGGATTGGCCACTGTTGAAACAGGATACTGGGCTTGATGAACCTTGTTCTGACCCAATATGGAATATCTTATGTTCTTATGCTCACAGACATGTAATTATGCTAAACGGAACAGACCAAGGTGTGAATTCAGCCACTCCAGTATCTGCTGTTGGACGGCACTCACAAAGCCAGAGCACAGCATCAATGATTTTATGGTGAGGGCAGCGCTGGCGTGTCCACTAGGCTCCTGACCTCCCTCCGACAGGAAGTTGTGTCAGATGGGGGTCAAATGGCAGGTCATGTATGCCGAAGGACATCGCCCTGATGCTGCTGTCGCTGCCCCCTCCCCTGACTCCTCCAATGGAATCAGCGGTGGCATCAGGGAGGGGATGTGGCACAACCAGGGATTCTGCCTGGGGAGGCAGAAACCATTGGGCTGGCCCTGGATGAGGGTCCTGAAAGGAAGATTTCAATCTATCCAGGACCGTAACATTTTTGAAATGAAGATAAGATACATAGAATCAGATCAGACAGGACTCAATAAGGCCATTGGCTGCCTGTCACATTATAAACTATAAACATTTACAGCCTGGTCTGATCAGCCATCCTCCCCCACCCCCCCACCCCCCCATGTAATGCTGTATTGATTCCTGTACATATTTTGATATCAACATTTGTTGATGTTTCTTTCCTGACCTGAGGAAGAATATTTTACCTTCGAAAGCTAATCTACAAATGCATTTAGTTAGTCCATAAAAAGGTATCACCTTATTTTCCTTTTTGCTTCTCTTTTAATTTAACTACGATGATAGTGGACTAACACGGCTCTCACACAGTTTAAAATAAGACTGTATTCTTACTATCTCACCTTTACAGCATCCTACAACGAGATAACCATTTGGACAGAGAGACCACCGTTTCCTGTGACTAACAATATGTCTCTGAGCTGCCGGTCTGAAGGATTTCCCCTACCGGAGGTGTTCTGGCTAAGCAATGGCATCAACAGCAGCTTGTCTCCTTGCACATCCCACACCATGACTGCGGATGGACTGTACAATGTAACTAGCACGCTCCAAATCAGGCCCAGCTCCAGTCAAAACTACAGCTGTGTATTTTGGAACAGAGAGCTGAATGAGAGGACGGTTGCAGAATTCTTCGATTTAGGTAACAGCTGATCCGTGTCGTCAATAACTGAATAAGATTGCATGGCACTGTAGGGAGAAGGGCGCTGTGTGGTCATTAGAAAAACTGTTCTACCTCGGCAAGTCACAGTATTGATTTGTTATGAATGAAAAAACCAGCAACTGCAGTTTTTCTAGTGGCGGTTGTGGGTATCAAAGTAATTTGAATTACGGTGATATATAGGTCAGTCATAAAACACAAAGCCCTCCAGCTCATGCTAGTGTTTCTGTGTTTGTCTGCATGTGCATTTCATCTCCTGCGCTTCAAATGGATAATTCAGTTGCATGACTGCTACTGTCCTTGAAACAAAATATCAACCTCCTTTAATCCTGAGACTATGGGGTATGGTTACTAAACTGCGGTAACATTACAGACCATGCGTTATGTAACGTTAACGCGTGGTATGTAACATTAATGCGCGTTAACGTTACCTAACGAGCGTTAACGTCCCCGGCTGCGGTAAACACCGCAGAGGGTGGAGAGAGGGCGGGGGGAAGGGGTCAATGGGCGGGGAGAGGCTCCCTGCACACTAACACGCTGAACTGAAGGGCTGAATCCTACTGCAAATGAAAACCTGCCGTTAGATGCACATTTGCAGGAGAGAGAAACCAGTTAAGTGTCAGCAATGTACAGCATAGGCAGGGAGCCCAGGAAATGTGATAGTAGTGCTTCATTTTCAGCAACAGCATAGTGCCCAAGTATGAATGGCCAGTATGGCGATGGTGCAAATTAGGCATAGGAGACTGCAGGCGGGACATGTAGCGGGGGCAGCTGGGGCACGGGGTGGACTAGGCGGGCACCTAGGTAGCACATAGGAACATAGAAACTGGAAGTGTGAAAGACAGCATCTGACAAAGGCCAAACACAAGATACAAATAACTTGTCCACACTAGCCAATAGTTGCCAGGGCAGAAACAGGATACCCCCGCACCCATCCCACCACTATGTTGAAGGTACAGAATGTTGTTAGGCGGTGATGGGGATGTCCATGTATGCCTTTCCACCCCAGATGAGACACCGTAGGCACCTGCCTACCTGAACAGTGGATGGCCTGGGACGGCGCACGACAAAGCACCAACAGCATATGGTTATGTTAGCACAGCATGGGGGGGTGTCCATGCTGGGGAGGGGCAGTGGCACCTGTCTACAGAGGACCCAGGCCATGCCCTGTACCAGTACGTGGTATGCAGTGCAAAAGAAAAAGTCTTTCAAAGGAGACGTAAAGGTATGGGCCAGGGACTGCTGTGCCTCTGTGGTCTCACTGTGGTGCAGTACACTCAGCCAGTGTGACTCAGAGCAGAGGGTCACAGGTTTGGGTCCCAGCTGCAGAACACATCACAAACTTTTGCCCTACTATGTAGATATAACAGAAAAACAGGAAATGTCTGGCTGAAGAGAGGTAAAGGTAGTTCCAGGGACTGCTGGGCCTCCGTGGCAACACCGTGGTACAGTACACACAGTGTCAGATGCTTGCTACCCTTGTCCTTATTAGGCGGTCGCCTAGGGCATGTGGTGCAAGCTGCCTTTGTAAAGAAAACTCTGTAGCCGTGTTTAAGGCAAAATTATAATGATGAGGATTTATTCCCTTTCCCATGTGGATTTCTGCTTTTCTCATACAGCAACAAAAGATTAAAGAAACTGTTTCTTCATAGCAAAATAACCAAAAATGCACCTTCTTTCAAAAACAGGTATAACAATGCTCTTGCTTCCTTGCTTAACATAAAGAGGTAATCTCATCCGAGATACAGAGCGTGCAATCCATTGGGCTATAATCAATGTCCTGATTAGTGCTCTCCCATTGCATCTGCTCAGTGTCTAAACTTGTAAGTGGGTAACACTTTCCACATTTATCATTCACAGAACTCTCTCTAGAGGTAGCAGCTCTTGGGACAAGGAACCGTTCTGTATAAGGGAAGTTCTGGGGACCTGTACTGGAGCCTATTTCTCTGAGGCTTCCCCCTTCCTTCCACCAAGGGTTTTCCTTCCAGCAATTAGCCTTTGCTTTTCTAGCCGAGCCCTCCTCTTGCCCTCTGGAGAAATTAGTGTACTTAGCTTTGTTTCTTGGATAACCAGCTTCCACTCCTTCCTCTCTCGACCAGGCACCTTTACTTGGGCTGTAGCCTGCTTTGCCATGAGAGTTCCCCTCAGCAATCGTCTGGTCTGGGCTGTGGTAAGCTCCAGGGAAGGCTTCCCTTCTGCTGTTCCTTACTGCAGGGACACACCCGATGCTTCCTGGTCCCAGCAAGCTCTCCTGCTTGTGACCTCTGCCCTCCAGCTGCTTACTCACTCTCCTTGGGACGATGCCCCCTCTGGCTTGGGAGACCTGTGCACGAGCACCTCCCAATGCACCTGCATTCACTGCTCCTCCCTTGCCTTCCAATGCACCTCCTAATGCACCTCCTCCTACTGGGATTTCCCAGCCACTTTTATCCTCCTGGCTCCTGCACGTTGTATGTGCTTCCTGGCCCAGGTGGACATGATTAGTTTCCTGGCTTTCTACTGCGTCACAGCCAGTGTAGGGAAGGTTTGTTCTGCTATTTTCTGGAACCTTACCACCTGAAAATGCTTTCTGGCTTTCTGCTGCGTCACACCCAGTGCAGGGAAAGCTTGTTCCACCATTCTCTGGCTTCTCATAACCTGAACATGCTTTCTGCCCAGGTGACTGCAAGGTAAGCTCTTCCTTTTCTCCTGTACCCAGGGGTTCTGTGCTGGCCACTGTATCACATATCCCCCCCCCCCCTTAAGATATTACGGGCTGGGGAACTCATGTCCTTACAACACGTAATAACCGAATGGGTCTGGAGCTTAACCTTTACCCGGCCAAAAGCCGCTGTCCTTTCTCGCCAGGGTTTCAAAACATTAATGTGGTACACCTGACAGCGCCCCCTGTCGGTCTCTACCACGTAGGAGACCGGTCCCTTACGATCCACTATGGTGTAGGGTCCCCTCCACGGGGCTTCGAATTTTGGCCCAGGGTCTGCCACCATTACAACTACCCTTTCACCTATGGCCAATTGACGGGGTTTCTTCCCCCGGTCATAGTATCGCTTCTGCTGCTGTTGACTGTCCTGTAAGTGATGCTCAGCGGCCTGCGAAGCTCTTTGTATTCGGGACCTTAATTCTTGCAGAAACTGCGGTACTCCTACCTCTTCCCCTTTTGGCTCTGCCCATTTTTCCCTTAAAATATCCAGGACTCCTCTTGGGGCACGGCCAAACATTAACTCATAGGGAGAGGCTCCCAATGAGGCTTGTGTGTGCTCCCTATTGGCGTATAAAATGAATGGGAGCATTATGTCCCAGTCAGCCATTTTCCCATCCAGCCCCCTCCTCAACATTTGCTTGAGGGTCTGGTTGAAACGTTCTACCAACCCGTTAGATTGTGGATGGTAAGCTGCTGTTTTTATGTGTTGTATTCCGAAGGCGTCCCACACCTGCGCCAGGTATCGCGACAGGAAATTACTGCCTCTGTCTGTTAACATCTCCTTCGGAAACCCTATTTCACAAAACAATTTAATTAATTCCCCCGCTATGGTCTTGGCCGAAATGTTTCTTAGTGGCACTGCCCAGGGGAAACGGGTGGCCTGATCCATAATTACTAGGATGTACTGAAATCCCCTAGGGGTTTTCACTAGAGGACCTACTATATCCATCGCCATCCGGCGCACTGGTTCTGCTATAGTAGGGGTAGGTATCATAGGGACACCTTTTGGTTTTGCGGCCGATACCCTCTGACACGAAGGGCAGGCCTCGCAAAAGCGTTTGGTCTCTTTGAATACCCCGGGCCAGTAAAAGCGGGCCAATATCTGATCGAGGGTACCTAAAACACCCTTGTGCCCACCCACAGGGTGATCGTGGGCCAGTCTCATAACGACGGCTTTAAAGGCCGTTGGTACCACTAGCTGCTTTCTAACAGCTCCTGTCTGGGGATCATTACTCTCCCGATATAAGATATCTCCCTCCATCAGGAATCTGGGGAGAATATCTCTATCCGACTGGGAGTACTCGAAGGCGCGCTTTAACGTGGGATCCGCCTTCTATTCTTTTGGGAACGATGGGAATCTTTTGACTAGATCAACCGGGACCCAGGGAAAACCTAACCCATCCTCGGCTCCAGCCCTCAACTGAGCCCTGTGGTAGCGTTCCCGTCGCTTTTCTCCCTTACTTTTCTTACAGCTTTTTGCAGGGGGACTGACCAAATCCTCATGTTGGGGTAGCTCTCCTAAAGTTTCATCTAGGGGCCTATCCTCCCCTTCCAGAGATTCTATCTCCTCCTCCGCAGAGTGGGCAGTGTCCTCCGGGGGTTCCGTCCGCTCCCCTGAACCTTGGGCCTGGGACCTCGTGGAGACCATCCCCTTTTTCCCCTGTATGCCCTCTCTTAGGCTCTTATAGAAAAGCGGCCAATCTCGGCCTAAAACTAGGTCATAAGGCAACCTGGGTATCACTGCCACTAGGACCTTCCTCTGGGTTCCTAAACCTTTTATCGTAACCCTATAGAGAGGGTTGTAGGTGGAGGACCCATGCACACAGCGTATTCTAGACCTGCCTTCAGGTTGAATCGGGGTGGACACATTTCTGGCCTGTAGGAGGCGCCAGAATTTCTTTGAAATCATTGTTTGGTCCGCCCCCGAATCACGTAGGGCCTTGGCTACCACACCTTGGACTTACACTTCTAGGTGAAAGCCTTCCTGCCTGTATTTTCCATCCTTACTCATCAAAGCTGTTCGCACAACACATTCATCCTTCCTGTGACCCCGCCTCCCATATTTAAAACATTTAATGTGTGCGTCCTTACCCTCACTTCTAGGCATATTTCTCATAACAGCTGGTACACAAAACAGTGGGTCTTTTCCTGCCTTTCCAAAATTGGCTACCCCACAAGTGTCGCCAGCGCCTCTCGGCGGTTTATGGGATAATCCAGCCTCCATGAACCTTTCCGTTAGGTGAGCTGCCTCGCTTGAGGTCTGACAATTTTGCAGAGTCAAAAATGAACGTATCTCCGCTGGAACAGCCTCTGCAAATTGTTCTAAGACAAGCATATCAAGTACACTTTCCATGGTTCTCCCCTCGGGAGTGAGCCACTTCCAGACCAGGTTATGGATCCTTTGACGAAGTGCCTTAGGAGTTTCACCTGGCTGGAGTTGGGTCGCTCGCAACATACGGCGATATACTACAGGCGATAAGCCTAGTCTGTCCCATATGGCTGCTCTGACTTCTTCATATTTCGTCGCCTGGGCGGCGGGCATAGCCTTGTACGCCGCTAGGGCTTCTCCCGTCAGGGATGTGGCTAACCTAACCGCCCACTGCTCATAGGGCCAGCCGGCACTATGAGCTACTCGCTCGAAAGCCTCCAGGAAGTCATCAATGTTATCATCTTTTGTCAATTGTCCAAAGGATAATACCCCACATGTCTGTGGGCCTACCCCACAACAATGTCCCTCTGGTATCTTCTCTGCCGCTCTCTCCGCCAGCAAAGACTGAATCAGGTCGGTCAGCGGTTTTTGTTGAGCCTGCATGGCCGCCAATGCTTGCTCCTGGTTCTGCTGGGCTAACTCGCGCTGTTTTTCAAATTGGAGACTGATCCATTGCAATATCTCCTGTGGACTCTCCATCTCCGAACACTGAAACACAAACAGACAACACAAACACCAAGTGCGCACTTTTTTCCAAAATGCAACTATGCTCTGGCTCTGGTGCCTAGTATCCCTTCTCACCAGAATCCCCCACTGGCTGTGCCCAGATACTTATTACCTGAGTCCAGTGGTGATTCCGGCCTTGAGAAAGTACTCTTGCCTCTCCGGATTCTGGCAAGTCTCCGGGCGTGGTCAGCAGCAAACCTGTGTCTTGCTCTCCGGCGCTGGTAATTCTGCTGGCTTCCACTGTATTCTTTGTCCAGAAATCCTAAAAACTACGCCATTTGTCAGACGCTTGCTACCCTTGTCCTTATTAGGCGGTCGCCTAGGGCGTATGGTGCAAGCTGCCTTTGTAAAGAAAACTCTGTAGCCGTGTTTAAGGCAAAATTATAATGATGAGGATTTATTCCCTTTCCCATGTGGATTTCTGCTTTTCTCATACAGCAACAAAGGATTAAAGAAACTATTTCTTCACAGCAAAATAACCAAAAATGCACCTTCTTTCAAAAACAGGTATAACAATGCTCTTGCTTCCTTGCTTAACATAAAGAGGTAATCTCATCCGAGATACAGAGCGTGCAATCCATTGGGCTATAATCAATGTCCTGATTAGTGCTCTCCCATTGCAGTGTCTGCTCAGTGTCTAAACTTGTAAGTGGGTAACACTTTCCACATTTATCATTCACAGAACTCTCTCTAGAGGTAGCAGCTCTTGGGACAAGGAACCGTTCTGTATAAGGGAAGTTCTGGGGACCTGTACTGGAACCTATTTCTCTGAGGCTTCCCCCTTCCTTCCACCAAGGGTTTTCCTTCCAGCAATTAGCCTTTGCTTTTCTAGCCGAGCCCTCCTCTTGCCCTCTGGAGAAATTAGTGTACTTAGCTTTGTTTCTTGGATAACCAGCTTCCACTCCTTCCTCTCTCGACCAGGCACCTTTACTTGGGCTGTAGCCTGCTTTGCCATGAGAGTTCCCCTCAGCAATCGTCTGGTCTGGGCTGTGGTAAGCTCCAGGGAAGGCTTCCCTTCTGCTGTTCCTTACTGCAGGGACACACCCGATGCTTCCTGGTCCCAGCAAGCTCTCCTGCTTGTGACCTCTGCCCTCCAGCTGCTTACTCACTCTCCTTGGGACGATGCCCCCTCTGGCTTGGGAGACCTGTGCACGAGCACCTCCCAATGCACCTCCATTCACTGCTCCTCCCTTGCCTTCCAATGCACCTCCCAATGCACCTCCTCCTACAGGGATTTCCCAGCCACTTTTATCCTCCTGGCTCCTGCACGTTGTACGTGCTTCCTGGCCCAGGTGGACGTGATTAGTTTCCTGGCTTTCTACTGCGTCACAGCCAGTGTAGGGAAAGTTTGTTCTGCTATTTTCTGGAACCTTACCACCTGAAAATGCTTTCTGGCTTTCTGCTGCGTCACACCCAGTGCAGGGAAAGCTTGTTCCACCATTCTCTGGCTTCTCATAACCTGAACATGCTTTCTGCCCAGGTGACTGCAAGGTAAGCTCTTCCTTTTCTCCTGTACCCAGGGGTTCTGTGCTGGCCACTGTATCACAACAGGCAGTGTGTCCAGGAGCAGAGGGTCACAGGTACAGGTCCCAGCTTCTGGAACTTGCAGAACACATCCCAACATTTTACCCTACGAAGCATATACAACATCAAACCGTGCAATCCCCACAGCAGCGGCCAACAGGGGTAGAAACAGCCACTCACACAGGCTCCACCATCCAAATCATGCTGTACAGACAGGCTGCTGGCTCCAGCACAGAGTTGTAGGTAACATCACATCACCTCTGCTACCTCCTGCTCAGTCCAGAAATGTTGGCAGTGTGGCAACACTGTTCCCTCTACGCTGTGCGCGTGTGTGCGCGCACACACCTCGCCGAGTGAGCGCACATACTTTACAGCAGAGTGCACAAAAATTACGGTTCTGATTGAAAACAACACAGACGTCTTTAAAATTTAAAAGTTGTGATTGTAATTACTAGAAATGTTCCGCTTCATTTAGTAATCTCTATTTTCATTTAATTTGATTAAAATCAATGTGGTGTACATACTGTATTCTGAAGTGTAGTTAAATTTTAAAGTATATAACTTCGAGTGTCGTTATGTGGCGCACAAAAATTTAACCTTCCTTCAAAAGCTGCACAGCTGATATTTTATGCGCACACAGCCTACAGAAAATTAGAGGGAACATTGAGTGGCAGCCAGGGTTGCCAAACACCCCTATCATTGCACAGTGCTGTGGTAGGAGTGTGTGTGTGTATATGTCTATCCATAGTTTTATGGCTGCCAAACCCCCCCCCCCCCCGGCCCACATTGTCCAACTGTTACCAGCATCAGCCTGCAAATGTGCATAATGAGGAGCAAGGTAGTGTGGGTATGGGCCAGATAGGGCAAATTGGGCAGGCTGCATCTGCACAGGGAGTATTGCAATGGCTGGTACATGTTAGTGTTCGAACCCCACCTGCACGGACAGGGTGGCTACATCATGTCGTGCTGGGAGTGCAGTCTCGCCATGACTCAACAGTGAACATGGCATGTCCAGGTCCCCACATGGTCCTCTATACTGTCTGTCTCCAGTGATATCTGTGTGACCCCTAGTTCTGGGGCTCAATCACTGACATACCTGCTTGGTGGGTGTGTGTACTGGCCAGCCTATGTCTTGGTGCATGTGTTTTTCTCATGGACCATGGACCACAGACTGGCCAGTGGCATGTCTCAGTCTGTGCATGGTGAGAACACTGTGTATGCTGATGCAGTCTGACAGTGTTGTCTGATGATGCATGGCAGACTGTGGTATGTGGCAAGTGAGGATTCACACGGCAACCCCACATTAATGTGCTTCAGTCACAGGTATGCCTCATGCGCACTGGCCCTAGAGGGATATTCTTAGCCATCAGGAACAGGCTTGCTGGTCCCACAGCCAGTCCCATGGTCTCAGGCACCTGTCCCTCCACCTACAAGATGGGTGTTATGGGGCCCTTGGGGGCACATAGTGCATACCACTCTGAGCAGTAGGGGGCCATGGTACATAACTCTCATAAGACACTGGACACCCCTCTGACCTGCTAACACATGGCTATGGCAGCCAGACCTTAACTCTGGGCACACACTGATCTGGGTGGTCTGTAGTCCCAGGGGGACACCTGTGACTGTGTAACACAGATGGGTACAGAGGTGCCTGTGGCACACTGCCTGGGATACCCCTGCCACACACTGCCAGTGATGGGGATGTTCAGCAGGACCTATATGTAGCACCACATGTACTGTGGACCTAGTGCTGGGCAGCCATCCTTACCCTCAGGGTGAATACAGAACCTGCACAATGGCAGGGTCCGTAGCTACTCTGTGGCAGTATCTCGCACAGCAGTCCACCTTACCAGGCTTCAGTAACAGAGAGGTGCAGACCCCATTTGGTGATCAGCTGTAGACCACTGTTCCGCATGTGCAATGCATCATGGGTGCTGGTGCGGTTATCCTAACCTGGCACAGAGAACAGATGGTCCATGCAGTGACCTGAAGTCCCTCTGTACCCAGGCACTGCTGTACAGCAAGCCACAGAGGTATAGCCCACTGTGTTGTACAATGACATTCCAAACTATGTCCATGGGTTCGATCCCCTATTCTTCCCCCCCCCCATGCGTGCCCAACTCAGATACCCTGCATGTCTCTAACACTCATCTTTTTGCAGATATGTGCTGCCAGCCTATAAGAGACTCGCAACAGTGGGCGACAGTCCTCTGGTCTGGCTATCTGCGGCTGTCAGCTGAGTAGATTCCGGACTGCCTGTGCAGGCTGCCACCACAGGTCATGCACTGTGAACCTGTCCTGCATTGTGCCTCTATGTTGCCTGCCTTCCCTGTACCTCAGCTGTATGGTACCACCACTCCTCTGTCCACCCCTCATCGTAACCATCCTGACACCCCAGATGCCCCTAGGGGACACGTATGCCCACCATCTGTCACCCACTGCCCTCCCAGTACTTTACATAGCCCACACCCAGTGCTGTGGTACAGTTGCCCACAACCTGTATGTCACCAGTACTGGCAGGCACATGGTTTGGCTGCAGATATGGCACATCCAGGAGTCTCAAGCCCTCACCCGCATGCACCTGTTTAGTGGCAGTAAACCGTGGCCAATCCATTGTTAGCGTGACATCAGTATCTCTGGACATAAGTAATGTATGCCAACCTGAAGCACCTTGCAGGCCCCAGGGCAAAGTAATCTAGGGCACCGTCACATTGTTATGCCACTGTGAACTATGGCGGAATATCCCAGGGAGCCCACGAGGATGACCTGTCCAGGTGTGCCCAGTACAGTGCGCTGCCAAGGGACCCTGAGAAGGTGCCTCACAGGGCACATGACGAGCATTTTATACGGCACCGTACAATATGGTGCCCAGTAATGCGCCTACTAAGGTGCGCTCGCACAATATACCATAGAAGAAACCCACGAACGCGCCATGTTCTGAGGCGCGGTACTGGGTAACATACAACATGCTATTAGGGCTGGGAAGCCCCAGGACGTGTTCCTTAGCGTAGCGTTGCGTAAGGTGCGCACCAAGGTGCCGTAATCAACGTTAGCCCAACACGCGCCTGAGGCCCAGACGGCTGAAAGCCTGACACTCTGGAACGTCAGGCCCCAATGCCCACAAGAAGGTGGTCCGTCAGACCAATATAACGTCGTATGTGTAGCGCAGTGGTTAGGCAATATGTCAGACTACAATGTCTCCTGATTTCAAGTCCCAGAAGAGGATGCCAGAATGGGAAAAAGATGGGGATAGGGCATGTCAAAAATAGAAAGACTAGTTGTACTCAGATATAGAAAAGGATACCTCTAACATAAACAAATAGACCGACATAAACAAATAGACCGACAAAACAGACCAACACCCGCCGCAAAGGGAGGTTACGCATGTGAGTACGCGCGGTGAAAGCGCACACTGCGCAGGTGCGTTTTTACTGCATCATATGAGGTCTGCTCACATACAACAGACAAGATGGCTGCCAGATCGAGAGAGCCTGCTTTCACACACGCAGACCTGTATCTGCTGGCCAAATTGATATGCCTCCGCCAGGAGCGCCTATTTACAGGCTCCTCCCATAGGCAGGACCTCAGCAGAGTTAGGAGGGCCTGGGTGCGCCTCACCAGGCGATACAATAGAGGCTCAGACTACCCACGTGAGGTAAGTGCATGGGGACAGGCACCCAAACCGAGGACGTAAAAAAGAAAACCTGGTAACCAACACACATCAGGCACACACAGCAAGGGAAAAGAAGGTGGCTGTGTGTCAAAATGGGATCAATATAGGCCTCCCTCTTGATGCTAACAGATCCGCCCTGTCCCCAGGGGGCCGCAGAATCCATAACAGAGTTTTATTATCCATCCCATTGCTATGGTATTTGACCCTGTTGCAGTGTCACTGATGTGCCCTATCCCCAGGATGCCCCAGGCCCACTACAGAGGCCCACTATTCATCCTGGTGTTATGGAACCTGCTCCTGGTTAAGTTGCACAGGTCTGCTATATCCCCAGGATGCTGCAGGCCTCACTACAGAGGTCTATCATCCATCCTGGTGTAATGGTACCTGCTCCTGTTTAGGTTTTAAAGGCCTGCCATATCCCCAGGATGCTCCAGGCATCACTACAGAGGTCTATCATCCATCCTGGTGTAATGGTACCTGCTCCTGTTTAGGTTTTAAAGGTCTGCCATATCCCCAGGATGCCCCAGGCCTCACTACAAAGGTCTATCATCCATCCTGGTGTAATGGTACCTGCTCCTGTTTAGGTTTTACAGGTCTGATATAACCCTAAGATGCTGCAGGCCTCACTACAGAGGCCCACTATTCATCCTGGTGTTATGGTACCTGCTCATGTATAGGTTTCACAGGTCTGCTATATCCCCAGGATGCCCCAGGCCTCACTACAGAGGTCTATCATCCATCCTGCTGTTATGCTACCTGCACCTGTTCAGGTTTCACAGGTCTGCTATATCCCCAGGATGCCCCAGGCCTCACTACAGAGGTCTATCATCCATCCTGCTGTTATGCTACCTGCACCTGTTCAGGTTTCACAGGTCTGCTATATCCCCAGGATGCCCCAGGCCTCACTACAGAGGTCTACTTTCCATCCTGGTGTTATGGTAGGTGCACTGGCTGATGTGTGCAGGCCACTCATATCACCATGTTGTGTCTTGGGCCTGCAGGACATATAGTGGTACATCCCCAGGGCACACTTGGGTGCGGCTGTTGCTGTGTGTAAGGGCCACTGGTGAGACACATGACCATCGCCCATGCCAGTGCATACAGTGGCACATGGCTATGCAGTCTGTGCATATGTTGGACAAAGGTTGTGAACAGGCTGATGGGTCTCGCAGATATGCTGGCATAATGGTGCATATGTATGGGAAGTGGCGCATGCTCGCCCGCCCCGGCACACCATGCATGTATGCTGACACCATGCAGCCCCCCATTCATGGCGCCCGTGACCCACAGCATGGCGAGGGCACATATGGTTGGTGTTGTAGGCCCAAACACGGATGTGGCAATGGGTGCCAGGGGGCCCGCACACAGGGCACGTAGGGGCCAACCTGGACATGCGCAGCTGCAACACACACATGTGTGTGGCAGGGGCAACAGTTAGGAGTCGACACATAGCACACAATAGGGGCAGCCACCTGCTGCACGCAGGTAGCTGTGTGGTGCAGCGCCAGCTGGCGATGGATGTCTGTCCTCTAATGTCCCCACACATTGCCTCCCCCAGAGGTCGAGGACCTGCGCAAGAAGGCCTGTCAGCTGCGAGCCAGGTACCCCCATTTTGTGGTGCGGGTGCAGCTGGAATGGCTGGCCCACTGTGACGGTGAGTGATGCAGCACGTCCCTGTGGGGCAAAGGCCTGCAGGGCCACAGGACATGTTTGAATGATGTGCCAGATATGTGACCATGGCGTTAATTTACATACCTCTCCCCCACAGCGGACGCACGTGCAGACAAGGGTCCAGCAGGGCTAGACGCTGGAGCCAGGCAGGCAGTGCCGGGCGAAGATGCCCTGGAGGGCATGGAGGCGGCTGATGGCGGGGAGTCTGAGGAGGAGGGGCGTGCCAGAAGCAGAGAGGGGGAGGGTGGCTGGGAGCCTGGAGAGGGCAGCTGGGAGCCTGGGGAGGGGGAGGAGGGGGGAGGTGCGGGGGCAGGGGCGGAGGAGCAGGAGGGGGCGAGGGGGGAGGTGGGGAGGTGCGGGAGGTGCAGGCAAAGGCTGGGGAGGGGGAGGGGAGAGGGTGGTGGTGGTGGGTGAGTCGGGGGAGAGGGTGCAGGAGGCCTGGGAGGGGGAGGTGGTGGGGGGTGGGGGTGAGGGTGTAGCCAGTCCTGAGTGGCACAGGCCACCACAGGGCACTGGGGACCCCAGCCATCTGCCCCACAATGCCGGCGATGGCCCCATCTGGCCACGGGCCTGCTCCACATAGCCGCAGACAGGCGCGCCGTACATGCAGCCACACAGACAAGGGGAAATGTGTGTCTGTGTGGGTGCATGTGTGGCATACGCCTGGCTGCGGCTGTGCGTGCCCAGGCACACGCCCAGTGGCAGCACGCCCACATTCTGGGGCGGGTGCTAGAGACCATGGCTGTGGTGGCTGACTGGCTGCACAGGCTGGATGACAGATGCGCAGCAGGCACACCTGGTCAGCCACCCGGCCATGGGGGCCCCCAGGGGGTGTAAGTGTGGGCACCATGCATGCCACCCCTGCCCTGTGCCGGCCCGTGCCATGGGATGTCTACCACCGCCGGGGCCTGGGGTGGTAGGTGCCATGCTCGCACAGGGTCCCATAGCTGTTTCCCCACCCCAAATAAATATTGTAAATGTGTTCGACACACTCACAATGGTCAGCTGTCCCTTATTGCTACATGTCAGTGGGGTACGAATGACAGGTGTGAGCATCTACATGTGTGTCTGTGTGCATGACAACGGTCCCATACATGGTACCATACCCATGGCAAGGGCGGGGGATGGGCATGGGCAGCACATGATGTAGCACCACAGATGAACACCATCACACACAGGACAGGGACGGCATGGAGCAGTAGTGGTGGGACATGCAAGGGTACGGCCAGCAGTGGCGAGTGGTACATAACAGGGTGGACAGTGCAATGCACGTGGAAGTGGGGATAGCAGACACAGGGGTGAGTGGGGTGGTGGGCCGGGGGGGCCCAGGGTGCCAAGGGATGGGTGGCAGACAAGGGTCCCGGGGGATGGGGCCTAACCTGCAACAGTGTGGCTGAATAGGCACGTACGGAGAGGGGGCAGGGATGTACCTGGGCCTTGGGGGGGCCATGTTACAGGGCTGATGTGCCCTGTGGATAACTATGGGGGATCCACAGCGTACCCAGCAAACACCTGTGAACCATTGCAGGCCCCATGGGACTGGGGTGATGTGGCCAGGCCATGCAGCATGCGTCTGACTACGTACAGCAGTAATGTCTATGCGTCCCAGGGGATGGTCCCACAAGGGGGGGCACCCCCATGGCACACATCACACTGAACAGGACAGGGCAGGAAACGGGACAGCAGCAGTGTGCTACCAGTGTGCTACCAGAGGTGGACGTGTGGATGGGACAGACAGTGCGGATATGTCAATGGACATACAGGGTACAATGTTCAACCGATGTGATGTGGACAGCACTGCACGGAGACGTATATGGCGCCACCCCAACATGCCCTAAGCAGGTACCGGTGGTGACAGGTGGCAGGGGGTCCGGCGGCTGGGTTGGGGTGGTATGGCTGCTGCCACGACCCATGGTAACTCCAGCTGGGGGGGGGACACAGACTGGCCGAGGTGATGGCATGGGGTCGGTCCCTGGGGCGGCCACGGGTATGGCAGGGCATACATGGGGCTCCCACAATACACACAGGACATGTGACTTCAGGCAGTGCCACATGTGCAGCTATTTATTTCCTCCGTGCTCTGCCGCGCCTTGAGCGGCCCTTCCCACCCCATGGTGCAGGTGCCACAGCTAGCGCTGCTGCTGCTGCTGGTGGTGGGCCCTGTTGATCCGAGTGGGTCCCCCGGGCAGGCTCCAATAGATCCATGCTGGCAGCTATGGCCCATGCTGATGTGGCCAGGCCCCGCATCTCGTCCAGGATCCCCTCCACTGCGTGGCGCATGTGGAGTGCCTCGTGCCGCTGCCATCACTGCTCCTGCAGGACCGCACACAGTAAATGCCGTACGCCTGTGGGGGAGACAAGTTGTGCACTGTGAGACAATGGTTCACCTGCCACCTGTACACAGGCAACATCATATGACCACGGTAGGACACTCACCCTCTGAATCACCATGTGCCACCTCGGAGTGCGCCCGCATCTCCCCTATCACCTCCGCTAAGGCTGATCGCCCGTCCCGTGTGGCGTGCTGAGGAGCAGCAGGCTCTGACTCCCCAGTGAATGTAGCAGCAGGTGGCACACTGTCCTCAGCCAGCCCCTGCCTTGGCCCACCATCATCCTCCAGAGGTGGTGCTGGACCCACCACCTCCGCATGTGCCAGAGTTGTCTCTCCTGGTGGCTCTGCCTCTG
Source organism: Ichthyophis bannanicus (assembly GCA_033557465.1). NCBI lineage: Eukaryota > Metazoa > Chordata > Amphibia > Gymnophiona > Ichthyophiidae > Ichthyophis > Ichthyophis bannanicus. The sequence continues at coordinate 692,719,376 of CM066032.1, read as the reverse complement.
GCCCAGCATCATCAAGGGGCCACAGCCCAGGGTCTGTGTTCTCTGCCCCCTTCTCTGCCTCCTCAATGGCACATATGTCACCTATGGGGGAACAGGTTACACAGCTCAAGTGGGGTGTGGCTGCCTGCCTGCCCCTGTCACACACTGTATCTATGGGCCGTTTAGGATGCAGGGCACCCTGGGCAGTGTGCGGGTACCCAGGCTGTGTATGTGTGGCCATGGATGTCACCAGTGCAGGGATGTGTGTGGTACTGCCCCATGTCCATGTCCCAGGTGTCTGTGGCAGGCCACCAGTGACCACGTATGCATGTGACTGGGAGCACAACACATGGCCCAGCATGACTGTTGGGGTGGGCCCAGGGTGCTGTGCTGGTGCAGCTGGGGACAGGTGTGCCCTGTGGTGGCGGGGATATGCATGCATGGTTGCAAGGGCCGGGGTGTGGTGGGCCTGTGGCGGTGCGACCTGTGGTGGACTGTGGGTGGCTGCACATAGCAGGCGCATGTGTGGGTGTGAGCTGCATAGGTCTGTGTTGGGGCCCCAAGCCCCCCACCGGCACCGCCCCTTGTATAGTGGTGCCTACTGTGTCTTGCATCCGATGCTACCAAGGCAATTTCCCCCCAGGCATGCAGCCACCCCCCGTGCCACCCCATCGCCACCTGTGTCCCTGCACCCAGCACCTATGGCACACACAGGTGCAGTGCGCCTCCATCTCCCCTGCGTAGCAACCCATGTGGCCTTGCTGTCCTCACCATCCCTGCTCTGTGTCCCCACAACACATTGTCACCCAATGCTGCTACCATGGGCCTGTCACCCCCCGCCCCTGCACCCGTCCACTGCGCTGTGCCGACCCCCGCTAAACATCGCCATGTCCACCCCCGTTCTGGCCCCTGCACCTGTGCTGCCCCACTCACTGCCCCTGTGTCGGTGCCCTCCCCTCGATCTATGGCAGCCATGCCCTGTTTCTGCGGCTCTGATCCCTCTCTGCCCGCCACCCCACCCCCCGAATCCTCTCTCAGTGGTGACTGTCGCCCCCGGCACCTACCCCCCACGGACCGCTGTCGCTCAATAGGGGGTCTCGGCACGCAACACGCCTTATGCGCTTCCATGGCCCCCCTGCATCCGTCCCTGCACTCGTTTGTTTAAGGTCTGTCACCAGTACACCTCTCTCCATCTTACCTGCACGTGGGTGCGCTGTATCCAGCGCAGGGGGCAGGCCATGTATATACATGGGCCCGAGTCGGTCCGCCAGGCGCTGTTCCAGGCTGGTCAGGGTGGCCCTCTGTGCTGGACCCCCACCAGTGCCCTGCACATTGTGCCTCTCCCCAAGAGTTGGGCACGGATGTTTTGCTTAATGTCACAGTAGCGCTTGCGGAGGCTCTCTGTCACGATGTGGGCCCCCTGCTGCCGCCACCTCTGCCTGTACCTCTGCCCATGCCCTTGTGCACGTGGTAATGGTGGTGGTTGAGCTCATCTGTCTGAAGAGCACCTCAAACCTCTCAAGGATGCTGGCCAGGAGGAGGTCATTCTCCTCCTGGGTGAAGCGGACCGCCCTCCTCCTGGCTTCCTCGGCTACAGGCGTCCTGCGGCGCTTCTGCCCTGGTGCACCTCCAGGCTGTTCCGGGGGGTGGATATGGCCCTGGATGGGCCTGCTCTCTCACTCTCTGGGTTTGCAGTGGTGTGGGCCACTGGTGGCTGCTGGCTGTGCTCCCCTCCTGCCTCATGGTGTCCCTCGTTCTCCATGCTATTGTATGTACTGTGTACCATAGCCCTTGCCGTTCTGGGCATGCTGTGCCCAGTTATGTATCCTGGGTATAGTCCTATGCGTGTTCCGCATGGGTGATACGCGCATGCGCAGTAGCGTGCGTTAGCTTTGTGCATGCTTGTTTCCCACGCGCACGTATGCACATTATGTATGACGCATCCTCAGGCGCCGTGTGCTTGTAAGGCACGTTCCTAGGCACGCTACCCCTTTCCCTATGCTCCCCATCCTCACATCTATCCTCATCATTGATATTGGTGTGCTCTGCTCTATTCACGGTCCGTTTATCCTCCAGCGTGGTTCATGGTGCATGCAGGCACACTGCTGATTATCATTGCTTTGGGTGCTACGGCACGTTCCGACACGCGTATGTGGGTCATGCGACGTGTCCCCTTGCGCTACTCTGCATCAGATGTATGTGTGTCCGTCACGCCTCCACGCATTGGAACGCGCCTTGCGTTCTGCTCTCACCTACGTGTCTGGGTGGGGAAAGTAGTGCAGAATGCCATACGTTTGTGCCCTGCTGGATCGCGGGGACATGCCATGTGCTCCTCCTACCCTCATTCAGTGTGCCTAATCACGGAACATGCATTTCTGGGAACGCGCATTTCTGCATGTGCTATGGCGTTACACTTCCGAACATGCAGGGCGTTGTCTCATGCTGTTGATGGTGTACATCCCAGCATCACCAGGTATGTAAGGTTTGCTCTGATTATTTCCCGCACCCCACACCCTATTTAACATCTACCTGTGCTCCATCCCATGTCTATCATGGCTCAGATCGTGAATGCGGGTTGTGCGGTGGTGGCGCTGGTGGAGCTGGCAGAGCTGCGGTTGCCTGAAGAAGGAGATGGTGTCCCTGGGGCTGTGGCACAGGGCATGGGTGCAGTCCCGCTGCAACTCAGAGGCTCCACAGGCGGAGGTGATACTAGCACGGCACCATAGGCGTGCTGAGGCACGGCCCCGCCTGCCACACCTCTACAGGCCCAGGCCCATGCTCCAGGACATACGTGAGGACCAGGTCATCTCCCTCTACCATCTGGACACAGGGGCTATTAGGGAGCTCTATGAGGTTCTACGACCTGACCTCGAGCCCCGGACTGCCTGGTCACATGCCATACCGGGAATGGCCGAGCTCCTGGCTACCCTACATTTCTTTGCCTCTGGCTGTTTCCAATCCTCAGTGGCCGCAGTGGGTGGGATAAGCAGGCCAACATTCTCACGCTGTCTCCACCAGGTACTGCGGGCCATGGTCAGCCGGGTTGGGAATTACATTGCGATTCCCAACAGTAGGCAACATTGGGGGGCCCTGGGCCATGCATTCCAGTGGATTGCAGGGATACCACACGTGATGGGAGCTATTGATTGCACACATGTTGCCCTGGTCCCGCCATGTGACAGGGAGGTTGTGTTCCACAACTGCAAACACTTCCATTCCCTGAATGTGCAGGTTGTTTGTGATGCAAATATGCGTATTCTGAATGTGGTTCCATGGTTCCCAGGGTCAGCCCATGACTCCTATATCCTGCAGCACTCGGCACTGTTTGGCCAATTTGAGGCCGGACAATATGGGGACTGTGTCCTGCTGGGTGGGTATTTACCATATCTCACATGCGCGTACAGTGTATGATATCTGGGGTCCCATTGTCACCTGTGTCCTCTGCATGTCTTTCCTTGCATTGTAGTTGTGGGGCGCTGCCTTGTATGGGTCTTTGTACAATGTCACACCCTGTCACCGGGTTGCACAGGTCTTATGTACAGGGACACTCTGAACACATATGGTGTGTCCCTTCTATGGCTCACTGTGTCACCTCTTGTTTGACCATGGCTCCCGCACATGGCCTCAGACATACCGCACACACAGATGTACATGTGTATGCCTTTGTGGTGTGTCCCTCGTGGACCCCATATCCAACGTGTGTGTGTGTGCCATCCAGGTGGGGGGGTGGTTTAGTTATGCACCCAGAACCGTCCTCATGCTGTACGGTATGTATGGGGCCTTTTCTCTGTTGTCCATGTGTGCGACAACATGTGGGTGGAGCTGTGGTCGCACTTGACATCACACATGTATGCTGTCTGTATGCCCACATTATCTTGTCTCTACTGCCATTCCGACATGGCCCCTCGGGTATGTGTTCCGGTGACATCTGCTGTGTGTGCACTATACCATGCCTCCAGCCGCTCAGTCATTGAGCGCACCTTTGGTGTTCTGAAGAGTCGCTTCAGGTGTCTGGATAGGACCGATGGTGCCTTACAGTACTGACCCATGACTGTGGCACATATCATTCTGGCCTGCTCTCAGGCACAATGTCCCAGTTGAAATTAATGAGGATCTGGAGGAGGATCCTGTGTGCCCTCCTGTACGTGGCCGTGGTGACACACATGAGGGGATGGCAGTTGGGCAACATCTGATCGAGGAGCTGTTCTCCTGTAGGTTCTGCATATGTGTGGAGGTGCATATGTGTCTCCATGTTTGTGTTGACCTGTGTTTCACGGCACTATCATGACATATATATTTGTCACTTGTGTTTTTGACTCCCCAGTATAGGCTGCTGACCCTGCCCGGTGCTGTGGTGCATGTGGGAACTGTGTGTACGTCATTACGACCTGAAGATGCCTGGGGTGGGTGGACATACAGGTAAGTGTACTGTGGGGGCCGTACAGCATTACACATATCTGTGTTTCCCTCTCCACTACACCTCTGTTGTTGTACACGTGTTTGGCCTGCGCCTCCATCCCCCATATGTTCCAGTTGACACGCATATGGCCATTGGCCTGTGCACATTTCGGGTGTTTACACACTGTACCTAGGGCACATGTTACCAGGCTGTGTGTGTCTCCAGGCATAGGGTGTGGGGTTGGTGGATAGCACATACAGCCTTCCCTGGCATTGTGGCATTACACAACATCAGTGTATCCTTGCATGGACTGTGATGATTGTCTCCACTGGTCCCTGATTGTGCACAGACCTGCCGTATGCAACTTGCAGCATGCTCACCTTGTCTCACAGTGTATGTCTCTGTGTCTTTGGGGCGTGTCTAGGTTGACGGTACATTCTGATGCCCTCTGCCATTGTCTGGTGCAGGGATGTGTCTGGCCACCTGTGCAGAGGTGTTCACCCGTCTCTCTGTGACCTTCTGATTTTGGCCTTCTGTACATTGTGTGCAAGTGTCATGTATTGTTGCCTGACGTGTCTCATGTTTGCTGACAGGACACTACACATCAACGTTTAGGTTACACGCAACTCACCATTCCTTGGGCATGCGCCACTGATGGCTGACCATGATGACGTGGTGATGGACGCAGTTCATTGACATCTGCAGCCTCTACTGTGGCCCCTTGTGCCCTTTGTGTGGCTCCAACAGTCCCCATCAGACACCTGCAGTACAATGAAGGTAGGTTGCACCTTCAATCTTCTGGGACTAACATCCACGTGTAGATGTTTATTTTGGGCTGTTTGTATCATCGTGCCTTTCTGTGGGATCTCTGTGCACCACCACTGCTGGACATGCTGTGGACCTCTGGGATGCCTGTGTGACATGGGCATTGGCATGACCATGTTGAGATGGTAACCTGGTCTGCAGTGCCATCTCCTGCTGTGGTCAATGTGCACTGTGCTGTGTGTTGTGGCCGTGTCATGTTTTAATATCTGGGCATTCATTATGCACATAATGTGCTGTCACTGTCTGCATTGTGACCTGATGGTGGGTGTGGCATACCTTTACCTTTACTCCTTTTAACACAGGGTGCAGCCAACACACACAGCACATCTACTATGCTGCATCTGGAGTCCCCATCACCCAAATATGGTTGAGCAGGACACCTCCATGCAATGGTCCCTGGGTGATGGTGCCAGTGGGAGATGGACCTATGCGATTCGGACAGATGCCTATGTTGGACATCATTGTTGGCCTGCTACTTTGGACATCACCGGGAGGAACGAAACACCACCGCTGCCGTGCTCTGTCTGGATGTTGTGTTTATCACAGCAGAGACACATCACCTTTGCATGGTTGTGGAATATTGAGACATCACTTGTGACTTTGCATGGCCATGTAATCTGGGATGGTCACAGCCAGACTTGTAGGGTCACAGGTGGTATTTGCAGTGTGGACACTTGTCTGTACATCTACAGCAGGAATTCACATGCGCACTGTATGTTGTACATCCATCTGACATTGTGTAGCTGTGTGTGGCCAATGTGTGAGGCTCGCATCGCAAGCATTGCACCAATAGTTGGCTACATAGGTACATGCAGCCACGTATGTGGCACAGGAGATACATTCTGTAGGTCCTGCTTATTTGTGTGGCCAACTTCCACTTGTACATGACACACTATCTTCCTCCAGAACACTGTGATGCATGCCACCATCTCTGATTGCTATTTGACCATCACAGGGGGTGTTACAGTGGATATGGGGCAGCACTCGGTGGTGTTTAAACATACACGGTGCATGCGCATGTGCCGGACTCATCTCTTACACTGGTGCATGTGCCAGGGTGGGATTTGTGTGGGTATGTGCATGGTTGTGGACGTCTCTTTGTAGCTCTACGCACATGTTATTGTGTGTGTTTACTGGACAGATGTGGCAATGTACACTGATTTGCAGGCTTATCTTTGCATGTGTGCACAGTCCTCTTTCTGACATGACATTGCGCCTCTCACATTGTGCCAGTACCTTTGCACTACGGCAGGGGGTGTGTCCATTTCCAGGCTTCATTTGGGCAGTCTCTGTACATTGCCATGTTATGACTGCTCCTGTTTCCACGGCACCCATTGCGGTGTGACTTCCATATAGTGATACCTCTGTATGCTAGTGGGATCCCATCTTCTTTGCTTTTGGCCCACATGTGACTCTCGTCCTGCTACCGTGTCTTCATATTGCATTGTGTCACTGTTTTTGATGCCATGTGTGCATTAAAGGTGTTTATTTACAAGAATTCCTGACATCTGGCCTTTCTCAGCACATCACATGCTGTTCTAGGGACATCTACACTGCTGTATGACCCACTGATACACACACATCAGGTCTACACATCTGAGGGGTGGTGCTGGGCCATTGGGACATGACATCATTGGTATGTTTGTGCATTTGCCTGTGCACTGCGTATGCACTTCACTGTGTTTGGCAGCATCACATTACATCTCTGTATCTTCCCTTCAGACCTTCTTGCCTTGTGTGTGTGTTGTCAGCCTGGTGTGCCTGCCTGATACATGCCACCTGTCAGCTGTGTGTTCTGGTGCTGTGGCCGTGATGGTGCAGACATGTACTTTTACCACTATTGAGCATTTGTATAGTGCTACATGGCGAATGCGGCGCACTGCAGACAGGTGGGAGACATGTTCTGCGCATCAGTGATTACTATCTAGTCAGCACGGACACAGATGGGGTGGGAGGGATACTGCTGGGGACAGTGGGGGGGGTGTCATGGGGATCATGCTTCTATGGCTGCAGCGAGGACATGTGGTTTCATCCTGGATCTGTGGGGGGTTGGAGACGGTGCCTGCTGTACGGACAGTGGAGATTTGCTCACGGCGTACATGGCATCACAGAGAGAGGGGCGGGGTGTGGGGTTGCCAGTAGGGGTTTACTGCACAAGTGGTGGGTGTCTGCTTGGGGCCGATTTTTTCAGGGGTGTTTGTACAGGGAGATGGGAGACGAGGGGTGATGGGTAGCCACAGGGTCTCTGCATCTTGAGTTCAGCAGGGGAGGTTTACCATGGGTATGGTAAAGGTTAGGGAGGCTTTGACATGACCAGACAAGGGGGGTGGTGTGGCCATGACTGTCCTGGCGCACGGTTGGATGCACAGCAAATTATTGCACAGAGGGACGGGGAATGAGGTGTGTCCAGGTGAGACCTTCAGGGGGCATACTACTGAGGTACTGATGGGATGCGATTGGGCAGTGCATGGGCATATTGGTGGTGTGTCCAGGGTGGATGGGGCGGGTCTCACTGCTGTTGTGGAGGAAGGGGGGCAGGTGTTAGCTATCAGGGGTGTCGTGGACAGGGGTGAAGGGTCAGGGATGGGCCCAGATTGCAGCCTGGGGACACTGAGGGAGGTACAGAGTTGTCCACAGACACTGACAACAAGTGGGGGGCAGGGAGGTGTTCCGATGATGTATGGGAGGTACGGTCGTGGCCATGTTCACTTTCAGGCCGTGGTGAGACATCAAGGCAGCGATGTCGTCATGACAGGCATGGATCAGGGTTTGGTTAGCCGGGGAGGGTTCAGGTGTGCATAGGTGGCTCTGAGAGCCATCAGTATCTAGCTGGTACAGCCAGCCATAGGTGCTGATGGGCATACCAGGGGACTGTGTATGGAGGGTGTAGGGGGTATCCACGCTAGATCCTTGGGGTACACCATCCAGGTGCAGGGTTGTGGGGGAGGGGGTAGGTGTACAGGTATTGTTACTGTGTACCGTGTATGTGTATAGTTAAATCACAAAGTTTAATCTCACTACTTTTATTACTACCACACCTACTGCACCTGCACAGTGGGAGACATGGCCTGTTGGTTAGGACACAGTACCTCAGACCAGAGGGCCGTGGGTTCACATCCCACCTTGGGACAGCAATGTTGGGGCTGGGGTTTATAGTCTTATTGCCATTCCTTGTGGCCTTGGGCACGCCACGTGGCCCTCCATTGGCCACTGCTTCATTTGATGAGTAAGGCGGGATAGACAACTGGTTACTTACAGAGCTACCTCAGTACTTATGTCTGTCACTGCTCGTTGTACACAGCGCTGCACAGACGTGTCGAGCAGACACCCTACTCGCCACAGCTTACATTCTAGTTAGGATAAGTGAGAGGATGTGGGAGCAGGGGTAGGGGAGGCAACGGTGGAGGGGGATCAGGGTAGTTAGAGTCCACAGGCAGCAGCGGGTAGGTGAACTCTCAGCATGGATTGGATGTGTGTTTGCAAGGGTGCCTGGCACACAGACCCCGTGAGTTTATCCCAGGCATACGGTGCATCAGGGTGGGGGACTCGATGTCTGCTGTGATCCAGTGTGTGCCTTTTGTGGTAACTAGTTTGCATTGTGCTTGTGGGGGTTCTTTGGGATAGTGGTCACAGACACCCATTGGCAGTCCATAGGTTGCCAGTTTGATTCCCACATGTTCTGTTCCTTTTCCTTTCCTGTGTTCTGCTAACCTGCCCATGCGATGGCTGCAGCCTTGTCACCTCTCCACACACCCTTCAATCTCTGCGCTGTGCGCCACAGTGTGCCCTCTCTGCAGCCTATCTGTCACATATTGTGTGTTACATATGGCTATATCTTTGTAGTGTCCATGTGACCAGTCAGCTTGGTGGATTGGTACTGCGGTGGATTGGTACTGCGGTTGTTGGTACATGCTCCTTTTTCATTCCATTGCCCTGGTCCACGGGCCGTCCACTTAGCTGTCCCTTCAGCCAGCCCCTGACACCCTTCGTGTATCGCTCCCATGCTCTTTTGCATGCTCTTTTGCATGCTGTTTACACTGCATTACATCTCATGGTGTGTGTGCATGTGCTTCTATTTGGCTCCCGTCCCACTTATAGACTGTGATATGAGCTGTGGACGCCTGTTGTGCATGTGCGTTGCATCATGGTGACTGTTTGGGTTGGCCTCTCCTGGCACACAGCAGGCGTTTTGTGTGGTGCCCTGCAGTGTTCTTGTATGCAGCCATTGCTTTGGACCTCACAGTGGTGGTGTGGCCTATTGGTTTGTGCAGTGCTTTTCAGCCTAGTGGTTATGGGTTCACTCCCTCTTTGTTCTCCTTCTTTTATGCCTTTCCTACACCGGTACCTGTCATTCCTGTAACAGTCATATCTCTGCTGATCTGTGCTGCCAGCACATTTTACCCTCATCACAGTTGCCAACCATCCTTCTGTCCGTCTATCTGCATCTGTTAGCTGTGTGGCACCCGGTGTTCATGTGCAGGCTGCTACCCCATGTCCTGCTTTTCAGGTGCCTTAACCTACAGTGCCTTATGGGGCACCTTGCCGGCACCTTATATGGGGCCTTCATGGGTGGCTGCATGGCACCTTAGGTTGGGCACCTTGTAGGGTGCATGACAATGTGCCTTGTGAGGCACCTCTGGTTAAGGTGCCTTGTGCTGTGCCCTATATGGCGCTTTGCAACGCGCGTTATCTGACGGCGCATTGCTATGCGCGTTACCTGGCACTGCTTGTCATATGATGCACCGCCCACGCCTTTATATGGGCATCTGAACCTTTACCGCAGAACCTAACACGAATGACATTACCGCAGTTTAGTAAACATACCCCTATGACAGACTCATACTAGTATAGTCTAGCATAATTCTCTGATGCAGTATAGTATGCAGAGGTAAGTTGGGTTTGAGAATCCCTATGCTTGAATTTCATTGACCATCTTTTGTCGTATTCTCGCATCATCTTGGTGGGGACTCAGGTAATGACACATTTCTTTCCAGTTCTTGTATTTATAATTCCAGTCACTATCTCCTCTAAACTCTCAAATCCCAAGGTGACCCTTCCGCAATCTTTTCATAAAGAACGTCTTTTTGTCATTTACAGTTGTGGTCAACGTTATTGGCACTTTTGCATTTTAGGTATGTTTTGTGCAATATCTTGAGAAATATTTGGAAATATTCCAACTGTATGTCATCATAATATTTTAATAGTATGTTCAAAGGTATACAACAAAAAAGATGTTTGTGCAACTTAGACATCGTAATTTCTGAGGTAACTGCCTCTGGTGCCATATTTTGATAGGCACCAGAGAGTTGCATCTTTGCCTCCATCCAGTCGTGCCCTTTTCTTCCTGTGGCGGTTGCAGCACTTGGGACGCCCTGGATTGCATTGTTGCTAATATTTAAATCTTTTGATATTGAGCCTCAGGCCCACTGCTCTACCTATTGAAACTTTCAGATATTGTGGAGAAAACACAACGAAGAATTTCCCTCTGTTTTACTTTTCTATTCTGGTTTGAAATTCCCTTTGTTTCTTTGTCAAATTATTAACTCATCAATTTAGACAGAAATTTTTAAAGGCTTTACCCATGTATAGGACTGTTTACCCAAGTCAATGGGCTCTTTGAAACCTGCTCATTCCCCTTGTACTTTAATCCGTACTGAGCAGAGACATTTCTGGGGCCGCATCAGTGTGAGGGGTGCATAGCTTTGTATTTCTAGAATTACACGGCTTGTGTTGGTCGGGAAAAGTACCTACACTTGATGGAGGTACAGGCATCTGCAGGTGCATTTCCCATAAGTAATTTTCAAAGTGGAAGTACATGGATACTTTTATTTTGAAAGCCAATGCAGATCTGCACACCAAATACAGCAGCAGATCTTGCAACAGCGTAGGTGGTGTGCCCTCTCAGTTCGGCTAGGATTTTAACTGAAATGGCATCATATGAAATGTTGATTACCCATACCCGAAAGAGCCTGCAATACAGACCATGCATCACTTACCTACGCCCCAAATCTACAGCTAGCTTCTAGAACTTCTGCAAATCTGTGGCTGCTGAGTAATGTTGATTTACGGTCATGTGATGCACATGAGATTAAAACATAATAGTAGTATGCAAAATGAGAAGTCCTGTAACCTCTGAATCAAATCCCCCACCTTTTCTACACAGTAGACTGAGATTCGTGGAAGCTTTGCTTAAATTAAAATATTCTTAGTAATGCTTCCTTCTTATATATCAGAGTTTGCCACAATATGGGGAAACATTTTTGAGGGAGATTTTCAGTACACACCACCTCACTGCAAATGCCCTGCCCTGCCCTGCCTCCTCTTCCTGCTGTTCGAGCTGCCCAGACTACCTGACTGTCTCTCTGTCTCTTTAGCACGTTGTCTCTGGAAGGGTGGGTTCTCTCTTGCTCGACTGATTGACTGTCTGCATCTTCTCCATTGGCTGGCTGGCTTTCTTTGTCTCTCTTCCTTGTCTAGCTGGCTGGGCTACCTGTCTGGCTGGAGTCCAGAGAAAAAACACAGAAAGATGAGAGAGAGAAAAGTACTGCAAATATTATACAATGATTCCCATCTCTCTTAAACAATTATTAGCTAAGGCTACCATACAAACATCAGGAAACTGCCTTTGCCTCCCTGGTGTTGTGAACTTGATTACCAAAGAATAAGTAAACCAGAAAGGGGAAAATAAGCTTAGAATGGAATTGACTAAAATACCACTCCAAATGCCAGGCACTGATGCAAGCGCAGACAGAAAAGGATGTCAATAACTCACAGAAGAGTTAGAGTACTCTAAAATATTGTTCCAGATTTCCTGGAATTTCTGCAGACATTCTCTAATCCCCAGGAAACTTTTTCCCATAGCAACTATTATGCAGATCTTTTCAAAACGCTTGAATTTAGAGGGAGAGAGCAATCGTGACTAATATTTAGCTGCCAAGGATAAGCAATGTATCAAACAGATTGTTTTTCTTAAGCAGCAGCCATTGAGAACCCCCGCCTAAAATGAAGCCCAAAAGAGTGAAGGGGAAGCCAGCTTTGACTATTTGGGAGAGAGATAAATGTCCCTCCTTCCAAAACAGTTTGATCTTAGGGCAGTGCTTAACAAACTTGCTGTGACCATCACCCCATTTTAGCCTCTATGGACAAGCACACAACCCCTGAACCCTACCTTGCTATCCATGTTGGTACCCCCAGCCCTCATATAGCAATGGCTGACGCTGCCGTCATCCGTTATCTTCCTTGGAGCCCACACAGGCTTATTTATAGCATGGGTTCAATGGGAGGCACAGATTGGTGAGGTATTTTTTCCTCAATGTGGCTTTTGCAACCCCATTTGGGGGTCACAACCTACAATTTAGGAAACACTGACTTAGAGCCTTCACACAATAGGTGAAGCAAGGTTCATAGCTTAATTCAGGTTCGTCAGTAGAGTTTGGAGGTACTGGTGTCTCATTCATGCAGATGCTGTGGGGTTATATCTATTCAAAAGAAAATCTGTAGGGATATGTATGGAAAAACATTGCTTCATTTTCTGGCTATTTTTTTATTTTTTTTCCTCAATAGCTGGACTTTTTTCAATCTGTTTCACACATTTGTTTTAACCAGAACTTTCTAACGCATGTTAGAGTTTTTTAATGTACATTGGGGCATGTTTGCTAAAGTGCAGTAACAGTTACTGTGTACTAAATCCTGCACTAAGCAGTAAGCACAGGAGCATGCTAACCGTTACCGTAAGCTAAGGAGATCATTTTAGAAGCTCTGTTCATGATTTGCACATCTGAAATGCCCAGTCACATGTGCAAATCCCACCCCTATCCCAAGAGCCATTTCAAAAAGACCCAGATTTACAGTTGTCTGGCCCGATGGCACCCATGTCGCACAGGGGCATGGCAGAAGCATGTCTGGGGTGCAACAAAAGAACCATGTGCAGCTTCGATTTCATAGTGGCGCTGCACGTCTAAACCCACCAGCGGACACGTCCATATTTAGACCTGCTCCTCAGCAAGACTAGACAACACCGTACCTAGCCCTGTGCAAGCGGTGCAGCCGCATAAGGTGCAAAGAAATAGGGGTGCATTTGGGGCTGCCAGCCTCGGCTTCCCCCCACGCTGCCTGCCCTTGCCCAGCCGTTGTCACTTTTCGTGTTACCTTGGCGGTGGCAGCAGCAACATCCAATTTTTTAAAAAAAAACCTTGGGTCTTTCCGACTCCGCGCTTGCATGTTGGCCTGATCCCTCCCTCCTCTGATGTATGCTCATGTCAGAGGAGGGAGGGACCAGACCAGCCATTCAAGTGCAGAGTTGCAAAGACCCGTGTTTGAATAGCTGGTCTGGTCCCTCCCTCCTCTGACGCTAGCATATGTCAGAGGAGGGAGGGCTCAGAACTGCATGGGAGCGCAGAGTCAGAAAGACACGTAGTTTTTTTTTTTTCCAATCGGATATTGCTGCTGCCACCTGCCACCAAGGCAACACTAAAAGCGGCAGCGGCTGGACAAGGGCAGGCAGAGCGGGGCAGAGCCGGCTGGATATGGAAGTAAGATGGGGAGTTGCATGGGGCAAATGACAAACCTGTGATTGGGGGGGAGGGGCGCAGCAGATGTGCAAGCCACACGGGGCGCATTTATGGCTTGGTACAGCCCTGAGATTAGGCATTTGAAAAGTGCCCGTTTCAGCCAGCTCTCAATAGTAGGGCTTTCACCTTTATTGCCCCAACACTTTGGAATACGCTTCAGGATAAATTAAGAGCCATAAAAGACCTCCAATTGTTCCGCAAGGAACTCAAAACATTCTTGTTCTTAGAATATTGTGGAAACCTGACTGACCCTCATACACAACCGACATAGATATTATCTTTCTCGCTGTCTCCTTAGCATCCTACACTGCACTGACTTACCTACTAGAATATTAACCACTTATGTACACCCTTTGATAACGGAATATCAAGAATATTCCTAACTATTTTGTACATAAGTTGATTAGAATATGTTAACTATCAATATTTTGCTAAACAGCTGTTAAGATGTTAAAAGCATGTTCTATGTTCTAATGTAATTGTGTTATGTTCAATGTAAAATGCCCTTGATCTTTGGAAGGGGCGATATAGAAAAGCTAATAAATAAATGATAGGGACATTCCCTCTTATCACCATGATCATTTTCCTCCCCTCATAGAAGGATGGCAGGTGCATATCAAGGCTTCTTTGTATACTGCGGCAGTGCTGCATATCTCCGTGTGCAAAATGGCAGGCCTGGAGGTGTATGTGGTGATATATCCACATGCACGTTTGGAAATGCTAGTGCAGACATGTACAAATAAGTTGCCGGTTCCACCAATATCTATATTTTGCATGTGCCATTTCTAAAATTGCCCTTTTCCATGCATATCTCTGGGGCTTGATTCTGCATGTCCCCGTTGCCTTGTATGTTGATGGAGACATCTAACTTTTGGGGCAGAATTTCAGACGTTTTGACTTGTATGGCCAGGGGGCACCTGAAATAACTTTCTAAACTGTGTCTTCCCAAATGTGACTATGGGAACAATCCAATACTAGCTGTTTAGCATGGGATGAGGTGGGGAGAGGGTGGGTTTAGGGGAGTTGATGACTGCACATCCCTGGTTAGCAGGAATGTACGTTGTAGTGCTAATCATGCATGTTGCAGTTAACGAAGGTGCACATACCACCGCCTCAGTGGGTGGTGTTAAGTGTTCCCATATTAAGAGTGGCTGCTGATCTAATGGGCAAGGTCATCCAAGCTGCACCAACTGCATGAGAACATGCTGGGAATGTTCCCGACAGTGTGGGTTCACCACGTCTCCTGTGCTAATTTAAGGCACTTAGCATGTGCTAAGCTGCAAAAAATTAGTGCACTTTAGTAAACATGGTTTACAGTTATGGTTTATTAAAATCTTTCTATACCGCCCTTCGGTATGCATTATCAACTTAAAGCATGTTAATTCATATTAAAATTGCCCAATAAAGGCAAAAGATGATTCATTTGGTTGAGCTGTCTTTAAATAAGACCCTTTCATAATCCAGCAGCAAGCGAGTTAAATAGGAAGCTCATTCAGAGGCTAATTTGAAGGTACTGAAAAAAGGAATCTCGCTCTCCAAATTGGCCATTACATCCCTTCTGTCCTGGAAAAATGGCCTTAACTGGATTGCAGGTGGCACTGAATATCTGTATAAAGCAAGCAAATGGGAGCTATCTGAATAATGGCAATATTGAGTCCGCTGCAATATTGAGTCCGCTATCCAGACTGCTTTCCTACTGTCCTAATTTCATCCAGAAAAAGGTCTGAATTTCACCACTTTCCAGATAACTTGCTGCTCTGCCCTCTCTCCACCCACATATTGCCCTGTGCTGAGTTGGTCTGTGAAAGCTGGACAGTGAAAAAGACAGACAGGAAGAAAATTGATGCCTTTGAATTATGGTGCTGGCGGCGAATACTGTGTATACCATGGACTGCCCGACGAACAAACCAATCGGTACTAGAGGAGATCAAACCTAAGCTTTCTATAGAAGCTCAGATGACAAGACTTCGACTTTCATACTTTGGACACATCATGCGAAGAGAGAGATCATTAGAGAAAGACGTCATGCTTGGCAAGATAGAAGGTCAACGCAAAAGAGGAAGGCCAGCAATGAGATGGCTCGATACAATAACAGCAGCTACGGGTACCAGTCTGTCAACAATGAGCCGTCTGACTGAAGACCGAACACAATTTAGGATAGCTATCCAGAGGGTCGCCATGAGTCGACTTCGACTCGACGGCACTTAACAACAACATCACAAACAGCGGTGCCTAAGGTGTATATCTGGATAATGGCTGCCATTACCTTGGATAAATGCCTTTGAATATCAACACATTAGAAATTATCAGGGACAGTTCAGGGGCTTGTGGCACCCTGAGCCATCTTTATCTTTTATGCCCCCATCTCAGGGCCAATCTTGTACTATGAGCCATACAAACAGGGGTAAATTTTCAGCCAATGCAGTCACTGGCTTATGTTAAACCCTGGCACTGCCATTTAATGTAATCTGTATATTCAGGAAGCGGTGCTGAATATATGAATAGTGCAGTGACCACGCTGGCACTATCTGTTTAATTTAGGCATGCTGTTTGGCAGGCCTAAATTAGATGTATAACTTATCTAGATAGTAACTGAATATCACTATTATCTGGATAATTTTCTGCCCTGCCTTTGCACCTCCACAGACAAAACTTACAAATATATGGATAATATCGGCCATTTAGTGATTTAAATGGCCCTATATTATCTGTATATTTTAAAAAAATACACAGATAAACTAATTATGTATTCATTAGCAAACACATAATTGCCTCTGAATCTTAGGGGCCCTTTTACTAAACTGCACGCACGTTAAGTACAAAGTCACCGCGTTAACTATCGGGAGCATGGACAGCATGTTCCTGGCAGTTAATATATGGTGCCTTACCCTAACACAACATTCTCCTATAAGGGTAACACTAATTGTCTATTTATAATTTTTTGTTGGAAATCACACCATAAAGAACCAATTTTTGATTTCTTCTTGCAGTGTGTAATTCCTTTTTATTCTTTAAAAAGGGAATTAACACTTAATTAATACCAAGGAACCCCATCTCCTTAGTATCATCCAACCGGTATTGAGAATCCTCACAATTCAATGATTAAATAAATCAGAGGAACTACTTAGCTGTCGATGAACAATCTTCATAACCAAACAGGATATCCAATATTCTCCCCGTTTACTTCAGGGATTCCAAGTTGGTTTTAAAACAGCTAGTCTTCCTCAAGACCAATGGAAAAGCAACAGTCCTGTGAACAATCACGGATATGTAGTAACCCAACGTTGCGTTTCAAGCCTTCTGACCCTCTTGGCTCTTTCTCAAAGCAACGGAGTTTGAGAAAGAGCCAAGAGGGTCAGAAGGCTTGAAACGCAACGTTGGGTTACTACATATCCGTGATTGTTCGCGGGACTGTTGCTTTTTCATTGGTCTTGAGGAGGACTAGCTGTTTTAAAACCATCTTGGAATCCCTGAAGTAATATGGGGAGAATATTGGATATCCTGTTTGGTTATGAAGATTGTTCATCGACAGCTAAGTAGTTCCTCTGATTTATTTAATCATTGAATTGTGAGGATTCTCAATACCGGTTGGATGATACTAAGGAGATGGGGTTCCTTGGTATTAATTAAGGGTTAATTCCCTTTTTAAAGAATAAAAAGGAATTACACACCGCAAGAAGAAATCAAAAATTGGTTCTTTATGGTGTGATTTCCAACAAAAAATTATAAATAGACAATTAGTGTTACCCTTATAGGGGAATGTAGTATAGTGTGGGGAGCACTGTTTGGGTTTAAGAATTAGGGTACCCTAACACAAGGCACTCTTACCCTGGTGCTCACTGCAAGGTACACACCACGCCCACTCTCTACCTCTACCCCATCCATTCGCCACCCCAATGTACAAGTGGCAGTTAGCACATGAATCAGAGGTGCACTAACTGTCCAGCCCCCGTGCTAACAGTTCGGGCCACCACATGCAGTTATTGCATACCTTAAGCCATGCTAACTGCTTAACACGCTTTAGTAAAAGGCCCCCTGGTTGAATAGATTATAATTATTCATGCACATGGAACATTCCCAGACCATCCAATAAAACTCCTTGAATGTGAATGTTGGATGTTTCACTTTATAGCTCCACAAATTCTGGCGTCAAATCAGAAACAGCAATACAAGCTCCTTCCACTGCCAGACTCTGTGTGAAGAAACATAAAACCTTATTCATTTTATTTATTTATTTAACTCCCAGTTTCCCCCTCCCTTTGCACGCTATAAAGTTCTCCAGTTATGTTTAAATTGTTATCTGTAACTATTGCAAGTTTTCTGTAAAATTGAAGTTATAATGTAAACCGTCTTGATTACAAGATAAGGCGGTACAAAAAAACTGTTAAATAAATAAATTCATTTATTTGTATTTGGCTCATGCCTTTTCAGTAGTAGTTCAAGGAGAGTTACAGTCATGTACAGTAGGTAGCTTGCAGACACTCAGAGGATTATCATACCAGCATCAAGTCCAATAACTAACTGCACCAACCTTACCTATGAAAAGTCAGCACTGTAAATATACTAGAAGACCAGTAACCTCCAGTTGGGAAAAGAGAATAAGCTGGACTGTTAGAGCTTCCTACGTATACTCAGGCAAAACATAGACTTCATCTAGTGAAAGATGAGAGATGGCAAATTAAAACATGCAAAAAAAAAATTAAATGAAAAACCCAAAAGCTCAGATTCTGTGAATCATGGGACACTGAAGAAAGGGAAATAAATGTATTTCCTCCTATACGGAACAAAATATAAAGAAAATATTTTTTGGTACCATTATTATCTTTATCATTGTATTTTGCTGGTTGGGTTGGTGCTAGTCTCTATCACTTCCTCTTGATGATTTTCCCCAAGTCTTCCAGGACCTCATTTCCATTTTCTGTTTCTTCATTCTTCCTATTTTCTTGCCTTTATCCCTTACATTTCTGACCTTGATCCTTCTATTTCATCTATTTTCTCTATTTCTATCATCAGGATTTTATTCCTTCTCTTCCCTCCAGTCTTCAATCTCATTCTTTTCACCTACTTACCGGCTTTTCATTTCCTGCTCATACTTCCATAGTCCTCCCATTATGCACCTATCTCATTCCTTCCCCATCCTTCTATTCACACTTTCTTTCACCCACTATCTAGTTCTCCATTTCCATCCTTTATACTCATCCCATCCTCAGCCACATCTACCTTTTCTGCCTCTCATCCCCAGCTCCTTCCCTATCACCTATCCATTCACCACTCTCCAATCCCTTTCTTATCTCTTACTATGGCATTGTCACCCTGAATGGGCCTGATCTTGGCTGACATCATGAAGCTAAGAAGGGTTAAGCCTGACTAATACCTGGATAGGAGACCACCTTAGAATACTAGGTGCTGTAGACTTATGGCATAGAAGAAAGGTCTAGCAATCTACTTCCAGTTGCACCTTGCCAAGAAAACCCAGGTACTGGATCACCAGGAGTCAGCATTGATTCAACCACATACACTACTCCCTCCCACCATCTAAGCCCTCATTTCTATCTTCTCTCATCTCTTTCAAAGATCTATCCTCTTTCTTTGTCTCTTGTCTGCTCCATAGCCCTCTTAAATGCCTCTCAAAACCCTCCAGGTCCTGCAAACCATTTCCTCTGCCCATTTTTCTGCACTCAGTCTTACAGCCATACCCCTACCCGTCACCCAATCACGTAATCCCTATTATTCTCCTAAACCTCAGTCAATTTCTTAGTCTTCACTATCCCCCCAGTTATTCTTCAAATTCCTATTCTATCCTATCCAGTTCTTGAGTCCCCACTTATGCTCCCAGTACCCAACCAATCTTATTAAATGTGATTCCCTGTTCTCTTGCATCCCCTTTGTCCCTAGTATCTGCCTTCCTGTCTCCTCCTACTTTTCCCCAGCTTCTGACCATTTAGTTTCTTCTCCTCCTCCATACCCCAGTTTCGAAACCTATGCCCCTCCCCATAGGTGCCCCACATGAGAGACTAAAGCCTTCCCATCTTCAACCATGACCTCCCCCATCTTACGGTTTAACTCTCTTCTTCCTTCCCCTGGCTGCCACCTCTGCTGCTGCTTCCTTTGAGCTGTGGCAGTGGCTAATTACCTAAAAAGGTGCAGGGACATTCACGCTCTGTGTGCCATTGATGGCTCTGCCAGTCCCGCCCCTCTGAAACAAGAAGCATGTATTAGAAGGGTGGGACTGGCAGAGCCATTAGGGCTCAGAGAGGGTGAATGTCCCCACATGTTTTTAGGTATTTTGCCACTGCCACAGATCAAAGGATGCAGCAGTGAAGGGGACAGCAAAGGGATGGGAGGAAGGGGGAAGAATCAGGAGATGTGTGGTCAGGGGAAAGGGGAAGAAACAGGAAATGCTAAATTGGGGGTGAGAAGAAAGGAGATATAGATGGTAGCTTGGGGGGAGGGTGGACAGGCAAGGAAGTTTGGATGATAGCGGATATGCTGGCTCAGGGATGGGGAAAGGCTTGGAACACAAAAGGGGATGCTGGGGGGTGGGGGGGGGGGAGAGAAGCAGGAGATGCCGGGCAACAAGATAAATGGCTGAAGGGGAGACAAGATGAATGGCTAGGATTACCAGATGGCCCCAGATTATTAGGGATATACTGGGCCAAGTCTCATTTTGTCCCATTGCATGTGAGGACTTGTGGTTCTGATTTTCTTAGGGAACTCAATTAAAATTCATAACTACTGAGATTGGTGCATGCAGTGGGATAGAACCATGATAGCTTCAGACCATCAAGGACAGGTTGAGCCAATCTAGTAAACTTATATAAGAGACTAGATATTGGGAAAAGTGGGGATGAGGCAGGGGCAGATGTTTGGGAGGGGATGGAGAGATGCAGGAGCAGATGAAGGGGAAAGAAGAAAAATGCAGGGAGCAGATGGAGAGAAAAAAAATAGAGCATATGTGGAGGGATGAGAAAAGAGGCATTATAGGGATGAGGGATGCTATGAAGATAAAGGAATATGAGCAGGAGTTGGAAGGATGAGGGAGAAGAAAATGGAATGGAAGTGTAAGAGAGAGGAAAATGGAATGGATGCATAATGGAGGGATCTAAAAGATGTAAGACATGGAAGCTAAGAAGAGCAAGAGAGAACTTGGGGCCACAGCAGTAGGTGGGTTCTGTGGATGGTGGTGCTATGGTAGAAAGAGCATAGGCTGGGGGTGTGAAGAAAGCACACAATATCCTCTCTGCCCCCTCCTTCCCCCCCCCCCCCCATCCAGCACCCTTGAAAGGTTATGCGCATTATAGTACGAATACTCCCAAAAGCATCCCCCCAGTAAAAGATTAGCCAGAATATTAGACTCCACTGTGCTACTTCTTGTTTGTCTGACAGGTTAAATACTTGAGTTACTCCTATCTGCATTAATAGGAAAGATTATTTTAAAGGACGCCCTTTATAAATAATCTAGTAAGGCCAAGATAATTTAATCACTTGTGGTCAGGGAAAGCTTGCTGGTATTTTTAACCCATGAGGTTTGCTACAATAGTGAAAGCAAAACCACAGGCAGTTTCACATTCATTATTGCCTAAAGAAAAATTACCCATAGAGATTTGTGGCTGTGTCCTCTTCAGTTAATTTTTCTGCAGGAACAAATATGCATAACTTTGTATTATAAAGCCATGTGTGTTATTCCAGTTTCTTCCCAACGTGTGTGGTGTTACCCATGGACATGTTGGACAGTAATCAAAGCACTAATCTCCATGGGGGAAATGCTATTTTGCCCTTAGAAATGGCTTTTATTATATTGACCTTTACAAAAATTCTTATGTGCCATATTATCTTCCCACTCTCCATAAAGTTAACTTATTGTTAAGTCCACTGGGGCCATTTATTGAGATCTGCCACCATTGAACCATCTTATCTGTGGTTTATTGCAAATCTAAAGACTTAAAAGTGTTCAGGCTTTGGGGTTGGTACTGGCTTCTGTACTACAACATGAAGCTCTATGTTTAAGTTGTAAGGAGTCTGGATCTAACAAAGGGCCATCTAACCCCAGGGAAGCAGGGATGGGGGAAGATCCTTCATAGGATCCTTCATTCACTATGGGGGGTCATTCTGTGCCCTGAATAGCAGGGATGTACACCCTGCCTGGACATACATCACCACTATTTGTCCCCCTTGCCATCCCCATGCAAGGCTCCCTGTGCAAATAGTGGAGTTGTATGGGGAACCTTAGACGGATGTGGGAGGAGGCGGGCAGAAGGCGGAATGAGGGCGGTGCATGGGCAGGCTGTCGCCCTGGACATATGTTCTGCCTGAAATCAGGTACCAGTGTAATACAATGTAAATAATTATACAATATAATTATACAATATACATAGTTTCCCCCAGTTACTTCCAAGTTGATCTCCCTGTTTATTGTAAATACAACTCAAAGTGCCTGTGTTGTATAGTTGATGTTAAATGTAAACCGCTCTGATCTAAAATAGAGCGGTATAGAAGAACTGTTAAATAAATAAATAAATAATACAGGGCTGATTCTGAGGTTGGCCTTGTACGTTTGGAGTATGCCTGTTAGATGGGGGACTTATTCCACCTCAGAGGTGGAATAAGTCCCCTTTGACATGGGGTAGCCGCGACAGCCAGGGAGGACAAAGCAGGGAGGCATGCAGGAGGTAACCTGCAGCAATGGGAGGCCAGATTGGGGGTCTGGTTGCGGGAAAATGGCAATCTCAGTGGCAGCCAGTGTTCGTGGCTCTGTAATGGAGCTACGGTGCCATGGTGAGACAATATTATCATATCAAAGAGATAAATTGTATCCGTTCTTATAGACCCGAAATAAAGAAAGAAAACAATATTTTTTTTTTGTTGGATCGTTTGCCTTGAGAGGGAACTTTCCCTCTCTCGTAGCAAACCCTCCTTTTTTTTTCTTCAATTAAAAGAGTGCACTCACCCTTTTTACCTTACACCGAGGCAAAATTATAGATCCAGTAATTTCTACGTTTCAAAATTTAGTTTTGCAAGATGTGAAATCTATGGAAGAGGGATCTATTTCAGCTTTTTCGAACATACAACGAACAGATCTATGAATTTTGCGTGAACGAGCTACGATCAGCATACATAGAGCAGATAAGGGAGGAGCCATTGTTATACAAGGTAAATCACAGTTTAGATTATTATAGTTCTTATGGTGAGACGATATGGCACTGTGGCTCCATTATGGCGCCAGGCTGAGTTAGCCGGGTATGCGACTGGGTGTGCGGCCGATCAGAATTGTGGCCGGCCTGCACATCCAGGCTGGTAGACCGGATTGTGATCCTGTGGTGGCGTCTAATTGGGTCTACCGCTGTATGCTCTGATTCTGCCCTGCCACACAAGGGACTGGACATCCTGAAGGGAATAGGCCTCCATGTTCCTTATATTATGAATGCATATAGTAGAGGAGATAGAGGGTGTAGTGCTCTCTCCCTAAATTTCTAAGCATCAGAATGTTCATATTCATTTGTACATATCAGTAAGAAACTGGAGGCAGCAAAAATTGAATGTACTATATGAAAAAGTCCACTTACATTATAAGAGTCTCAGTTGTCCAACTTTGGTCTCTGCATTGGGTGGTTAGCGCCTTCGACATGAATGTTCAAAAGCACGTATGCATTAGTGATTTTTTTAAAAAACTCCTGCGGTTGAACAGTTAATTTGGACCTATAAAATATTTGATGGGTAATTTTATAAAGTTTTCTATTACTACTACTTATCATTTGCAGAGCACTAAAAGGTATACACAGCATTGTATATATACATGTAAGAGACCCAGTCTAGTACGTGGAAAAGAAAGGAAGGAGTTCTTTATTATTGATTAAATTAGCTCGCCACAATGCCTGATACAGGCTGTGTTTCAAAATACCTTCTTCAGGGGAATTCTGGCATTCTACATGCTTAAATACATGAACAAAATATAAATAAACAAATTCAAAAGGATATTTGAAAATTTTGATCAAGGGAAAGGAATCTAACAATAAAACATTTCATATTGGATAAAAACATTAACCAATTGAATTTGTTACCTAAGTGAAAATTTTTAATTTTGTATCTATCAAAAATATATATAACTCCTTCATATAACCATAAAAAGATACACCTTCAAGTGCTTGTGCCCTATAGTCATCATGAATAAGGGGATAAACCTTTATATCAATCTCTAACTAAAAAACTTCTAACGTCAGAATTTGTTAAAAAAGGGGGTTGGCAAACAAATTTTATCATAATAGAGGAAAGTTACCTGAAACGATCCAAAAATAATCTTATTTCAGAATCATATCTCCAAGGAGAAAGCAATCTTTATCCACATCCGTGAAAGTTTTGTCTGTTGACTGAGAAAAACGCCCATACTTGCGCTGTAAAGAAAAAACAAACCGTGGGAAGATGACACGTCACAGCCTCTGATTGGCTGATCATCATTTTAATGTTTAGTATGAAAGATACTTGCTGTAAAACTTGACACCTATGTTAAGCCATACATTGGTGGTTTGTCCTTAAAACCTACACTTGTGCTGTGAAAAAGGATCTGCACCACGGGAAGAATACCTGGGGACCTTTGATTAGAGATTAATATAAAGGTTTATCCCCTTAGTCATGATGAGTTTAGGGCGCAAGCACTTGAAGGTATATCTTTTTATGGTTATATGAAGGAGTTACATATATTTTTGATAGATACAAAATTCAAAATTTTCATTTAGGTAACAAATTCAATTGGTTAATGTTTTTATCCATTAGGAAATGTTTTATTGTCAGATTCCTTTCCCTTGATCAAATTTTTCAAATATCCTTTTGAATAACTACTATTATTAATTTTTAAGTAGTCTGTTCACTATGAATTAAAATGAATTGAAATGAGTTAGTATATGAAGTATGTAATTACATCCATGTTTTATTGGGCTCACTCCTGCTTCAATGATTTTTGGCCTGATGACTCCTTATCCTTTCCTCTTTATTCTTCTTTTATAGTACAAGATTGTTACATTTGGGTCTATCTAGCAATAGAGGTACTGATAAACAAATTTGAAAGGGGGAAGCAATCATTTTGGGTGACTTTAATCTACCTGATGTGGATTGGATTACTCCTTCTGCACATCTGGAAAGAAGCAAAAAAATTGTAGATGCTCTCCAAGATGCATTACTTAGACAAATGGTCATGGAACCAACCAGGGAAAGCTCAACGCTGGATTTAGTGCTCAACAATGGTGATAGCGTGTCAAATGTCTGCGTGAGTGCCCCTGTGAGCAACAGCGATCATCACACGGTGTGATTTGAGATAAAAGCCAAGGTACAGGCCAAACATAGCAAGCTCAAAGTCCTAAATTTCAAAAACACTGACTTCAATAAAATGGCCGAGTACCTAAAGGAGGAGATGACAGGGTGGAAGGAGATAAGGGAAGTAGAATTACAATGGGCTAAACTAAAGGTGGCAATAAAAGGGGCAACAGATAAATATGTAAGAAAAGCAAATAAAAACAAGAGGAGAAGGAAACCTATTTGGTTTTCCAAAGAAGTGGCTGCTCAAATAAAGGCAAAAAACACAGCTTTCACAAAATTCAAAAGCTTGCAAACAGAAGAACACAGAAATGAATACAGGATCAAACTCAAAGAGTCAAAAAGAGAAATAAGGATAGCAACATCAAAGGCAGAGGAAAAGATGGCTTAAGATGTTAAGGGTGGCGACAAAACCTTTTTCAGATATATTCGGGAAAGGAAGAAGATCAGAGTTGGAATTGCAGGACTCAGAAGTGTTGGGAAAGGACTCGTGGAAAGTGACATAGAAAAAGAAAAATTGCTAAACAAATACTTCTGCTCTGTTTTTACTAAAGAAAATCCTGGAGATGGACCAGCTGTGACTCCCAAATATAAAAATGGGAATGAAGTAGATACCACACCATTCACAGAAGATGAGGTGTTGGAACAACTTGCTAAACTGAAAGTGGACAAAGCCATGGGATCGGATGGGATACATCCCAGGATACTGAAAGAGCTCAGAGGTTCTTGCAGGGCCATTAAAGGATGAATTCAACAGATCCTTGGAAACAGGAGAGGTTCCTCAGGACTGGAGAATGGCTGATGTCGTACCTCTACACAAAAGTGGTGACAGGGAAGAAGTGTCAAACTACAGACCTGTGAGCCTTACCTCGGTGGCGGGAAAAGTATTGGAGGTGCTCCTGAAAGAACAAATAGTGAACTTTCTCAAAACAAACAGGTTGCAAGATCCGAGGCAACATGGTTTTACTGAAGGACGGTCTTGCCAAACAAATCTGATTGAGTTTTCTGACTGGGTGACCAAGGAACTAGATCAGGGGCATGCGATGGATGTCATCTACCTGGATTTCAGCAAAGCCTTTGATACTGTTCCTCATAGGAGGCTTGTCAATAAACTCAGTAGCTTAGGGATGGGTCCCAAGCACTGTTCTCTCTAAGCTGTGCGCGTGTGCGCGCGCACACACCTCACCGAGTGAGCGCACATACTTTATAACAGAGCGCACAAAAATTACGGTTCTGATTCTGATATAAAACACCACAGACGTTCTTAAAATTGAAAAGTTGTTGTGTATTTATGGTTTTCACAAGTTCTACAATATTTTCTAGTGCAATCAATGTGGTGTACATACTGTATTCTGACGTGTAGTCAAATTTTAAAGTATATAACTCCGAGTGTCGTTATGTGGCGCACAAAAATTTAACCTTCCTTCAAAAGCTGCACAGCTGATATTTTATGCGCACACAGCCTACAGAAAATTAGAGGGAACATTGGTCCCAAGATGGTAAACTGGATTAGAAATTGGTTGACTGACAGACGACAGAAGGTGATGGTACATGGAGCTCACTCGGATGAAAGGAAGGTGATTAGCGGGGTGCCCCAGGGTTCGGTCCTGGGCCCGGCACTGTTCAATGTATTTGTGAGTGATATTGCTGAAGAACTGAATGGAAAGTCTGTCTTTTTGCAGATGACACAAAAATTTGCAACAGAGTGGACTCCCCCCAGGGAGTGGATAACATGAGGAAAGATCTACAAAAGCTGGAAGAATGGTCTAATGCTTGGCAATTACGATTTAATGTGAAAAAGTGTGGTGTCATGCACTTAGGTAGCAGAAATCCAAGGGAAATGTACGCGATAGGGAGCGAGAGGTTGGTGTGCATGGTTCAGGAGAAAGACCTTGGTGTGATTATCTCTGATGATCTCAAGGTGGCAAAACAGTGCGACAAGGCGGTGGCAAAAGCCAGGAGGATGTTGGGCTGCATACAAAGAGGGATTACCAGCAGAAAGGAAGAGGTACTTATGCCACTGTACAGGTCGCTGGTGAGGCCTCACTTGGAATACTGTGTTCTGTTTTGGAGACCATATCTTGCAAAAGATGTAAAAAGACTGGAAATTATTCAGAGGAAGGCGACCAAAATGATTTGGAGCCTGCGTAAGAAACCTTATGAGAAGAGACTTGAAGACCTAAATATGTACACTTTGGAAGAGAGAAGAGATAGGAGAGATATGATTCTGACCTTTAAATACTTAAAGAGGGACGATGAACAAACAAACCTCTTCCAAAGACGGGGAAGCTGTAAAGCTAGAGGGCATAACATGAAGCTACAAGGTGGAAAATTGAAAGGCAATGTCAGGAAATATTTTTTCATTGAAAGGGTGGTGGATGCTTGGAATGCTCTCCCGATGGAAGTGGTGGGGGCAAACATGGTGACGGAATTCAAAACGGCATGGGACAAGCACAGCGGATCCCTTTACAGCAACAGGACAAAAACAAAATAAACTGAACCATCTAACTTCTCAACAAATAGGGGTGTCCTACATGGAGTGGTGGGTTCACCCCTAAACAAAGACATGGGGAGGGGTGGCCTGCACAGAGCGACAGGTGCACCTACTCTTGCCATATTGCTGGGCAGACTGGATGGACCATGCTGGTCTTTATCTGCCGTCATTTACTATGTTACTATGACACACCCTTACATATTTGTCTTTATCTATATTTTTATTAATGTGTATATAGTTCTTATCAATGTTTTATTAGTGTTATTTTATTTGTTATGTCATAGGATCTGGATGTTTTTAACATTTGTTTAGTGGTTTTTAATTGGTTTACAAATATTGATTACTTTTATCAATTTTAAATTTGTTTTTTATTGTTTTAACTGGTTTATGAATGATTTTACAATTTGTTTATTTATATTTTGTTCATGTATTTAGGTATGTAGAACGTCAGAATTCCCCTGAAGAAGGTATTTCGAAACACGGCCTGTGTTGGGCATTGTGGCGAGCTATTTTAATCAATAATAAAGAACTCCTTCCTTTCTTTTCCACGTACTAGACCGGGTTTCTTGTATTTATGTGGTGTTGTGCTTTTCTTGGTGGACATGTAAGAGACAGTCCCTGTTCTAGAGAGTTCACAGTCTAATCAAGACAGCCAGTACAACAATTGAGGATTAGGGTAAATGTAAGGAAATGATAAAGATACACATAAGAAGTGAACAGGAGAACAGGGGGATCAGAATCCAAAAGGAGCCTGGAAGAGGGGGGCTTTTAACCTGGATTTGAATAGGACCAGAGATGGAGCCTGGAGCACTGACTTGGGTAGTCTGTTCCAGGCATATGGAGCAGCAAGGAGGAATGAACGACTTCTGGCATTGGAAAGGAATGGATAGGGAGCCAGTGAAGTAACTTGAGAAGAGGGGTTAGGCAAGTATAGGAATACTGTCAGAAGATTAACCAGTTAGCCGAGTTTTGAATAGATTGAAGGAGAGAGATGATTCAGAGGGAAACTAGTGAGGAGCAGATTACAATAGTCAAGGTGGGAGTTGACTAGAGAGTGGAGAAAGGTCTTAGTAGTGTGTTCAGAAAGGAAGGGATGAATTCTGCTGATGTTACAAAGAAAGAAACAGGTTTTAGCTATCTATTGGATATGTGTGGAGAAAGAAAGAGAAGAGTCAAAGATGACCCCAAGGTTGCAAGCTGAGGAAACAGGGAAGAGTATAATGTTATACACAAAAATAGGGAAAGAAGGAAGGGGGAAATAGGTTTAGGGGAAAAAATAAGGGGCTTGGTTTTGGCCTTGTACAGTATCAGATGGTGGTGAGACATCCAAGCACCAATGTCAGATAAGCAAGCTGAAATACAGGTTCTGGATTCCAGAGAGGTAGATCCGAGAGTCATCAGCATAAGGATGGTACTGAAAACCATGGGAGGAGATCAAGGCACCAAGGGACTGAGTGTAGAAAGGAAAAAATGAGAGGTCCCAAGACAGAGCCCCGTTGTCCACAGACTGAAAGCGGGGTGGCAGATAAGTAGGCAGTGCCTTCTTAAAACCTATATTTTCACACATGTATTTTGTTTCTTTTATAAAGTCAAGTACATACTTATTTTACTTTACAAAATACTAGCGCATTAATTTACTTATTTAAACATTTTTATCTACCATCTTCATGACATACATAATTAAAAATGATTTACATATCAAATAAAAACAATTGAAGTTTGGAAAGTAAGAAATTGAAAGGCAGATTGAAGTACAAAACCAAATCCAATCAATATCTCCATGATTTTATACTCATACTCATCTTCATAGATCTAGCAGCCGCATTTGATTTGCTAAGCCATATCAAGCTCATAACCAGACTGATGGAGATTGTAATCAGTGGCACCCCTGCTCTCATGGTTCCGTTCCTCCCTAACAGATTGGATGTGTAAAATCAAGATTGAGAATAGAACCTCAAGACCAATTAAACAACGGCAAGGTATACCTCAGGGATCTTCACTCGCAATCTTTCTATTTAACTTATACATACAACCAGTCTGCAAACTTATACAAGAATATAACTTATACTACCACTTCTATGCAGATGACATGATGATTTAAGCTCCATTTGAATCTGGAAGAACAGACTATTTCCCCATAACATCTTGCATGAGAGCCGTCATAAACTGGTTACAAAACCATAATCTGACAATCAACTATAATAAATCAGAGGTTCTTACCACTACAAGAGAAACCACCTACTCTCCACCTGACTCAAAATAGACAACTTTGCCATTCCAGTGAAAAAGGAAGTCAAATATCTGAGAGTAATACTAGACCAGAGGCTCAATTTGCAAACACATATTAAGAAGATGATATACACAGCCTACTACAAAATGAAGATGCTACAAAACCTTTGCCCTCTACTATAACACAGCCATTATCACATGGTATGTCAGGCCATAATTACCCCACATCTGGTCTATTACAACCTAATACTGCAAGGCCTCCCCAAACACACCATCCACGCTTTATAACTAGCTCAAAACACTGCAGCTCAGCTAATCACAAGTCACATGACAAGAACATATCACATTAATTTTCAAATCCCTACACTGGTTACCTATACAATCCCGCATCAAATACAAAGCAATAATGATGACATTTAAAGCTATACATAATCAGTTAGCTGACTGCCTGCAAGCACTGATCCAGAAGTCTCCAGAATCCCAAACAAGAAGACGACAGCATTAAAACATCCTCTCCATCCCAGCCCACAAGACTAGAAGTTCTCAAACAACCTCCAAAAGAGCTTTTGAAATCTACGGACCAACCCTCTGGAAGTGATAGGCCGCAAGGCAGAGTCCCTGCCAGCCGCCTGTAACCGGGTGGCGCGGTGAGAGGCGAGCGGGAGGTAGGCACGAGGCGGGGGGTAGGAGGAGGAGCGGCGGAGAAGGGAGCATTGTTTGAATTCATTGGCTCCCCTCCCCGCAGGACTGCGCGCGGGGAGCCAATGAGACGTCGGGGGAAGAGACGGGTCCAGCGCGGATGCCGGCAGTCCAGAGAGTGAGGGCGAGGGAGAGGTCCAGTGGATGGTGTGCAGCTGGGAGGACGTTGGGCAGGCAGAAGACGGCCTACCTTGAGCAGAGCAGGAGAAGTGGCGGTAGTGCGGTAGAGCAGATGGCGGTGATAAAACAGTCTTCTGGCTTCTCGCTGCTCACCGCATGTGCTTGAGGAGCAGACACACGGTTTGATCCGGCCAGAACAGTCAGCGTGGTTTGGCAGTGAGGCAAGTGGTCGGAGCATTAATAACTATACAGGAGGAAAAAGTAAATTAAAGGCTTAACTTACATTATAAAAAAAAAAAAAGACAATAAATTGGAGGAGCTCGCAGGGCTTGATGCCACCTAAAGTTGGGCAGCGGAGGGGGTGAGAGGGCAGGGGAGGGCTGGTAGGGCCACAGGGAGATGTGCAACACAGGTCGATGAGGGTCTTCTGGCAGGCGGGGGCTGATGGGACTGCTCTTGGGTTGGGGCAGTTGGGGGGGAAGGCAGACAGGAGCATAGGGCTGGAGGGACCAGTAGAGGGCAGAGGGGGTCGCGGTCCCCGAGGGGGACAAGGAGGGGCGGAGGACAGGCACGGGGGTCTCGTTCATGGGCTGTGATGCGGGGGGGGGGGCGGAACAGAGATGAGCTGGTTCGGCCGGATGGCGGTGTAGGAGCAGTGATGCTGGAGAAGAGCGGTGGGGATTACCCGAGGGGGCAGGAGAGGTGCCCAGCTCTGGATTAAGAGGGGAAGCCGTGAGGGTGGGCAGGAGTGATACGAGTCAGGCCATGGCCAGTTTTGGGGGGCAAGGGCTGCACACATCGGTGGGGGGTTGGGTGGCTCCAGGGGGTTATTGGCCAGTGGTGGGTGCAGGGTCCTGGGAGCATTGGCTGGGAGGAGGACAAGGACCGTCTGGGGCTGAGTGGCTAGGGGCCTGGCAGCCGGCTTGGCATTTGGTGGTCCCTCCCCCGGTGTTTCCATTTATGCCTCCACAGGTGCCAGCAATGGGTTCGTACCCAGTGACGCCTGGAGGTGGTGGCCATGTGAGAGCAGAGCAGCCAGTGGTGCGGCAGACGGCGGTTCCGAATGTTGGAGTAGACATGTTTGGAGTAAGACCAGTAGAGTGACTGCAGTGTGGTGAGGAGGACAGCCAAGCCGTGACGGTGGAACCTGCTGTAGGAGCGGTGGACACAAGGGTTTCAGGTGAGTTGCAAGGTGACCAGGGCGAGGTTTTGGCGCAGAGGGGGGAGCCAGCAGGATCGAAGGGTAAGGCGCGTAAGAAGCGTAGGCATGCGTGCCAGAGACAGCATGGTTCGGATTCCCTTTCTTCTTCTTCCTCTTCGTCATCGTCGTCGTCATCCTCGAGTAGCGGAGGCATGGGACTAGAGGTGGTCGGTCAAGGGGAGGGGATGAGTACGCATATTGGGGGAACTCCATCAGTAGCAGCGTACTTAGAGCTCTGGGAGAGTGTACCAAAAAACTTGTGTCGTAAGATAAGAAAGAGGAGATATATTGATATCTTCCGGTTGTTAGAGGGGAAGAGGAGTTCGGGGGATAGCAAAAAGAAGGGAAAAGAGGACGAGAAGGCAGGGTGAGTTAAAAAGGTGTCCAGGAATGCTGTGGATTGGACACAAGCTTTTTTGCATTTGGCGAGCGTATGAGGGCATCATTATCCTGAACAGTATGGGATGTTGTTGGCCTACGCGAATGCTATTCTGGAGGCCGCGCAGACGCATGAAGGATGGTCGTGGTTGAACTACGACGAGAAGTTCCACGATAAAATGGAGGAGAATCGGTTCTTGTCCTGGGGGTCGCAGGATATTAATCTATGGCTGACGCAAATGTCGGCTAAGTCAGGTGTAGGGGGAATAGGGGGCGTGAAGCCGGGGGGGTTGGACGCCAGGGAGTGCGGGTCATTCCTTTTGGCCGCCAGGAGCCATGTTGCAGCAGAAAGTGGGTGGAGCAGGAACCGGGGACATTTGTTGGCGCTTTAACAAGTCCACGTGTCCCTTTCCAGATTGCAAGTTCCGACATGCATGCGCAAGTTGTGTTGGGGGGCATTCCGCAGCAAAATGCAGTAAAAAAGGGGTCGTGCCAGCTGGAGGACCAGTCACGAAGTAAGAGTGACTTAGGCAGTCTTGCCCCTACCCCAATAAGGATAGAGGCTTTACAGACTCGTCTGCGGCAATACCCGAGTCGAGCAAACAGGGTGTTTTCGAAAGGGGGTTTCAGGAAGGTTTTGTCATCCCAGTGTCAGGCACTGTCGTAGATCCTACAGCGCGCAATTCGCCCGCGATGCGGCGCTTGGCAGCCATAGTGCAGGGTAAATTGTTAAAGGAACTGGAATTGGGTAGGATTGACGGCCCGTTCGATGAGAGGCCATTCCCGAATTTAGTGGTTTCCCCGCTGGGGCTTGTTCCAAAAAAGGAGGTGGGGAAGTTTCAGTTAATTCACAATTTGTCATTTCCGGAAGGCGCCTCGGTCAATGATCATATACCTCGATGCCAGTGTGCGGTGAGATATGCATCGTTTGACCAGGCGGTCGAATTGGTGAGGTGTGCGGGAGGGGTGGTGCGTGGATGATGAAGGTTGATATTGAGTTGGCGTTTCGTTTGCTGCCGGTGCACCCGGATAGTTTTCCGTTGTTAGGTTTTCAGTTTCAAGATAATTATTATTTTGACAAATGCATGCCGATGGGGTGTTTGGTTTCTTGTGCTTACTTTGAAAAATGTAGCACATTTCTGCATTGGGCGGTTGTACAGGAGGTGGGTTGTGAGAACGTGGTACATTATTTGGACGATTTTTTCTTTGTCGGAGCAGCACGGTCCAGGGAGTGCCAGAGTTTGTTGCGAGGTTTTATGGACGTGGCGAAGGAAATCAGTCTGCCATTAGCGGAGGGTAAGACAGAAGGTCCGACTAGGCCCCTAACCTTTCTGGGGGTAGAATTGGACTCAATGGATAATTGGCACACCTTCAGGATATCACAAGACTAAACAAAATACATCAAGAAGAGCGCCATCACTAATGGCATCAACAATATGGAACTCCCTCCCAACAAGCATAAGGGAATTAGAGGACATCACAGACTTCCGCAAGGCCCTTAAAACCCTGCTCTTCACAGAAAATTACGAGCAGATAGACAACAGCCCTCACCAGATACACAACACCCCCCCGCCCAAGCGGGACTGCAACGTAAACTCCACTGCAAGCTCAATACTTATCTAACCCAGCTAGACTCACGACATCATCATGATAAATGTAACCCTCAACCTGTGTTGTCTTAATGTTGTTAAATACCCTCATGTTAAATGTTGTAAAGTACCCACATGTTGAATGTAACCCAATTGTGATGTAATGTAACCACTTTGATTGTAGGATAAGGTGTTATAAAAGTAAGTCTAAATAAATATGGTAGCTAGGCTGCCTAGTGATAAGGTGGGGGCATTGCGAGTGTTGGTAGCAAACGCAATGACTTCCCGCAAGTTAAATTTAAAGGAGTTGCAGGCGTTGATTGGGGCTTTGAATTTCGCATGCCGTGTCATACCGATGGGTAGGGTGCTTCTGCGGCAGCTGGCAAGGGCAACAGTGGGAGCCCAGAAACCGCATCACCGGATTAGGGTGACAACGGTGATGAGGGCTGATCTACGGATTTGAGATATCTTTTTGAAGGACTTTAATGGGGCGGCAGTGATGATGGAAGGGGAGATTTCCTCGATGGAATTGCAGTTGTACATGGATGCGGCGGGGGGGGGTCGGGTCTGGGCATTTATTTTGCAGGGGCGTGGTGTGCGGATAGATGGCCACAGTCGTGGCAGGATGCACGTTTGGTGAGTAATGTGGCCTTCTTGGAGTTGTTTCCCATGCTGGTAGCACTGGAGTTGTGGCCTGAGCGCCTTCGGAACAGACGGGTATTGTGATGGTGTGATAATGCAGCGGTGGTTAGTCTGGTCAATCATTATACCCTGCGGTGTGTGCAAGTGGCAGAGTTAATGCAGGAGGTGGCGCTAGCTTGTTTACACTTGAATGCAGTGATCAAAGCGCGGCATATACCCGGATGTACTAACGAGGTGGCTGATGCTCTTTCTCATTTTCAGTGGGACTGGTTTCAGAGACTGGCACTAGGAGCGGACACAGTGGGATTGTTGGTCCCAGAGCAATTATGGCAGATGGACAGATGAGATGCTGAGTTTGCTACAGAGCTCAGTGGCGCGAGCAACATGGTTGGCGTATCAGCGAGGATGCGACAAGGTGGAAGAGTTTCTGGTGGCACGAGGATGGCAGCCAGGCACGGTGTCTGATTGGATATTGGCACACATTGTAGCGGATGCCAAAAAGAAGGGGCTGTCTAAGGCAGCGGTCCGCTCTCATATAGCAGGGTTCACGTTTTTCGCAAGAACAGTTGGATGGGCTCTGGCTCTGGAGGGGTTTTTAACCCGGCGGCTCTTACAGGGATGGGGTAGAGTGGAGCCAATGCCACGAGACTACAGACGGCCGATTACGCATGACTTGCTGGTACAGCTGTGTGTGGCTTTACCTTCGGTGGTGTCGTCCAATTATGAAGTGCTATTGTTTAAAGCCATCTTTTGCTTGGCATTTTTTGGGGCCTTTTGTATTGGGGAGCTGGTAGCCAACTCTGG
Organism: Ichthyophis bannanicus; assembly: GCA_033557465.1. NCBI lineage: Eukaryota > Metazoa > Chordata > Amphibia > Gymnophiona > Ichthyophiidae > Ichthyophis > Ichthyophis bannanicus. The sequence continues at coordinate 692,684,143 of CM066032.1, read as the reverse complement.
CAGGTTGGACAGAGTCGGTGGGCTGCTCCTCCAGCACATGCAGGTGGAGGGAGGGCAGGTGCGAGTGTTGTTGGCTCGCTCTAAGACCAACCAGCAGGGGCATGGGTGGTGGGTATTGTTGCGGGAGATTGCAGGTGTGACAATATGCACGGTGTTGGCATTGCGGGAATACCTACGGGATCGCCCGGCAGTGGGGGGTTGGCTGTTTGTGCACGCGGATGCTCGTGCTGTAACGCGGTTCCAGGTGACAGCGGTGTTGAGAATGGTGCTGAGGTGGATAGGGGAGGAGCCGCATCAGTTCGCGGCACATTCCTTCCGCATTGGGGCAGCAACTAGTGCCACCGCCACGGGATTGTTGGAATGGGAGGTGCAACGCATAGGGAGATGGCGTTCCAATGCTTTCTTGGGATATGTGCGTTTGTGAGAGGGGGTGGGAAGGTTGAGTGTCAGGCTAGTTTTGTTTTCTTTTCCAGGAAGGGGGCACAGTCCACATGGCTGTTGGCTGATTGACCACTCGTTTGTGCATTGGGCAGGTCACCGAGCGGCTGTGCGGCTTTAGGGGCTAATCTTGGCCTGGATCCTGAGGTAGTGTCGGTTTCATGGCTGGGTGAGCGTGGTCTTCGATAGATGCAGCTGCTCCCTTTGCTTCGACACCACGAGTGTCTGCGGAGTTCGCCGGACTTGATGTTAATACATTTGGGGGGCAATGATGTGTCGGCATGGACCTGCAAGCAGTTGATAAGAGCGGTGCAAAAGGATCTGGGGGAGGTGCTGCAGTGGTTCCCAGGGGTAATATTATTGTGGTCGGACATTATCCCACGGCTGATTTGCAAGGACCAGCGGCGCTGGTCGAGGGGCTTGACTAAGATCAACCGGCAAATCGGCCGTTGGGTATGTGCACATGGCGGGTACCAGATAATGCATTCATGGGTGGAGGTGGGCTGTGCAGGTTTGTATGGACGGGATGGGGTACACTTATCCCTGGTGGGATTGGATTTATTGTTGAACGATTGGCAGGAAGCGTTAGAATGGATAACTCAGGGGGATTCTCGCTGGTCGCAGCTTCGGGGGTGGGGCAGCGCAGGGACGGTGAGGTCACCCGTGCCAGTGGTGGTATCCCGGAGGTTTCCAGGGTCCGGAGACTTAAGATAAGCTTGGGACAGGGGTGGAAACCCCTGGCTGGCTTTTGCTAATTACATGGCGAAGTCGGGGCTAAGGGGGGGAAGGAAGTTGGCAAAAGCGGATGCGATCTCACCTTGCTAGTGATATGGCTGGTGATAGATCATTCTGCTATTGTTTGCGTTAAGGATTGTTATTGCATTTGATGGTTAATCTGTTTAATGGTTAATAAAGCTGCGACCAGATGTTTTTCCAAAAAGGACGGTGTCAGAGTGTTGTGTTAAAGGGAAAAAGGTGGGGGGGAGGTGGAGGGGAGAAGGTAGGTGAGTGGTGGTGAAGTGCCTCGAGTCCGCCCTACCTCGGTTACTTGCCCCAACTGAACTTATATCAATTGATGACACCTCTCTTTAGGAAAAAGTTAAAAAATCACCTATTCATTGAACACTATGGACCAACAACTTAGCACCCACTCTCACCACTAAGTATCCACTCCCACTCAGTAACCTTCTGACTGTAACATATATTTTACCCTCAGCTGAACTGTAAATAATTTCCATTCCCAAACCCTTTGAAGACAGCAAGGTTTCTAGATTGATGAGATGTATGAAAGTGACATGTTAGATTCAACAATACTTTTGAACAACAAATACAAAAATTTCAAACATGTGACACTGTGGGGGGGTGGCGCTATAAAAAGGGACATATTTGTCCCTATGGTCGTCAAGAGAATAATGGGACATATTTGTCCCATGTGTTAATTTACACATAACAACTCAGTTATATTAAAAATTCATGTTTATATTTGTTTTTAATTAAGGGTAATCATGTAATTTTTCATATATTTCTGTTTATTGAGCAACTTGAGCAAAATTTATTTAGAAAATACAAGCACAAAAAAGTTAAGCATGCAAAACCTTAGTATATCAAGCTTCTGTTTAGAGTGAGCATCAGCATGAAATCAAAAAGATTTATTATATTTGAAAATAGGCAATTAGACATTAATATAGTAAATGGTAAGCAAAAGCCTAATTGTCTGACAAACAGTTCAGGCTATGATAATCAGCAAAGCAGTTACGTGTCTTAGTGTAGCACAAGTGAATGCTACATGTGTCACAGAAGCTATCTGTGCAATTTTCAACTCCAGATTTGGCACACTGAGCACAGCATCTGCATCGATCACTTCTTGTCAGGGTATGTTCTGGTTTTGGTGCTGGAAGAACACACCGTGAACCTCTAACTGGTGCTGATGGTGCATTTCTTTGACGTTTGGAGTACTGTCCAATAAGACCCCTTGCTATCATCTGACAATATTCCAGTGGTGTTATTGCCTTATAATCAGGGTCCCTCTCTTGTTGCAATTGAACATAAATGCAATGACTATTGTTGACAGCAATATCAAGAAGATCAAAGAAGATTTTCAAGTAATACTTAATTTTTGACTTTCGGTCAGTCTCGTACGAAACCTTTTTTTGGTCCATGAGGTCCACACCACCCATGTATTTGTTGTAAGTTGTAACAATGGAAGGACATGAAACATGCAGCTTATCTGCAGATCCTACTTGCCTTCTTAGCACATACGTGACATCATCCTTTGAACATGGTAGGAAATTTGATAATAGAATCACTGACCTGTTGTCCAACCATTTCACACAAATAACACCATTTGCTGTCATATAATCCATGTCACCACGTTTCATTTCCTTATCTGATTTCAAGTTCTTTGTCATGTGCTTCCGGTCTACACGAACTGTGCCACATAGGCAAATCTTCTTTTGTAGCATCTGAAATTGCAACATTGGCGAGTTGAAGAAATTGTCAATAAAAACTTGGCAACATAGCTGTTTGAGTGCTTTTGACAGCATTATGACCACCCCCTCCCCAAGCCCATACTCTGTCTCCATTTTTCGGCCAGTATATAGATCAAACTGGTAAAGATAGCCTGAGATCGCATCACATCTGCACCACAGTTTAAATCCCCACTTCACAGGCTTGTTCCTTATGTACTTCTTCATGATGTTTTGGCCTTTGAATTTTATCATGTGCTCATCAATTGACTGCTGCTTGCTTGCATTTCTAGCTGCCTGGAAGCATCGATTGAAGTGGTTGATCAATGGGCGAACCTTGAAAGCCCGATCACACTGTGGGTGAGTTCTCGGTAACATATCATCATTATTTGAAAAATGCAAGGCAGAGCGAATTGTTTCAAATCGCGTCCGAGTCATTGCATTTGCAATGAATGGAACCTGCAGATCTGGTTGAGTAGACCAATAATCTCTAATTGTGGGCAGAACATGGTAACCCATGACCAGACACATCCCAAGGAAGGCTCGGAGCTCATCTGCATCAGTGAGAAATGGAATGCCTCTTTGCTTCATATATAGTTCACTCTGTTCTGCGATTAGTGAGACTAAGGAGTTGAAATCAGACACTTGTTCAAAAACAGAAACTGCACTAATGTCTTCAGAATCATCAAACTTCAGATTTACTTTTCCATAATCGTAGTCAATTGTCTCTGAGTTGTCTTTCACCGGCTTCCTTCCCCATTTGAAGTGTACTGTAGTTTGCACTGACCTGCCACTTGCTTGTGATTTAGTCGTTGGGGGCAAGTCTTCATCCATTGGTTGTGTTGCTTGTTTTTGAATATCATCAGGATGATTGGCATCATTTGTCTTTTTTCGTTTGTGTGAATTCTTTCTAGAATTTGATGTAGTTGGCTGCACCTGCATCGACTGTTCTTTTGCTCCGGAGACTACTGATGGAGATGATGGTACATTTACATTTAGATTTACCGTAGAATGTCGCAGATATGAATGTTGAAGCTCCACTGGCTAGATCTGTACTACTACTAGGATTAGTAGTTTCAATTGTCAAAGAATCAGGATGTTCTATGACCACTTCCTTGTCAACATTGTCAACATCTTCAAGCAAGAAATTTTGATCTTCGTCATCAAGAAGCAAATCATCATCATCAGAATCGCTGCTCTCAGCAAACAAGAGTTGTTGTATATCTGCTTCACGTATTCTAAACAAACGCTCACGCATCTTTTTTCGAAGTATGGTTTTCTATGAATTGACGAATGATAACTAACTGTTAGCATGCGACAAAAGTAGTACTGTATTTTTTCAGTTATAGACCACAGGGACAAATGTGTCCCAGAGCAATAAAACTCACTAAAACTGATAAAAATAGCAATTTCTCTAAAGAAAACTATTCAATTTTGTCAAAGACATGCGCTTAATTAAATATGAAAGTTCACATAACATCCGGCTTCTTACATCATTTTCTATTGAACACCAAAAGAACACAAATTCCTATTTCCATATTGGTAAATTATGAAGTGCTTTATAGAAAATAAATGTTACATGAATTGGTCATTAAACAGAATCATTTGACAGAATAAGGTTTTATCTTGATGCGAACAGAAATTAAAATGGATTTTAAATAAAAAGTGCATGTTTTATGAGTTTTAAAACTTATGGGACAAATATGTCCCCTGGTCCTTAAAGGGTCCTTAAAGGGTCCTTCTCCAAATGAAAACCTCACAACCCCTTAAATGTAAATAGTTGCCACTGTTTGATGTATCATAATTGACTTTGTATTGGTTCCATGTATAATTTTTGAGTTAAATATAAACCACTTTGATAACCTTGAAAGGCAGTATATCAGAAATGCTAAATAAATAAATAAATCTCCACTGCTTAAAGCCATTCACAATCATTTAATCACTCAGGGGGGATATTCCAAGGCATTTACACGGTTTGCAGACCTGCAAATCATGTAAATACATTCACTCTAATGCCCCTCATTATCTCTCCTCTCTCCCTACACCCCTCCCCGTGAACTCCGCTCCTCCTCTGGCTTTCTTCTCTCTATGCCCTTTTCTTCTACTGCCAACTCTAGACTTTGATCTTTTCACCTTGCTGCTCCTTATGCCTGGAACAAACTTCCTCTGTCTTTACATCGGGTCTCTTCTCTTCCCCTTTTCAAATCCATGCTTAAAGCTTACTTCTTTGAGGCCACATTTGGATCCTAATCCCTTGTTACATAAGGAACATAAGATATGCCATACTGGGTCAGACCAAGGTCCATCAAGCCCAGTATCCTGTTTCCAGCAGTGGCCAATCTAGGTCATACGTACCTAGCAGTTTCCCCAAAAGACACAGGTTCCGCAATGCTTGTACTGGGTCAAGCATTGATATCCTGGGTCCCTTCTCAGTAATGGTTTATGGACTTTCTTTTGTTCTCCTTGTGTCTCCTTTCCCTATTGAACCTTTTGTTTCTCTTGTTTTGTTCTGTCTGTCTTGATTAGATTGTAAACTCTACGAGCAGGGATTATCTTCTTTCTGTGTTTGTACAGCGCTGCATATGCCTTAATAGTATAAATGATTAATAGTAGTGATAGGGTGCCACCGCTATATGCCCTAATGCTAACCGGTTAGCACTGAGACGTGTTGGGGCAGCGATATTGAGCGGCGATATTGAACCACTGCCCAGTTAGATGTTGCCCTTACTTTAGCCACAGAAGCCTACTGGGCAGTGGCTGAATATTGCTGCGGTCCGGTTAGCTTTCAGGTTCTGCAGCCAACCCTAATATTCAATGGCAGTGACCGGATATGGCCCCGGCATTGAATATCCGGGGTTAAAGTTCAGTGCTGGGAGACTGGCAGGAGCGTAGTTGTCTTTTTGGGACATAATCCCATAATCTATTTCTTTAAGTACAGAGGTTTTCCATTTCTTACAGCCTTTAAAGGTGGCTAATCATTTAAAACTGCACCTCTCTTACAAGGAACCAATGTAAATTCCTCAGCGGTAGTTGAGCAATTTCTTTTCTCTTTCATCCCATAAGAATCTAACTATCGTATTTTGCATAATCTGTAGCTTTTTCAACTATTTTCCTTTTAATCCCACATATAACACTTTAAACTAATCAAGAAAACTTAATAATAGTGACTGCCTCTGTAGTTCTTTTCCCCCCTAGATATGGTTGATGTCAATGCACCAATTTCAGTTTATAAAAGACAGAGTTGGAGACACTGGAGATCTACTTAGACCCAATCCCTTCTGTTTCTGTCATTGCTCCTAGGGATCGAAATTCAGAAACGCAGGGGACTGGGACATCATCACTCATCAGTGGTATGCTTAGCATATTCTTATCAGTTCCCTCCATTCCTAAACAAATGATCTTGGTTATATTCAATAGCGATCCACTATGATCTAACCATGTCTTAATTTCATTTAAACATTGATTGATGACTTGCAAAGCCAGTGTTTCATCCCCTTCTCATGGGGCTATCAACTGTATGTCATCTACATAGGTGTAAATCATTACACTATTTATTTATTTAATATATTAATTTAACATTTCTTATATACCGCCTTTCATGATATCAAGGCAGTTTACACTGAACAGGGTATTATAACTTGAAGATAATTATTTTACAGGGAACATGGGCAATGGAGGGTTAAGTGCTTCTGAACTACTTTTCCTAAAGGTTGAAGATAGATATTAAATAATACAGAGGAAAGAGGGGAGCCTTGTGACACCCCCAGTGATCAATGATGTTTTCTAGACCAGTAATTTTCATATCTAGATGTAAAGCTTTGCCCTTCCGTGAAAGACTTTATTTCAAGTTAGCGTAATACCTCTAAATCCGAGCTGCCAGCAACAATCAATCAATATCTCTGCCTCTGTGGGGTCACATGCTGCTGAGGTATCTAAAGACATCAACAGGACTGTTCCCTTGACTAAATGAAAATCTATCTGGTCTAACACAGCAGTCAGAAGTGTTTCTGCACCACTTCCTATTTGAAAACCCCCTTACCTTCATCTTTTTTTTTTTTTTTTTTTTTTAGTGCCATTGAGTCAGTGTTGACTCATAGCAACCCAGCTACCTCTGGGTTTTAATGGCAATGTATCACCAGAAGTAGATTGCCAGCCTTTTCTTCCGAGGCAATGGAAGGTAAAGTGACTTGCCCAAAGTCACAAGGAGTGCCAGTGGGACTCGAACCCTTGATCTTCTGGGTACTAGGCAGTTGCTCTAACGGGCTACTCCTCCATTCCTTCCTCTTCCAAATTATAATTTTCCAAAAACTCGCTAATTTGATGACATACAGTACTTCTTTCTCTACTCTAATAATTTAGCCAATATGGGTAAATTGGATACGGGGCAAAGATTTTCTCAGTTATTTCTGGCAGCTCCTCCTTTTTATTTTAAATTGGTGAGGTCACAGCTTCTTTTATTTGGTGGGGGGGGGGGCATCCCCTCTTCTAGGGAGGAGTTTATCAAGACCTTTATCCAATCCAACTTTCCTTCTGAACATTGTTTAAAGAATACAATAAGTGCTGGATCAAAGGAAGAAAAAGAAGTGTTCAAGGTCTTAAGCAAGACTCTAATTCTATCTGCTGTTATTGGATAAAAAACATCCAGTGTTATATTCATTCTTTCAATTAACTTTCAGACTCTGCTCATCCTTTATCTTTTTCTACTACTACTATTAATCGTTTGTATAGCGTTACAAGGCGTACGCAGCACGGTACAGATATGTAAGAGACAGTCCCTGCTCATCAGAGCTTGCAATCTAGTCAAGACAGACAACACAACTTGGAACTAGGATATGTCTAGAGGAAGATAATCTGTCAACTTTTTTTTTAACTTCTCAAGCTTTTGTATGAAAACTCTGCCAATTTCTCTGCTTCATCTTTCTTCATATCAACGTCTTCTGCTACCACCCCTTGCCCAACTAAACATTTTGCCATGCTAAATAATTCTCTAGATTTATGTCCATTTTTTTTCAGTTTCTACTGCATACGTGGGCTTTATAGAAAGTTGAATACATAATAGACTAGATATCTATTAGCTTCTTTCTTCCAACTCCTCCATTCAGACACAGATTGAGATTCAAACCAAACTCTAATTTACATACTTTCATTTTCTGTAATTTCAGCTCTTCTGTGTACCAGTTCTGTCCTCCTACACACATCACAACTAATTTTGCTGGAGCCACTTCCTCTAATGCTTCCCCTGTTAATTTAAACCATTCCTCAAACAAATCCTCTACCTTTCCCCCTCCCTCTTTCCTTCCTTCTCCTTTCCAAAGCAGTCCCCCCCCCCCATCTTTCTATATGAACTTTCCCTCTGACTGCCTTGATTATCTTCTCCTGCTATTTTCTTTGCAAAATTCACCTCTTCACCCATAGAAGTGATCAAGAAACGATCTGACCAGGGAATTGGTTTCATATCTTGAATCTTTGGTTCTTCTCTAAAGTATCTTCTGAACCAAATATCAAATCCAATAACCTCTCTTCTAGGGAGGAGTTTATCAAGACCTTTATCTAATCCAACTTTCCTTCTGAACATTGTTTAAAGGTTACAATAAGTGCTGGATCAAAGGAAGAAAAAGAAGTGTTCAAGGTCTTAAGCAAGACTCTATATGCTGCTGCTGGATAAAAAACATCCAGTTTATAGTCATACTTTCAATTAACCTTCTGACTCTGCTCGTCCTTTATCTTTTTCTACTACTATTACTGCTAATCATTTGAATAGCAGTGCACAGACACACATACAAGATGGTCCTTGCTCAGCAGAGCTTACAATCTAGTCAAGACAGACAACACAGCAGCTGTAGACAGGATACATCTAGGGAGGAATGGTAAGGAAACACAAGGGAGATTAGGCGGATCAGAGCCAAACGCGGCAACAAAGAGGTGAGTGTTCAGCCTGGATTTGAGAAGGGCCAGAGAACAAGCCTGCCATACAGACTCAGATGGTTTGTTCCAGGCATAAGGAGCAGCAAGGTAGAAGGAGCAAAGTCTGGATTTGGCAGTGGAAGAGAAGGGCACAGATAGACGGGATCTGCCAGAAGAGCAGAGTTCCCAAGGAGGGGTGTAGGGAGAGATAAGAGAGGAACGGTAGTGAGCAGCAGCAGAATGAGTGCACTTACAGGCCAGAGGCATGAAAAGGGCATATATGTGTTGCTTGGCAACATTATGCATCCTTTGGGAAGTGCAATGTTAATTTCAGGTTTGGTGCACTTGGTAAGGGTCCATCCTTAGCTGTTTAAAGTGTGTCTGTAGACATGACCAAGGCAGAAATCACTGGGGCTATTTTATAATGCCAAATACCATTTGTTGCAAGGTGTGCCCTGACACACATGTTCATATCTACATTCTCTTATTAGAGTGCCCTGCGATTACCTAGCACTTTTCAGGGCATGAATAGGATTGGTATGTATGTCTAGTGTACATCAGCAAACTAGTGTCAGTGTGAAGGGCAGCTTGGGAGATGCACGTTTTTACTGAGGAGGCATGGCATCCATGGGTACATCACAGAAACGTGCAGGATTCAAAATGTGCAACTTTCCAAAATACGGTGGGTGCAGTGACATCCAAAACGTTTACCCGTGTCCCATAATATTGACAGGGGGTGTGTTTCTCCATTATATCGCATGGTCCGTGCCTGCACCCGTGTATGGGCTGACTGAATAGCGCTTTGCCCGTGCCACATAGAACACATATTGCTCCCTGATTCTGGACCTTTGAGCATGTCTAGACCCACGGATGCAGAATTAGGTTCAAACATGGCCCTTTTCAATTTTGACTTGTCCATAGGCCAGACATGCATATTATTGAATCTGCCTCTAATTGTCTTAGCCCACCAGTCTACTAACTTGATAGGACCATCTGTACCTTACTGTCACCCCTCTCATCGATATGTATCTTAAATTCTCCTAAACGCGTAAAAGTTACAAATTGCATCCTAGTTCCTAAGATGTATTTTATTAAAAATTTCCATTCCTTACATAAAAGCTTAGCTAGCCCATAGAGTTTAAATTCCCAATTTATTAGAATCATCATATCTCATCACCATATCCAGGTACTTCAGGCCGGAAGGTCAGGGGTTCAAATCCCACTAGAGGACAGCAACCTTGGGCCGGAAGGACTGGGGTTTCTAGTCCCACAGATGCTCCTTGTGGTCTTGGGCAAGCCACTTAACCCTCCATTGCCCATGTTCCCTGTAAGTATTAGTGTATGTGTCTCATATCCCTGCGTGTTAAATGTATCCCCCAATTGTGTTGTGACCGCTTTGATTGAAGGATAAGGCGGTATACAAAACTGTCTAAATAAATAAAATAAATAAATAAATATCCTTGAACTTATAAGAGAGAAAAATCTCTTTCAACTTCATTCCCACTTCTTCTTAGATATAAATGCACCTCTTCTACCTCTCTTCCCACTTCTGGGAATATGCAAATAATTATAACCTACAGGACACAGAAACATCTTATTTAGACCTCCTTCATCAGATAGCCAAGTCTCAGTCAAAAATGTACCGTGATGCTGGTAATAAATTTTGTAGTATGTGCCATTTAATTTTAACTGAACGTGTTTTAATAATGCCGATTTCCATATCGCCTTCCCCTTCAGAACCTTCAGTTCTTGTGGCTTTCCATCTCCAAAAGCCTGTACGGGGAAGAAATGCTTAGAAAAGAGATGATGAGAGGGTTTGGCAAAATTTAACAAAGGCCATACTTCCCATTGCCACTCACAACCTCAATCCGTGGCCCCTCCAAGTTCCCATTGCCACCACCCCACCAATTACTACTCATAGAAATTAGGACCATTAACACCCAAACCCCAACCCCCCCCCCCCCCGCCTTGATGCAGGACATGTTAATTCCCATGGCCCCTCTATTACCTTTGACAATCTTAATCTTTTAATAAACCAATTCCAATGGAATAGAAAATAATTAAATGTTTAAATACACTTTTTTTTTTTAGTGCCATAAAGTCAGTGTTGACTCATAGTGACCCAGCTACCTCTGGGTTTTCTTGGCAATGTGTCACTGGAAATAGATTGCCAGCCTTTTCTTCCATGGCAATGGAGGGTAAAGTGACTTGCCCAAGGAGTACCAGTGGGAATCAAACCCTTGATCTTCTGGGTACTAGGCAGTTGCTCTAACCACTAGGCTACTCCTCCACATATACTACTGCTGGTTAAAAAAAAAACAAAAAACATAAGGATAAAAATAATAATTAAAAATACATGTACCAGGATAAAGAGCTCCCTGCGGACCCACTAAGGCCGCACTAAGGGCCATGCCTGAGGGCCCTTCGGCTTGGCCTTTCAAGTGACTTATAGTGTCCTCCAATGATGATGCTTCCAGTCAAGAGCAGAAGCAGGGGACACCTGCCACTGGGGTGGTCGTCAGGCAGAGTTGTTCCAGGCCCCGAGGAGAGTGCTGACAACAGCTTAGCAGATCGAACAGGCCTGTAGAGATGTCCTCAACAGGCTCTGCTGCTCCCAGTAATAGCTGCCTCAGGTACTCAGTTTTATAGTGGAGTTCAGTGACCCTGGTGATGAGGCTTCCAGCTGGAGGCAGAGCCAGGGGATGCCAGTCACTAGAGCAGTGGCAGCAAATGCACCTTAAAGTTAAGGCATGATGACTTACAGCAGTCCTAGAGGTGGTGTAAATTACATACAAGCACGCATGTAAAGTTTATAATCACCCATACTCTGCCAAATGCACATTCCCAGTGAAAGTACACGCAGTGCAAAAAATGCATTTATTTTTGCACTAGTAAGTATTTTATAAGAGGTCATTTATGTGCATAAGTGGTCACTTATACATGAAAATGACTAAAATACCAACCTAAAAATAGGTTCTTCCACATAAAATTACCCCCTATCCATTCAAAGGTATCCAAAAAGATGGGGCTGGATTTGGGGCATTCTGTAGTCAATTCCACATAGAGGTACAGCTCAAACATCTAAGTGGCAATATTCACCTACTAAATGTGTACGTTATGCATGTAAGTGGCCCTCAAAATTAACATATATGACTTTAGGGAGATAATTCTAGAAGAGGTGGCTGAGGTTAAGCTCTTGTTTATGCACATAAATCACTATATTCTCGTGTTTGCACATATAAATCATCCCTACCTCTTCTATGTATAAGGTAGCTGGTTGCCATTCTGAAACTATGTACATAGGGCCGATGCCGTGTACTTTCAGTGTGGACGTGCACATAGGAAGAGTGTAGATGGAGAGCATATTTTTGCACTTATTTTAGAGAATACGGCAAAAGCGCATAATATAGGCATGATTATTTACATCAGCTCTAGAGATGGTACAAGTGGCCGCGGCTTTATTTACACACATTAGTTGACAATTATGCTGCCTTCCTGTAATATCAGATCCACATGGAATATAAACGCACGTTAATCCAGCCACCCCTTACAGAATTACTCTCCAAATATCTAACTTAGATATTTCAACCTATATGTGTGTTGATGGTCTTCCACATGGCAGGATTGAGGGTGACCCCAGAGGTCATATATAATAAGTTCAGTTGGAGGCAATGACCAAAAACCTTACACACTTCTCCTTACACCGTCGCCAGCACACAGCACAAAGGTGAAGGGTTTCCGATGATGGCACAAAACTTCCTCTCAAGGGCAAACCTCATGAGCTCGAATAAACAAAACTGGAATCCTGGAGCAGTCCAAGTACAAACACCCATTTCCTGGGCTCTCCCCCGGTGAACAAAAATGTACAAAAGAAGACAAAATAAAGATAATCAAACCCACAGTCCACAGAAACAAAGTGAAATTGTGGCAAAAAGTCATGCATTTGCTCAGAGTCCCTTACTCTCTGGCTTACTCTTTAGCTGCTCGATCCTCCTCAGACACGTTGCTTCTCAGCACTCTTCCATCGGTTTCTTGACAAGTTTCTCTCCTTCCTCTTTGGCATAATTACAAGCCCTCTCTTTCTTCCGAGCAGGCAGCAGCACCACTTAACCTCTTCAACATGCAGTTCCCCTTTGCCTTCAAGGGCTTGCTCCACTCACGGTCCAGGTTCTCCAGCAGGTCCCTCATGGATGAAGACCAGCAAGGCGCGTCTGGGACTTGGGTCCTACCCCTCTTTCTTCCTGGGCTCTCGCTGACAGCAGATACACTCCCCTTCTCCTCGGAGTTAGAATCTGGCCGACAGCTCCTTTGACTTGCTCTCTCTCGTCTTCAAGCATTAGGATCTCTTTATCTGATTCCTGCATCACCCCTTTAGACATCTTGAGGCTGTGGCTGTGCTAGCATGCACCCCTTGTTTTTCTTTTTTCCTTCTGCTGGGAGCCTTTCCCCTTGTGTGAGGAAAAATCGTCTCTTTATCCTCCTGGCCTGCTAAAGGAGGAGAGCCCTCTGGCTTCACTCTCCTTCTTAGTTCCCTTGTGTGAGGAAAAACTCAGAATCCCTCCCAACACACACTTTTATACTTGCCTCCAATTTGGAAAAAATACCCCTGGCAGACTAGCCCACCGCTCAGTACTTTGAGTGGCAAATCGGTTACACCTTCCCTCCACCTCCCATGCCCATCTGCACTCCACCCGCTCCTCATCTTTTTATTTTTTGGGCTCGGCAACTTGGAATGCACTTCTTCCTGCCCTTAGACTTGAACAGTCCTACCCCAGATTTAAAGCTTTATTAAAAACATACCTCTTTTAGACTGCATTTCACTTACCTATCACCTGATTACAACCTGACTGTCCTCCTTCCCACTCTTCGCCCTCCTTTCCTCCCATTTGCTCTCATTGCCCTCCTCCTCTTCTCCTCCATGGTGTGAATGTTTGCTTTCCTTTTATAAACCAACGTTCTCTTTCTTGCTGTTTTAAAACAAAAAATCTTTGTTTTAACTCTGTACATCGTCCTGATGTGATAAGGGAAGGGCAGGTTATCAAATACCAATAAACATAAACAAATATAAACATGGCAACCGCTGTGTAAAATGGAATCCCAAATGTAAGGATGAACTGCTTCTGTTTAACATGGTACCTGTATGCCACAAATAAGTGCTGCAGGTGTCCATCAAATAGAATACAATTGCTACGTGAGTAGGTTATATGGCAAGCTCAAAACGGTCATAAGAAACTCTGGGCGATTAAACCAAAAAGACTGCAAACTCCAACTAATCCCACCAAGATAAAAGTTAAAACTGAAAGTAAAATAAAAAGGGCTAAAAGTATTTAAAACTAAAAAGATCCAATGGGGCAAGAAAAGCTGTGCAGGAAAACTGTGTGTATTACTGTACAACCGCTACAATGAATGGCAAGCTCCTGCAAAAGAACATAATAAAAGATAGTGGCTTAAAAGAACCACTCTAAAAACAGGCAACAGAATGCCTCGGTTAAAATAAAGTAATATCACCAAATACTCACTATGCTCAGACACTGCTGAGCATACAGCAGATCAAAATAGGACTGAGGCTCAGGAAGCAGCTATTTAAAAAGCTTAGAAAGCCTGCCAAAACAGGCAAAGAGGTCGCCATAGCAACTTGTAAACAAACTCCGAACCTCTGCAGTATTGCCCAATCCTGTAGTGTGGAGCATAATGCAGGCAACAAGAGTCAAAAAAGGGGGGGATCAAAAACAAAGTTTAAAAGAAGCTAAAAATTATAAAATAGACAATGAGTGTGCTGCTAAAATCAAACCAAAAATTAAAAACAGGGACAGTAAAAATAACTGTGGCTCTGCCATAGCCCCTGGTGGCACTGAGTGGAGTGGCTGGCATGATCTGTGGTTATAAGGTGTAACCACGGCACCTAGTGTAGCAGAGCTTCTGTTTCTTGCATACATTATTTCTCAAGGAACACTTATAGTGGTTTATAGATCATATTCTTCTCTGCCCACATCAGGGGTGGGGGCAGGGTTTCCAGTTTGATTGACATCTTGCAGTCGTCCAGTGTAAGATCATTGAAGGTCAGATAATGATTGGTGATAAGACCAGGAGGCAGAAGCTGTTTTGAAGAAGAGCTCAGTGTGGAGAAGGGCAGTGAAAAGACGCCGTCACAGGAGGAGTTTTCCTAATGGAGTCAGATGCTACAAATCGAAAATTTGAGGGTTGAACTCAGCACAGATAGGTTAATTGCTTACCTTGATGGAGAACTTGTAAATTGTATTTGCTTTGAAACATATCATGACAGGATGGCTGAAATGTTGCAGTGGGTCTGCAGAAAGCAAGTAATTTTGAAGACAGACCTTGCATTTTTTCTTATTAAGAGACTGGGTTTAGTTCTGGGTCGCCATTGAGTATGGTCAGTCTCAGGTGCGGCTCAAGGCAATCTGCTGCCTGAGGTGAAGAATGAGATGGTGCCCCCCCACACACACACCTTAGAGGGGGCGGGGCTTTTTCAGAAATCCAATCAGAGACTGAACCAAACCAAAAAGCCGTTTAGATTATATCGAGGAAAAGCAAGATGTTTGCACACAGGGCCGTATCGAGCTGCAATCGCGCCCTGTGCAACTTGCAGCTCGGGTGCACGCCCCCCTCTCCCCCATATACCTACGTCCAGCACTGCCTGCTCTTTCCCTGCTGCTGCCGCCCTCTGTATTTTTCATGGTGGCTCCGGCAGCAGGGAAAGAGCAGGCAGCGCTGGACGGAGGTAAGGGGAGGAGCAGACGGGCATGCTCCCGATCTGAAAGGCACCGGCACTTTGAGCAGATCTGTCCCTCCATGCTCTGACATCACGTCAGAGGAGGGAGGGATCAGACCTGCTTAAACTGCTGCAAAAAGGCTTGGGGGCACATTTTCGCTGCCTGCTATTGTCCTGCCAGCGGTGTCAGGGCAACAGCAGAAGGGCCAAAATGCGCCCCTCAAGCCTTTGCACCCTGTGCGGCTGCACCGCTTGCACAGGGCTAGGTACGGTCCTGTTTGCACACCAAGGAACTAGAAGACAGCAAGAACCAACAGCACAGTTTATAAAACTAAATTATAACTAATTTTTATTCTGTTATAAACTGCGTTATGGTTCTCGCTTTTTCTTTTTCAACATATATTTTGCATCCACAGTAGGTGCAGAGCAGAACCAGGACATTCACATACAGAACTCAATATTTTAAAAAAAAAACTCTGATTCTGATCATCTCACTAACAACAACAACCACTATTCTCCAGTACCAGGCATATTGTCAACTAATAAAAAACCCTGCAACAAAGAGCAAACCTACCATATCATACCATATCAGCACAAACTTCCAAAATTCACATAGGGAGTCCATCCAAAAAAAGTGTCACTGTAAATACTACAATGGGCCCTGGAACATCCATACACCTATTTGAAAAGCTGAACAAGTCAAATTACTACAATATAGTATAGATCTTTATATACAAACTCCATGTTAACAGAACACCTGACGTCAGTCACACACACACAACATGGACCCTCACCAAGTACAGAATAAGTAACCACAATCTAAAGTAAAAATAAAAATATGTAGACAAAATTTAAACTGAAACCCCAAGAAGCCAGAGTCCACATGCAGTGCAACATCAGATAAATAAGAGATGCAGTTCCCCAATACTGTGTAAAATATAAAAATAGCACAAAATCCAATCACTAAAATTAAATAAAATTATTTTTTCTACCTTTGTTGTCTAATCATTTTATTCTCTGATCATGCTAGTCCCGATCTGAGGCTTCTGCTTTCCTGTCTTCTCTTAGCTCTCTTTCTGTGGTCTATGGTCCATGGTTCATCTGCCATTTTTTATCTCTTCTTTTGTTTTCTTCACTTCCTTCCATCAGCCCATTTCCAGTTCCAGTAACCCTCCCCAGTATCAGCCCCCTTTCCAGTCCTCCCATCCCTGTACCTTCCAATGTCAACCGCCTTGCATTCCCACGACTGCCACTGGTGTCCATTCCCTTCCAGTCCCCCTTCTTCCCCACTGTCCAGCCCCTTCTAGTCCAAATACCATCCCAGATATCAGCTTACGTCCACTCTCAGTGCCACCACCCCCCAGTCAGCTCCCTTCCAGCTGCCCTACCCTCTGTCCATCTCCCAGTGCCATTCGCATGTCAGCTCCCTTCCACCCTCCTCCCCATTAACCAGCCACCTACCACTCCCATCCCCAAGTGTCAGCTCCCTTCTAGTCCCCCTTCAGTACATCCCAGGTGTCAGTTCCTTTCCAGCCCCCTCCTTCCCCCGTGTCATCTCCCTTCCTGCCCCCTCCTTCCCCTGGCAGACCCTCTCAGTATCCACTCCTTTCCAGTCCTATTCTACTATCACCCCGCATCAACCCATTTGTACCCTAGCCCCTAGTTTTCTTCCAGGGCCTGCAGCACTCTCCTCCCCTCCCCTATTAGCCCATTTCCTGTCCCAGCCCATTTCTAGTCCTATCCCCTTTATCAACCCACTCCAGTCCTAGCCCCCCCAATCAGCTCATTACCAGTCCTAACTCATTTCCAGTGCTAGCCCCCCATTTGCCCATTACCAGTCGTAACCCTCCACTAAGTCCATTTTCAGTCCTAGCACCCCAATCAGCCCATTTCCTGTCCAAGTCCCCCCATAGCCCATTACCAGTCCTAGCCCCCCTCCCATTCAGCCCATTTCCAGTTCTAACCGACCATCAGCCCATTTCCAGTTCTACCCCCCCCCCCCGATAGCCCTTTACCAGTCCTAGCCCACCTCCTGATCAGTCCATTTCTGGTTCTAAACCCCCTTCAGTCCATTTCCAGTCCTAACCCTCCATATCAGCCCATTTCCAGTTCTAACCCCCCCCCATAGCCCATTAACAGTCCTAACCCCCTCATCAGTCCATTTCCAGTCCTAGCCCTCTTCCAATAGCCCATTACCAGTCCTAGCCCCCCTCCCGATCAGCCCCATTTACAGTTCTAAACCCCCCATCAGCCCATTTACAGTTCTAAACCCCCCCCATCAGCCCAGTTCCAATCCTAGCCCCTCTCCCCCTCCCCCACCAATCCAGGGAAATTGAATAAAAACCTCCAGGGTAAGAAGCAGCTGCCGCTGCCGCTCCATTGGCGGCAGCGGCAGAATGAGGAGCCCGCGGCCACCTGCCTCTCCCCCCCAGAGAGCCTGCAGTGCCAGTTTCCCCTCTGCCTCAGCTCAGTTTTGCAGAGCCACGGTGAAGGGAGAGTGTTTTCCTTTCGCGTGGCTCTGTTAAAGCTGAGCCCGCAGCGGAGGAGAAACCGGCAGGGTCTCTGAGGGGGGGCGGCCGCGGGCTGCTCATTCTGACGCTGCCACTGATGGAGCGGCAGCGGCAGCTGCTTCTTCCCCCGGAGGTTTTAATTAGTTTTATTTTGAAGGCCGAGTGAGGCGATCTTTTGGGGGCAATTTTTGCCGCCCCAAAAAGTTGCCGCCTGAGACCACTGCCTCACCCTGCCTAATGATAGAACCGCCCCTGGTCAGTTTGGTTTTTAATGTTGAATATCACTATATATAAAAAGACCTCACCCCTGATGATTTGGTGTCATAAGCAGGGGGTATATATAAAGGTCCAGCACAAAATAATTTTTTGTTTAAATCACAGAGGCTCAATTTTTATCCTATGGTATTTTATTTTGAACCAGGCTTTTTCAGGAGGATAATGCAAAGAGAGTTAGATACAGTTTTGGTGTTTATTGCCTAGTTACAAAATCACAGTTTCGGCTGTAAATGAAATCATTCTTTTTCCATGTAATTGTCCCTGTCAGAAAATAAGCACAAAGGGTTTCTATCTTAGCTTCTCATTCTCAGTAAAATGAGCAGGGTTCATATATTACCATGCAGAGTCTAGATACTAGCCAAGGATGGGATTTCTTCCCTTTAAAGTCTGGCCATTGGGAGAGAAAAGAATGTGGCCCAGGATACAAGCTATAAAAATACTTCCTGCTGAGCAGGGCTAGCAGAGAAAAGGTTAAGGTTGACAGAGGGAAGTCAGAGCATATGCTGCAGTGACAGAGTGTTCTGTAGTCTTCTAGCAGGCAAAAGCCCAGTCCTTTGTCTGGAGTCTCATTTTATTATCCTTTTCCGCCGGGGGATTGGTCCTTATCAGGGCCCAGGGATCCAAATTAGCAAATCCAAAGCTGTCCTTGAAGTGCCAGTCTTTTGCTTGAAAGGCCATCTTCATCAACTAAGAGTGTCAGGATTCACAATTTACAACCATGTCCGTAAGGCTCCTCAGCAGGGTATTGCTGAAGCTCATTCCAAGGGTGTTCGGACTCTGTTAATGTTCTGCTGACATGAGAACAGCATCTTAGTCTGGGTAAGTCTGTGCATTTCCACAGAGTAAAATGCCGCCATAGTCCCTACAACATAAAATAAGAAATACAGCAAAATACACCAGTCATTTAGAGCTGTGAAGGTGCTGAACTTCTTTTTTTTAAATGCCAGTGGTGACATTTAAAAGGATATGTATATATCGATAGGTGGCGGTGATGAATATACCTGTAAGCCTCCGCAGTCCACGCAAGGGGCATGCCCAGCATCTGCCCTGCATCATTTGCCATACAGGTCCACGTTCTATGGCCCGGCAGATAGTACAGGTGCCGCCGAACCTCACTAGTCTATTTTTAAACCTTACAAGATCTGGTAGCTGCTATGCTATCAGACTGCCAATAGTGTGGCTGCAATTCATGTCACCTCTTGTAGCGGCGCTAGGTGCAGCCACGCTATCGGCAGTCATGACAACTAGAACGTGGCGCCATCCCGTGCGCTAGCTGTTACCAACTACTATCCATAATTCACCCAGCTCCAACTCCATCCATAGCACGCAGTTAGCATGCACCAACTGTCACGGCAGCATGGTAATAGTTACCACGAGTGGGCGCTAACAGCGTACTAGCTCCATGAAGCGCTTTCATAAAACTGCTAGTTTTGGTGTACAGATAGTGGCTGAATATTGCTACTGAAACCAGTCCAATGCGTGATTATTGTAGGAAAGACAAAGTTTATTTTCAATTAGTGGCCCATTACCACCCGACACAAGCCGTGTTTCAATTACCCTTCGTCAGGGGTGGAACTGGTAAACACACTATAAACATAAAAACATACATTAAAAGACAAAATAAAAATGAAGCCACAATAAGAACAGATGCCTAAAATGTAATTAAACACAGCATGATAAATAAATTATAAACCATAAAATCATATCATCAAACATTTATATATGACTATGCAAGAATCATAAATCATAAAATCATATTTCAAACATTTATATATGACTCTATAATGATATTCAAGAATGTGACAAATAGATATGTATATAAATACCTCAGTGTTGAATATTGAGGACACTTCAACTTGTGACCAGTATAAAATAAAACTTGGTGTAAAAGCTATAAACATAACCAATAAAAAGATAAATAAACATATACATTAAAATACATCATAAAAAAACATATATATGAAATCATGTATATAAAATCATGTAAGATAGCAAGAGAAACCACTAGTCTGTTCTTATTGTGGCTTCATTTTTATTTTGTCTTTTAATGTATGTTTTTATGTTTATAGTGTGTTTACCAGTTCCACCCCTGACGAAGGGTAATCGAAACACGGCCTGTGTCGGGTGGTAATGGGCCAATAATTGAAAATAAACTTTGTCTTTCCTACAATAATCACACATTGGACTGGTTTCTGTGTTTCTATGTGATTATCTGGTTTTTTGTGGTACATTTCTGGCTTGAATATTGCTACTGTCCATATAGTTAGTTGTTCCACCTTCACTCCACCCCAGCATTATCAGTCTAGTGCCGCAACAGTTTGAGAGATTTTCAGGGGCACTATCTCAAGCGTGCCACAGAAACTCCTGAGATAAGGGACTTAGACATTTAGCAGCAGGTGCTAAACATGCAAACCTCGTTGAATATGGACCCGATGCTCACCAGTTCACCCCATGCAGTATTTTTATAAGCTAGTGAACATGTATTTTTCAGCGTTGCTAAGGCTGACATCAGAAATGTTATTTTGGGTCCCTTTAGTGCCTTTTTCTATTCTGAACATATTGTGGCCACCAGTGGTTGCATGTAATGATCAATCTGGGTAGTGGCTCTCCATTTGGAATGATAATGTTATACTCTGGTTTAAAAACAGCACTGAAATCAGCTGTTCAGTCGAGTGCACTTTGATAAGCCG
The DNA here is from genome assembly GCA_033557465.1 of Ichthyophis bannanicus. Classification (NCBI taxonomy): domain Eukaryota; kingdom Metazoa; phylum Chordata; class Amphibia; order Gymnophiona; family Ichthyophiidae; genus Ichthyophis; species Ichthyophis bannanicus. Next base: position 692,663,127 of record CM066032.1, on the reverse strand, counting down.
TCATAGCATGCCCCACTCTTTTAACCCTATCCAGGCCAGTCCCAAAACTCTCAGGATCCAAAATTGCTGTCACGTTTTTCTATCAGTTGGTATGTAATACATGACCATAGCAGAAAGAAAATCACTGTTATAACATATTGAATAAGACGGGTACAATTTTCCTGAAATATGCAAAACTTAACCCGGCTGCAGAATGTGGATTAAATATTTAAAGTAAGCCTTCTGTTCCAGAATGTTCCAAAAATTATACATGAGAACTTGCCAAACTAATCATGCTCAAGGTGCTCTGTTTCAGAAACACTAGGGCAGTTCCAAAATTGTCATAGTTTTATGGACTGATGTCTACCTGCAAGTGTTTGAACATTAAGTTCAATTTCTGCCATGGCAAATAATCCGAAAAATGAAGATGTTTTCAGAGCCTCTGTACCTTATGCTGGTAGGTCAGAGGTTCCCAACCTTTGGTTTTTTTGGTTTTTTTTTTATAAACTTTATTTAAATTCCACCAATGAACAACAATAAAACATCAAACAATAGCAGCCCGGGGAGTGCACTCTTATCCCCGCCAGGGCGCAATATAAAGAAACACAACAGATGGATTATATCATTTTATCCCAACCCACTGCCTCCCACCCACCCTTCCCCCACCTCCTCACCCCCCCCCCCCCACCCACCCCACAACCAGTGTGAAAATCATACAAACACAATCGGCAGCAACTACTATTCCAAAGTCCAGTGCCTCAAGTCCCCAGCTGGAGGATCTCATTGCGACTACGAACCCCGAGTTGTTGGATATAGGGTTCCCAAATTGACATAAACATGGCCCAACGCTTGACACTGCCCCGCGCCATCCAGCGCTCCGTTAGTATCAAATGGTGGAAAACTATTCCGCCATTCAGCAAAGGTAGGTGGCTGGGGGTCCCTCCACAGGCGGAGTATCGGCCCCTTCCCCACCAGACAAGCCTTCCGCATTAATAGCCTTTCTCCTCTCTTCGCTGGGGCGGGAGGTCCCATCAGGTCCAACACTACAAAGAGACCAGTCCATCTCAGTTGTTGCTGCAGTAACCTGCTCAGAAAAGCGCCTATTTTAGCCCAATAGGAACGTAATCTCCGACATCCCCACCACATATGCAGTAGAGTGGCCAGAGACTCGGAACAACGAGGACAGCTACCATCCGTCGGTAGGCGGCTACGAAATGCCCTCCGCGGAGAGAAATTAGCTCTGGTCACACATTTAAACTGAACCTCCCTCCAACGAGACCCCTGTGCCACATGTACTATCCGTCTCAAAGCCGTCTCAACCAATCCCGGGGCAACCTCCCCTCCTAACTCAGCCTCCCATGCCACCTCAACCCCCCTATAGTCAGGAAGTGCTCGGAAGCTGTCCAGGCGGTGTTTCAAAGCAGAGATCGAGGGCGGGTGATCCTCCCCCAAACTAAAAAACTCCAAGATTGCGGCGGAGCGTTCAATTTGCAGTGCTCCCCGCGGTAAAGATGCTACATAGTGAGAGGCCTGCATATATGCAAAGCAGTGTCTAGGTGGCAGGTCATACTCCCGGCTCAGCGTCCGAAAGGATTTACAGCCTCCCACAGAATCCACCAAATGCCCCACATTCCGTATGCCTCGCAACCCCCAATCCCGAAAGGTCCCCGTCTCTGAACCGGGAGGAAAATTGATGTTCCCTTGTAGAGGCAACCAGCTGGAGACCCTCCACGTTTCATTCCAATATTTATTGAGTTGTTGCCAGGTTCGTTTAACAGAATCTACCAATGCACTCCGCAGTATACCCCCGGGTAGCTTACATTTCGGTTCATGGAGGACCCCCAACAAGGTAAACGGGTGTACCAAGTTCTCCTCCAACGCCCTAGGTGTATATACTTCGGTATCCCCCAGCCAGTCCCCCAGATGGCGAGCCTGACAGGCCAGGCTGTACAACTTCAAATCCGGCAATCCCATACCCCCATGACGCCACGGCCCTACCAACCGGACCCAAGGGATACGCGCCCTTTTCCCTTTCCATAGAAACGTTTTAATAGAGGCCTCCAGCCGACGAAGATCCCGACCCAGCAGCCAGACTGGTAGAGTCTGCAACCAATACAGAAACCGCGGCAAGATAATCATTTGTATGGCCGCTATTCTCCCAGAGAGCAATAGGGGTAAAGATTCCCATGCCTTTAATTGTGCGGACAAGCGTTTTGAGAAACGATCAAAGTTACAAGCATATAGCGCCCGAGGTCGTCTAGGCAATACAATACCCAAATACACAAAATCATCATCCGCCCACCGAAGGGGGAACTCTCCCCCCCACTTGTTACGGAGAAGCCCCAAAACATCCAGGGCCTCTGACTTGTCCCGATTAATGCGGAGTCCGCAAAGGTCCCAAAGCGCGTGAATTCACCTAAGAGGGCCTGCGAAGAAGCACCGGGGCTGGATAGGTGAACCAACAAATCATCTGCAAAGGCTGAGACGGTAAACGCCTGTTGGCCCACCCTCACCCCCTTTATCTCTCCCGAGCCCTCGATAACACAGATCAAGGGGTCCAAGGAAAGGACAAACAGCAAGGGGGAGAGAGGACAACCCTGTCGCGTGCCCCTCTCCAACGCAAAGGCGTCGGAGAGCACCCCATTGCACAAAATACCCGCTGTTGGAGAGAGATATAAACTCTGCACCAGTTGGCAAAAAGCAGTGCCCAGACCATAGCGCGGCAGGAGGTTCCAGAGATAGTGCCAATTAACCCTGTCAAAGGCCTTCTCTGCATCGAAGCTAACAAGAAGCGAGGCCTGTTGCCGGGCATGAACCCATTCCAAGGAGGCCAGAATTTTCCGGAGGTTCCGAACCGCGTAACGTCCTTTCACAAAACCTACTTGTGCTTCGTGAACTAAGTGTCCCAACACACCCGCCAATCGAACAGCCAAAACCTTTGCTAGCAATTTTAGATCAAAATTAAGGAGGGAGATAGAGCGATAAGAAGCAGCCGATAATGGGTCCTTACCCGGTTTTGGGATCAGGGTAATGTGGGCGTGATTCTGCCCCCAGCGGAAGGCCCCACGCTCCGCCCTCTCACTAAAGACTTCTCGGAGGAGCGGGCTTACACAGTCACTAAGGATTTTGTAGAATTCTGCACCGAGCCCATCCGGTCCCGGCGTTTTACAACAACTGGCCACCGAGATAGCGGATTGTATCTCCTGCGGGGTAATAGGCTGGTCTAACTCCGCTCCCTGCTCCTCAGAGAGCCGGGGCAAGTCCAATCCATTCAAATAGGTAGACATTGTCTCAGCTGGCCCGGGCTCCGCGCTATACAAAGATTGAAAAAAACCTCGGAAAAACTTAGCAATGTCCTCCCTCCTTTTATGCACCCTACCACTATCGTCTCGAAGTGCCGCCACCAAGGAAGAGCCTCGGCGACCCTGTAGACAACGCGCCAGCAGCTTCCCAGGTTTCTCCCCATAGCAGTGTAACCGATACCGATAGTAAAGAACTGACTTCTTGGCCCGTTGATGCAGTAACTCATTAAGGTCCACTTGAGCTTCCCAGAGCTGTTTCTTAAGAGCGGGGGAGGGAGCATGAGCACAGCTGCGATGAAGTTTGGTCACCCGTCTTTCAAGCGTAATGATGCGTGCAGCCAAAGTTCGACGCTTCCGAGCAGCAAACCCTATAATATCCCCCTAAGGACCACCTTTGCTGTCTCCCATATCAATTCAGGGTCGTCGATATGGCCTTGATGGTCACTAATAAACTCCTTCCACCTCTGCCGGATAAACTGATGGAACTGCGGGTCGTGATAGAGTCCCAGAGGGAATCGCCAAATCCGTGTATATGGGACTACTTCCCCCCATTGCAAATCCACCCAAACCAAGGCATGATCAGAGACCTCCAAAGGGCCAATCTGGGCATCGCCCGTAGGGGCGAATAACGCGGCTGAGAGGAGAAGATAGTCAATACGCGCGCTAGTGCCATGGGCCCTAGATTGGTGGGTATAGTCCTTTTCTAAGGGGTGGAGCAGTCGCCAGGGGTCAAATCCCACCTCTTCCCCCATTATTACTTAACCAACTAACCAATCTTGATCACTACCCAAACTAAGAACAAATCCTGTCATGTATACTTGTAAATACTCTTGTAAATAGTTGCAGTAATGACTTCCCATGTTTTATCCAAGTTCTCTGACCTTGTTCTCTGTAAAACCAAACAGTTTGTTCATTATGGTATGTTGTTATATTGTAAACCGCGCTGATGCTGAATAGAGCGGTATATAAGAGCCTGTAATAAATAAATAAATATAAATAAAATTAAGCCCAGGCGCCGACAAAAATGTTGCAGCACTCGAGACGACAAGACTCTCTCCCGCACCTCCCCCCCCTAGATGTATCAAGGTCGGCATCCAGGACCCCGTTGAAGTCCCCCCCAAGGATCAGGGGGCAATCAGGCATTTGTTCAACCACCGACGCCAAGCCACTATAAAAACCCGAGTCACATATATTGGGGCCATACAAATTTCCAAGAATTACCTGTCTCCCCTCGAGGTGGCCTGAGACCAAAAGGGACCTCCCGTCTGTATCCGAGCGAATGGTGCCCGCCACAAAACGAAGACGTTTGTGGACTAAGATAACCACACCCCCCTTAACCCCTTTAGCTGGTGAACCCCACACCTGCCCCACCCAGTTCCTACAGAGTTTGGCATGTTCCTTCCTCCGCTGACTGGTGAGTCTCTTGGAGCATGGCAATATCGCAGTGATGTCTGGCCAAAGCCTGTAGGATTTTATATCTCTTAATAGGGCTCCCCAGGCCACAAACATTCCAGGAGATAATCTTCAGAGCAACGGGGCAGTGTCAAGGCTCTGGCATGAGTACCTTCCTATGCGGGAAGAGAGGACCCCCCCAGCCTGGAGCCCTCCTAAACCAGCCCTCCATCGAGAACCCTGCTGCCGATTGGAAAATCCCAGAGTAACAAATATCCCCCCTCCCCTTCCCCCGCAGTTCACCCCCGCCCCCCCCAGTCCCCCCCTCCCCCCCTCCCCCCTCCCCTTCCCTCCTCTCCCCAACCCTCCTCTATCAGTCCGTCCGAGTGGTCGGACAAACTTCCCATGACAAAACGGGCTACCCCTTCTATAACCTTCATAGCCTCCTCCATGGTGTTCAATCAGCAGCTACCCATGCATTTGCTCAGCACCCCATAGCCCTCTATGCCTTCCCACTCTCCGAGACCCATAGTGCCCCTCTGCGCTCCATCACACCTAGCACACCGTCAGAGCCCAATGAGTCTCGGGCAGCTCCCCGGGACCCAGTACACATCCTGGGGAGCCCATAATCCCCACCCGCAACCCCCAACGCAGGTCGGGAGTCCAACGGCCAGAGTAACAGCCTCCCCCCACCCACTCACCAGGCCCGAGGGGGATACACATGAAGGGAGTAAAGGGCCAACTATTCTTAGAGGGCCATAGCTAGACCGCCCTCCATCAGAAACATGCAACTCCTCCCTCCCGTCCCCCCCCCCACGTATAATCCCCTCTACGGGTCCACGCGGGAGTGCAGCCGTCAGGCTGTGTTCCTGTCGGAAGCCGACAGTTCTCTCTCCCCAAAGCACAACTAACTGCGCGCTACAATAACCACTATGGGGCAGGGAGGGACCGGTCAATAACCACCCAAAGCCATCCCAGTCACTCGCACGCCCCCCCCCCCCCCAAGCAAGTGCACGCCGCTCAACTCACACATCCACATTCAACCCGACCCGACCCGGGTTCCCCCGCCCCCTTCTCCCCCACTCGCAACACTTAAAGTCTGATAAACAAGATATACTACAGTTATAACAAGGTCATCACTGAAGTGCCACTATGCAGCACTAGTGCAGTATAATATAACTTAGTAACCAGTCTGGTAGCGGAGCCGCTAACCAGGGACCCCGAGCCCTCCCTATCCCTCCCCCCCCCCCCCCCGCGACTAAGTACACATCACTCAAACCAACACATGCACAGTCAATCCAACCCCCGCTGCTCCCCGCGCTCCCTCACCCTCAGCACGTGGCGGCAGCCATCTTGGATTCTAAAAAGCAAGGTAAAACCTCAACGGTAACAATGTTACTGCTCAAGTGTTAGAACGTAGCATCAGTGCGGAACAGTGTAGCAGGGATCGGAAACAAACGCAACACTCATCATCAAGCCCACTAATGCCACCCGACCTCCCAGCCTCACTAAGGCAATTATCTGAATAGCATCACAACAAGTCGTTAGGGGAGGGAGGGAGGGAGGGGAGCGGGGAAAGACAGCGCTTACACAGCCCCCAAGGGCAAGGAGCAGTCCCAGGCCGTCGGAAATGTCCTTTGACCACTGGGGTTCCCCCCACAATGTCAGTGTGTCAGTAAGACATCAGTCAGCAGAGTCATGGGCTGGAACCACCAGCAGTGTTGAGAGTGTCCAAGAAGGAAGCTGCCGCTTCAGGTGAGAGCAGGAACCGAGGCCGACCCTGGTAGTCCACTCTTAGTCGAGCTGGATACAGGAGGGAGAAACGCACCCCTTTTCTCCGGAGTTGAGTGCACACAGCTGCGTAGGCCCGTCTTTGCTGGCTAACGAGCATCGAGTAATCTTGAAAAACCAATATGCGCTCTGCATTAGAGTCTTGCCCGCTGCGGCTCCGGGCTGCTCGGAGCACATCTTCCTTCCTCCGGTAGTCCAAGAAGCGCGCTATAACAGCACGCGGGCTCCTTGCTTGTTCTCTCCGTGGACCCAATCTGTGCACCCGTTCCAATTTAGTGCTGGTGTTATCATTATCGCCCATAAGTTTAGCAATCCAAGCCAGAATAAAATCATACAGGGCGCTATCTGCCACAGTCTCTGGGATCCCGACGAATCGCAGATTTTTACGCCGCCCTCGGTTTTCTAAATCATCAAGCTTTTCACCATGTTGCTTAACCAACTTTTCCAGGGCTTCCACTCGGGCTTGTAACGAGTTCTGCGTGTCCTCGATATCGGACACACGTGTCTCCACATGTTCAACGCGGCCTGAGAAATCTGTTACACGTTGGCCGACACTGTGTATCTGCTCCGATATTTCTTGAAATCGAGCATCGAGGGCTTGCACCACTGCCGCGGAAACCTCTGCCACCAGCCCCTGAGTATCACTAGTGCCGGGGCTACGAGGTACGTTCTCCGCCGTTTTAGCCTCCGGGAGCCGAGCCTTCTCCTTCCTCGGAGTTTTCGTCGCCATCGGGCCACTTACTACGCTGCGGATGAGGCACCTCCACCAAGCCGCTAAGGATTTAGCGCAGCGAACAATTAGTATGAGGAGATTCCACCAAAAGTGGGAGAATATTGCTGGTTTGAGGGGTAGGTTACCCGGAGCTGATCAGCACACGTCCGATCAGCTCATTTGCCAAACCGGAAGTCTCGGTTCCCAACCTTTTTAAATGCAGAGACTCCTTTTCAAATTCCAAACATTTTAGGGACCCCCAGCCTGTTCTCACCAAGCTCGCTTCCCTCCTCCAGCCTCACGTCTACTCTCTATCCCTTCTGCCAACCCTACCCCATCAGTATCTCCCCCTTTCCCAGCCAAGCCTCTCCCCACCAGTCTCTCTCTCGCCCCCCACTCCAGCTCCTTACAATCAGTTTCTTTCAGCCACATCATTCTCTTCCCCTAAGTCTTTCTCTCTCTCTCTCTCTCTCTCTCTCTCTCTCTCTCTCTCCCTCTCCATCCTTTCCCTGCCAGTCTGGCTTTCCAGCCCTTCCCTACTATTATCTCTTTCTCCAGTCCCTTTCCAGCGATCTCTCCATACCCTTAGTCTATTTTTCCCTAATCATGCTTCACTAGTCTCTCTCACAAGCCTCTCCTCAGTATTTTCTCCCTCTCCCACTCCCAAATTGCCAACCAAGTCTCTCGCTCGCTCTAACCTTCTCCTAAACAATTTCTCTATCTAGTCCTTCTCTCTCTTCTCTCAGTTCCTCTCCATCACTCTCTCTCCCTTTAATCTCCCCACCCCAACCAGCAGCCAGCTTGTATTCACAGGCCTGCAAGTGAATTTTCATAGGAAAGCAAAGCTCCCTACAGGGTTTCCTCTGAAAATTCTTAGCCTAGTGGAGATGAAGGTACTTTAGCACTTTCAGACTTTACATGTAAGGATATCAAAATAATCCCTGGTGATTATTTGTCCCTCCCATTGTCTTGATCCTTTGCAGCCATCTTACCCTTCCCTCATCCCATTCCCATGATCCCTGGCAGTCATCTGTCCTTTCTACACTGCCTCGATGGCCCTGCCCTGAATGCCTTCCCTCAGGGGCGGCTCAAGGCAATCTGCTGCCTGAGGCGAAGAATGAGATGACGCCCCGCCCCCCTCCCCCCCTTAAAGGGGGCGGGGCTTTTTCAGAACTCCAATCAGGGACTGAACCAAAGCAAAAAGCCAATTTGATTATATGGAGAGAATGCAAGATGTTTGCACACAGGGCCGTACCAAGCTGTAATCGCGCTCTGTGTGACTTGCAGCTTGGGCGCACACCCCCCTCTCCCCCCATACCTCCGTCCAGCGCTGCCTGCTCTTTCCCTGCTGTTGCCGCCCTCTGTTTTTTTCACAGCGGTACTGGCAGCAGAGAAAGAGCAGACAGCGCTGGACGGAGGTATGGGGGGAGGAGGAGGGCCTGTGCCCGATCTGAAAGGCACCGGCACTTTAAACAAATCTGTTCCTCCCTGCTCTGACATCACGTTGGAGGAGGGAGGGACCAGAACTGCTTAAAGTGCTGCGAAAAGACTTGGAGGCGCATTTCAGCTGCCTGCTATTGTCCTGCCAGGGGTTATGGTTCTTGCTTTTTCTTTTTCAACATATATTTTGCATCCACAGTAGGTGCAGGGCAGAACCAGGACATTCACCCACAGAATTCAATATTTAAAAAAAAATCTGATTCTGATCATCTCACTAACAACAACAACCACTATTCTCCAATACCAGGCATATTGCAAACTAATACAAATCCCTACAACAAAGAGCAAACCTACCATACCATACCATATCAGCACAAACCTGCAAAACTCACAAAAGGAGCCCATCCAAAAAAAGTCACTGTAAATACTACAGTGGGCCCTGGAACATCCATACACCTATCTGAAAAGCTGAACAAGTCAAATTACTACAGTACAATATAGATCTTTATGTACAAACTCCATGTTAACAGAACACCTGGCCTCAATCACACACTCACAACATGGACCCTCACCAAGTACAGAATAAGTAACCACAATCTAAAATAAAAATATGTAGACAAAATTTAAACTGAACCCCCAAGAAGCCAAAGACCACATGCAGGCAACATCAGATAAATAAGAGATGCAGTTCCCCAATACTGTGTAAAATATAAAGATAGCACAAAGTCCAATCACTAAAATGAAATAAAATTATTTTTTCTACCTTTGTTGTCTGACCATTTTATTCTCTGATCATGCTGGTCCCAATCTGAGGTTTCTGCTTTCCTATCTTCTCTTAGCTCTCTTTCTGTGGTCTATGGTACATCTGCCATTTCTTATCTCTTCTTTTGTTTTCTTCACTTCTTTCCATCAGCCTATTTCCAGTCCCCGTAACCCTTCCCAGTATCAGCCCCTTTCCAGTCCTCCCTTCTGGTACCTTCCAATGTCAACTTGCATTCCCATGACTGCCACTGGTGTCCATTCCCTTCCAGTACCACTCCTTCCCCACTGTCCAGCTCCTTCTAGTCCAAATACCATGGCAGCCCCTCTCAGCATCCACTCCCTTCCAGTCCCATTCTCCTATCCCCTCGCATCGGCCCATTTGTAGCCCTCGCCCCCCCCCCCCCCCCCCCCCCGTTTTCTTCCAAGGCCAGCAGCTCCCCTCCCCACCATCAGCTCATTCCCAGTTGAAGCCCCTCCCAATCAGCTCACTTCCAGTGCTAGTCCCCCTTCAACCCCATTACCAGTGCTAGCCTCCCCTAGTCAGCCCATTACCAGTCCTACCCCCATCAGCTCATTCCCAGTTGAAGCCCCCCCCCCAATCAGCTCATTTCCAGTGCTAGTCCCCCCTCGGCCCATTACCAGTGCTAGCCTCCCCTAATCAGCCCATTACTAGTCCTATCCCCCATCAGTCCATTAGCAGTCCTAGCCTCCTCTAATCAGCCCATTTCCAGTCCTAACCTCCCCAATCAGCTCATTTCCAATGCTAGCCCCCCCATCAGTCCATTACCAGTCCTACCCCCCCATCAGCCCATTACTAGTCCTAGCCTTCCCTAATCAGCTCATTATCAGTGCTAGTCCCCCCTCAGCCCATTACCAGTCCCAGCCCCTAACTCAATTAGTTCATTCCCAGTCCTAGCCTTCCCTAATCAACCCATTACCAGTGCTAGCCCCCCCATCTATCCATTACCAGTGCTAGCCCCCCCATCAGCCCATTATAATCCTAACCTGCACTGTCTCTCCCCTCTGTCCAGCATTTATCCCCTGTCTGTCCAGTATGTCCCTCTGTCTCTCCCCTTTGTCCAGCATTTGCCCCCTGTTTCTCCCCTTTGTCTAGTACTTGTCCCCTTGTCTCCCCCTTTGTCCAGTATGTCGCCATCTCCCCCTTTGTCCAGTATTTGTTCCCTGTCTCCCCTTTTGTCCCCCATATCTCACCTTTGTCTCTCCTTGTCCTCCTCCTGTCCCCACTCCCTCCATCTGTACCTCTCATCCAGCGGCGGTGAGGGCATGCTGGCTGTTTTAATTTTAGATTTTGCCACCTCTGCCCTGCCTCTGCCTCCCCGCTGTGTTTTTTTCCTCAAGAATGCTTGCAGCAAAAAAAAAAAAAAGAGGTGGGAAGGCAGAGGCAGCAAAATCTAAAATTAAAATAACCAGAGTGCCACTGCCGCACAAATCAGTCTGATCGCTTGCAGCGATCAGGCTGATTTGTTGATGCCGGCAGCACTCCAGTTGTTCCTGCTGGATGAGAAGAAACCCTTGTTAGTTCCCTTCCAGCCTCCTCCTTCCCCAGTGTCAGCCCCCTCTTCCCCCAATGTCATCCCCATTGCAGACCTCACCTTCCCTTCACTCAATTCCCTTCCTGCCCCCCCCCCGTCAGCACAGTTGCAGACCCCACCTTTCCCTTGTCAATTCCCTTCCAGCTCCCTCCCTCACCCCTCATGTCAGCCCCCTCCCTCCCTCCTGTCAGCCCCGTTGCAGATCTCACATTTCCCTTGTCCCCTGCCCCTCCTCCCATCTCCCCGTGTCTGCCTGCTACTGCCCCCACTGTTCCTGTGCCTCCTTCTTCTGCAGCCGCGGCTCCCTGCCTCTTAGGGAACCACGGCTGTGCTGGTGAAACCGGTGCGGAGTCTTCCCGTCTCTCGGAGGGCTCCGTGCAGCATTGTCCCGCCCCCAAAGGAATTGTTACCACTTCCTTTGGGGGCGGGACAATGCTATGCTGCACAGAGCCCTCTGAGAGACAGGAAGGCTCTGCACCGGCTTCACCAGCACAGCCGCGGTTCCCTAAGAGGCAGGGAGCCGCGGCTGCAGAAGAAGAAGAAGTTAGGCGTGAGGTTGCCGCTGACGAGAAGCGGATGTGGCAGCAACAACTTCTGTGCTTTTTTTTTTTTTTTTTTTAACTTGAAGGCGAAGTGAGGCAGCTGTTTTGGGGGCATTTGCCGCCCTCAAAACTTTGCCGCCTGAGGCAGCCGCCTCACTTTGCCTCATTATAGAGCCGCCCCTGGTCAGTCCCTCCTGCCTTGCTTTCCCCACACTAGATCCATTCCCAACTCCCTTTTCAACTACCATCTACCCTCTGTGGCTGCTTCCGTGGTGCTTGGTGTTTTGCTCTCCCCCATGGCTCCTTCCTAAGTGTTGTCCCTTGATAGCCCCTTTCCAGGTGCCTTTCCTCCTACCCTCTTCTGCACTGCCCCCATGGCCCCTTCCTGAGTACTGACCACCATTGTGCTGTCTTGAGTGGCATATCCCTGGTCCTGCTTCCCCTCATCCATGACGTCTTACTTACCACATGCCCTCTCCCCACTGGGATCCTTCCCCAGTTCCCTCCCTCTTATCCTCCTTTGAAGGCCCCTTCCGAGTGCTTTCTATTCTGTGCTACTTTCTTCCTCCTGCCCTCTCTCCACTGTTGCTCCTCTTCCCCTCCCTTCCCCCAACACTACCACAGCCATACTACTGTCTCATTGCAGTGTTTCTCCCTGACTGTCAAGTCAGCAAAGCAGCTGGAGTACATGCAGTAGTGTCTGACAGTGCGTCCTCCGGTCATAAGGAGCAGCAGCTAATGAAGATTCTTGCGGCAGCACCGTTTTCCACCTCTTGCCAGTATGGTTTCTGCTTCCCACTGATGGTTCTAAGTCATGGTCTTCCCCACCATCTGTTCTTCATCCTCTCCAGGCTCCTGATGGTGATAATCATTCCTGCCTCCTCTCCATAATGATTCGGGGCAGTCTAAGATATATTTTAACTCTGAGTTTCACATAATTGTGCATTGTATGTATTTGTACTTATGAAGTTGTTAATTCTCTGCATTGCCATTACTATATCAGTGCATAACGCTACCTTGTGCAATCTATTTATTTTTCCAGTGGAAAAGGAATCCTTAGATATGCAAAGATCTCTTCTCATACTCATTGTTTCAACCTGCATAATCACCATTGTCGTCTTTATTGCTTTGTACTTTATAATGAAGAAAGTGAATATCTGCACCAAAAAGAGTAAGTATACGCTGATATTATTACTACTATATGTGCAGTGCTGCCAGGTATATGCAGTGCTTTACAGACGCATAGGGCCCAATATTCAGAGGCAGCAGCCAGCGTGATTACAGATCAGTGACTGAATATTGCTGTTAATTGGTTATCCCCAGGTGCTGCTCCCAGATCACCCCGATGCTAACTAGTTAGCATGGGGGTGTTGAGCGGTGGTACCCATGCATATTCAACAGCACTAACCATGTTAGCACTACTGAATATCACACTTAGCAGCATTTGCACAGTTTGCATGTCTTTGAATATCGGGCCAATAGAGTATAATGTTATGCATATATGTCTCATAAACCTCTCCTGCACAAACAGCTACTTGTATGCAACTTTGGTGTAAGCACATTTAGGGACGGAGTTTGGGTAGAAAATGGGCATAAATGTCCATGACTTCTTGTTATCTGATTTCTGCTAGTTTGCTGTGTAATTGTGTAAAGACACATGGAGCTCAATTCCAAAAGGGGCACGTCCGCAAAACATTCCCGTGGTACATGGAATTGGGCCCGAGGACGGCCCAGCTCAAGGCAATCTATTGCCTGACGCGAAGAATGAGATGGCACCTCCACCCCCACCTTAGAGGGGGAGGGGCTTTTTCAGAAATCCGATCAGAGACTGAATCAAACCAAAAAGCCGATTAGATTATATGGAGGAAATGCAAGATGTTTGCACACAGGGCTGTAACGAGCTGCAATGGCACCCTGTGCGACTTGCAGATAAGGCGCACGCCCCCCCTCTCCCCCCATACCTCCGTCCAGCGCTGCCTGTTCTTTCCCTGCTGCTGCCGCCCTCTGTTTTTTTTCACGACGGCACCGGCAACAGGGAAAGAGCAGGCAGTGCGGGACGGAGGTGTGGGGAGGAGAAGAGGGGCATGCGCCTGATCTGAAAGGCACCGGCACTTTGAACAGATCTATCCCTCCCTACTCTGACAACACGGCAGAGGAGGGAGGGACGAGACCTGCTTAAAGTGCTGCGAAACGGCTTGGGGAGCGCATTTCGGCTGCCTGCTATTGTCCTGCCAGCAGAGGCAGGGCAATAGCAGACAGCCGAAATGCACCCCCCCCAAGCCTTTGTACCCTCTGCGGTTGCATCGTTTGCACAGGGCTAGCTATGATCCTGTTTGCACACCAAGGAACTAAAAGACAGCAAGAACCAACAGCACAGCTTATAAAACTAAATTATAACTCATTTTTATTTTGTTGTTATAAACTGCGTCATGGTTCTTGCTTTTTCTTTTTCAACATATATTTTGCATCCACAGTGGTTGCAGAGCAGAACCAGGATATTCACCCATAGTACTCAATATTTAAAAATAAAATCTGATTCCGATTATCTCACTAACAACAACAACAATAATCACTATTCTCCAGTACCAGGCATATTGTGAACTAATACAAAACCGTACAACAAAGAGCAAACCTACCATACCATACCATATCAGCACAAACTTCCAAAACTCACACAAGGAGCCCATCCAAAAAAAGCTTCACTGTAAATACTACAGTGGGCCCTGGAACATCCACACACCTATCTGAAAAGCTGAGCAAGTCAAATTACTACAGTACAGTATAGATCTTTATGTACAAACTCCATGTTAACAGAACACCTGGCCTCAGTCACACACTCACAACATCGACCCTCACCAAGTACAGAATAAGTAACCACAATCTAAAGTAAAAATAAAGATATGTAGACAAAATTTAAACTGAAACCCCAAGAAGCCAGAGTCCACATGCAGCACAACATCAGATAAATAAGAGATGCAGTTCCACAATACTGTGTAAAATATAAAAATAGCACAAAGTCCAATCACTAAAATTCAATAAAATTATTTTTCTACCTTTGTTGTCTGACCATTTTATTCTCTGATCATGCTGGTCCCGATCTGAGGATTCTGCTTTCTCTTATCTCTCTTTCTGTGGTCTAGGGTCTATGGTCCATCTGCCATTTCTTATCTCTTTTGTTTTCTTCACTTCCTTCCATCAGCCCATTTCCAATTCCAGTAACCCTCCCCAGTATCAGCCCACTTTCCAGTCTTTCCCTCCCAGTACCTTCCAATGTCAACCGCCTTGCATTCCCATGGCTGATACTGGTGTCCATTCCTTTCCAGTCCCCTTCCTTCCCCACTGTCCAGCCCCTTCTAGTCAGGGGCGGCTCAAGGCAATCTGCTGCCTGAGGCGAAGTATGAAAAGGCGCCCCCCCCCCCCACCTTAGAGGGGGGCGGGGATTTTTCAGAAATCCAATCAGAGACTGAACCAAACCAAAAAGCCGATTAGATTATATGGAGGAAATGCAAGATGTTTGCACACAGGGCCATATCGAGCTGCAATCACACCATGTGAGACTTGCAGCTCGGGCGCATGCGCCCCCCCCTCCCCCCATACCTCCGTGCAGCGCTGGATGGAGGTATGGGGAGGAGAAGGGGGGCATGCACCCTATCTGAATGGCACCGGCACTTTAAGCAGATCTGTCCCTCCTTGACATCAAGTCGGAGGAGGGAGGGACCAGACCCTGCTTTAAGTGCTGCGAAAAGGCTTGGGGAGCGCATTTTGGCTGCCTGCTATTGTCCTGCCAGCGGCGGCAGGGCGACAGCAGACAGCCGAAATACGCCTCCCAAGCCTTTCCGCCCTGTGTGGCTGCACCGCTTGCACAGGGCTAGCTACAGTCCCATTTGCACACCAAGGAACTAAAAGCAAGAACTAACAGCACAGATTATAAAACTAAATTATAACTCTTTTTTATGTTGTTATTATAAACTGCGTTATGGTTCACCCACAGAACTCAATATTTTAAAAAAATAATCTGATTCTGATTATCTCACTAACAACAACAACAACAACCACTATTCTCCAGTACCAGGCATATTGTGAACTAATACAAAACCCTACAACAAAGAACAAACCTACCATACCATATCAGCACAAACTTCCAAAACTCACGTAAGGAGCCCATCCAAAAAAAGCATCACTGTAAATACTACAGTGGGCCCTGGAACATCCATACACCTATTTGAGAAGCTGAACAAGTCAAATTAATACAGTACAGTATAGATCTTTATGTACAAACTCCATGTTAACAGAACACCTGACCTCAGTCACACACTCGCAACATCGACCCTCACCAAATACAGAATAAGTAACCACAATCTAAGGTAAAATTAAATTTAAATTGAAACCCCAACAAGCCAGAGTCCACATGCAGTGCAACATCAGATAAATGAGATGCAGTTCCCCAATACTGTGTAAAATATAAAGATAGCAAAAAGTCCAATCACTAAAATTAAATAAAATTATTTTTTCTACCTTTGTTGTCTGACCATTTTATTCTCTGATCATGCTGGTCCCAATCTGAGGCTTTTGCTTTCCTGTCTTCTCTTAGCTCTCTTTCTGTGGTCTATGGTCCATCTGCCATTTCTTATCTCTTCTTTTATTTTCTTCACTTCCTTCCATCAGCCCATTTCCAGTTCCAGTAACCCTCCCCAATATCAGCCCCCTTTCCAGTCCTTCCCTCCCAGTACCTTCCAATGTCAACTGCCTTGCATTCCCACGACTACAACTGGTGTTCATTCCCTTCCAGTCCCCCTTCTTCCCCACTGTTCAGCCCCTTCTAGTCCAAAACCATCCCAGATATTAGCTCACGTCCACTCTCAGTGCCATCCTCCAGGTCAGCTTCCTTCCAGTCACCCTATCCTCTGCCCATCACCCTTCCAGTGCCATTTGCATGTCAGCTCCTTTCTAGCCTTCTCCCCATTACCCAACCACCTACCACTCCCATCCCCAAGTGTCAACTCCCTTCCAGTCCCCCTTCAGTACATCCCAGGTATCAGCTCCTTTCCAGCCCCCTCCTTCCCCCGCATCAGCTCCCTTCGTGCCCCCTCCTTCCCCTGGCAGACCTTCCCATTATCTGCTCCCTTCCAGTCCATTTCTACCATCCTCCCACATCAGCTCATTTGTAGCCCTAGCCCCTAGTTTTCTTCCAGGGCCAGCAGCACTCTCCTCCCCTCCCCCATTAGCCCATTTCCAGTCCCAGCCCATATCCAGTCCTATCCTCCCATCAGCCCACTTCCAGTCCTAACCCCCATAGCCCATTACCAGTCCTAAACACCTCCATCAGCCCACCTCCAGTCCTACCCCCCATCAGCCCAACTCCAATCCTAGCCCCCCCATAGCCCATTACAAGTCCCAAACCCCCATCAGCCCATTTCCAGTCCTTGCCCCCCCATAGTCCATTACCATTTCTAACCCCCCCCATCAGCCCATTTCCAGTCCTAGCTCCCCATAGCCCATTACCAGTCCTAAACACCCCCCATCAACCCACCTCCAGTCCTACCCCCCATCAGCCCAAATCCAATCCTAGCCCCCCCATAGTCCATTACCAGTCCTAAACCCACATCAGCCCATTTCCAGTCCTAGCCCCCCATAGCCCTTTACCATTTCTACCCCCCCCATCAGCCCATTTCCAGTCCTAGCTCCCCATAGCCCATTACCAGTCCTAAACACCCCCCATCAACCCACCTCCAGTCCTAAACCCCCCCATTAGCCTATTTCCAGTCCTAGAACCCCCCATAACCCATTACCAATCCTAAACACCCCCCATCAGCCCATTACAAGTCCTAACCCCACCCCTCCCAGGAAATAAAAAAAAAAAGAACCTGGCTGTTGAAGCTGCTGCCACGGCAGCAGCAGGAAGTGCCCTGGGGCCGCCCCGGCAGAGCCCTCCTGTCTCCCTCAGCGCGACTTAAAGAGCCATGAAGGGAGAGTTTCCCATATCCCTTCATGGCTCTGTAAAGCCGCGCTGAGGGAGACAGGAGGGCTCTGCCGAGGCAGCCGCGGGGCACTTCCTGCTGCTGCTGCAGCGGCAGCGACTCCTCTCCTCGGGTTTTTTTTTGTTGTTGTTTTTGTTGTTGTTGTTTTTTATGGCCGGCAGCGGCAAACTCACCCTCCTTTTCCAGGCAGCCGTGGCTCCCTGCCTCGTAGAGAACCGTGGCTGTGCTGTGATTGCAGTTTTAAACAAAAACAAAACCGGTGCGGAGCCTTCCCACATCTGTGAAAGACCCCGTGCAGCTTTGTCCCGCCCCAAAGGAAGTTGCATGTAATTTCCTTTGGGGGCGGGACAAAGCTGCACGAGGTCTTTTACCGAGGCAAATAGGCTCCGCACTGGTTTTATTTCTATTTAAAACTGCAGTCACAGCACAGCCGCGGTTCTCTAAGAGGCAGGGAGTCGCAGCTGCCTGGAAAAGGAGGGTGAGTTTACCGCTGACGAGAAGCAGACTTGGCAGCAACTTGTGCACTTCTTTTTTGGGGATTTTTTTTAACTTTTGAAGGCGAAGTGAGGCGGCTGTTTTGGGGGCATTTTTTGCCGCACTCAAGACTTTGCCGCCTGAGGCAGCCGCCTCACTTCGCCTCATTATAGAGCCACCCCTGGCTCACCTCCACTCTCAGTGCCACTCCCCCAATCAGCTCCCTTCCAGTCGCCCTACCCTCTGTCCATCCCCCTTCCAGTGCCATTCGCATGTCAGCTCCCTTCCAGCCTCCACCCCATTACCCAGCCATCTACCACTCCCATCCCCAAATGTCAGCTCCCTTCCAGTCCCCCTTCAGTACATCCCAGATGTCTGCTCCTTTCCAGCCCCCTCCTTCCCCCGTGTCATCTCCCTTCCTGCCCCCTCCTTCCCCTGGCAGACCCTCTCAGTATCCGCTCCCTTCCAGTATCCGCTCCCTTCCATTCTACCATCCCCCCCCCCCCGCATTAGCCCATTTGTAGCCCTAGCCCCTAGTTTTCTTCCAGGGCCATCAGCACTCTACTCCCCTCCCCCATTAGCCTATTTCCAGTCCCAGCCCATTTCCAGTCCTATCCCCTTTATCAGCCCACTCCAGTCCTAGCCCCCCAATCAGCCCATTACCAGTCCTAGCTCATTTTCAGTGCTAGCCCCCATCAACCCATTACCAGTCCTCACTCCCCCCAATCAGCCCATTTCCTGTCCTAGCTTCCCTAATCATCCCATTTCCAGGCCTAACCCCACCAATCAGCCCATTAGCAGTCCTAACCCCCCCTCCAAATCAGCCCATTTCCAGTTCTAACTCCCCGATCAGCCCAGTTCCATTCCTATCCCCCAATATCCCATTAGCAGTCCTAGCCCCCCTCTTGATCAGCCCATTTCCAGTTCTACCCCCCATCAGCCCATTTCCAGTCCTAGCCCTCCCCCATCTGCCCATTACTATTTCCTGTGCTCTCCCCCCCTTCCCCCAGCCCAGCCCCAGACCTTCTTTAAGGAACTACAAAAAAAAAAACAGCTGCAAAAGCTGCTGTTGATGCGACAGCGGCAGCATGAAGTGCCCCACAACAGCCGCCTCCCCAGAAGAGCCCTCACACAGCACACACACCCCCCCCCCCCCCCCGCGCCTGCTTAGCTTTGCAGAGCCACAGGAAAGAGAAACACTCTCCCTTCATGCGGCTCTGCAAAACTCAGCCAGCCCGGGGGGGGGGGGGTGCTCTGTGAGGGCTCTTCCATGGAGGCAGCAGCCGTGGGGCACTTCATGCTGCTGCCACTGCAGCAGCAGTGGCACCAGCTTTTGCAGCCGTGTTGTCCCCCTGCAGTTACCATGGGGAGACGCACCTCACCATACTAATCGGCAAGCATATGTAATGTCACCCACTGAGAAAACAGCAATCACTTTTTGTGCACACCAATGATGCCCACACTAATGGTGATATGCCGCCAATGCACACACTCCCCCCTCAAACCACCCAGTAATTGCCCCATCCCACGCTAAGTGGTCAATGCAGGACTTTTTTTGCATGGCCCCACATTCATGCGTTTAGTACATGGTAAAGCCCGTGCTAATCATAGCATAGTTTTATAAACATACCCCTAAATCTTTGTGCTGTAGCAACTCACTCCTCAGGACACACCCAGCAATTCAGGTTTTCAGGATATCTATAATGAATGTCCAGGAGACTGAGTTGCATACAATGGAGACAGGGTCAATGCAAGGAATGGAGGCGCCCTAGGTGGGTCCTGCATCCTGCCACTTCCACCACTATCTGTCTGATGAGGAGAGGAAGCGGCAGATAGAAGATAAAGAAACTGTGCCGCAAGTCTGAAGCCTTTAGGTAAGTTCTGTGTTGTGTTTTTGAGCCATTACCCCGGAGAGGGGCGGCAGCAGCAGCGATGATGCCCTCGGAGGGCCAGTGCTCTAGCTGACCGCCTAGTTCACCTAACGGTAGCGCTGGTCCTGACTGGAGGCGGTGCGTACTGATATCCTGAAAAGCTGACAGGCTGGGTGTCCTGAAAACTAGGCTGAGAACCATTGTGCTGTGGTAAATGTAAACAGTTTTATTGAGCTGCAGCAGTTTCCTCCATGGATAAATGTTCAAGCATCTTCCATGTTACCTAAAATTCACAATTCTGGATGTAATTCAGATTTCATCTTTAGATTGTCTTCACCTTTGAAAGACTGTACGCCATTTTAAACAACGCACATTTCTGTTTTCTTTAAGAGATGAATCAAGAAACCGTCAATGTGGATTTCTTAACAAAAGAAGAAGAAAGCTGTAAGTAAACATGATGTTGCAGTATTTTGTAGCATTCCTTATTTTTGGCAGAACGTCCAGCATACACCTCGAGTCATCACCCAAGTTGTAGATAAGAATTTTCTAGAAGGAAATCACTGCTGCCACTGTCATTACCAGAAGGCTGAGACAGTCCTGGTTTTAAATTCCTGTCCCATATATACAGTAGCTATGAAATTGCAGTCCTGCTTCTCTAAGGCAAACCAGAATAAGTCAGTGCATACAGTAAGAAAAACCTAGAACTGATTCAGTCCTATTATTGACAACGTGATTGGTAACAGAAGTATATATCTACTTAATGGTGGAGGATCATTCAACTTGCAAAGAATTAGGGGCATGTTTATTAAGCTGGGTTAACAGCATGTTCAATAACATGGGGCCTAACAACATAAGAGATGCCATATTGGGTCAGACCAAGGGTCCATCGAGCCCAGTGTCCTGTTTCTAAAAGTGTACAACACTGGGAAGCAATAATCACGCAGAACCAAGAACAAACCAAACTGAAGCGTGAGTGGATGGAAAGACAGATTCCTTTATTGAACCTTAGGCCGCCCGACACAGGCCGTGTTTCGTCACCCTTCGTCAGGGGCTAGCCAGGCATAAAAACTAAAATCATAAATAACAACCATTAAAAACATAAAGAAACAGACCGACAAACTTATAAAACAACATTATATACAGCAATACTTAATAACATTAAAAACAATCAATATGCAATCCAATAAAATCAATAAATAATATGAAATGAATAAAAGACAAAAGTGCTCGAAGGCTCAAATCATCATGAAATCATATAAATACACATAAATAAATAAATTAAATTACCAACCTCTGTTGCGGGCTCTAAAAAAGTCTTACGTCACGCTTTTGTAGAAAAGTCTAAATAAGCATTGGTGCTAAAACAGGATAGTTAAAAAACATGTAATTTATAGGAGAAATTTCGAGCGAATCTTTCGGAAGCTCCGCTCGCAATTACAGGCTTGGGCTCCCCTTCCGATATCCTTACTGGGCAGGGCTGCAGCGTTGGGAATGGTGATCTTGCCCTGGGTGCTCTATTGGCTGCAAACTTTGCCGGTATGGTTGCTTCGCCGCGATCTGTTGTGCATAGACCGTGAAATACGGGGGTTTCTTTGGAGGGGCGCTAGAGCACGGATGCCATTGGGCCGACTGCGAGGGGGATGGAGATCTGGTGGTATTGGTGTTCCGGACCTCTGGAAATATGCCTTGGCCTGCCAGGCCAGACACCTGGGGGACTGGCTGGGAGGTACGGATGTTTATACCCCAAGAGAGTTTGAGGCGGCCTTGGTGGCTCCACACTCTTTGTTGGCTGTATTACATTTGCGACGGGAGGCCTTGCCAGAGCGGGTGTTGAAAAATGTACTGGTTCAAGCGGCTCGACGTACATGGCAGCAATTGAATAACCTGTGGGACAGTTCTCCGGAGATCTCAAGCTGGCTCCCCTTACGGGGCAATCCCCGGTTTCCGCCGGGGACAGACTCTGTTCCCTTTCGTCGGTGGGAACAGCTGGGGATATGGAGTTTGGGTCATGTTGTCGACTTGGAGGGGCGGTGCAAGGCTCTGGGAGTGCTGTGCAAGGAATATGGCTTGCACCCCAAAACCTCTTCATTTGCCTACCTACAACTCACCCACTATGTGGGATCTCTTTCCGGGAGGGAACGCCAGGCTGACCATTCCACGCAGATTTTAGAATTCTTTCGGTTAGGGACGGAGTCTCCCCCCACTATAGCGTTGTTCAAGAAAGCTTTGGACGCGTGTGATAGGCCCCCTGATTATGCAGCCGAGGAAGCTTCCTGGGCACAGGAGTTAGGTTGTAGGATAGCCGCGTTAGGCCGGATTGTGCAGCTGGCGGACGGGGCGAGATGGCAGGAGGTCCAACTTAAATGTATTCTTCGAGCTCATTTCTCTCCGCGGCGCGCACTGCGTAGTCACCTCACTCAGTATGGTGGGTGTCCGAAATGTGACTGTGCCCTGGCTGATTTGGGACATATGTGGTGGGGTTGTCCTCCTATCCGTAGATACTGGGAGCGGATTGGGAGCTATATCGGTAGTTTGTTGCAGCAGCAAGTTTGCTGGACGGGATTGCTAGTGGCGCTGGATCACTTAGGACCACTCCACCCGAAGGGCAGATGGCAGAGATTATTAGTGCGAAAGGCGTGTCTGGTGGGTAAGGGCCCTTTACTCCGGCACTGGCGGGATCCGTTGGCCCCCTCCTTTTGGGAGTGGAGGAATGATTTCCACCAGTTCATGCTGTTAGAACGGCGATGTGCGATGAGACACCCCCGGAGTTGGGCTACTTTTCTCTTGATTTGGATGCCTTACCTTCAATCATTAGGCCCTAAAGTCCGCAGTGAATTACTGGCCCTGGGATAGCAGGGGGATGGGGTGTTGCTCGATTCCGCCTAGGATTCCTTAGTGTAATGGGCAGAGCAGTGGTCCCGGGTGGGGGGAGGGAGGGGGGTTCTTGGGTTATTACCTTGAGTAAGGTTCTGCTTTTCTATTCTTTAAGTCATTATATTGCCTCAGGGCGGTGGACAAGACACAGCCCTGCCCTGGGGATGCTGTATAATGGAAAATGTAAATAGTTTTTGTGTGTATCGTTTTTTCTGTTACCTTGTGCTTTCAATAAACAGATCTTAAAAAAAAACAAAACAAAACATGTAATTTGAATTAATAGCTTACAATAACACACAAATAAAGGAAATAAGAAGGTGGAACAAAGAGAGCGAGGAGGAAAAGGGCAGGCTATAAAGTAAACTTAAACTATAATAGGTAACTATACAGGAATTCTATATTCCTAAAAAAGTAGCAGGAGTAAATCAGGAGACCACTGTCAATAGAAGAGAGACATTACAGTTTAATCTGTACAGATTTGACATGTGTTAAAAAAGGGGGGAAAAATTATATATTCTGACTGAACAAACTTATGGGCATACATAAACCGAGTGTGACATAATACCATTAAATATGATACTTTCAACCGCGAAACCGCGGTATATAAAAATTGCTACATATAACAAAAAATGAAAAATAAATAAAGGACTTATAGTCCACACTTCAATAAAACCAATAAAAACGACATAACCATATAAAGGGAAATCTGGAACCGCCGTCTGAAACCAACAGAGAAAGTAATACTTTCGAAAATAATACGAGGATCAGAGAAGTCAGATCTAAATAATAACCCCACCAGGAATATCACATTAAATGATGACAAAGTTTTAAAAGAATCCCTGGAAGGGACGTAAAGGTACTGCTTGTAAAGAACCAGTGCCGGACATTACGGCATGTAAATAAATAACCATAGGCTAAAATATATCAATTGATCAAACCATCTCATTATAACCTTATAAACAAAAGATGACCATGAAGTAAAAAGTAAATAAAGTAAAAAGTAAAACAAAGGAGATTACCTTGAAACAACTGCCATCCAAAACCCATGGACATGCAGCTAGGCGGGAGAGGACGCCGACACATGCGCTAATCAACTAAAAAAAGGGGGCGGAGTCAGCCATTTGGCGGGACAGTAAAAATAATGCGAGGATCAAAGATGTAAATAATGACCCCACCAGGAATATAACATGAAATGATGACAAAGTTTTAAAAGAATCCCTGGAGGGGGCGTAAAGATGCTGCTTGTAAAAGACCAGTGCCGGACATTACGGCATGTAAATAAATAACCATAAGCTAAAATATAGACATATCAATTGATGAAACCATCTCATTATAAACATTATGAACAAAAGATGACCATGAAGTAAAAAGTAAATAAATAAAATAAAAAGTAAAACGAAGGAGATTACCTTGAAACAGCTACTGTCCAAAAACCCATGGACATGCAGCTAGGCGGGAGAGAACGCCAACACATGCGCTAATCAACTAAAAAAAGGGGGGGCGGAGTCAGCCTTTGGCGGGACAGTAAAAATTGTACACAAAATTGAACCTAACAACCAGAATTCAGTCAAACAAAACAAATTTATACCTCAGAAAGAAACATGTACATATATCTTAAATATGTATAACATTATAAATCAAACAGGTAAACGAATATGTAAAAAACAAATATGTAAAAAAAGTACCGCCGGGCCAATGCGAACCCCATAAAAGTAGCTTACAAAACCAAACTATATAAAATGTGTCAAAGCATTAAATTCATAAATAAATAAATAAGTAAAACCATATCAATAAAGGTACCAATACATAAAAAAGTTCCAAAAACAGAAGAAACATCCTATAAAATCACATAATAAGGTCAATAAATAAATACACCTGAAAATTAAAAAACAGGGACCACAATAAAGGAAATAAGAACAGGGGATAAAACAAAACAATTAAAAACAATTAAAAAGGAACCTAAAACCGAGGAGGGTTGTAAAAAAACTAAGGAAGCCACCCACTGAGGTTAAAGAAAAACTGACAAATCTTGATCAAGATTTAAACCATTCGGAGCCATAGAGTTCAGATGGAAAATGAACTTTTGCTCGAGTCTCATGATAGTTTTATTAATATCTCCTCCCCTCCAATTAACTTTTACTTTTTTAATAACAAAAAACTTAAGATCCATAATGTTATGCGAAGCATCTAACCAATGTTGAACTAAGGGTTTATCAACCAATTGACGTTTTATGCAGCTTTTATGTTCCACTATCCTTGTTCTTATCATAAGTGTGGTTTTCCCTACATACAATTTTTTGCAGGGACACTGTACAACATAAATAACATTCTTTGTTTCACAGTTGGAAAAATCATCGATATAGAATGTCTGGTTAGTAAAGGGATGAACGAAAGAATTACGTATTGGCAATGAATTTAGGCACACTGAGCATTTGCCACATTGAAATTGTCCTTTGAATTTTGACAACAGCTTCTTTTCAGTAAGGGCAGAGGGCACTAGAAGATTTTGCAAATTGATATTGCGTTTATGTGCCACGGTAAGTTTCAGGTCTTGAAAGGCTGGAAGCGTTTGTACCAGGTGCCACTCTTTTTGTAAAATCTTAATGTATTTAGAATGAGAAGAATATATAAGAGGGCAGACTATACCTATATCTCAATTACATGTCTTAACCTTCACCAAATCTTCTCGGGGGTATCTCTAGCCCTAACATATGCCTTATGAAGGTGACAAACCGGATAATTTCTAGCCAAAAATCTTTCTTTCATATCCTGGGCTTGTTTTTCGAAATCCTGGGTCTTAGTACAAATGCGTTTTGCTCTCAAAAATTGACTCACAGGTAAATTATTTTTGAGTGATGGATTGTGAAAACTTTGATAATGTAATAAAGTATTCCTATATGTTGGTTTCCTAAACAACGTAGTAGAAAAAGAATCCCGTTCCTTCTTAATTAATAAATCCAAATAGGAAATCTAATTAAAATCGTAAGTCATTTGAAAACGTAAATTTTCATCCAATTGGTTGATCCATGAATGAAACTGTGAAAGTGTATCTAGAGAACCTTTCCAAAGGATGAGAACATCATCGATATAACGTATCCAAAGATCAATGTGAGATTGGAAAGGATGAGATATTAAAAAGGACTCCTCGAAATGAAACACATACAAATTAGCTATATCCGGGGCCATAGAAGACCCCATAGCGACACCCTTGACCTGTTTATAAAACAAATCTCTGAAACAAAAAAAGTTCTCACAGAGGGCAAAACGTGCTAATGTAACAAGAAAGGCAGTGGGCATGCTTCTGTGTACAGTTCTTTTCAAAAGAAATTGTTCTATTATCTGTAAAGCAGCTAATTGCGGAACATTGGTGTACAGGGATTCTATTATCTGTAAAGCAGCTAATTGCGGAACATTGGTGTACAGGGATTCTATATCAAGAAAGGTTCTCTAGATAAAAACACATCTGTACTAAGACCCAGGATTTCGAAAAAATGATGTCAGCCAGATCCTTTTCCTGAGTGGTGATTCCTAATGTGGAACTTTACATTGTGTAACTATAGTTTGGGTTGTTCTTCCCTAAGTGCATAATTTTGCACTTGTCCACATTAAATTTCATCTGCCATTTGGATGCCCAGTCTTCCACCTTTTCAAGGTCCTCTTACAATTTTTCACAATCCTTTCGTTTTTTAACAACTTTGAATAATTTTGTGTCATCTGCAGATTTGATCACCTCATTCGTTATTCCCCTTTCCAGGTCATTTATAAATATGTTAAAAAGCAGCGGGCCCAGCAGAGATCCTTGAGGTACTCCACTATTCACCTTTCTCCGCTGAGAAAATTGTCCATTTAGCCTTACTCTTTGTTTTCTATCTTTTAACCAGTTCTTAATCATATACTGCCTCCTATCTCATGACTTTTTAATTTCTGCAAGTCTCTCATGAGGGACTTTGTCAAAGGTTTTCTGAAAATACAGCTATACTATGAGCCTGATCCCAGAAAGGGCATGTCCGGGCTGACTTGGATGCCCCCAAACAGGACAGGTCTGTTAAGACCCGATTCTGCACTGCGTGAGCCAGACATTCCTGTGGGTGCAAGATTGGGCCCTGAGAAAGCCCGACATGCCTCTTCAGCAGCTACAGGAGATGTCCAGATGGCAGAACAACCAGGCCTCCTCTGTTTCCGCAGGACGGACACTCTCCTGGCCAAATTTTCCGCTGCCTGACTCTCTCTGGGGTCCGTCAGGGCCAGGATTGGGTGGCGGGGACTCATCCTCAACTGCGCCATTGCTCCTGGAGGGCCCCCAGGTGGAGGCAAGGGGATCCTTATGCTTATTCCACCTCTAAGGTGGAATAACCTGGGCGTCCTCCCAATGCTCCACAGACGTACAGGGCCGTGATCTGAATCAGCCTTGAACATCCTGGTGCCTGGCTCGCCCATGCCCTGTACACATGCCACACCCATCCTGCTCTCCCCGTACAGCGGCTCTCTGCATGCGGGGAGATTGGCATGAGGAATCGGGGCAGGATGACTTGCAGGGCTGTACGTCTCCCAGGTCACTTTACTTTACTGAATCAGGCCCTATATCACCTGCCTCACTTTATCTACATGTTTATTCACACCTTGTCACCAGTAGTCAGCCCGTAGCCTCAGCGTACGGGGTAGATAGCCTGGAGACCCTTTATTGAAAGGTTGGAGTCAATGCTTTATGGTTGCATTGCCTCCTGGGAGTTGTAGTTGTGTCCCTTTTCAATAAGATGTAGTTGTGAAACGAGTGTTCAGGCAAAGACAGGCTTTTAATTTCCCTCCCGGGGCGGATTCAAACACAATGTAACTTAGGAGCAGAAAGCCATACACTCTGGCACAAGGTAAGAAAAAGAACTAATAACAGCTTCCAAACTTAACTCAAAAGTGGCACGGTATTCACAGCATACAGTCACTTCTTATAAGCAAAATAAACTCCTGTGCTTCTCAATTGCCAGTTAAACAGCTTCCTCAGATTATCTGGCTCAGCACAATGAAATCACATCATCAGTAACCGTTAATGTACAATCCATTTGGTTATCAGACAATTCTTCCTCTGGAGGATCAATTAGCATTGACTCATGCTGGTTCTCAGCTGAATACAACTTCTGCTTTGTATATAACGTTTCCAGACTTTCCTCCTCTGCCTGTTCCTGAGGCGTCCCTATTATTGCCTCTGTGAGATAGGGTTCAGCCCTACCGTTTATCCTGGTATAGCCTAGAGGAGAGTCATACCCTTTAGGGTTTCTAGGAGAGAAATTCTTGTAACTATTTTTATAGTAATTAGACAGCCTACCTTCTGGCTTTGAGGCAGGGGAAAGTCCGTGCACAGCTCTATCAGGACGGGGTTTAAACCTCAGAGGTTTTTCTCTGTATTCTGGCTGCTCACCTTCTTCCTCTGACATACAAATGTCTTGCACCGTATACTTTTCACTCCTTGGAGCTTCTAAGTGCTTCCCAGCTATCCTTACTGGTAACTTTTCCCTCTGTGTGCCTTCACCATAGGATAAATGCCTAGAGTTCTGGCAAAAGGGTTTTTGTGCCCTGCTCCTCCAGTTATTCCTGCCAGTTACTTTCTGTCTTTCTCTCTCACACTCAGAATCAGAATCCACTGAGTCATTCACATACGTTTTCCTTTCACACCGAGACAGACGCTGTTTCCAAGACCCAGACTTCAGCTCACACAATCCTTCCAGCTGGTTCTGCTCTCTCTCGTCTTCCCTGTTCTCCTTGTTCTCTCCGTCCTTCCTGTTCTCTCCGTCCTCCCTGTTCTCTCTTTCAAACTCTAATGAACGTTTCTTATACATTTGCTTGGGAGCTAATCTAGCCCTTCCCCCTCCCAGGTGAAAGCTATTAGGCCCAGGAGATGGGGATTGTTTGCTAGCTGGGCGGGGTTCCTGCTCTCGTGGCTGGGATTGTTTGTGTTGCTCCTGGCAACTGGGAGTCCTGAGCTTTTCCTTCCTGCCAGCAACAGACCTCCTGCTCTCAGGTTCCTCTGTTTCCATAGCAAAGGATGTCTCTTCCCCATTACATATCCCCCCCCTTAAGATATTACAGGCTGCAGCTTCCTGAGTCTGCCAGCTTGTAATCCTGCTTAACGCATCAGCGTTGCCATGTAATCTTCCTGGCCTATGCTGTACTTCAAAGTTGAAGGCTTGCAGGGCTAAATGCCACCTTGTCAAACGAGCAGTGTTATTTTTCATCTGGCTGAGCCATTTTAATGGAGCTTGGTCCGTGACCAGGAGAAATCTACGCCCTGTGAGGTAGAACCTCAATGCCTCCACAGCCCATTTTATAGCCAGACATTCTCGTTCCACTGTGGAATACTTTCTTTCAGCACCAGATAATTTCCGGCTAAGATAGGTGACCAGATGCTCTATCCCTTCAAATTTTTGGGACATGACTGCCCCAACCCGGTCTCCGAGGCATCAGTCTGCACTATAAAGGGTAATTTAAAGTCAACTCCTTTCAGGACCGGAGCTCTACAAAGCTTCTCCTTAAGGGATACAAAAGTTTCCTCCGCCTCCGGGGTCCATTTCACAGAGTTGGGCGCATTCTTTTTAAGCATTTCTGTGAATATTGCACTTTCTTCCGCAAACTTGGGAATAAACCTGCGGTAATAACCTATGAGGCCTAAAAAGCTACGTACATGTTTTTTGTCAGATGGTCTGGGGAAATTCCGGACGCTATCAATTTTACTCGCCAGAGGCTTTACCAGACCATTCCCCACTACATGTCCTAAATACTTGGCCTCCCTGCTGGCAAATAGACATTTTCCAGGGTTTAGGGTTAACCCAGCTTTCCGTATGGCCCTTAAAACCGCCTCTACCCTGGATAGGTGTTCTGTCCATGTGCTGCTATATATGACAATGTCATCCATATAGGCTAACGCATAGTCCTGGTGAGGTCTTAATACCTGGTCCACCAGTCGCTGGCACGTAGCCGCTGCGCCGTGCAAACCAAACGGCATACAGCGGAACTGATACAGCCCCACTGGTGTGCTAAACGCTGTCTTGGGTTTTGAGTCCCTGGTTAATGGTATTTGCCAATACCCTTTTGTTAAATCCAGCGTGGTTAAATATTGTGCCTGGCCCAAGCGATCCAGCAAGTCATCAATTCTGGGCATTGGGTATGCGTCAAATTGCGATATGTTATTGACTTGTCAGAAATCAATACAAAAACGGAGGGTACCGTCGGGTTTTGGGACTAACACAATGGGACTCGACCAGGGGCTTCTGGACTCCTCCACTATTCCCATCTCCACCATTTCTTTTACTTGTGCTATAACTTCCTTCTTTTTGGCCTCGGGTAACCTATACGGCTGCTGTCTCACTACTTTCCCCAGTGTTGTGACAATCTCATGCGCCACAATATGCGTCTCCCCTGGCACCGTCGTTAAGACGTCCGAGAACCTTGCCAACACCGTAGCTAACTCTTTTTGCTGTTGTAGGGACAGATCCACGCCAATTATTGGCTTCGGATGTTCCTTCCAATCGGCTGGTTGCGGGCCTAGGTCTTCCTCTCTCTTTTCATCAGCCAAAGCTGTCAGGCTTTTTACCTCCCCCACTCCGGTAGAACCGAAACCACTCGCTCCCCAACTTGTGGAAGTCAGCGAGGGTACCTCCACTACCACTGGAAAGCCTACTCGCTCGCAAATTAGTTGAGCGATCCTATCGCCTGTCTTCACTTTATAGTCCTCTTGACTGAAATTAAAAAGTAGGACTTTTACCGGGCCTCGATAGTCGGGATCTATTACCCCGGCTCCAACATCCAAAAAGTGCTTAACCGCTAACCCCGACTGCGGTGCTATTCTCCCATAACATCCTTCAGGTATTTGTATTTGCAAACCAGTGTCAACTAACGCTCTCCCCCCCCCCTTTGGGACTACAACATCCTTTATACTAAATAGGTCGTAGCCTGCGGAGGCTTCGGAAGCCCTCTGCGGACTTTGGGCCTGAGGAGATATCTTAGTAAATTGCAAAACAAACTTCTTCTGCGGTAAGGACTTATCACGTACCTGTGGCTGAGACTGGACACTACCTTTACGGGGTCTCTCAAATAAGGGACTTGAGATTTTCTTGGCCAGGGCTTCTATCTTAGGGATCCCGGGCTGCATGCTACCCATTCCTGGAGCTTCTGTAAAGGCCGGGTCTGGTTTTTCCCTAAGGCCTTTCTCCATTTCCTTAACAAACGGAGGCCAATCACGCCCTAGAACAACATCGTAAGGGAGTTTCGGGACTACTGCCACCTGCACCTCTTCGTTAGTGCCTAGCCCCTGTACTGACACTTCATATAAAGGATAATACGAGGCTGCCCCATGTATACATCTCACTTTTACTCTTCCATCTGCTTGGCTCCGGGCGGATCGGTCATGGTCACTGATGGTCTTCCACAGCTTCTGGGAGACCATACTCTGGTCTGCTCCGGAGTCAAGCAGTGCCAGAGCCTCTACCCCTTCCACTCGGACCTTCAGCAGAAATCCCTCCCCTAGGGGTTTCTCTTTTCCTGACATCAAGGCAGTGCGTACTGTACAATCTCTGCGTATGTGTCCTACCTGACCACAGTTATAACATTTTCTCTTAGAAAATTTTTCTACATTTTTGTCAATCACATTCCTGTTAGAGGTCTTTTCTAAGCTCCATAGCTTATCAATGCCAGCCACCTTCTTAGAGGTCCTGGCTAACTCCGCCTCAAAGTATCTTTCCGTGAGGTCAGCCGCTTCCTCAGTGGAACTGCATTTCTGGAGCATTAGGAAAGCTTTTACCTCGGGAGGTACGGCTTCAAGGAATTGCTCCATAATGATGGTGTCTATCAAAGATTCCACCGTCCTCCTTTCAGGAGCAAGCCATTTCACCTCTAGTCCCATTAATCGCTGAAATAGTGCTTTTGGTGTTTCTGTAGGCCTAAGCCTAGCTTCCCTGAATAAATGCCTGTAGTGCATGGGAGTCAAACCCGGCCTGTCTCTCACAGCATTTTTTACATTCAGGTAATTGGATGCCAGATCAGCGGGCATTGTTTTGTAGGCCGCTAGTGCCTCACCTGACAGAGACATAGCGAACCTGACAGCCCACTGGTCAGTCGGCCAGTTAGCTGACTCTGCTATTCTTTCAAAAGCATCGGCAAAGTCATCAAAGTTATCATTTGCTTTAAACTGTCCCAGTGCTAGTGCACCGCAATTAGAAAGTCCTACCCCCACTTGTAATGAGGGAATAGTTTCCTCTTTGTCCGCAGTTTTCTTCAGCAGAGCTCCCAGAAGCTCGAGAAGTGGCTGCTGTTGCGCATTCATTGCGGCTACAGTCTTTTCTTGGATCACCCTGGCCAGTTCGCTCTGCGCCTTCCATTGAGCCTCCATCCAGCTCTTTACGTCCTGGGGATCCATCTCGGGTTTCTGTACCTGCAGGGATAGAAAAACAACAGAGGCCCACCAAGTGCGGCACCAAAAAGTTTTCTCTGCCTCCCACCTATAGCACAGATATTGACACTTTCTCATCAATCCTTCTACACCCGTGCCCCCTTACTTTTACCTGAGCACGGTGCAGGATCTTGTCTTAAGAAAGATGTCTTTGGTGGCTCCAAGTGAGGTTGTATCCGAAGTCCGGTCCGGGCTTTTCCTCTTTTCCTCAGGATAGCCAAACTTCTCCTGATCCAAAGGTAATCCTTTTTCCTTTAACAAGCTGATATCCTTTTCTATATACTGTGTTTTAAAAATCCTGCCAACTATGCCATTTCCTGTCACCAGTAGTCAGTCCGTAGCCTCAGCATACGGGGTAGATAGCCTGGAGACCCTTTATTGAAAGGTTGGAGTCAATGCTTTATGGTTGCATTGCCTCCTCGGAGTTGTAGTTGTGTCCCTTTTCAATAAGATGTAGTTGTGAAACGAGTGTTCAGGCAAAGACAGGCTTTTAATTCCCCTCCCGGGGCGGATTCAAACACAATGTAACTTAGGAGCAGAAAGCCATACACTCTGGCATAAGGTAAAGAACTAATAACAGCTTCCAAACTTAACTCAAAAGTGGCACGGTATTCACAGCATACAGTCACTTCTTATAAGCAAAATAAACTCCTGTGCTTCTCAATTGCCAGTTAAACAGCTTCCTCAGATTATCTGGCTCAGCACAATGAAATCACATCATCAGTAACCGTTAATGTACAATCCATTTGGTTATCAGACAATTCTTCCTCTGGAGGATCAATTAGCATTGACTCATGCTGGTTCTCAGCTGAATACAACTTCTGCTTTGTATAACGTTTCCAGACTTTCCTCCTCTGCCTGTTCCTGAGGCTTCCCTATTACTGCCTCTGTGAGATAGGGTTCAGCCCTACCGTATATCCTGGTATAGCCTAGAGGAGAATCATACCCTTTAGGGTTTCTAGGAGAGAAATTCTTGTAACTACTTTTATAGTAATTAGACAGCCTACCTTCTGGCTTTGAGGCAGGGGAAAGTCCGTGCACAGCTCTATCAGGACGGGGTTTAAACCTCAGAGGTTTTTCTCTGTATTCTGGCTGCTCACCTTCTTCCTCTGACATACAAATGTCTTGCACCGTATACTTTTCACTCCTTGGAGCTTGTAAGTGCTTCCCAGTTATCCTTACTGGTAACTTTTCCCTCTGTGTGCCTTCACCATAGGATAAATGCCTGGAGTTCTGGCAAGAGGGTTTTTGTGCCCTGCTCCTCCAGTTATTCCTGCCAGTTACTTTCTGTCTTTCTCTTTCACACTCAGAATCAGAATCCACTGAGTCATTCACATACGTTTTCCTTTCACACCGAGACAGACGCTGTTTCCAAGATCCAGACTTCAGCTCACACAATCCTTCCAGCTGGTTCTGCTCTCTCTCGTCTTCCCTGTTCTCCTTGTTCTCTCCATCCTTCCTGTTCTCTCCGTCCTCCCTGTTCTCCCTTTCAAACTCTAATGAACGTTTCTTATACGTTTTCTTGGGAGCTAATCTAGCCCTTCCCCCTCCCAGGTGAAAGCTATTAGGCCCAGGAGATGGGGATTGTTTGCTAGCTGGGCGGGGTTCCTGCCCTCGTGGCTGGGATTGTTTGTGTAGCTCCTGGCAACTGGGAGTCCTGAGCTTTTCCTTCCTGCCAGCAACAGACCTCCTGTTCTCAGGTTCCTCTGTTTCCATAGCAAAGGATGTCTCTTCCCCATTACAACCTTCGAAAAAATCTAACAGATTAGTGAGACAAGACTTTCCTTGGCTAAATCTATGTTGGCTTTCTGCCATTAAGCCATGACTATCCACATGCTCAGTTATTTTGTTTTTTATAATGGTTTCTACTATTTTGCCTCATACAGACATCAAGCTTACTGGTCTATAGTTTTCTGGTTCACCCCTGGAACCTTTTTTAAAACATTGGCCACTCTCCAATCCTCAGGTACTACAGAGGATTTTAAGGATAGTTCACGCATTACTAAATGTAGGTCTGCAGTTCTTTCAGCATCTTGGAATGTATGCCATCCGGTCCAGGTGATTTGTTGTTCTTTAATTTATCAAATAGCTGTAATACATCTTTCCAATTTATTGAGATTTATTTCAGTTCCTCTGATACATTACCATTGAATATCATTTCTGGCATGGGTAAGTTTCAGAGAAAAACCATAGAAGGCAATGCGTAGAAATCAAACCTTTATTGGTGTCTAAGTGGTTCTACACTACATGTGCTGTGTTTTTGCTGCAGGCCTTCAGTAGACTCACAGTTGTTGTTGTCTGATCAATCATGGTATATATGAGGAAACCGTGACACCAGTAGGTTAATCTGTCATCAGCAGCACAGAGGTAGCTGACGACATTGTTCTGCTTTGGAAACAATTAAAAGCTGGTGTAACAGTTTCCTCATATATACCATGATTGTTCAGCCAACAACAGTGAGTCTCGTCCTCCTGGGTTCTTATACCTCTGATGAAGGTCTGCCGCCAAAACACGGCCCGTGTAGGGTAGAACCACTTAGACACCAATAAAGGTTTGATTTCTATTCATTGCCTTCTATGTTTTTTCTTGTCTCGCTCCACATCTGATCCTCATCCTTTGCAAGTGTGTATTGCTGCTGCTTTGGACTATGGGTAAGTTTCCTCCATTTCTTTAGTAAAGACTGAAGCAAAGAATTCATTCAGTCTCTCCACAATGGTCTTGTCCTCTCTTAATGCTCTTTTCACCCCTCTATCATCTAATGGTTCAACTGGCTTGCTCATAGGTGTTTTGCTATGAATGTACTTAAAAAGGTTTTTATTATGTGCTTTTACTTCCATGGCAAGCTTCTTCTCAAATTCTCTCTTTGCCTGCCTTATTTTTATTTAACTTACTAGTACTTGTTTCCTATTTTCATCATTTGGCTCTTTTTTCCATCTACTGAAAGTTTTTCTCTTAGCTATTACACCCTCTTTGACCTCACCTTTAATGCTGGCTTTCATTTGGCCTTCCTTCCACCTTTCTTAAAGCATGAAATACACCTGGTCTGGGCTTCCAAGACAGTATATTTAAATAACGCCCAGGGCTGATGTAGACCTTTGCAGTTGCTCCTTTTAGGATTTTCTTAACTGTTTTCCTCATTTTATCATAATCTCCTTATGAAAGTTAAATGCTAGTGCAGTGGGATTCCTCATTATCCTCCCGCCATTTATTAAATCAGATATGATCATGTTATGATCACTATTGCCAAGCGGCCCCAACACTGTTACCTCTCTCACTAGATCCTGCGTTCCACTAAGCACTAGGTCTAAAATAGCTTCCCCTCGAATCTTTTCCTGAACCACCTGCTCCATGAAGCAGTCACTTATTTCATCTAGAAACTTTATCTTTCTAGCATGGCCTGATGTAACATTGACCCAACCAATACTGGGGTAATTGAAATCTCCCATTATTACTGTGTTACAAACTGTGCAAGTTTCCCTAATTACTTTTAGCATTTCATCATCTGTCTGTTCATTCTGGCCAGGCAAGTGCTAGTACACCCCCACTGCCATTCCCTTCCCCTTTTTACATGGAATTTCTATCCATAAAGATTCTACAGTATATTTTAGTTCCTATAAAACTTTTATCCTGTTTGTCTCAATGTCCTCTTTAATATACAGCGCCACCCCTCCACTTTTATGTAATCTACCCTATCATTGCAATATAGTTTGTAGCCTTGTATCTCAGTGTTCCATGGGTTATCCTCCTTCCACCAGGTCTCTGAGATGCTAATTATATTTGACCTTTCATTCAATGCTTATATATTCCAACTCTCTCATCTTATTTTTTAGACTTCTAGGATTTGCATATGGGTGTTTCAAAGTTTGTTTTTTGTTTATATTGTGGCGGTCGCACCCCTACCAGGCGGTCGCCTAGTAGGGACGGAAAGCCATCTTGAATTCCTCTTTACCAAGGATTGTAGTTGTGTATAGAGATAAATGAACCAAGTGGTTGTTTCAAAGCACACAGGAATTTTATTAGCTTCCGTGGCAAGCGGGTAACAAATCTTTAAAGCAGTTGTACACTCAAGTCAAAGAAAATAAAGGTTAATCTTCTCCCATTAAAGCATAGCTTACAACCAGTGTTGTAGTAGAATTATTTACACAGGCTTTTTCTTTTCCCTTTATGATGCTTCTCAATTCCGTAATCATAAAGCACATGTATTTACAATTCCTAACGTCTCACTGCTCTCAGGCTTTCATTACTTCGCCACAATGCACATATCACAGTCCATCTCAGAACAAGCTGAAATCAGGTCACTTTCTTTACCTTCTACCTCCATGCTTTCTGCTGAGCTGTATCTTGGCAAAGTTTGAAAACGCTCAGGCACTTTATGCTTAATGTTCTTTAACAGGTTAAACAGCCTATTCCACTGAATGGCCCCTTCTCCTCTAGGTAGGACTTCAACGGGCTTCTCCTGTTCAGTTTCTCCTGAAAACCCCTTCTTCCTAATCCGGGTTTTCTCAGGCCTAAACCTCTCTTCAGAGTCAGAGCAAGAAACACAGGGTTTTGGCTTTACTGCTTTCTTTCTCCTACCTTGGAGTCTTGTTGCAGCACCCTCCTGGCTGAGGCTTCTGTGGCTTGTGACTCTCTCTGCCTCTGAGCTAGACAGGGAATCAGGGTAAGACCTCCACTTTCCTTCCTGGGGCTTCTGCTGCCTGCAGACAGACCCTTCATCAGAGGAGTCTAAGCGCTCTTGCCTTAGCCTTCTCAAAGCCAACCTTTTTTCTCTCTCCCTCTTGCCAGTCTGTTTGGTCCTCTGCCTGGAACCTTCTCTGTAGCTTCCTTGGCTGCAGTGCTGACTGCTCTTGTCTCTGTTGCTGCTCTCTTTGTGGCTGCTTCTCTCTTGGCTGCTTCTTGCTTGGCTGCTTCTCCCTTGACTGCTTCTCTCAACTTTGTTTGTTTTCTCAAACTTAAACGTTGAGCAGGGCACCTCCCTTCCTGACTCCACCCACTTGTACCTCCTACTCTTACCTGGGGTTATCATGGAGTCTGGGAGTGGCTTAAACCTAGCTCTACCCTCTTGGTTTCTCTCAGGGATTTTGCTGTGGTGTATGTGTTCTAGTGCACCCATCCCCCGAAAAGAAGAAAAAGTTCTTCTTTCTCTTTTATTTCCATGCTGAGCTGCACTCTCCTTACCACAATATTAACAGTCGGGCTATTGGATGACAGGGATACTTTGGAATCTTTCATCTTTGTCTGGTTTTTACTTAAAGGCACTTGGGTTACTTTTATCTTTATTGGAACCTCTCCATCGGGATGCCCTAACTTCCTTGTTTTGCTAGTATCCTTCAAATTTGCATCATTCCGAATGATGTGCTCTTCTGCGACTGTCAGCTTTCTCCCATTTTCTAGTATAAAAGCTGCTCTGTCTCCTTTTTAAAGGTTAATGTTGGTCTCACCCTGGTTAAGGTGGAGCCTGTCCTTTCGGAAAAGCCTCCCCCCCCCAAGAATGTTGCCCAGTTCCTAACAAATACAAAACCCTCTTCCTTGCACCATCATCTCATCCACGCATTGAGACTCTGATGCTCTGCCTGCCTCTTGGGTCCTACGTATGGAAAGGGAAGAATTTTAGAAAACGCTACCCTGGAAGTTCTGGATTTCAATTTTCTACCTAAAAGCCTAAATTTAGCTTCCAGAACCTTCCTCCCACACTTTCCTATGTCATTGGTACCAACATGTACCAAGACAGCAGGCTCCTCCCCAGCACTATCTAAAATCTTATCTATGTGGCGCGTGAAGTCCACTATCTTTGCACCAGGTAAGCATGTTACCAGGCGATCCTCACATCCACCAGCCACCTAGCTATCTACATGCCTGAAGATCGAATTGCCAACTATAATGGCTATCCTAACTCTTTCCTCATGAGCACATGGCCCTGGAGACATGTCTTCAGAGCAAGAGGGTATTATATCACTTGGAGGACAGGCCCTAGCTATAGGATGGCTTCACGCCACACCAAGGTGATGCTCTCCTTCCATGTGACTTCTCTCCTCAATGGCAGCCAAAAGCTGCCAGACTGGAGGTGGGACTTTTTTACTATATCCCTGTAGGTCTCATCTATATACCTCTCTGTCTGCCTCAGCTGCTCTAAGTCTGCTACTCTATTCTCCAGAGATTGGACTTGTTCCCTAAGAGCAAAGAGCTCTTTGCACCTCATGCACAGGTAAGACTTCTCACCAAATGGGAGAGAATCATACATGTACAGTAACACACAATGCAAAAGACTGGATAGCTTCCCCAGCTTCTTACCTCCTCCAGGAAAACAACTTGTACGCTTGACCCAATATCCTACTGAGTCTTTAGCACTTCTTCCTACTGTGGTATCCCTCATTGACACCAGTTTATCCTCCAAGACCATTCCTGAACTCTGGACGAAAGCCGTAGTTTGTCTTATCCTGAAAAGTCATCACTTTATAGGATATCTGTATCAAACTATCGCCCCATTTCCATCCATACCTTCCTCTCAAATTCTTGCAAAACTTGTCTTTACACAACTCTACACTCATCTGACCAATTCAAACTCTTCCCCATGAGCTGCGAAACTCTAGCACTCACCTTGAGTTCTGAAAAAACTTAAAAACCTTCCTTTTTCAGGAACATTTTTCCCTCCCACCTTAGTTCCAACATCACCCTCTTCCTTCCAGCTCCTACCCCTTCTAAACCTCCACTATGACAGCTGATATTTAGGTAAATTCCTCTGTAAATAGTTAAATTCCATTGTATATAGTTGGTTTTATTGGCATTTTATTGTCATTTTATTGTTATTTATACCTATATCTTGTTACCTTGTTCTATGTAAACAGTGGAAACACTCTATTATATATGTTTTATGTAAACCGTCTTGATTTGTAGAAAGACGGTATATAAAATCGGTTAAATAAATAAATAAATAAATTGTACCCCAGACCATCTGGCTTTCATCCTAACCATAGTACTGAGACTATCCTGACCACTCTACTTAGTGACATCCATTACACTTTTGTTCAAGGTAGCATCATCCTTGTGGTTTCTTTAGATCTATCTTCTGCTTTCTACCTAGTCAATCACTCTATTCTCTATTCTCACTTTTATGACTTGGGTCTCTGAGGATCTGTTCTCTCCTGGTTCCGTTCTTTCCTAACTGATCATTCCTTCTCAGTTATCTTTTGGTTCTTCCACTTCCAATGCCTATCATCTTGGCTGTGGTGTTCTCCAGGGTTCTGTTCTCACCCCGCTTCTTTTTTTTTTCATTGCCCCTCTTACTACTAAAATACAGGACTCTGGAATTACTGCCTACTATTTTGCAGACGACATTCTTTTCACTTATTACACCCATTCTACCCATCTGGAGATAGCGCCAGTGAATGCTTGCCTATCCAAAGTGTCTCTAATCCAAGAGGCCAATCTGCTCAAGCTCAACATCTCTAAGAATTCTGTCACATGGTTTACCAGAAATTCTTCTACTCTAACCATTTCTCCCACCATGGATGATGCTCCCCTTCCACTCTCTTCTTCCTTTAGATACAGTATTTGGGTGTGGTGCTTGATGCTGGCCTCACATTTCATGAGCAAACCAGCTCTGTTATTTGAAGTTCATTCTACTCCTTGCAACATATTCGTTCCCTCTGTTCCTTCCTTAATTCTTCCTCACTAACCACACTCGTCCTCAGTCTCATTATCTCCAAACTGGACTATTGCAGTATCATTTATGTTGGCCTTTCTGATTACCAGCTAAAAAGGTTAGACAGTCCAAAATACTGCTATCAGACTTCTTGCGCACACTTCAAGATTTGATTACGTCACTCCTCTATTGATTCAATACCATTGGCTTCTGATCGCCTTTCATATTCATTATAAAATTCCGACTATCATGCACAGGACCCTACACACTGGTGCTCCCTCTTATCTTTCCTCCCTTATTATCTCACACTCCTCTACCTGGACTCTTTGCTCTATTCAGACTAACCGACTCTAGCTCCCCACAGTCTCCAAAGCTTATTATGATTCAACCAGACAATTAGCCTTTTACTATCGTGCCCCCGCTCTCTGGAAATTCCTCCCATCTGACCTCCATCAGGAAACTTCATATCATAACTTTAAGACTGACCTAAAAACACACCTTTTCCAACAGGCCTTTAACCTTGAATCCTAGCTATTCTCATATTGTGTCCCTTGCAGATTATTTGTATATAGATGTTTTCTGTGTAAACTTGACTCTATTTGTTTTACTTTTTAATTAGAAACATAGAAATATGATGACAGAAAAAGACCACATGGCCTATCTAGTCTGTCCTTCCATATCAACAACTACAACAGTCCCCTTTTTTCCTTTAGAGATCCTCTGTGTTTGTCCCATGCTTTTTTGAATTCAGATACTGTCCTCATCTCTACTACCTCCACTGGGAGACTATTCCATGGATCCACCACTCTTTCCATAAAGAAATATTTCCGCATATCACTCCTGAATCTATCCCCCTTCACCCTCATCCCATGTCCCCTCGTAGCAGAACTTGCTTTCAATTGAAAGAGGCTCTCCCCCTGTACATTTATGCCACGGAGGTATTTAAACATCTCAATCATATCACCTCTATCCCGCCTTTCCTCTAAGGTGTACATATTAAGATCCTTAAGTCTGTCCTCATATGCTTTATAATGAAGACCACTAACCATTTTAGTAGCCACCCTCTGTACTGACTCTATCCTGTTTATATCGTTTTGAAGGTGTGGTCTCCAGAATTGCACACAATACTCCAAATGAGGTCGCACCAAAGACTTATACAGAGGTACTATCA
Source organism: Ichthyophis bannanicus (assembly GCA_033557465.1). NCBI lineage: Eukaryota > Metazoa > Chordata > Amphibia > Gymnophiona > Ichthyophiidae > Ichthyophis > Ichthyophis bannanicus. Next base: position 692,622,211 of record CM066032.1, on the reverse strand, counting down.
CCTCCTTTTTTCTGCTAGCCATTCCTCTCCATATGCACCCAAGCATCCTTCTAGCTTTTGCCATTGCCTTTTCTACCTGTTTAGCTACTTAAAGATCATCAGACACAACCACGCCTAGGTCCCGCTGTTCTTTTGTGGACAAAAGTATTTCAGCCCCTGTACTATATTGCTCCCTTGGACTGCTGCAGCCCAAATGCACGACCTTACATTTTTTAACATTAAATCTCAGCTGCCAAATTCTAGACCATTCTTCAAACTTAGCTAGATCCCTCCTCATGTTATCTACACCTTCCTGGGTGTCTACTCTATTGCAGATTTTGGTATCATTCGCAAAGATGCAAACCTTACCCGACAGCCCTTCCGCTATATCACTAACAAAGATGTTAAAAAGAATCGGATCAAGGACAGATCCCTGGGGCACACCACTGGCAACATCCTTCTCCTTTGTCGCCTCCCACCCAACCAATTCCTAACCCAAGCAGTAAGTTTAGGGTCCATCCCTAGGGTGCTCAGTTTGTTTATAAGTTGCCTGTGAGGAACAGTGTCAAAGGCTTTACTGAAATCTAAACACACCACATCTAGGGCTCTCCCTCGGTCCAACTCCCTGGTCTCTCAGTCAAAGAAATCAATCAGATTTGTCTGACAAGGCTTGCCTCTGGTGAATCCATGCTGCCTCGGATCCTGTAATCCGCCGGACTCCAGAAACCTCACTATTTTCTCTTTCAGCAGCGTTTCCAATAATTTACTCACCACTGAAGTTAAACTAACCGGCCTGTAGTTTTCAACCACATCCTTACTTCCGCTTTTGTGTAAAGGCACCACATGAGCCTCTCTCCAGTCCTTTGGCACCAATCCCAACTCCAACGAGGCATTGAAAAGGTCAGACAGTGGAGCTGCTAGAACGTCCCCAAGTTCCCTCAGTATTCTAGGATGTATCCCATCCAGTCCCATCGCTTTGTCTACTTTAAGTTGAGCTAGTTTCTCACGAACACAATCTTCTAAAATTGTTCAAGATGTCCCTCGCTTCTGTTCCTGTTTGTGGGTGTTTTCTGAGGTACTTCTCCTGGTTCTTCATCTGTGAACACAGGACAGAAATATTTGTTAAGCAATTCCGCTTTTTCCTCATCAGCTTCTACATATTTCTCCCCTTCACACTTGAGTCTGACAATACCACTTTTGCCCTTCCTCTTCTCACTAACATATCTGAAAAATGTCTTATCCCCCCATTTTATTGCATTGGCTATTTCCTCCTCTTTTTGAATCTTTGCTTTCCTGACTACTTTGCTAGCTTCTCTAGGTTTTTCCAAATATAGATGCCTGTCTTTCTCTCTCTGTGATCTCTTGTATTTCATGAAGGCCTCCCTCTTTTTCTTCACCTTTTCAGCTACTTCTTTTGAAAGCCATAGCGGTCTCCTTTTCCTTTTACCTTTATTTACCATTTTAACAAAAAAAGGTTGGTTGCCCTTAAAATATCCGCTTTCAGTTTTGCCCACTGTTTTTCTACATCCCCCAGCTGTTTCCATCCCGCTAATGACTCCCTGAGGTATTGGCCCATTTTGGCAAAGTTAGTCTTCCTAAAGTCTAAGATCCTCACCTTTGAATGGATTCTAACAGCCCTAGTCCTAATACTGAACCACACCATCTGGTGATCACTGGATGCAAAATGATCTCCCACTATAACATCAGAGGCACTTTCACCATTGGTAAGCACCAAGTCCAGTATGACACCTTCACGTGTGGGGTCTGTTACCAATTGCCTGAATAGTTCTCCCTGTAGAAAATCCAGGATCTCTTTACTTCTAGATGATATTGCAGCAGGAATGTGCCAATCAACATCTGGCATATTGAAATCCACTATCAGTAGCACTTCCCCTTTCCTAGCAATGCTGCATATGTCTTCAATTAACTCTCTGTCCACCTCTTCCTCTTGTGAGGGAGGTCTGTATATCACGCCAATGCAAATAGATTTCTTTCCCTCTTTCTAGTTTAACCCACAATGCCTCCTCTCTCCCTTTTAAGCTCTGTAATTCCAAAGCTTTAATATTATTTTTTACATATAGTGCCACTCCTCCTCCCCTTCTTCCTACCCTGTCCTTTCTGAATAAAGTATAGCCAGCTATAGTTACATTCCAGTAATGGTTTTCTGTGAACCATGTTTCTGAAATTGCCACTAAATCCAAGTCAGCCACTCCCACAAAGCATCAACATCAGGGATCTTATTTCCCATGCTACGGGCATTTATACACACTGCTTTCCATATGTTACCCCTGTTACCCATTTCCATAAAGGTATTTAATGTATCACCTACCTGGGGGCTTTCACTTACCTGGGGGCTTTCTTCACCCATCCCCAACGAATCTAGTTTAAAGCCCTCTTCAGTAGATTAGCCAGTCTACTACTGAAGACGCGTCGACCTTTCTTGGACAGATGGATGCCATCTCTGCTCTGCAACCCTTGGAACAGCATCCTATTGTCTAGGAAACCAAAACGCTCTCGACGCCATCCACGCAGCCATGCATTCATCTCCAGGATGCGAGCCTCTCTCCTTGGCCTGTACCCTCAACAGGGAGGATTGAAGAAAACATCACCTGTGCACCTAACTGCTTCACCCTCTGTCCCAGAGCCATGAAGTCACTTTTTTTTTTTTTTTTTAATTTTTTTTTTATTGCGTTTTCAGTCAAATATACAAAACCAAAAATACAGTGGAAGGTCAATCCGAATATACAAAAATAAAGAAAACAATAAACAAAGCAGAAAAGATATCCAGGATAAAGTCCACATTATGGGATCAGTATAGTCCATCATAAAAGTAAATACAAAATAGCAATCAAGAGAACAATATCTCAACAATTGGAGGCAACATTCATTAATTATCAGTCCTAACAACAACCTGCCTTTCTTTCAGAAAATTTTCAAGATGTGACACTTCTGTGAATGTATACAAAGCATCCTCAAGGCCAATAAGGCATTTACATGGGAAACGGAGGAAAAAAGAAGCACCCAATGCCAATACACGGGGCTTAAGTTGTAAAAATTGCCTCCGCCGCAACTGGGTGTTCCGTGAAACATCAGGAAAAATGCTAACCATTTGCCCACAAAATTTAACAGATTTAAGTTTAAAGAAAGACCTGAGGATACGTTGCTTAACTTCCACAGAAGGAAGAGTTACTAACAAGGTGGCACGGGTAGAGATGTTATCCTGAGAGTCTTCAAGGAACGCCGTCAAATTACACAGGTACACTACCAAAAAACTGCCTCCAGTTTTGCAACTGATTCCTATAGATTTTGGGGTGCTGAATCCAGGAAAAATAGCCAAAATGTTCCATCACGTCACGTTTTCTTGCAAAATTAGATTTCTTACCCATATAAGGAATGTTCACATAATTTATTTTTAGCCGACTGCAGTTTATTTTCTTGGCCCAAAATAGAGGTTGTAATGGTTAACTAACTAGAAACACTCCCTCATGATATTTTAGAGTGTTTTGTATTCATTTTATACATTAACAGGACAATTGGGAGGCGGGGGGCTAAATCCAGTACTCGCGCTGGCGCATGTTCTTTCCTGTTCGCCTCGCCTCGTTCGCTCGCTCAAACACGGTGGTTGCGACATGAACGTTCCTGTCAAATTTCAGTTTCTTGCAAGTTCATTATTACCTTTTGTTTGCTCAGTCGTAATCCAGCTTTATTCCGAAGTGATTCACTACAGTTGTAGTTTGCAGTGCTGTGTATTTGTGATGGCTCACAGAGCCAGAGGTTGCGTCAACTCTCCGGACAGTTTTTGTTTTATTTGTGGGGAATATACCGTGAAAAAGCGGCAGAGGAACATTTCTGCATTTATTAAAAAAGTATATTTCGCCTATTTCGGTTTGAAGTTAGGCGATCAAGACAAACCGTGGGCTCCTCACAAAGTGTGCAAGACATGTGAGGAAGATCTACACTTATGGATGAAAGGTAAAAAACAAGCATTTCGTTTCGGAATACCTATGATGTGGCGTGAACAAAGAGACCACAGCAGTGACTGCTATTTTTGCTCTTGCATTCTGAAGGGATACAACTTAAAAAATAAGAACGTAATAAGTTACCCCAACCTTCCCTCAGCAATTAGGCCTATGCCTCATAGCAACGAAGTACCTGTGCCTGAACCACCAAAATCTTTGGATCATATTTGTGTGGACGGTTCTGATCATGATGAGACTCATCAGATGGCTTTTCCCGATGAGTCCAGTACTTCCGAGTTTGAAACTGAACCAGATCCGAAACCTGAACTTTTCTCTCAAGCTGAATTGAATGATTTAGTCCGGGATTTAGGACTCCCAAAAGATGCTGCCCAACTGCTAGGTTCTCGGCTTAAACAGAAAAATCTATTGTCACCAGGAACAACTTTTTATTGGTACCGCAACCGCGAGACACAATTTTTGAAGTATTTCAGCAAAGAGGAAGATTTGGTATTTTGCAACGATATATACGGAGTGATGGAAAAGTTTAAACTCAAGTATGATCCTGCTGAATGGCGGCTGTTCATTGATTCGTCAAAAGACAGCATAAAAGGTGTTCTTCTTCATAATGGCAACACATTCGCTTCAGTTCCTATTGCTCACTCTGTTATTCTCCAAGAAAAATACGAGAATTTGGCCCTGATTCTTCAGAAGATTCGTTATGATGAGCATAAGTGGATGATTTGTGGAGACTTTAAAATTCTATCCATGCTATTAGGGCAGCAATCCGGTTTCACCAAATATCTCTGCTTCCTTTGCTTGTGGGATAGCCGGGCCCGCGACCTACACTGGGGGAAAAAAGACTGGCCAATTCGGGAGTATTTGAGACCCGGTGAGAAAAATGTTCTTCATGAGAGCTTGGTACCTCGTGATAAAATTCTATTACCACCTCTCCACATTAAGTTGGGTCTCATTAAGCAATTCATCAAGTCCCTTCCAAAAGATGGTGAGTGCTTTCCGTACCTTTGCTCAAAGTTCCCCCGACTTTCTGAAGCAAAGCTAAAGGAAGGAGTGTTTGTTGGCCCTGATATAAGGAAACTCATTTCAGATGGAGCATTCGCTGAAACGATGTCTGAGAAGGAAAAAGAAGCCTGGGATTCCTTCAAGGATGTTGTTCTCAAATTCTTGGGGAACAGGCGGGATGAGAACTATAAGGATATTGTTGCCAGGATGCTCAATGCCTTCAAAGAACAAGGCTGTAACATGAGCCTGAAAGTCCATTTCTTGCACTCCCATGTGAACTACTTTCCCAAAAGCTTGGGGCGTACAGTGAAGAACAAGGTGAAAGGTTTCACCAGGACATCAAGGACGCAGAGAGAAGGTACCAAGGAAGATGGAACACCACTATGATGGCTGATTTCTGCTGGTTGCTGCTGCGGGAAACCCCAGATGAAAAATACGCCAAGCAGCGCACCAAGAGAAGCATTCGGGGGAAGAAGAAACGGGCCCACCAGGAGATTGATTGACCCAAGAATGACTTTAAAATCTAAACTGTGTTGACAAATATCGTGTTTTTACTAAACTTTGAAATAAAAATTTGCTAGTTATTACCACAGTGTCGGATCTCATTTATTAGAATTTTATTTTCACACCATCGGGTGTTTGTCTTCATGTATTGCAATGGTGCGGTTTGCATTTTCTATTCTTACATACATACCTGTACAACATTTTATGCACATTTCTTTGCTTTGCTTTGTGTCTAACCTCACTCTTATATGCTCAATGTTTGTGCACATGTATGTGGCTGTTTTAAGTGCAGACAATTTTGCTACCATCACAGTGTGTTTTGTTGACATTACTCTATTCTTATGTGCTGCCTTGTTACAATTTTCTTTATTCTTATTTTAATAACTACTAAACAATTAGTATAAAGAATTCATCCAAGAAACTTTTTATCTCGATCGCACTCAATCTGACACCTTCACCTCAACCTGCTAACCCAATGTAGCAAAAAATCTGTACGTGATGGAGCAAATTGGTTACCAGATTTGGATTCAGCGCACCAAAAAACGTAAAAATCAATCGAAACATTAGAGGCAGTTTAAAAAAAATTTTTTTTAGTGTACCTGTGTTATCAATCGTAGAGGCAACTTGATCAAACCCCCCTTCAACCTTATTTAATTTTTTAACAGTAGAGGGAATATAATACAAATGGGAAACCAATACTGGCTCAGGAAAAGCTAATACTTCTTTAAAGAATTTTTCAAGCAAAATCCTATGTGAAAGTAAACTAGACTGTGGGAAATTAAGAAATCTCAAATTGCAGCTACGAGAAGAGTTTTCCAACGCTTCTATCTTAGCATGCAAAGACAGAGAATCTTTAATAGCCGCAACACTTGTAGCATGTAAAGAAGACACTTGCGCTTCTAATTTAGAAACAACAGAATCAACCTGTACAATTTTCTCGTCAAGCTGCCCGAGAGATTCGGTAGCAGCGTGCGAGTAAATGCACAGGGAATTCAATGAAACCATCATTTTACTATCAATGGACTGTAAAGCAGTCCAAATATCCCTCAATGTAATTTCTGCATCCGACAAAGAAGCAGGAAGCTCCGAAGAGCCACCCGCTTCTAACAACGGAACAGGGGAAGGTAAAGTTATAGACAATAACTTCGACGGTGCACTTAAGACAGCTTTAGAAAGGACTGAAAAATTACCTGGAGCAGGAGAAGCCGGTGGAGGTCTACTATCGGGGCTGAGAGATACTCCCTCAGGAGACGATTGAGCTAGGGGGAGGGGAGCAAAATGCTTGTCGATCGGACCGACCGGTTTAGACTCACCGGCAACAGTCTGAGAGGCCTTAGCCCCAGACTTACCCTTGCGCTTCCCCATAATGAACAAATATAAAATAAGGTAACCAAAAGAAGACAAAGTAAATCACTAGTACACCCCGACTAGCTGGACCAACACCAAGGAAACAAAGTATAACATTATAAAAGGGTAGTGTCTCTGTGGCGTCGAAGGGGCGTCTAAGGGGCACGTCAGACCCCTTCGACACACGCCCCGCGCACACGCTCCGCGCTGGAGAAGGAGGTCCAGGAAAATAGTCCCAAAGGCCCCGCAGGTAGGGCTGCCCCAGCAGTGCCTGCCCGATGACAAGGGGAGGGAGAAGAGACCTCTCAACAAAATGGCACGGCAGCTTGTGGACCGGTGACTTGGCTCCAACACCTCCTGAAGGCAACTGATCCCTGAAGTCACTTTTGATACACTCAGAGGGATACCTGGCAGTATCATTTGTTCCGACATGGATTAGCAACATTAGGTAATAGTCAGTGGGCTTGATGAGTCTCGGCAGACTCTCCATAACATCTTGGATTTTGGCACCAGGCAAACAGCATACCTCTCTGGACATCAAGTCTGGTTGGCAGATGGATGCCTCAGTACCCCTCAGAAGTGAGTCACCAACCACCACTACCCTTTGCTTCCTTGTGGTCACTGATTCTGCAACTTTGGGGTACTTGAGCTCTGGTTCTTCCCTTTCCAGGGACCAGACTTGATGTCCAGAGAGATATGCTGTCTGCCAAATGCCAAAATCTGAGATGTTACGGAGAGTTTGCCGAGACTCATCAAGCCTGACTATTGCCCGAGGTTGCTCATCCATGATGGCACAAATGATACTGCCAGATATCCCTCTGAGTTTATCAAAAGTGACTTCATGGCTCTGGGACAGAGGGTGAAGCAGATAGATGTGCAGGTGGTGTTCTCTTCAATCCTCTCTGAGGGTAAAGGCCAAGGCAGAGAAGCTCACATCCTGGAGATAAATGCATGGCTGCGTGGATGGTATCATCGAGAGCGTTTTGGTTTCCTCGACCATGGGATGATGTTCCAAAAGCTGCAGAGCAGAGATGGCGTCCATCTGTCCAAGAAGGATTGACATGTCTTCAGTAGCAGACTGACTGACCTACTGAAGAGGGCTTTAAACTAGATTCGTTGGGGATGGGTGAAGAAAGCCCCCAGGTAAGTAAAACATTAAATACCTCTATAGAAATGGATTAAAGGGGCAACATCTGTAAAATGGTGTGTATAAACACCCATAGCATGAGAAATAAGATCCCAGATGTTGAGGCTTTAATGGAAGAGGCTGACTTGGATTTAGTAGTGGTTACAGAGACATGGTTCACGGACAACTATGACTGGGATGTAATTATATGAAGCTATACCTTATTCAGAAAAGACAGGGTAGGAAAAAGGGGAGGAGGAGTGGCACTATATATAAAAATAAATTAAAGTTATAGAATTCCAGGGCTTAGAGGGGAGAGAGGAGGCACTGTGGGTTAAACTACAAAGAGGGAAAGAGAAATCTATTTGCATTGGCATGATATACAGACCTCCCTCAGGGAGAAGAAGTAGACGGAGATCTAATAGAAGACATACGCAGCATTGCCAGGAAAGGGGAAATGCTACTTATAGGGGATTTCAATATGCCGGATGTTGATTGACACATCCCTGCTGTGGTGTCATCTAGAAGTAAGGAGATCCTGGATTCTATAGAGGGAGAGCTATTCAGGCAGCTGGTAACAGAACCCACAAGTGAAGAGGCCATACTGGACTTGGTGCTTACCAAAGGTGAAAGTGTTTCTGATGTTACAGTGGGAAATCGTCTCACATCCAGTGATCACCAGATGGTGTTGCTCAGCATTAGGACTAGGAATGATAAAATCCATTCAAAAGCGAGGGTCTTAGATTTTAGGAAAACTAACTTTGCCAAGATGGGCCAATACCTCAAGGAATTGTTAGTGTGATGGGAACAGCTGGGGGATGTAGAAACACAGTAGGCAAAACTGAAAGGGGATATTTTAAGGGTAACCAACCTTTTTGTTAGAAAGGTAAATAAATGTAAAAAGGAAAAGAAGGCCACTATGGTTCTCAAAAGAAGTAGTTGAAAAGGAAAGGAAAAAGAGGGAGGCCTTCATGAAATACAAGAGATCACTGAAAGAGGACGTCAGGCATCTATATTTGGAAAAACTTAGAGAGCCTGGCAAAGTAGTCAAGAAAACAAAGATAAAAAAAAGGAAGAAGAAATAGCCAATGCAATAAAATGGGGGAATAAGACATTTTTCAGATATGTTAATGAGAGGAAAAAAGGCAAAAGTGGTAGTCAGACTCAAGAGTGAAGGGGAGGGATATGTAGAAGCTGATGAGGATAAAGCTGAATTGCTTAACAAATATTTCTGTTCTGTGTTCACAGATGCAACGGGGATCTCAAACAATTTTCAGAAGACTGTGTTCATGAGGAACTAGCTAAACTAAAAGTAGTCAAAGCGATGGGACAAGATGGGATAGATCTGAGAATACTGAAGGAACTTGGAGATGTTCTAGCAGCTCCACTGACTGTTCTTTTCAATGCCTCTTTGAAGTCGGGAGTGGTGCCAGAGGACTGGAGAGAGGTACATATGGTCTCTTTACACAAAGGCAGAAGTAAGGATGTGGTTGAAAACTCACAGGCCGGTTAGTTTAACCTCGGTGGTGAGTAAATTACTGGAAACACTGCTGAAAGAGAAAATAGTGAGCTTTCTGGAGTCCAATGGATTACCGGATCCAAGACAGCATGGATTCACCAGACGAGTCCCCATAAAATGTAACCTTTCGCCGCTTCCTACATTTGGTTACTCTCTTGTTGGTCCTGGGTCCACTTCGCAGCGGCAGTAGGGTTTGTAGCACAACAAGACAACCAAACTGGTGTGGCTTGGAAAAAGGTTTTTATATAGAAATAGGCTTATTACATAGGTACAGAACAGAGATATAAGGTTGTTACAGAGCTGCTTCCGTGTATATCAATGACTCTGTGTGTGGGTGCATGTGTGTGTGAGAGAGAGAGAGAGGGGGGGGGGCAAGAAGTGTGTGTCAGAGCCTCATAGTAAGAAGTGTCCAATGAATAGGAAGAGAGAGAGAACAAGGGGGGGTAAAGAGAAGTGTGTGTCAGAGTCTCATAGTAAGCAGTGTCCCATGAATGGAGAGAGAGCGAGCAAGGGGGGGGGGGTAAAGAAGTGTGTGTCAGAGTCTCATAGTAAGAATTGTCCCATGAATGGAGAGAGAGAGAGAGAGAGAGATTTTTGTCCTTCTCTGTATTTATAGTGAAGTTGTTCTCCAGCACCTCCCTTTGTCATACTTTGGTCTGTTTGAGGTCTGTTATCACCTGATTAGCAAGGAGGGGCTGTTGTCCTGCAAACTAATCTCATCAGGCATACTAAGCCCATCAAGTCTGGAGACGTCCTATCTGACATCACCAGGGGGTCAGAGTTGCAGGCCAAGGTCTGGGAAAAGCCATTGTTGTATGTGAACCGCACTGATATCAAATAAAAGATTGTAATAAATAAATAAATAAATAAATATAAATAAATAAATAAATGACACCTATGCTAGGCATAATGTCATGCTGATGTATGCTGACATCTGGTCTTGTCAGACAAATCTGATTGACTTCTTTGAGTAGATAACATGAGGAGGGATCTAGCTAAGCTTGAAGAATGGTCTAGAATCTGATATTTAATGCTACAAAAATACAGGGTCATGCATTTGTGTTGCAACAACCCAAGGGAACGGTACAGTATAGGGAATGAAGTATTTCTGTCTACAAAAGAAGAGTGGGACCTGGGCGTGATTGTGTCTTAAAGTAGCTAAACAGGTAGAAAAGGCAATGGTGAAAGCTAGAAGGAAGCTTGGGTGCATAGGGAGAGGAATGTCCAGTAGAAAAAGAGGTGATAGTGCTTCTGCATAAGTCTTTGGTGCGACCTCATTTGGAATATTGTGTGCAATTCTGGAGACCGCACCCTCAAAAGGATATAAACAGGTTGGAGTCGGTGCAGAGGGTGGCTACTAAAATGGTTAGTGGTCTTCATTATAAAGCATATGAGGACAGGCTTAAAGATCTTAATATGTATACTTTAGAGGAAAGGAGGGATAGAAGAGATATGATAGAAATGTTTAAATACCTCAATGGCATAAATGCCAGGAGGAGAGTCTCTTTCAATTGAAAGCAAGCTCTGCTACTAGGGGACATAGGATGAGAGTGAAAGAGGATAGAGTAATATGCAGAAATATTTCTTTACAGAAAGAGTGGTAGATGCGTGGAATAGTCTCCACAGCAGAGATGGTAGAAATGAGGCCATGTGGTCTTTTTCTGCCATCATGTTTCTATGTTTCTACCTCATAAGAACTGAGCCCTAAATAAAAAGTGAACCTGGTCCTCTGCCTGCTTTTATCCTTCTACTTGTCTACACTCTGAGGCAGCACCACCTGATTGGTTCTTCCTAGGATCAGGGGCGGCCCAAGGGGGGTGCGGGGCCATGTGCGGAGACTCGGTGCGGGGCCTCATTTGCATAAGGGTCCTCATTTGCATAAGGGTCCTCATTTGCATAAATATTTGCATAATGTTACCATACACGAACTTTTAGTAAACATGCCTCTTAATGAGTGTATGAATAAAGAAAGACTAAAAGACTTCTACATTACTATAATCCAGTGCCAACCGCCAGACACATTAGGAACTACTACAAACACTGCCCATTTAGAACCCATAGCAAACCCGCCGTATCCTAACAGCACTACCAGGACTCATAAAGCACCATACCCTAACTATCAAAAGGAAACGCTGCAAATATTAAACCAATACATTTCAGAGAACAACAATACATGACCTACTGGGGAAAGAGAACAAGTGGCAATGTCAAATAGGAATTACATAAACAGAATACCTCAGCTCAGTTACACATGAACAGAACATAAACCATCACCAAACAAGGAATCACAATTTAGAAACAGGAAGACAATAATTAAACTGGGAATCCCAAAAGCCAAACTTGGAATGTACAACACTGTAGAAATAAAACTATACATTAATTTGCTCTTGTACTAAACAAAGCGCAGACGTTAATGATGCACATTTCCCAGAGCTGACATATTCCAATTAATAAATTCAAAATAAAGAGATATTTTTCTACCTTTTGTGCATTTTTTTTTCAGCTGCAATTGCTCCAGCCACTTTCTTCTGGTTTCTTCTTCTTCGTGTCTTCCGCTAATTCTTCATCGTCTGCTGTCCATTTGTCTTTTCTTCTCTCTTCTAGTTTTTTTCCATTCTCTCTCTAACATCTGCTTTAACATACTAATCTTTCTCCTTTTCCTCTTTCCCTCATTCCTATTTCATCCACTCAAATTTTACCCCTCCATCCTCAATCCCCACTTACTCTCCCAATATCCGGACAATTGTAGATTTGTCTTCCCTCCCACACAAAATATTTTTTCCCTCTCCATTTCACTCTCCCAGCTCCATCCCATTCTAATCCTCCCCCAACATCAGCTCCATTCTAGTTCCAGTCCCACCCAGCATCCGCTCCCTTCTAGTCCCCGCATCAGCCCATTTCCAGTCCTAGCCCCCCATAAGCCCATTTCCAGTCCTAGCTCCCCCATCGATTTGCAGTCCCAGCCAAGTCCCTCCTTCTGCTCATTTCACTTCCCAGCCCCCCCTGATCCCATTTCTAGTCCTTTCCTTGCCCCACCTTCCGCCCTTGTCATATCCTAGCTCCCCTCCACTCAGCCCATTTCCAATCCAAGCCCCCCATGAGCCTACTTCCAGTTCTAGCCCCTTCATGAGTCCATTTCAATCCAAACCCCCACCACAGCCCATTTCCAATCTTAGCACCCCCCAACAGCCAATTTCCTGTCCTATTCTAGCCCCTCCATCAGCCCTTTTCCTGTCCTAGCCCCCCTCCCCCATTTCCAGTCCTAGCTCCCTCCCCCTCACAACCCATTTCCATTCCAAGCCCCCGTCCCCATCAGCTATTTGCAGTTCAAGCCCTCCTTCCACTCAGCCCATTTCCATTCCTAGCCTCCTCATAGCCCATTACTAGTCCTAACCCCCCATCAGCCCATTACGTCCTAACCCCCCATCACCCTATTTCCAGGCCTAGCCCCCCATCAGCCTATTTCCCGTCTTAGCCCCCCTCCCATAGTCAATTACCCGTCCTAACCCCCCATCATCCCATTTCCATTCTTAGCCCCCCATAGACCATTACCAGTCCTAACCCCCCCATCACCCTATTTCCCGTACTTGCCCCCCCCTCAGCCTATTTCCAGTCTTAGCCCCCCCCATAGCCAATTACCAGTCCTATCCCCTCCCATCAGCCCATTTCCAGTCTTAGCCTCCCCCCCCATGGCCCATTACCAGTCCTAACCCCCCCCCCATGGCCCATTACCAGTCTTAAACCCTCCCCCCCATCAGCCCATTACCAGTCCTAACCCCCCCCCCCCCCCCCCCGGCCCATTACCAGTCCTAACCCCCCCATGGCTCATTACCAGTCCTAACCACCCCCCCCCCATCAGCCCAATTCCAGTCTTAGCCCCCCCATAGCCCATTACCAGTCCTAACCCCCCCATCAGCCCATTTCCAGTCCTACCACCCCCCCACATGGCCCATTACCAGTCCTAACCACCCCCCCATCAGCCCACTTCCAGTCTTAGCCCCCCCATAGCCCATTACCAGTCCTAACCCCCCCATCAGCCCATTTCCAGTCCTACCCCCCCACTTCCAGCCTTAGCCCCCTCCCCATAGTCAATTACCAGTCCTACCCCCCCATCAGCCCATTTCCAGTCTTAGCCCCCCATCAGCCCATTTCTAGTCCTACCCCCCCCACTTCCAGCCTTAGCCCCTCCCCATAGCCCATTACCAGTCCTAACCCCCCCCATCAGCCCACTTAGCCCCCCCCATAGCCCATTACCAGTCCTAACCACCCCTTCCGCCCATTACCAGTCCTAGCCTCCCCCCCCCCCATGGCCCATTACCAGTCCTAACCCCCCCCCCAGCCCACTTAGCCCCCCCCCATGGCCCATTACCAGTCCTAGCCTCCACCCCCCATGGCCCATTACCAGTCCTAACCCCCCCATCAGCCCACTTAGCCCCCCCCCATAGCCCATTACCAGTCCTAACCCCCCCCCCCCCCCTTCAGCCCACTTCCAGTCTTAGCCTCCCCCCCATGGCCCATTACCAGTCCTAACCACCACCCCCCCCCTGGCCCATTACCAGTCCTAACCAGCCCCCCCGGCCCATTACCCGTCCTCACAACCCCCCCCCCATCAGCCCACTTCCAGTTTAGCCTCCCCTCCCATAGCCCATTACCAGTCCTAACCCCCCCCATCAGCCCACTTAGCCCCCCCATAGCCCATTACCAGTCCTAACCCCCCCCCCATCAGCCCATTACCAGTCCTAGCCTCCCCCCCCATGGCCCATTACCAGTCCTAACCCCCCCCCCAGCCCACTTAGCCCCCCCCAGCCCACTTAGCCCCCCCCCATGGCCCATTACCAGTCCTAGCCTCCACCCCCCATGGCCCATTACCAGTCCTAACCCCCCCATCAGCCCACTTAGCCCCCCCCCCCCATAGCCCATTACCAGTCCTAACCCCCCCCCCATCAGCCCACTTCCAGTCTTAGCCTCCCCCCCATGGCCCATTACCAGTCCTAACCACCACCCCCCCCCTGGCCCATTACCAGTTCCTAACCAGCCCCCCCCCGGCCCATTACCAGTCCTCACCACCCCCCCCCCCATCAGCCCACTTCCAGTTTAGCCTCCCCTCCCATAGCCCATTACCAGTCCTAACCACCACCCCCCCCCCCCTATCATTCCAAATTAAAATAAAAAAAAACCAAACTGGCTGCTTCTGCCGCGGCAGCATCAAGAGCTCTGCCGCGGCAGCATCAAGAGCTCTGCCGCGGGGCCCCCCCCTGCCCGGCAGAGCCTCCGTGCATCCTCAGCAGCTTTCTTCATGTCCAAAACGCAGGCTTCTTTCAGAGCCGCGAGAGTTTCTTTTCTCGCGGCTCTCTTAATCCCGCGGGGCTGATGGGAAATCCCATCACCCTCGGCGGGATTAACAGAGCCGCGAGAAAGGAAACTCTCGCGGCTCTGAAAGAAGCCCGCGTTTTGGACATGAAGAAAGCTGCTGAGGATGCACGGAGGCTCTGCCGGGCAGGGGGGGGCCCCGCGGCAGAGCTCTTGATGCTGCCGCGGCAGAAGCAGCCGGTTTGGTTTTTTTTTTTTAAAACTTGGGATGCTGAAGAATGTTTTTTGCGCGGGGCCCCCTGAAACGCGGGGCCCTGTGCAAAAAACATTCTTGCTCAATGGACGGGCCGGCCCTGCCTAGGATCCCCCTGGACTGACTTGGCCTTGAAGGATTCCACCGATTGTTTTCTACGCATATAGAGAGAGTGACCTCTCAGGTTGTGCCTTAGTTGAACTACAGAGACCTTCAGTTGCTCTACTACAATATTGCACTATGACCTTCTTACATCACCCTATGTATTAAGAACATGGACAGGCTCTTCTGTCCATTGATGTAATGGCAGGAGGAGATCTTACTTGGAGGGAAATCATTGCAGTATTTCTCTCTGAAGAGGGCAGGCACTGGGAACATGGTGAAGTGAGAAAACATGGATGAAGACTTAAGCTGAGACTCTAGGATTAGGTGGGGCACAAGAAGAAGACAGAGTCTGCAGAGTCATTCAGAGTGAATTTTTATAGACTTTTACTGATTAGTATACACTCTGGGAAAAGACCATTTGGATTTGTCTGGATACAAGAAGAAGACAGACTGTATGGTCATTAGGTGAACTAGGCGGCTGCCTGGAGTGCCAGTGGCCTAGAGGAGGTCCATTGCCACTGCTGTTGCCTGTCTCTGGGGCCTGCAGCAGCAGCAATAGCCACAAACAGCGCTGTGGCACTTACCTTAAAACTGCGGCATCGCGGGGCTGTTTGCTTCCACCCCCTTGGACCACTCGCTGCCGGCTTCCTATTTGCTCATACCAGAAGTTTGACCCAAAGATGGGGACACAAAAGCAAAAGTTGACTCAGGGTGCACAACTCTCAACTCTGAGGCGGCCCAGATAGAGGTGCTTCTAAAATAACCTCCTTGGGCTGCTAAAGAGGTCAGGGACTGCTAACTCTGGGATTTTGCCTATATCTGTCTGTCTCTGTGTCTGACTAATGCTCTACAGTCTGTGACGGTGGAAATGAGCCACAAGTGATGCAGCACTTTCTGGGATAGCAGCTGCTGGAAGATGAATGTTCTGCTAGTGATCTGGCAGAGGGTCCCAGCCATTCCATCTGCAGCAAGATAGCAGGAAGTGGCATGGGCATAAAATAAAAGGAAGGAGCTCTGGGGTCCTTACAAGGAGCTGCCCCAGGTGATGCTAGGAAGAGAACCTTAGCCCGGCTGCTACTGCTACTGCTAAACATCTGTGTGGTGCTACAGGATGTAGACAGCACTGGTCAAACACAGAAGAGGCCACTGATATAGCCCTGCTCTTCCCAATCTTCCTTGTCAGATTGTCAGTTTCAGTATTGATTGATAGACAAGGCATTTCCTGATACTTAATAACATTCAAGAGGAAAGCAGCCGGACAGTGCGGACAGGAGCCTGGCAGTCAACAAATTAGGGTCATGAAAATACTATTATGAAACAAAACAAAACCTTAGAAAAAGTAGAAAATAATTGTTGATGGTACATCTTGTGTTTGGCATCTAGTAAAGTGCATTGGTATTAGTATCCTTCATTTTTTGATGAATACCCTGGGAGCAGGGCCAGCCCATCCATTAGTCGAACTAGGCGGTTGCCTAGGGCAGCAGACCCCAGTGGGTAGCATTGGCCCCCTCCTCCCAGCAAAGCAGTAGTTCATTCCCACCCAGCCCGCCATGCTGCCTCCCCTCCTCCTGGCATCCATATTCTCACCTTGGGGGAGGGGGACAGCACGGCAATGTCTCCACTGTGTCGGGTTTTAAAGTGCCCACATTAGCACTCATGGCCGGCCACTCCTGCCCCACTTCGACACACCTTCCTGCCGCTCCTGCCCCCTCCAACAGGAAGTTGCATCAAAGGGGGAAGGAGTAGCAGACCATGAGTGTGCTAGCACAGGCATTTTAAAGCCTGCCTAGGGTGGCAGAAACCCTCAGGCCAGCTATGCCTGGGAGACGTTAATGTCTACAGAGTGTTGGGGACTTCGACTGAATGTCTCAGAAATTTTGCTCCTAATAGCTCCCTCAGTATTGGCAGACAAGGAAGACTGTCACCTAGTGACTCACTAGTACTACCTCTCCCAGCTCTCAGAAATCCTTGAAGGTCTCCTCTCCAGTACTGGCTCTGCTTAGCTTCTCAGATTGTACAGAAGCAGTGCAGAACATGGTAGAGCAGTGCAGTGGGAACATAGCAGGCAGAACTGTACCAAGCTAAAAATGCATCCTGTGCGGCTAATGAATCTGGTGCCCCTCCTCCATCCAGCCACGTTCAGTAACTCACTCTTTTTGAGCTTTCTGGAAGCCCAGTGATATCAGGGCCCCTTCTGTGCTTGCGCCTTGTGCAGCCGCACCGCTCGCACAGCCCATGGCTTGGTCCTGATCACAGGCAACATGTCTTCAAAGGTGTCTGAACTGTTATGACCCCATTACTGTTGGACTGATGGCACAGGAGGAACCTAGGTAGATTTTCTTGTTGTACAAGAGGATTACTTTCACAGCCATTCCTAATATAGGACCTGTGTTCAGACTTTCTCTAGGTCCCATTGGAAATAAAGGTAGCAAAAAGGTTGCAGGCAATAACCTGTTTACTGGACTAATGTGATGAACCATTGAGCAGAGTTACGTTAGTATACAATCATTAGATTCAGAGGAAAGACAAGGACAATAAGTGACTCTACACTTTAAGCTTTTTTTATTTTGGTTTGCTTTTGGTTTCAGTTCTGCTTTTCACTGGATGGGAATGCATTAGAGGTTTGCTGGAAGTCATATGACAGCTGTCAGCACCATACACTGCTGAGCAATTTGCTGTTCTCACAATGACACTGGATTTGACTTCCAGAAACCCCAGACCTTTATAACAAATGGACAGTGATTTCTGAAGGACTTGGCAAGAGGAATGGGTAGGGCAATTTCTCAGCAACAAAGCATCAGATGCATGATGCAACAGTCTGCACAGTTTAACAAAGTACCAGAGGCAAAGCCTTTACAGAAGGGGAAGAGGGAGTTGTGTACTCTTGTCTTTTACAGAGAAAACTGATCATTTTTTAACATGACAAGCATAATTCACTTTCCAGGCAGTCTGCCCCCAGGAACAATAGTATTTAAAAAAAATACTTGGCATTTTCTCAATGCTGTTTCATAGAGCCTTTTTTTAAAATCAAACCTAACTTCTTGTATCGGCCTCTATGTCACTGCATTTTAAATTAAACTATAGTAATTTTGTATCTGTATTTTTTTTTGTCATCTTGCACATTTTATATCCAGCACTTTGAGTCCTCTATCCTCTACCTCCTCCCTATTTAACCCTTCTTCCTTTACCCCTAACTCCTACCCTCAGGACTAAGGGGACCCTTGCCAGCCCAAAGACAGGAGCATTACTCCTCCGACGTGCATCTTCTTCTTTGAAAGGAGGGGTGTCTACTTGCCAGAGCAGAGGGCTGAGACCCAGGGAAACCACCTTCAAATAGTGCTTCGCCTGCTGCTATTCTTTGTGGCCTTGGGTAGGTCACTTAACCCTACACTGTCTTTAGCAGAAACGGAGAACATTTTTTAAGCTCTAACGAACAGACCGAAGCAGAAAGCTACCATGGCCTTTACAAACCCATAAGCACACTTTATGATCCTTTTCAAGGCAGAAAACAGACGGAAACACCGACAGAAAAACTAGTGCCCAATTAATGCCATGTGTATCTAAATGTATTTAAATATATTTTAATCATCTGCACGTAATGGTCTGGTATGTAATGGCTATGCCCGATGCAGAGACAGGCATAGAGGATTTTGCAACCATCCAGCCATAGCACCAAAAGTTTTGCTGCAGGGTCTGAGGTAACTTAAACCTCTAACGCTTGCCCCCAACAGTATTTTGATGGCACCGGGTGCTTTCCCTGATGCCATCAAAATACTGTCAGGGGCTGTACCCGACAAAAGAGAATCACTGGTGGCCCAGTGACCCCGTTCCCTCCCCCCCCCCCCCAACAGTATTTGATAGCATTGGGGATGATCACAGAATCGGGAAAAGCCCCTGATGCCATCAAAACACTGTTGGGGGCCAGTGCCCCAACAGAAAGTAAGTACCTGGTGGTCTAGTGGCCCCTAAACCCACCACCCCCACGTAAAATAAACTAAAAATCACCTGGTGGTTTAGTGGCCCCTGTACACCCCACCCCAAGTAAAATAAAATAAAAATCACCTGGTGGTCTAGCAGCCCCTAAATCCAAACCACCACCACCCCCCCCCCCCCCCGTACCTTAAAGTAGATGGGAGAGCTGCCTATGAGCTCCTGCTTTGGTCCGTCATCTTGTAAAACGGCAGTGCACCAGGTGGGGTTAGACTGCCTTATAAGGCATAGTCTACCTTACATGGCAGTCTGACCTCACCCAGTGCATCCCAGGATGCACCGCATGGAGCCCGGCATCGCCATTTTACAAGCATAACTAACATAGCAGTTTTCACATAGACGTGGTGATTTTGCAACTTCCACGTGTATATATACCAATACTTTCACATGTAGCCAGGCCACTTTGCAAACTTCTACCCATAAGTGCCACCAATTATGTACTGAGACTGCTAATTTCCATTTTGGAAGAAGAAATAAACAGGGAATTAAGAATAGCTCCCTTAATCCCTTGTACAAAGCCCTGGCTGAAACAAGCAGTTTGTAAACTATTTGTGCCTCAGAGCAGATTTATTGCCTGGCATGGATATTTTTAGACATAAACATGGATTCCCTTTGCAAAATACAGGTGCAGATTTTAGACATCCCAAACCATACCTCCACCCCACTCCTTGAAATCTATATGTAGTGTGTACATCTACGTGTAACTAGCAATGTCCTGAAATTGCATTTACACATGTATTCCAATCTACACACGTAAATGCCGTTATTGACATGTGGAGGTGCTCCTAAAATAACCCCTAAATGTAACATCACTTTCAGCCAGGTCCTCTAGCTATTTCTAGATTTTTGGCACCTATGGCCCATAAACAGCATGTTACAAAATAGAATACTTTGAACTTTATGCATCATTAATGTGACTTTTTTTAAGAATCAGCAGCTAAGAGTGGGGATGATGAGTGCCAGGGAAAAAGAAGCAGTGTGTTGCAAGAACAGATAATTTTGTGCTAGGCTGGGTAGTAATTGTGCTTACAATAAAGATGTGATTCTGTAAGACATTGCATGTGAATGACATGACTCATCACCCTCAACCTGAGTGAAGACAATAAATGAAACTGAAAAGAAATATTTCCCAAGAGAGGACTTTCATGCGATCAGTGCTTCTGGTGGTAAGTACTTAGAAAAGACCCCTTCTTTCCCCATCAATGCATGTGATATAGTCACACGTCTGTAGCTATTTTAAAAAAAAAAGATGCCTTAAAATATTCATTGATCCCAGAAAAACATTTTTCAGTTGTGTTAATCTTTCCTGCCACTGATGCATAATGTGGTAGACATATGAAAGACAAAAATGACTAAGCACTTTTACAGCCCCTGTTTTACACTGCTTCTCACAGCTGTCTGATTTGGAGGGTTCCGTGGCATAGTGAAGGACTGGACAAGGCAGGCAGATGGTTGGTTGATATGGGGTAAGGTGGCATTTTAGTTTACTCTGTTAGGTTTTTAGTTTCTTTTTATTTTGTGTGACACCTTCAATGCTTTTGGGAACTTTGGTGGGATATAAATGTTTTAAAATAAATAAAATAAAATAAATATGAGATTACTTTGTGCCCCCATCACACGTATTTGCGAGAAGGGTTGGAGAGAGAAAACATAGTTACTCACCTATAACAGGTGATCTCTGGGAACAACAGGAATCAGTCTTCACAGATAGGTATCATCAGTACCAACGGAGCCCGCACGGGAATGCTCCCAGCGTCCAATAGGAGAGCTTTTGGGAGTACTCCACTGCGCCTTCCCACCTTCCTCACAGCTTTCTTCAGTTGTGTTTGTAGCTGAGAGATAGAGGAAAACATTGTACCCAACAACTCCTAGGGAGGAGGGTGGGATGTGAAGACTGATTTCTTCTACTCCCAGAAATCACCTGTTACAGGTGAGTAGCTACGCTATCTCTAGAAACAAGCAGGAATGCAGTCTTCACAGACGGGACTCACTAGCTCCCAGGCACCAGACAGAACATGTCCATGAGGCAGAATAATGGAGCCAAATAGATATGGACACAAGTTGACCTCAGCGGATTCTAATGCAGTAGCTAAGAGCATGGAAGAGGGAATCAAGTGCCAGAGATGGAACTGGTAGGAGTTGAGATTAAGTCCCAAATAGATATTGAAGTACAGCCTGGTCAAAGACAGCATCCTGAAGGAAGAGGCATAGGGGGCAAAGCAGAGGAAGGGGACACAATGGAAAAGGAGCAAGCTGAGAGAAAAGAGCAAAACCAGAGCCGAGGAACACCAGAGACCCCAAAGTCAGCAAGATGGCAAAGGAGAGTACGGTGATCGACAAGGTCAAATGCTGCAGAAAAATCCAATGAAAGAAGAAAAGTAATATCACTCTCGTCGTGTGCAACATGTAAGTCGTTCAGTAGAGAAAGGAGGATAGTCTCAGTACTATGCCCTGGGCGGAAGCCGGACTGACGGGAATGAAGTGAATTAGTTGAGACAGGGTGGGCAGAGAGTTGAATGAAGACAAAGTGCTCAAGGATTTTAGAAAGGAAGGAAAGATTGGAAACCAGACGCCAACTAGTGAGGACAGTAGGGTCAACAGAAGGCTTTTTAAGGAGGGGACGAACCAGAGCATGCTTCCAGGAAGAAGGAAAATGACCAGTAGACAAAGAAGAACTGAGGGAAGGAGAGATAGGGAGGGTTCTAGCAGCCATTTAGAAAGAATAGGGTCTAGAGAAGACCAGGTCTTACGGGAGGAGGAAATAATGCCCAAATGTTCGGGTGCTGTTATGGGCTCAAAGGAGGACCAGGTGTAGATAAAAGGGAGGTACGAAGGGGGGGGAGGAAGACAAGAAGGAAACTCAAAAGAACTGCCTATGAGTACAGCTAACAAGTTATAACATTGGCGATATATACAAGGATTAACTGAAGGCTAAATATGTTGATTGTAATATACACTGTCTGTACATATTGTAATACATGTTGTCTGTATATACTCCAAGAATTCTTCATTGCAACATTTTGTTTTTAAGTTTTAAGTTTAATGTATCTGGTTGGTTAATTGTAAACTGCCCTTGATCTCTGGAATGGGCTATATAAAATAATTTATAAATAAATAAATTACAATAAATATCTGACAACAGAATGAAGTAACATAACTAGTATGCAAACTCATGCTAAAGCTGAAAAAGAGCAAGCAACTCATGAATGTAGCAAAATATGATCTTGAAAATATATCACCATAATTTAAAGACTGCCTATGAAACTGATTCGCTCCTTTGAATACAAATGACAGAGCACCAGAAGAGTTATCAATAAAGTTGTGCTCGAAGAAAGTGAAAAGTCCCTGCAAAGGGTGAAAAAGCAAAGATGCCAAAATGGATGACCAAAGAAACTCTGAAAATTTCTCAGAAATGCAGAGAAGCTAAAACCAGAGAAGAAAGAGAGGTAATCATGAAACTTAGCAGAGATTTCAAATATGCAGCAAGATGAGACAAAGAGGAGTACTAGAATGATGTATGCAAGTAAAAAGAATCTTAAACTATTAGAGGAAGAACAAGATTGGATTTCCGAAAGTTATATAAATTAAAGAGAAAATTCCAGCATCAAATGGGAATGCTAAACGAAGTTCAATGAACCATGTTGAATAATGCTAAAAAGATCAAGAAAAGGAGGAAAGAATACACAGTCATTATACAATAAAGATCAAGTGGATCAACAGCCATTTCAACGTGCACATTATGATCAGGAACCGTTGGTGATGAATGAAAAAGTTAAAGCAGCATTGAAAGCACTATGAAAGAGCAAAGCACCGGGCATTGATGGCATTCCCATTTAAGTATTACGCTGGTCAACAAATTTTTACAAAAGTCATGTTACTGAAATAAAAATAGTCATTTCTTATCAATTTTTATATGCTGAACACGAATATGACAGTGAAATTGCAATGTTGGCTCTAGTTTTTTTGTAATCTACAAGAATTAATGTTTATTTCACGAAATGCATGTCAACAGTAAATATAATAGGCCTTCGGTTAATACCTGTAAAAAAACAAGTCATAGACTACTTCTTAGATTTTTTCACCTGTCTCTTGTACGGCTGTTCGGGAGATTCTCTGGGGAGTGTCCAGCAGTAGTCAGCCAGCATTGTAGTGGACCATTTCCCCTGGTATCTTTGCTCCATCGTTGCGATATCCTGGTGAAAACGTTCACCCTGTTCATCACTAACCATACCACAGTTGTCAGGAAAGAAATCAAGATGGGAATCAAGGAAATGGATCTTTAGAGACATATTGCAGCCAAGTTTCTGATACTGCATCATCATGTCTTCTACTAGTTCCTTGAAGTTTTCTGCCCTAACAATCCCAAGAAAGTTTGTTGACACTAGGCAAAAAGCATTCCATGCTTGTTTCGCATCACCCTGCAGCAAGTTGTTGAACCGGTCATCTTTGAAGAGCTCTCGAATCTGAGGACCCACAAAAACTCCCTCTTTAATCTTTGCTTCGCTGAGTCGAGGGAATTTTTCATGCAGGTATCAGAAAGCTGGCGAAGTGCGGTCCATGGCTTTCACAAAGTTTTTCATCAAACCTAGTTTGATGTGAAGGGGTGGTAGCAGGATTTTGTGAGCCTCAACCAGAGCTGGGTGCTGGATATTCTTCTCTCCAACTGTTACATTTTGTCTGCGATTCCATTCCTTCCGCAAGTAGTGCCAATCCCTTGCTCGGCTATCCCACTCACATAAGAAACACATGTATTTTATATATCCCTGCTGCATTCCCATTAAAAGGGCAACTACCTTCAAGTCACCACAGAGGTGCCAGCTGTACTTGTTATAGTTAATGGAAGTCAGTAGATGCTTTAAGTTATCGTATGTCTCTTTCATGTGGAGGGCATGTGCTACTGGAATAGATGGAAGACGGTTTCCATTGTTCAAAAGCACAGCCTTCAGACTCAGTTTCGAAGAGTCTATAAATCTATAAATAGTCTCCAGTCTTGTGGGTCATGAGTGATTTTTAAGGCATTCATGAGGCTTTCAATATCGGAACAGAATACCAGATTACTTTCCTTTCCGACTGCGTATAGTACACTGCTGACGTCAGATGGCTTCAGCAGCTGTCTGGCAGTAGTATTGCATTGCATCAGAAAATGATGCAATCAACTCTGGATGATGTGTGCATGCTGGTATTATGCAATGTGATGCAATATTACATCATTCGAGGCATATTTGGGATGTTGTTGATGTCTTACTGGATAAATTTACACGGTGAAACGTCAAAACTGAACTACATGCAATATCTTCAAAACGAGAGCCAATAAAAAAATTTTTAATGTTATATTCATGTTCAGCTCACCAAGATACTACAGATTAGGGCCTTTTAAAGTCAGTAACGATTTCAATGATGACCAGTGTTACAGCAATCAGATGCAGCAGTTACAATACTTATAAGGCTGTGCCAGGAAATTTGGAAGACATCATGGTTAACTGAGTGGAAAAGATTTGTGTTCATACCAATAATGAAGAAAGGTGATCCAACTGATAGTGGAAATTATCGCACAATCACTCTGATCCCACAAGCCAGCAAGATTCTACTCAAATTCATTCAGTGGAGACTACAACTATACCTGGAACAAGGACTGCCTAAAGTACAAGCAGGGTTCAGGAAAGGGTGAGGAATAAGACATCATCATGGATGTGATATGGCTCATAGAAAAGACAAAAGAATTCCAAAAGAATATCTATATGTGTTTTGTTGACCATAGCAAGGCCTTTGATGGTGTAAATCATAAAAACCTCTGGGCCACATTAAGAAGCATGGGCATACCAGAATACCTGATAATTCCCATGCACAGCTTTACATTGATCAAGAAGCAACAGTTCCAAGGAGAACAAGGAGAAACAGAATGCTTTAAAATCAGCAAAGGCGTATTACAAGACTGCATACTTTCCCCATACCTGTTTATTAATTTATATGCAGAACAAATCATCAGAGAAGCAGAACTGTATGACAACAACTGTATGAAGAGGTGTGAAGATCGGTCAACAAAGTTTGCTATGCTAATGATACCATGTTATTGGCTGAAAGTGAAGATGATCTAAAACATCTGCTTATCAAAATCAAAGAATATAGCCTTAAAATGGGCCTGTACCTTAACATGAAGAAGACAAAGATCCTGACAACTGGCAAAATCAATAATTTCATCCTTGATGGAGAAGAAATAGAAATATTAGACAACTTTAACCTACTTGGATCAATAATCCATAAAGAAATGACAAGCAGTCAAGAAAACTGATGACACATTGCTCTTGGCAGAACAACTGTGAAGGATCTAGACAAGATTTTTAAATGCAGAGATGTATCTCTGTATGCAAAAATTTGACTTGTCCAAGCCGTGATATTTTCAGTAATTTCACAGAGATGCGAAAGTGGGACAGTGGCAAAGAAAGACAGGAAGAAAATTGCTTCCTTCAAATTATGCTGCTGGTGATAAATACTTGGTATACCATGGACTGCCTGAAGAACAAATCAATCAGTACTACAGGAAATCAAACCTAAGCTTTCTTCGGAAGCTCAAATGGACAAGACTTCAACTTTCATACTTTGGACACATCATGTGAAGAAAGAGATCATTAGAGAAAGACATCATGCTTGGTAAGGTTGATGGTTAACACAAAAGAGGAAGGCCCCGTGTTATCCAGTTCTTTGAGTACTACCCAGGATTCCCAGGTCCTTGGGCAGTATGTCAGTCCTGGAAGTCCCATTGGCTCAATATTACTGGTTCCAGATAAATGGGGCATGGGATTCATGGCAATAAGTTGCTTTTCATCTTCTAACATGATGAGGCCTTTTTGTTCCATGGAAGCACTCTTGCAACATGGCTCTCCTCTCCTTGTGGCATGTTGAAATACAGGCTGCAAATATTAGCTCCTGAACACATGGAGTCTGACATCACTTCACCTCTCACTAGTTACTTTGTGACAACAAGAAATGTCCCCCTCCCCCCTCCTCCGCAGGGATGGCCCCAGAGTAGGTTCAAGGTGTTTGTGCCCTGGGCAAATCTTAAAAGTATCAAAAATCTAGATGTTCACTCCAAAAAATCCACAATCTCAAACTCATTCATGTAAAAAGGAGAAAAGGATCTCAGATCATCCAGAGGTCAGAGTCATAGG
Organism: Ichthyophis bannanicus; assembly: GCA_033557465.1. Taxonomy (NCBI): domain Eukaryota; kingdom Metazoa; phylum Chordata; class Amphibia; order Gymnophiona; family Ichthyophiidae; genus Ichthyophis; species Ichthyophis bannanicus. The sequence continues at coordinate 692,595,933 of CM066032.1, read as the reverse complement.
CACTTGGTAAATGCATACACCACCACCACCCCCCCCCCCCCATAGCTATTAAAATCTATTGTTTAGCTTTGAATGCCCTGTTCTTTGCCACCTCCCAGAGGATGTTGCTCTAGGTGACTGCCTAGTTTGCCCAATGGTTGGCCTGGCATTGCCCCTCCCCCCTTCCTCAGGCAAGTCTCTCTCCAAATGGTACCAATGTTTCTTGAACTTGGCTGGACATAAGTCCCATCAGCCATCTTGGATCTTCAGACATGCTGTGGTTACACCTCTCCTCAAAAAGCCTTCACTAGATACTACCTGACCTTCCAGTTATCGGCCTATCTCTCTCCTCCCCTTTGCTTCTAAACTACTTGAACAAGTGGTTCACTGCCACTGTCTTGACTTTCTTTTCTCTCAAGCCCTGGATCCACTGCAATCTGGCTTTCATTCTCTACATTCCATAGAAACAACTCTTGCCAAAGTCTCCAGTGACTTATTCCTCTCCAAATCCAAAGGCCTGTACTTGATTCTCATCCTTCTTGACCTTTCTACTGCCTTTGACACTGTTGATCACCACCTTCTCCTCAATACGCTGTCTTCACTTGGATTTAGGGGCTCTGTTCTGTTCTGGTTTTCTTTTATCTCTCCCATTGTACTTTTAATGTATGTTCTGGTGGATCCTCCTCTACTGCCATCTCGCTTTCAGTTAGTGTACCTCAGGGCTCTGTCTTGGGACCTCTCCTTTTCTCTTTCTACACTCAGTCTTTTGGTGCACTTATCTGCTTCCATGGTTTTCAATACTATCTTTATGCTGACTACTCTCAGCTCTACTTTTTTGTGCCTGAAATATCTCCAGGAATCCAGGTCCAGATCTCTGCCTGCTTATCTGACATTGCTGCCTGAATGTCTCACTGCCGTCTGAAACTGAACATGGCCAAAACTGAGCTCCTTATCTTTCCCCCTAAATCCACCTCTCCCCTTCCTCCCTTCTCTGTTTCTGTGGATAACACAATACTCCTCCCTGTTTCCTCAGTTCACAACCTTGGGGTCATCTTTAACTCTATTTGCTCTTTCTCTGCACACATCCAACAGATAGCTAAAACCTGTCACTTCTTTCTCTGTAACATTGGCAAAATTCATCCCTTCCTTTTTACACACTACTAAGACCCTCATCTACTCACTAGTCACCTCCCATCTTGATTATTGTAACCTGCTCCTCACTGGCCTCCCTCTGAATCATCTTTCTCCCTTTCAATCTGGTCCAGACTCAGCCCCAGTGTCGCTATGCTCATGTAACCCCTCTTCTCGAGTCACTTCACTGGCTCCCTATCTGTTTCCACATCCAGATCAGACTTCTCCTACTTACCTACAAGTACATTCATTCTGCAGCTCCTCACTACCTTTCCTCTCTTAACTCACTCTACACTCCATACAAAGATTCGACTTGTTCAAGCCATGGTATTTTCAATAACATCATATGGATGTGAAAGTTGGACAGTGAAAAAGATAGACAGGAAGAAAATTGATGCCTTTGAATTATGGTGCTGGCAGCAAATACTGTGTATACCATGGACTGCCCAAAGAACAAACCAGTCGGTACTAGAGGAGATCAAACCTAAGCTTTCTTTAGAAGCTCAGATGACAAGACTTTGACTTTCATACATTGGACATATCATGCGAAGAGAGAGATCATTAGAGAAAGACATCATGCTTGGCAAGATAGAAGGTCAGCGCAAAAGAGGAAGGCCAGCAATGAGATGGATCGCTACAATAACAGCAGCTACAGGCAGGACCGGCCCGTCCATTGAGCGAGAATGTTTTTTGCACAGGGCCCCGCGTTTCAGGGGGCCCCGCGCAAAAAACATTCTGATCCTAAAGTCAAATTTTTTAAAAAAAAAAGCTGTCTTCTCCCGCTGCCGGGGCCGCCGCGGCAGAATCGAGTGTGCCGCGGGGCCCCCCCTGCCCAGCAGAGCCTGCCCTCCCCTGTATCCGCTCTCTCATACAGCTGCCTGCAGTCTCACGCGCCGACTTTCAGAGCGCGAGGGGAGGGTTTCTCCCTCGCTGCTCTGTTAAGCCCGCGGGGGCTGATGGGAAGTTCCCATCAGCCCCCGCGGGCTTAACAGAGCCGCGAAAGGGAAACTAGTCCCTTCGCGCTCTGAACGCCGGCTCGTGAGCCTGCAGGCAGCTGTACGAGAGAGCAGATACAGGGGCGGGCAGGCTCTGCTGGGCAGGGGGGGCCCCGCGGCACACTCGATTCTGCCGCGGCGGCCCCGTCAGCGGGAGAAGACAGCTTTTAAAAAAAAAAAAATTTGGCTGGGCTGGGCTGGGCTGAGCTGGGCTGGGGGGGGTTAGGAGTGGTGATGGGCTATGGGGGGGGTAGGAGTGCTGGGGGGCTTGGGGGGGTTAGGAGTGCTGATGGGCTATGGGGGGCTGGGGGGGGTTAGGAGTGCTGATGGGCTATGGGGGGCTGGGGGGGTTAGGAGTGCTGATGGGCTATGGGGGGCAATATGGGCAACGGGGGCATACGAGAGCTGATGGTCTCGGGGGGGTTAGTGCTGATGGGCTATGGGGGGTGAGGAGTGCTGATGGGCTGGGGGGGTTAGGAGTGCTGATGGGCTATGGGGGGGCTGGGGGGGTTAGGAGTGGTGATGGGCTATGGGGGGGCTGGGGGGGGTTAGGTGTGGTGAGGGGATATGGGGGGCTGGGGGGGTTAGGAGTGGTGATGGGCTATGGGGGGGCTGGAGGGGTTAGGAGTGATGATGGGCTATGGGGGGGCTGGGTGGGTAGGAGTGGTGATGGGCTATGGGGGAGCTAAGTCTTTATATGGGCTGATGGGATTAGGACTGGAAGTGGGTTGATGGGGGGTTAGGACCACTGTTCCCTCTAAGCTGTGCGCGTGTGCGCACGCACACACCTCGCCGAGCGAGCGCACATACTTTATAACAGAGCGCACAAAAATTACAGTTCTGATTCTGATAGAAAACAACAGAGACGTCTTAAAATTTTAAAGTTGTTGTGTATTTACGGTTTTCACAAGTTCTACAATATTTTCTAGTGCAATCAATGTGGTGTACATACTGTATTCTGACGTGTAGTCAAATTTTAAAGTATATAACTCCAAGTGTCGTTATGTGGCGCACAAAAATTTAACCTTCCTTCAAAAGCTGCACACAGCTGATATTTTATGCGCACACAGCCTACAGAAAATTAGAGGGAACATTGGTTAGGACTGCTAATGGGCTATGGGGGGCTTAAACTAAAAATTGGGTGATGGGGGATTAGGATTGGAAATGGGCTGGTGGGATTAGGACTGGGAGTGGGCTGATGGGGAAGTTAGGACTGGTAATGGAGTATGGGGGGGCTTAAACTGAAAATTGGGTGATGGGGATTAGGACGAAATGGGCTGATGGGGGGGGTTAACACTGGAGGTGGGCTGATGGGGTTAGGACTGGTAATGGGCTGTGGGCTGATGGGGGGTTAGGACTGGTAATGGGCTATGGGGGGGGTAAGTACTGATAATGGGCTATGGGGGGGCTAGGACAGGAAATGGGCTGATGGGGAGGGGTTAGGACTTGAGGTGGGCTGATGGGGTTAGGACTGGTAATGGGCTGTGGGCTGTTGGGGGGGTTAGAACTGGTAATGGGCTATGGGGGGGTTAAGACTGGTAATGGGCTGTTGGCTGATGGGGGCTGTCTGGTAATGGGTTATGGGGGGGGTTAGGACTGATAATGGGCTATGGGGGGGCTAGGACAGGAAATGGGCTGATGGGATTAGGACTGGGAGTGGGCTGATGGGGAGGTTAGGACTGGTAATGGGGTATGGGGGGCTTAAACTGAAAATTGGGTGATGGGGATTAGGATTGGAAATGGGCTGGTGGGATTAGGACTGGGAGTGGGCTGATGGGGAGGTTAGGACTGGTAATGGGGTATGGGGGGCTTAAACTGAAAATTGGGTGATGGGGATTAGGACGAAATGGGCTGATGGGGGGGTTAACACTGGAGGTGGGCTGATGGGGTTAGGACTGGTAATGGGCTGTGGGCTGATGGGGGGGTTAGGACTGGCAATGGGCTATGGGGGGCTGACTGGAAATGGGTTGATGGGGTTAGGACTGGAAGTGGGTTGATGGGGGGGCTAGGACTGGTATTGGGTTGGGGGTTGCTAGGACTGGTATTGGGTTGGGGGGTTGCTAGGACTGGAAATGGGCTGATGGGGGGCTAGGACTGGAAATGGCTGATGCAGGGACTAGAAGGGAATGGATGCTGGGTGAGGCTGGAACTAGAAGGGAGCTGATGTTGGGGGAGGATTAGAATGGGATGGGGCTGGGAGAGTAAAATGGAGAGAGGAAAAATATTTTGTGTGGCAGGGATAAAAAATCTACAATTGGCCGGGTATTGGGAGAGTAAGTGGGGATTGAGGATGGAGGGGTAAAATTTGAGTGGATGAAATAGGAATGAGGAAAGAGCAAAAGGAGAAAGATTAGTATGTTAAAGCAGATGTAGAGAGAGAGAATGGAAAAAAAAACTAGAAGAGAGAAGAAAGGACAAATGGACAGCAGATGATGGAGAGTTAGCAGAAAACATGAAGAAACCAGAAGAAAGTGGCTGGAGCAATTGCAACTGAAAAAAAAATGCACAAAAGGTAGAAAGATATCTCTTTATTTTGAATTTATTAACTGGAATATGAAAGCTCTGGGAAATGTGCATCATTAACGTCTGCGCTTTGTTTGGTACAAGAGGAAATTAATTTATAGTTTTATTTCTACAGTGTTGTTGTACATTCCAAGTTTGGCTTTTGGGGTTCCCAGTTTAATTATTGCCTTCCTGTTTCTAAATTGTGATTCCTTGTTTGGTGATGGTCTATGTTCTGCATGTGTAACTGAGCTGAGGTATTCTGTTTATGTAATTCCTATTTGACATTGCCACTTGTTCTCTTTCCCCAGTAGGTCATGTATTGTTGTTCTCTGAAATGTATTGGTTTAATATTTGCAGTGTTGCCTTTTGATAGGTAGGGTATGGTGCTTTGTGAGTCCTGGTAGTGCTGTTAGGATACGGCGGGTTTGCTATTGGTTCTAAATGGGCAGTGTTTATAGTAGTTCCTAATGTGCCTGGCGGTTGGCACTGGATTATAGTAATGTAGAAATCTTTTAGTCTGTCTTTATCCATACACTCATTAAGAGACATGTTTACTAAAAGTTAGTGTATGTTAGCATTATGCAAATATTTATGCAAATAAGGCCACTTATGCAAATGAGGCCCCGCACCGAGTCTCCGCACATGGCCCCGCACCCCTCTTGGGCCGCCCCTGGCTACAGGTACCAGACTGTAAACAATGAGCCGCCTGACTCAAGACCGAACACAATTTAGGATAGCTATCCAGAGGGTCGCCACGAGTCGACTCTGACTCGACGGCACTTAACAACAACAACACTCCTCTGGCAGATCCCTTTTATCTGTGCCCTTCTCTGCCACTTCCAACTCCAGACTTTGTCCATTCCACCTTGCTGCTGCATATGCCTGGAACAAACTACCTGAGTCGGTGTGTTGGGCTCCTTCTCTAGCCCTATTCAAATTCAAGTTGAAGACCCAATTCTTTTAGGCTGCTTTTGGATCCTGATGCTCCTCATTCTCTTGTTCACTACTTATGTGTATCTTGCCATACTCTAGTCCCCAGTTTTATGATGTTTTTTCATCTTGATTAGATTGTAAGCTCTGACGAGCAGGGACTGTCTTACATTTATATTTCCAGCACTATAAATGCCTTGTAGCACTATACAAATGATTAGTAGTAGTAGTGTGATCAAAAATGGTCTTGACATGGCACTTCAAAAAATTCCAAGTACCAAAAGTTCTCACACTTTCAGTGCAAACCGCCAGCAGCTTTCTATTCAGGCAGCATTTGTGTAGCCCGTCTTTTGGTGGGGGAAGGGTTATCAACTTGTCAGCCCTAGAATGTACACAAGAAATTTGTAAAACTGAAATGAAGGGGTTCTGGTTGGCGGGGGAGACATCTGGCCTAAGTCCCTGATTGCCTAATCTCACCTGGAATAAAAATTGCACACTGAAAATTTCAGTCCACATTTGGGGATACTTTTTCTTAAAAGCACTTTTATTAGGTGTAATCCCCCAAAATTAGGTATTTACAGAATCCAAAGCAAAAATGCAAAGTGAAAAAAATCAGATAGATGCCGTTCAAGATTAGAAGTTTTCAGCATGGCGGCATCTATGGTAACTTCTATTTATTCTCTCTGCGTTGGCACTTAGCAAGTCCTTTTTCCTGGTCTTCTGGACACATCTCTCTTTTGGGCTCCTTGTGTGGACACTGCCTCTTCTTTCTTCATAGGTCCCAAACTGGGTCAATCTTCCTTTTTTCATGCAAGAAACTATTCCAGGATGCAGTTTCCAAAAATCACAAAATATTTCCTAGTACTTAGATCAAATATCTTTAGTGTCCATGCCATGAGAATTTTGTACAAAATCTTGAGAAATCCTTATGGCAAATCCTTTGACAATAAAATACTCAAAAATCATCCTATCTGTGTGTTTGGGATGCACCAGGGGTTCGTTTCTTATACCACAGGTTGGAAGGTAAGGTAGGATGCATTGTGTTGATCCCACTCACTCCAGAGGTATACAACTAACTGTAAAAATATATTAGGAAAGTACATCAAAAGTTAATGGATTTGTGGTATTTTCCCAATTGCAGGATACCCTATGTATGCTACTCCTTTAAATGGTAGTCAATGGGAGAGGTGCGTGCCCAAGATAGCAGCATCTATCTAAGGCGCATGTGGTTGAAGTTTCTTTACCTTCTTGTTTTCCTCATGGAACTAAATCAAGATAAAGATAAGGGGTCGGCTAAGTCTGCTAAAGCCTCCCCTGCTACCTCAAATTAGCCAGCCATCAATGCCCAGTTCTAAAAGATCATTGCTGGAAAAGCCACAAGTGAGTTATCTGCTGTGGAGTTGGTGGACAGAGTCCAGACACTGCCTGGAGGCAATGCAGCTTCTAGCCTACAGCTGCATTCAACACCATTGCTTCAGCGGCCTACCTCAGGTGAACATGGCCTTGTGGAGGGAGAAGCCCTGGGCTCTCTGATTGAAAGTCTCAGAGGTAGCCCTGCAAGTGCATTTGCCAACTCAGATTTGCGTCCAGAGAGTGAAGAGACAAAGGTAAGAGAGGAGCAGGTGGCTTGTTTGTTGACCATGCAGTTAGCATTGAAGAGGCAAGCCAGTTTGACTGGACCAACAAGTCCTCATCCCTCATCTCAGGTAACTCAGTGAAGGAATGTCTTAAGTTATTTTATTTGCTATTTGGACTGTGATGAGGTACAGTATATAGGAAGTTACCCATCCCTCTCCAAAGGGATTATCAGCAGTCCACCTTAAAAGAGTCTAAAGTTCATGGCTGGGAGGGCATGACTCAGACAAGGATTAAGAAGCCAGCTGTGTGCACAAGGGAGGAGAGAGGCCCCTGCAGACAGAAAGCTCTTTCCAAGCAGGGCTAAAAGAGGAGTTCATCTGCAAAGTTGGTGGTTTAGGAACTGGGAGCCATATTCATAAACACTGAAGCCCAAATGACTTTCTGGACTTTGGGATGAACTGAATTCTGACTTTAATTTGTGGGTCGGGGAAGAGCACTGAGAACCAGCCCTGTGAAGACAACAGGCTGAGGAGTGATTTCTGTATAGCTAAAGGACAATAAAAGTAGTTTTGTTTGGCCCCGAACTGTTGTGTGCATGATGAGTCCTTGCCACCGCACGCCACGCAATACCACATGGACTATGTTAAGAGCTGAAGCTACAGTTTCTAAGAATGCTGCAGACAGTCATTCTCTTGTCCAAAATGTGGGCCAGCTTTCTCAGAAGCAGTGCCATATGAACTTGGAAGTCAATAAAAAGATTTTGGATCTGCAGGAACAAGTCAAGAAATCTGGTTAAGTTGTGGAGTTAATGATTAAGGACAAGCTTATGATTCATAGCAAGCTTGAGAAATCTGAAAACCGAATGAAGCATTTGAACCTTCGGATATTGAATTTCCCTAGACTTTCATGTGTCACCTAATGAGTTTTTAAGGAACTACTTGATGGATATATTAAAAATTCCTGAAACATCTTTTCCACCTTTGAACAGAATTTATTATGTACCTTCAGGGAAAGCACAGTTGGATGATAAAGTGTGACAGAATCTGGATGTTATAGCATTAATTGAGACATCGGTTCAGGAATGCAAGCTAGAGCTGTGTTCTTAGCATCCTTTGTTTTTGAGCAGGATTGGTCTTGTTTTGCCACTCTACTTTAAGAAGATCTCAGAACCATTTTTGGACCATAAATGAAGGATTTTTCCAGACGTTACCCAGGCAACTCAGGAGAAAAGGAAACTTTTTGTGGCTATTTATTTATTTATTTAACAGGGTTTTTTTATACTGCTTTCTCATTTCAGTCAAAGCAGTTTACATTGTAACGTAAACTTGGTAATATACAGGGACATTGATAACTTGGAATTTCTGAGACAATGGAAGGTTAGTGATTTGCCCAAGGCCACAAGGAGTGCTAGTAGAAATTGAACCCTGGTTGTTTGGTTCCCAAGTCAGTCTTATTAACCATTAGGCTACTCCTCCACTCCAAAGGTATGAGGCAAGCAAGTGAGTGGAGGAGTAACCTAAAGGTTAGAGCAATGCCTTACTTACCAAGAGACCAGCGTTCAATTCCCACTAGTACTCCATGGGCAAGTCACTTAACCCTTGAAAGAAAGGCCTGGCAATCAACTTCCAGTCACGCTGCCAAGAAAACCTAGGAGCTGTTGGGTCACTGGGAGTTAGCATTGACTTGTACACATTGCATTTTTTTTGAGGCAAAAGACACTAGCTTTAGGCGCTACCTTTATTCTCAAGTATCCCTGTAAATGTCTTGTGACGTTTCTTAATGTTAAATATGTTTTCCTTTTGCATGAGCATTTGAGGGCTTTTTGGGATGTTAAGAAGCTGGCCGCTCCAGCCTCTTCTCCTCCTTAGGGGTATGTTTACTAACAGGCCGGTAAAGTGCGGGCCGCAGTAGAGTGAGTGTGCCGTATAAGGAGTGGGCGTTCCGTCCTGAAGAAGAAAAGCCATGATTGACAGATGCGCTAAGGTGCGCGGCGCCCGTGTGTGCTCCGCACCTTACCGCAAATGAGAGCCGAACGGGAGGCATATGTGTCGCGCTGATCAAACAGAAGGACAGAGCCACAGCACAATGTTTGAAGCACTGACCAATGGTGCAGGGATCAGGGGTTCGAAACCCCACAATGCTCAATGGCTTGCTGAGGTGTTAGTTTATGAGGCAGAGGAATACTGGGCCAAATAAAGCAGCCCGCTGAGTTGTTTTTTGGCTCACATCAATACTGGACGGGATAAGGAGGCGCGCTGATGTTTTTATGCGACATATGAATACTGGGCGGCATAAAGCGTCGCGCTGATGTTTTCTGGCGGCATATTACTACTGGGCGGCATAAGTCGGTGCGCCGGTTACGGCGGCAATCGCATAATGGAAGGTATATGTGGGGCGCTGATGTGCAAACAGAAACACAGAGCCACAGCACAATGGTTAAGGCACTTACCAATGGTGCAGGGATCAGGGTCCGATCCCCCACAGTGCACAATGTAGACAGCTGCCTGAGGTATGTTTATTTTAGGAGGCATATAAATAATGGACATCATAACGCGGCACGCAATTGTTTTTGACGCAATGTAATACTGGCTTGCAGTGGCGCATGGATGTTAAATTAGAAGAGCAGCGCCACAGCACAATGGTTATAACTCCCACCAATGCTGCAGGGATCAGGGGTTCAATCCCCACAGTGACCAATGCAGACTGCTGTTTGCTGTGTAATTTTAGGAGGCTGATAAATAATGGGTGGCATAAGGCGGTGGTATGCTGGGCAGAGAGCGTCGCGCTACTGTTTTCTGAGTCATGTTAATACTGAAAGGCATAAGCGACGTGCTGATGTGCAAATCAGAGAGCAAAGCTGCAGCACAATGGTTACCACACCAACCAATGCTGCAGGGATCAGGGGTTCGATACCCAACAGTGCAAAATGAAGATAGCTGGCTGAGGCAGTAGCTGTTAGGGGTAATATTGTTTTAGGAGTACCTTATTGTATATTTGTAGAATCATAACTGATAGCAAATACACTCTCAAAGCAGTGTAACAGAACGTCGCCCATCGGTTAATGCAGAGGGCACATGTGAAAATGCAATGTCCGCCATGGCACCCTACAATGTTGGTGAAAGTGTAGCCAAGTGTGCTATATGAGGCAGGGTAAGGTGAGAGCACTGTCCCAGATGGCAGCAGTGTGCATGTAACGTATGGGAATTGTAAGTCGGTGTGTTGACCAAGGTCTGCCATACCTGATTTGGCAGGGAGGGGCTGCAGACAGGGGCAGGCGACTGATATCAACAGGGGATCAGAGTTATTCTGATATGGTAATCAGTTGCAGGGCCTGTCTGTAGCCTCACCCAGCTAAATCAGGTATGGCAGAACTGGGTCAGCCATTCTTGATGTAGCAAGGAGCGACTGCACACAGTCCCTGTCGACTGATATCAACAGGGGATTAGAGTGTATCTTATCTTGTAAACTGCCCTATTCCCGTTGGAGTACTACAGCTCCATTAAACTCAAGCTCTGGGGAAGAAGCCAATACTCCTCTGTTGTGAATGCTGACAACTTGTGGAGATAGTGAATGATGGAGGGGTGTGCATGGTTTGAATGTTCCAGTGAATAAGGTTGGCAGAGGTATGTCAACTGTCTGTGTGCAACTGTACAGCAATCTGTGATGCTGTCTCAAAAGAACTACCCCCTTGTGCCAGATATTAATGCACCTTTTATGGTGTTTCAGAAGGCACAAGATAAACACACGTTGCTAGGAAATGAAAACCTCATTCTCCACAAAGGCCATGTTGAAAGGCTGTCAACTCCCAAGACACTATTGTACCTAACCCATAAGCTGTGTCAATCAAAGGCATGGCAAAAGATGCCCCAAGGATGTAGAGATGAACTCAGAAACGTTACCCACTAGCACTAACATCCCTCAGTTTGAATGGCAAAGGAGGTATGTGGCAAACCCACCCGTAACACAAGCACTGCACAGAGCTAAAACACAAAAACAATACAAAATTAAAAGAGGGATGAAGATCAGTTGCTGTACTGCAGAAATCATCCCCATCCCATCCCATACAGCCATGCACAGAGTGATGTTAATGTACCGTGCTATAATGACTGTGTGTGAAAGAGGATGGTAAGATGTGGCCAGCAGAGGAGGCTCAAATGGCAGAATAGGTGACATATCAGGATGACTGTGGAGTAAAAGTGCTATGCAGAGCACACACAGGAGAGGCAATCAGGGACAGCTGCAATGCTGGAATGTGTAGGAGGCCAGGATGTGGGTTATCAGCATGCACATCAGGGTAGGATGGCACACAGTTGCCATTACAGAAAATTGTATGGAAGGATGGGTAACAACTCAGTTGAGGGTACAATATGCTCACAGCACACATCAGCACATATATGACCCTCAAACAAATGTTAAACACCTTTTACGGAAAAGCATACAAATATAAGACACCACAGAGGAAGCACACTAATGACCACTACCACAAATCACAATGGCTAAACCGGCATGCCACACCAACAATGTGAGCTCCTCAGCAAAGACTGCATAAAGAAAGAGTGCAGTCCATTAAACAAACCGCCTGCTGACTGTCAGGACAAGCAAACACCAAAAAGTAAGCATGAGAAAATGCACATGCAGATCTGCTAATTATTCATACAATTGCAGTCTGTATTTGTGATGTGGTGCACATGTGCACACACAATGAAATGTTCTGCAGTGGATACAGCATGCAAAAGAGGGGAAAAATATACCACAAGGGCAACAGAAGACGGTATGTGGATCATGTTAATAATTTGGATCAAGACACGAGAAAGTTCCACATGTAATCAGGTGTAACACACAACACCTGAATCACAGAAAAACCAAAACCCCCTGCTGTGTTGCCATGTAAACACCCTAAAGTGGGACACCTCTGAAAAAAAAAGAATATGTGATGGCTAAGCAGCACACAGGATGCACCTTGATGTACAGTGAGGAGAGAGAAGGGTGTTTGTAGAGGTGAGGAACCTGCTGTTACCTCATGGTACAGTTAGCAGATTAGAAAACAAAGGATATAGCACATGTGCTAATCAAAACAAAAAACTACAGAGTATAAACACATGACTGTAGCCACTCCCAGAAACAGTACACTGAGTACACAGTAACACACTGAGCACACCGAGCCAAGCATACTAAGCACACTGTATGGCAACCTTTAATACCCAGTGAGGTTACATGTGTCTGCCAGATACACAGCTGTCACTGTACAAGGATGCGAGCACAGGTGGCACATGTACATGTGTGGCAAATGGCCCCAGACAAGTGTCAATGTGATCAAAGAGAGAAGGACTAACCTACTGGTAACAAAATGGCCTTGGACCCAAGCAAACACTGATCAATTCCCACTAGCACCCCATGTGGCCTAGGTCAAGTCATGTAACCCCTCATTACCGTGGAACAAAGACCAGTTAATCCTCATCCAATGATATTGACAAAAAAACAATGCAGTCTCTGGGTCACAAAGACGCAGGACTGATAAACAGGCAATGCAATGTGTGCCTTTGTATCACCCTGCTCAATCACCAAAAGAGTCACATGTTTGTGGAATAAATATCTTTATTTGGTTTACACATCACAAATAGTGTAGTCAGTGCCATCATAATATGAAGGTGAGTGCATCTCTGATGGAATAGTGAAACCCCTCTAATAGGGCATAAATCCAACTCACACAGAAAAGTTAATTCATTCACCACAAATGAAGAGCAGGAGATATAATGTGCATCCACTGCATACAATGCACTGGGCAGGAGACCCCCAGCCCCTACCTGATTCTGAATGATGAAAAGGTGTAATGCACATATGAGTGCATGTAGAGAGTTGGCGCTGCATATTGAGGACACAACACACATCATGTGTCCCTCAAACCATATCCATCTTGCAACACAGGAGACAACCAACCAAAAAAGCCTATGTTGAGAAAATGTTTTATTGTGAAAATCACGCTGGGAAAGTAATGTGTGAGGTCTCACATAATGGCTGAGCTAGGAATCAAAGCTGCAACAATGTAGACACAAACTCTCCTCAAAATCACAATGAGTATATGCTAACAGGTAGGACAGGCACATGAACACAAACAAAATACAAACTAAATGACCTTCCCATACCTATACATATACCACCATGAAGGAGGTGGCCCTGCAACTTTTTCAGAGTAGACAGTGTTTGGCCACATATAACATAATACATGGAATGCACAATTGAAGAAGTGCAACGGTGACCCACATTGCCACACTGCAAACATCATGTCACAATGTGAGTGTCCCTACCACAGGGCATAGCCTGGACTGTGCACATGGGAAATGCAAGGTGTTGACATACATGCAGACTGTCACGTCTGCACATCCAACAAACACAATAAGCAGCATCTGAACAAGGAAATGAGGGCCAAACATCTTACACGGAGCCACAAAGAAGTCTGAGGTCCACATGTTTTGTCTCACAAACATAGTCCGTCATATGCAAAAGCACCATCCACATTGCAACATGATACAGTGATGCCACACATGCACGTAAACACCCTTGTCACATTGACCACATTAATTTAAGATGGTCGTGTGTCCAAAATCATTGTTGAGGTAACACTTGTAGCATGTGCATGTGGAAAGCAGGTGGACATAGACAATAGGAGTGCTCCATCGTTGGCCGTATGGCGCAAACATGGTTGTATGCTTGATCAGGAAGAAAAAGATGAGCGTATCCTGGGTGGCATGTCACACCCAGGGCCAAAACTTAACAATACTAAAACTGTGTTCGAATGCATCAGCTGCACTGTCCATGTCATTTGCTGCTGCACACGGGGGGAACAACTGCCAAAAGTAACAATACTATGTGCAATCCAACAGGTGAGGTTAATAGTGTTCCACCAAATATGGCTAGGAATAGTCAAGCGTGACATGTCAACATTCCACTTTCTGTGAAAGTTCATGTGTGTTCTCAACAATGAGCAGGACTCCCTGCAGAACCATCACACAAACAGTGCATAGAACACCTCTGTAATGGAGAATTAAGTAGGTTAATAGTAATACTGTCCATCGCAGTCATATGTCTCACTCGCAGAGGTAAAACATCCAATGGGCCACTTTCTGGTGTAAAATGTCTATGGTGTTGTTTCTCCAAAAGGTGGGTGATGGTGACACCAGATGCACTGTAATAGACGTGTCCGGGTATGTACTCAGCCCTGTGTCATGAGAGGATACGTATGTTCTTGTTAGCCACCTTTGAAAAACACCACACAATGCACACCGTTACACCTTTGCAAATGCACAAGAAAGGTATGTTAAACCACACAGTACATGATAACATTACTCAACAAAACATTGGTGATGACATCATTAATCCTAAACACACACACGGTAAAACATGGGTATGGTCATGTCCATGCTCGTGTCACACAGGTGTGTCACAGCTACACACGACATGCATCTGTTTATGTGCACATAGAGGAAACATTACATGCATATAAGACAATTATGATTCATCAACAGGTAAACATAGATACAAATCTGCAATTAACAAATGTGCAACTTACCTTGTGTGTGCATCAGGTGTATGTCAGCAATCCCATGAACCACTACACAGCAATAAGAGGTGACAGTGAAGGGAGAGAATCTCAGCAGTAAGTTTAAAAACAAAAGGTCAAGCCACTGCTGATGCATGTCCACATTATGGTCATATCTGAAAATAAATAAAGGTGAACATCAGTGGTGACTCAGAACACAAGACACATTTTGTCTCACACCACACAACACATGTTGATAATACTCATAAGGTAAACAGCACTACGGAAGACATACCACAGTCACAAACTGCCCCCAGGTGCACAGTCCCCTCACAGTACATGATAATGTACTATGCCTGAAGAGTGTCTCATCACACAGGCAACCTGTAATCACCCACACACAAAGTATGCATATTTCTGCATTCCAGCTGCAACACATGGCCTGTATGTGTCCAAGTGGACCTTTAGACATATAAAAGCCCCGTGAACCGGCAATAATACCCTGTTGTTGGCTTATGGTACAATGTTGGGGTAGGGAGCAAGTGCAGGCAAACCAAATACAAACTTTAACTACACACACATGCAGATCTGCTGTACCTGGTCACATATAGAGTGTGGCACAGGACATGCTGAACACAAACACATGGGGATATGTGTGACAACAGCAAGGGATGGTTGATGGAGCTTGAAGTGAAAAACGAAACAACACAACATCTGCCCAATATGATGGAGCAATGAAGATATGTTTTCCACATGACCCCAGGCACACACAATCTCGCTGTACATCCACCTACCACCAACACAATGCATTTTGGGTTATGTTCAGTCACATGCCAATCCAACACATCAACAGCATCTGAATAAACTATGCCCTGTGCATTGGGAAACACAACAGTTACAAACATATGTCATGTTCTACAAGAGTATCACACACTGCACCTTCCTGTCCTAAACTCTCATACCCACACCATCACCTAATGTCTGACTGCTCCCTATCACAATGTATAGATCTCTCACATGTGAGAGGCGCACAGAGTTGTATTAGGCTATCTTCAGGTGTCCATAATCAATCTTGTCCCCATCGTACCTCTGTGTTGTTGTACAGAAAGATCAACAGACATGTCAGCAACCACCCATGTTTGCACCTCATCACAAAGTACAGACGAGTCACACAGATCCACTATATTGGCAACAATGCCCCCTATCTTTGTGTAGGGGTGTGTCAATGTTGAATGCTAAGTCGCTTACAATTCTGGAAACACATATGGAATATGCACGAGTGTCTCATGTATGCAGGGACCAAATACATATCCTGGTGTGTAGATGTCATACCTTGAATCATAGTGACAGCTATTTGCTGATGATCTCCACAGATAGCTGTCCAATGTGTGCGTCATGTCATTAAAACACCAATGCCATGTATGTTTTTACGCAAACCATGATGGCTGCATGCCATCACACTGTGTGTCATTGAGAATGTCAACGCATGGATAGCCTATATGTGTACCTCAGAGAAACAACTCTCACATATGTCTGGTTTTCCTTGCCAAACATAATCCTCCCCTTCCCTGTCCGACTATCTATGCAATCTATCTAATGTGGACTGTACTATCCTACACTACTCACATACCAGCCTGTAGCTGAGGCATGATGGCATATGTTGAGATTTATCAGCAAGATATGCCATGTACTCCCTGAGAATTCTGCAACAACCATAAGCCACCAACACATTCTTTGCTCATCCTGCCCACTGTAACGCACCCCTTGCTGATATGGGGTAGGTTATCCTCTGTATCTGTGTACATATGTAGCACTGTACTTAAGGTCAATTCGCCAACATGTAAATGTGGCAATACTACCTCTCTGGCTGGACAATGCTCAGATCCCCATCCTATAACATGTCCATGTCATGGCTTTCTGGTGCAGTATACATTCCGGACACACTGTAGGGTGACATTAACACCCTTCACCATAGATTCCCTAATATCCGCAGAAACTACTACTAAGCATCTGTCTTGTGATATGTATGTCCTGATACGGCCATAATAACAAAGCAACACATAGCCAGCTGACAGGAGTTTTAAGAACCAAATGTACACCCCAAAGGTGAAACATATAAATTCAACCCACTGGACTAATGTCCCCAAACGTGGACTGGTCTCACACTGTGAACATCTCACCATATGGCTAACACTGTTCTCCACCCATATCATCACAAAACATCATTTGTGTTCAACAACAACAGGTTCTAAAACAGGCAGCAACTAACTGTAAATTTAACCCTAAAAATCACACACAGTCGTAGAGCAACCACCCACATCATCTGGCACCAAATGCTGTTGTGTACTGGCCACATTGTTTGTGCCACACACATGCCTATATGTGAGTTGTGAATTATCACTAAAATACTAATGTGGGTGTCGCATACAAATTATATCCTGACATAAACTGTAACTGCTTGTAAGCATAACACACATAGGATTAAAAAGCCGTGTGGGTAGGTAATACGCACATGAGAAGATCTCTCCAATCAACCTCCGTCTGACTGCTGTGCCTCCTGTGTGTCACCACTGGCACGTACAGGGGGGCACATTGGATCTTGCTCCAGATCCTCATTAATCTTTGCCAGGGATATCGTGCCTGAGAGCAATGTTGTGCAGGATGCAAACAGGCTATGATTATCTCTGCAACAGGCTTTTGGATTATATTGTAAGGACCGCCTGACCTATCCAGACACCTGAAGCGACTTTTCAACACGCCAAAGGTACGCTCGATGACTGAGCGGCTGGAGGCATGGGCCTCATTGTACCTCCGCTCTGCACGTGTCCGTGGCTGACGTACAGGGGTCAGCAGCAGGGGCGACACCCATATCCTGCATCACCTTGGAAATAAAAAAAATGTGGGTGTCAATATTCAACATAAACTGACATATGTTAAGATGTAGTAACCCTACACAAAACAAATTCTGACATCAACATATAACTGAACAATTAATGAGCTTTCAAAAAAAAAACATATGCTGTTAGAAAAGGACCACATAGCCTAGAAAGTCAGTACACTCATGGGAAATACCCCAACAGTTCCATCTATACTGTAACATATTGTGTGTGTGTGCGCGCGACATGGGTATTGTAATGCATTTACTGTCCACATTGGCACCACTGCCAATGAGAGACTATAGTAACGATTCACTTGTCACATGTTCATATTTGTATGTCTGAACAGTAACCTAGGTAAAATATGCAGCCATGAGAGGGTGGGAAAAAAAACAGAACATGTATGCCATGGAGGCTGGTAATAATGTGAACCATATCACCTAGAGCATCCTGTCCTGTACGGGCAACATATCTAGATTTCATTACTCTGTCTCCGTATGCTGTATATTGCTAAACAGAAATTGTTTAAATACCAATCCTGTGCACTGTGTCTATCCTGGGAACATCCCACTGAAGGTGGGGTCTGCAAACCTGCACACTGTACTACTCATGTCTTAACCTCAAAGAGATACACATCGGTACATTACCTTCATGTGTAGCTGTAAACAATACAACTCTGTATGCACACACTTAGCCCACAGCTTTAGGCATCCCCTTTCCATTATGTTAAACTAATGAGGATCACTGGCCAATATGTGGCTAAATCATGATCATCTACAGTAGGCCAAGGTACTGCACCAACTATACTTCGTTACACCCCGGCTGTGACATAGGCCAAATGCGTGACCATACATATCCACACGAGTGCTGCTAGCTGGAAAGGGCAAAAGCATACATCAGATATTCCCAAACACCCCTCATAGTATATACTGGCTCCTGGGTCGCAACAACAGTCCAGAGTGAGTGTGTGAACCCAACACACACATGAGAAGGGTTACTTGTATGGAGGAGCAATTATCTCAAGGTTAAATGACATACAAGCATTATTTGGCAATGACCCCTCATTATACGTTCATTTTTGGGCCACCCCCCCCCCCCCCCCTCAGAATGTGTGCAGTTGATATTACCACACACTATGAGGGATTGTGCAACAGCCTAGCCACATGCACAGGGGTGTTGTCACCTGCACACCATGTGAATGTCAGGATCATATAATGTTAGGAGTCTGATGGTCTATGTTTGTTTGTAGTTGCTGTCTGTGTACGTCTATACCCCTGTAATAATCTAAACATACAACAGTCCCCAAACTAACATTGCTCATATGTTGATCTAAGTTTATGGGTTTAAACGAGTTTGCTAGATATGTGAGTAAACATAAAGAAAGTTACAAAGACATACATACATTACGACACCTGACATACTCACCCAGCAAAATACAGTCCCCATAACGTCCGCCTTCAAATTGTCTGAAGATTGCGGCGTGATGCAGGATATAGGAGTCATGGGTGGACCCTGGAAACCTAGGGACCACATTCAGAATATGCAGATTAGCATCACATACAACCTAGAACAGTCAGGGAATGGTAGTGTTTGCGCGGTTGGCGAAACGCCACCTCCATGTCTCTAAGGCGGGGGGGCGCCACCCCCCTCAGGGCAACATGTGTGACAAATCAATAGCTCTCCATCAACAGTGTGGTATCCCTGCTAATGTCTCAAAGGCCTGGTTTCAGGGTCCCCCATTGTTTGCCTCGTGTTGGGGATGTGGCTATGTATAGTCCCCACCCGGCGTTGAACCCCAGGGCACGCAGTACTTGGTGGAGACATCCGTGAAGACAAAATGGGCTGCTCATGGCCACCCACTGCAAGCCACAGAGGACTGCGAAAAACAGCCACGAGGCCAAAAAAAATGGTGAAAGCAGTCAAGGATTCAGCTTGAACTAAACCTGGTATTGCATTGGGAATCCCCGATCAGTCAGGGGCTCCCGAGGTCAGGGTTCTTAAATCTCATAAAGCTCCCTAATAGCCCCTTGTGCTCAGTGCGGTAACAAGGGAGATGACCTGGTCCTCAACGCATGCCACTGGAGCTGTGCCCTGGGCCTGTTAGAGGCGTGGCTTGCCGAGCCTGCCACCTCGGCTAACTCCTTTTTTTCTGTGCCGTGAACGAACAGCACATGGCCTGGACCACCTCCACAGATGCACAGGTTCCCTGAGTTGCTGGCGGGGGGACTACACCCATGCCCCTGTGCTTCAGGGTCCGCGTGGACACCATTCTCCCCCTGTCCGGAAAGCGCAATGCATTCTGCCCACCATTCCATGGGACCACATTTGCATGAAGCAATAAATTGCTGCCATAACACTCCTCCCGTCCCACTACCGAAACACACTCTAAAACCCACCATCAAACTCTAACAAACTACACAAAAACCACACTATAACAGTATCCAAAAGTAAAAACAAACACCTGCAATACACACACAACAC